>OX415254.1:4529732-5176837 GCA_948329865.1 Linaria vulgaris | reverse complement strand
ATCACAACAATCATTGCACTTGTTGGTGCTCAAAACTGGTTTCTTAAGCAACTTGGTGTCAATAATGCCTTCTTGCATGATGACCTTGATGAGAAAATATACATGAAACTTCCTCCTGGATATGGACCTTATGAGGACAACAGAGTGTGTCTTCTCAAGAAAAGTCTGTATGGCCTTACGCAGGCATCCAGACAGTGGTACAAAAAACTAACCACTTGGTTTCACACAATCAGTGTTTGATTGTTCCATTTTTCTTATGCAATATAACTCTTTTGTTACTGCCTTTTGTGTGTATGTTGATGATATCATATTAACTGGTAATAATTTGCAGGACATTGACAAGATAAAACAACACATGCATGACACTTTCACCATAAAAGACGTAGGTAACTTGAAATATATTCTCGAAACAAAGGTTGCGATGAATTCAAAAGGTGTCACCGCCTGTCAAATGAAGTATGCTATAGACTTACTAACTGGGTTAGGTACCTTGCTTGCAAGCCATCAACTACTCCCATGGATTAATCTACAAAATTACACACAACGGACTGTGATCCTATTCTTGGTCCCTCTGTTTACATGAGATTAGTATGAAGATTAGTGTATTTAACTATCACTAGGCATAACTTTTGTTATTATGCAATGCCTTACTCCGCATATGTCAAACCCTACTGTCTCTCACCTTACAGCAACGAATAAAGTGCTAATATATCTGAAAACTTGTCTGGGTAAAAATGTCTGTTATTCTGTCAATTCTGAACCTCACTTAAAGTCTTTATGTGATAGTGATTGGAGTGGTTGCAGGACACAAGAATAAGCATAACAGACTATGTTGTTTATCTAGAAGGCTCCCTCATTTCATGGAAGGTAAAGAAGCAAGGTAAAGAAGCAAGCAACGGTTAACAGATCTTCTTGTGAAGCTTAATATATGGCCATTGTTGTTACCACCTGTGAGCTGATTTGGTTGAGTATGTTCAACGCTCCAGAATGCCTCTCCTCTACATTGACAACAAGTTAGCTCTATGAATTGCAAACAATCCAGTGCATCATGATCACACTAAACACTTGCAAATTGACTGCTACTTTGTAAGGGATAAAGTACACCAATGTCTGCTCAAAATCATACACTTTCCCTCTCACTAACAAGTTGCTAATATACTGACTAAACCCCTAACATTACAGTCGTTCAAGATGGACTAAATGGACATTCATGCCCCTCTTGCGGGGGTATTAGCATGAAATTAACATCATATGGATGTTAATTTCATTTCCTTTTTGTTTTTAGCAATGTTTTAAAAGTCGGTTATTTAGTGATTTTTATTTTTCCTATTTTAGAAAGTGTCGTTATCAAAACGGGTTTATTCCTGTACTTCTTATTTTTTATCGTTAGTGTAACTAGTTTATATATTGGACTTAGCTCGATTCAAACATACTTTTCCAATTCGGCAATTGTACGGTCACGGAGAGAAGAATCCAAGGTGATTCTCAAATGCATCTGACGAACAATCATTGATTTGTAATCTTTCAATTTTAACAGGTAAATGAATTTTGTTTTTCTGCTTTCTTCATGCAAAGTGTTGATCGATATTGCATGATTTAACACCAATTTGTTGTTTCTGTTAGATTGAAAGTTAGTTAACTAAAGTAGAAAAAAAATCCGTTGTCCATTTAAAAATTGATAGTCTGTTCAATATTCAATGTTAAGTTATCCCCGTGGGTTCGGTTATTGAAACTTTAAAATTTTGGACGAATTATTATTTCTGCCTATTATCTTTTTTTCCAAAACTTAAATCTCCGTTTTTTCAAAACATGCTAAAAATGTCATGTATCTTTTAAAATTTCTACTAAAAATGCCCGAAGTGAAATTTTCGGACAAAAAAACCTACGTGACTGCCTAGTCAAAGAATCACGTTGCCTAATCAAAAAGTCGCGCCCGACACCTAGGATTATTTTGTCTGAAAAACGTTTATCCTTATAACCAAGGCATATAAAGCCAAAAATATCCGGTATCTTTTATAAAATCTTGCAAAAATGTATCAAGAAGTGATTTTTACAAAAATTTTGCCTAATATATATATATATATATATATATATATATATGCTATATATATAACCATTTATAAAAATAAAACACATATATATATAAAAACAATAACAAACATATATATATCACTATTTGTAAAAATAAAAACATATATAAAAACTTAAATCTTAATAAATTTAAAACATAAATATATTTATATATTTAAAAAATAAATTTTAAGAAAAAATAGACCACCCCCACCCCGCAATGCCCCCCCCCCCCCCCCTCTGCAACTCGCGGTTGCAGTGGTGGCGGCGTCGCTGCAACTCGGTGGTGGTGGTCGCGATCCGGCGCGGGGTGGGGGGAGGGGTTGCGGGGTGGTGGTGGTCGCGATTCGGGGGGCAGGGGGAGGGGTCGGTGATGAAGATGATGATTTATTTTTTTATTTTTTTATATTGTTAAAATATATATGTTTATATCTTTATTATTATTAACATATATATTTGTTTATTACTATTATTATTATTAATATATATATATATATATTTATTATTTTTACAAAATAGTTATATACATGTTTCTCTATATATAGGTTTATTATTTATATATATATTGAGGTGCAAAGTGCAATTTATTTTGTGGTGCAAATACAATATTTAAAATTAGAAGAGTTTGTTTGAAAATTATTATTTAAACTGATACCGGGCATTTTTGGCTTTATATGCCTTGGTTATAAGGATAAACGTTTTTCAGACAAAATAATCTTAGGTGTCGGGCGCGACGTTTTGATTAGGCAACGCGATTCTTTGACTAGACAGCCACGTAGGCTTTTTGGTCCGAAAATTTCACTTCGGCCATTTTTAGTAGAAATTTTAAAAGATAGAGGGCATTTTTAGCATGTTTTGAAAAAACGGGCATTTAAGTTTTGGAAAAAAAGATAATGGCCAGAAATAATAATTCGTCCTAAAATCTTTTGTTCACTTGAACTATTCGTAATCATGCAAGTTTCTACATCAATAAAAACTTAAAATGTCTGTTTTTATTTGATGTAAGATAATTGAAGCTCATATTTCTCCACTTGAAAGCTTTTAAAGTGAAGAAATATGGGCTTCAAATTCTATTATGATAGCAAAGTCAACCTAATTTGACAATAGATCGTATATATATAATTAGGTCGGTTATAAGTGTGTTACAACGAATCTATCTCAAACTATGTCACCTATCACTGACTATATGATGACTTTGGTCCGGAACTCTAGGTACTTGAAATAGAGGTCCAATCGGATGATCTTCTCTGTATCGAAGGTAATGTCGAGAATATGTCGAATATGACGACTGAGGTATATCGAAGATTGCGTCGGAGATATGTCGGGTGTTATGTCGAAGATACGTAGGGTGTTATGTCGGAGATATGTCGGGTGTATGTCAGAGGTTATATCGAATATGAGTATTCAATATGAGCATGTAAATCTAGGTGTCTTTTTGTGTCTATTCTTGGTATGCGGGATGCGCTATTTATAGAGGTTAAACTGTACCATGTCGAGGGTGATCTTCGATATACATGTTCGGGATGATCCCCGATATATTCAATTGTGGTCCTGGCCTACGAGAAATATCCCTATCACAACCCAAGATGTATGTTGGGCTTCGCGACCTACTCGCACCTAAGAATATTACTCGGCCACATGTGAGGGGACGTGTTGAGAAATATTATCCCACATTGCTTGGGTATAATCTTGGATTGTTGTTAATAAAGATGAATTCCCTCTCTACTTAATAAGTCATTTTAAGTGGAGAAATATTGACTTCAAATTCTATCACTTAACGAACAAAACAAAACAAATGATGAGTTCAGATATGTGCAAAATCAATGGTTGGCTTTCTACAAAAATTATCTTAATTGTCAATAAGAAAACAACTGGTCTCAGTTTATGTACATTTGGAACTATATGCAGTCACTTCCATTACCATATAAAACCACAGACACCCCTCGCAGTTCCATATACCGAACAATCAAGTACAACATTACGGCTAAATAAGCATATCTTCATATGCCGCTAGCCCATGGCTGCCAAGACATTGTTTGAGCTTGTATAATGCTCGGCTTTCCAGTTGTCTAACTCTCTCCTTCGATAATCCAAACCCAGCACCAATTTCAGACAGTGTTTTTTGTTTTCCATCTTCAATTCCAAATCTGAGTCTGATTATTTTCCTCTCCCGAGGATTAAGAACGCTCAGGAGATTCCGGACGTGTTGTCTCATCACCTGTTTCGCCGCGCCCACATCAGGGGTTTCTATTGTGGTGTCTGCTGTTATCTCCTGTAAAATAAATATTACGGTATCCTCTGTCAACATCAGTTAAGCTTAATGGCCTTTGTCTAACCGGCGGTTTGTGTAATCTTTCAAAAAGTACGGGAGGTAACAATAATTATCTCTAAAATAAATAAAATTAGTAGAAAGAGCACCTGAAATGTGGTATCTTGATCCATCCACACAGTCTGTTGCATTGAAAGGGGCACTCTAGCAGAGTGTAGCAATCTATCCAGTCTCTCCACGGTGATGCCGGCGCCTGCTGCTATCTCTTCCTTTCTTGGTTGATGATTACCTTGTTGAATGCATAATTTCTTTGCTCCATACACCTTGGAAAGTAGGGCGTAAACATTCTCCTGTAGTATCAAGAACTCTTAGTGAGATTTTCAACGAAAAAAGAAAAGAAAGAGCTCATAAAGTAGCTGAATTCCTGCATTAGGCATGAAGTGGTAAAGAGTATAGAAGTATTTTAGGGTCATATCATATACATAAACTAACAAAAGGGAACCGCTTCAATCAAAAGGGAGTATTTAAAATGTTATGATGGGGCATTACTGGCAAGCGGATCGTCCTAGAATGCTGAAATATGGATTTCCTAATTGATTGCCTTATCCACCAGTAGGCATAAGTAGCGAATCTACAACCAGACTGGGGCTTGAATTTCTCAACACTCTTCATAAGTCCCATGCTTCCCTCCTGAAAAAGGTCAAAAAGGTTCATGTATAACAAGAACTAGGAAGACTGCGTGACATCTCTTTTTCATATTTACTTATGAAAGAATAATGTGATGAAACTATCAACAACTAATGCAGCTAGCAAAGTCAGACTTGTTGAAGTCTTAAATATCAATACTATAACTCACCTGCAGCAGATCTGGAAGGCTTAGACCACGTCCTTGGTACTGCTTAGCAATATGAACTACCAGACGGAAATTGGCATAAATTAACTTATCTCGGCTGCTGTTGCCATAGTGAAGCTGCAACTGCAACGCTTGACAGCTCATCCCAATGGCAGAAGCCCACTCAACTATAGTGGGTTCACGAGAAAACTGAGTCTCAAGCCTTCTTCTCGCTGCTTGTAGTCTCATTAATTCCTAATAAGAACAAAATTAGTCACAAATAGCTATAGCCAACTCATACAGACCAAAGGAAAGGGTATCCTCAATAGAATATGTGAAGAAGACCGCAAGAAACCTGAATCTTCACGATTAACTCCGACTCCTCTTTTGCAGTTAGAAGTTCTGTTGTTTCTGGGGCCCACAAGAACAGTCGAAGCGGGTCATTTTGATCAATTCCTTGATCAGTTTTTTTCACAGATTCTGGCTTCCTACGATGGTTGGTAACCTCAGATTCAACTTTTCGAATAGGCACCTTCCTCCTTCTAGTTTGCCTCTCCAGGAGTCGTGTTGACCTCACAATTTTTTGCACTGGCGCATTGGTCAAACCTCTATGGAAAACAACATCAGGAAAGACTTTAGACGTCACTTAATAAAGAGATCTTCAAGAACAGGTATTGAAAAACTAAATAAGTACATATAGATAGACGGAGACCTAATACTGAAAGAGTCATCAATATCAGCTCCAAAGAGTTTAGAGTCCTTGGCTACTGAGGCTGCGTCTTTGCACGCCAATAAAGCTTCTCGTGCAAGAGCAACGACATGGTCTGCTTCCAGACCTATAAATGTTTTACTTTTACTTGGAATGGAGGTGGTGTTTGTAGACATAGATTGTTCTTTTCTTTGAAAGGATGACCATCTGCAATAACACAACAAATAGAACTCGTTTTAGAAAGGAAAAACTACTCTGCAACACCGAATAATCAATATTCAAGACAAAAGCTCTTATAAAAAGTTTGTTGGTACTATATTGGTAGGTTTAATGGTTTGATTACTCTTACAAATACCATAATTCTGGCCTGTGTAGTAACTGAAGCTGAAAGTCATCTATACACAGATCTGGATCAACACTGTCATTCTCTTCGTTTGATGTAGATGCAGGTGCTACTGCCACGAGCCTCCTCTCCAAGGTTTGCTTCAACCAGAAAAAGAAACCAAACGTATCAACAAAAAGAAGCAAGATAGTGAAGATGGATATTGATATTACATATCAACTATAAAAATGATTGAGATAGTGAAGATGGAACACAGATACTCAAATATCCTTGCTAGATGATCTCTAAATATCTTTAAAGTCGGTATCTACCTTATTAAAACAACTATTGTCTCACCTGAAATGGACAGTCTTCCTTCGAAGACAATAGTTGCATGCTTCCATCACGTTGATCCTGAATAAGAACTGACGCGGGAGGATGTCGAACTAGAGAAGTAGTTAACAGAGACGTAAGGGCAGGAGTTACTTGCTCATGGTGCAGCAAAACTGCAAAATTTATTGACAACATGATAATTGATTTAAAGAAAGATGGAAAAAGAGTCTGAATAATTAGGACTAATGCATATCAAACCCTCCCATCAAAGGTCCAATATATGTTTAATTTTGATAATGTATGTCTGCCATGAGAAGATAATCATCAAATATGAAATATGATAGTTGCATATCCTCACAGGTTTATGAGAGATATGTAACTTATTAGAAGACAATGAAACAAGCATATGATACTCGTACACCCTCACCGCTGTTAAATGCATATGAGAGTTATGTAACACCTTAAACTACTATACTAGGAAAATGTGAATCATTATGAGGCAAGAATAAAACCAACCAAGCATGTAATCCCAATTTATAAATTGAGGTGGGCCATAAATAAGTGAATCACGTCGAGTCGGGTACATGTAACACTGGTAAGCTCTAACCTTATATAATATAAGTGCATTCCAACAGCAACATTTGCTTAAAGGTCGAATTAACGAAGAGGTAACACACGCAAATTATAAATTGGCACATACCCAAACAAAAAAGGCAACAACGAACTAAACTCAATTCATAGAGCATATTTGTATATAAAATAAAATTAAAAAAAAAGTGAGAAATGAAATATACCAGAAGTGGAGGAAGAGGAGCAACTTCTGATTTGAGTTCGGAGTGGAAACTGTGTTGAAGAAGAAATTAAGCTCCTTCCAGCTTCCATTTGAGATATTGTATGAATTAATGAAAAAGAAGTGTGTAACAGTTACAACAGTTGTCTGTTTTATTTGAAGTATTGTGTTAATGAATGAAGCAGATGCAGAGGAGTGTGTAATTAAATTTCACCATTCAAATGCGGTGGGAGTGGGAATGGATGAGGTTGAGTGAGGTTTTCATTTTTATGCGAACAAATAAAAACGGATGACGTTATTTATTGCCACATCTTCTCTCTCTCTTTCTTTTTGATATTTTTCTAAAATCTAAATTATCAAACATCTCTTATTCCTTGGCCCAAACAAATAATATTAATAATAATAATGGGCTTTATATTTAAGCCCAACTTTGCATTGTGCAATTTTTTTAGTCTTCATATTCTTTTTTCTTTTCTTTTTTTTTTTGGAAAATGAATCTTCATATTATAATTTAAATAAAACTAGTTATTAGCCAGTGCGAAATTAGTTATTAGCCGTGCGAAGCTCATTTTATTATTTTCGCTAATTTAAATGTCATTTTTAAAAGTATTTAAGCATAATCAATTTGAGTATATAGTTTACAAACTTTAATATAACTATAGAATTTTATTTTATAACGTATAAGTATGGTACCTGTTATTTTTATCTTGAACCAAACATGCATAAATCATTTGCCTCCATTCGTTTCGTTTGAGAAGTAAATCTTCACTTACGTCTCTGAGCTTCATGTCGTTCCGTATGACCTCTCTCCGTGTATTTTTTGGTCTTCCACCATTTCTAGTAGTACGTCCCAAGATGAGATATTTAACGTGTCTTTATGGGTCTGCAATTAACTCATACGTGTGTAACATAAAACTCTCGAGCGAAAATTGGATAAAATAAAAATTAAAAGACTATTCCAAAATTTACAGTGGCCCCTACGTTGTTAAGTGTTAATCAATATTATATTAAGCAAGACCCAATTGCTTAATATGCGCGAGCACACAAGTTATTTTTTATTGCAAAATAAAAAATATATAGTAACTAAACTTTTGTGGCGAACCTGAAAGAATTTAAAAGCGAAAGGACCTTTTAACAATTTATAATGAGGCCCATGAGTAAATAACATAAAAAATTTGGGGCAAATTTCAAAGAATTAAAAAATGAAAAAGGAACATTCGGCAATTTGCAGCGGCCCTATAAATGCACATCGTAAAGCTATTTGAACAAAATCGAGAGAATACAAAACGTAAAGGACAATTCTACAATTTACAGTGGATCCATACGCTACTTAATGTGATTCAATTTAATAACATGTGGGTCCTAATATATTAATACGCGCGAACCCACATGTTATAGAGTAAAACTGGCAGCAAAAGTTAACGTCCCAAAAACCTATACATTTTTATATAATAGCTAGGTGATTGGCATGTGATTCGCACGGGCGCCTTTTACTGTATTTGATAATTTAATGGTCATTTTTAAAAGTGTTCTTCTAATTTTAACGATAGTCAATTTGAGTTTATATTTAACAAATTTTAATATAACATTAGAATTTAATTTTATATATGTATTAGTATGGTACATATGTAAAATCCCACCCATCCTCCAAACTTAAATAAGATGTCATCAGTAAAGAGTAGAGGACTCCCCTCATCGAGCTTGAAGGACACTCGTCGGACTGGTGGTGGTGCTTTCTTCCTTCCCAAAACTTTCTTTAATTTCTCTCAACTCTATCCCATGGAGAGTGTTGTTGTTCTGGAAGTGTCATTGATTTCTTTCAATTGACTCACTAACTCAGCATTCTCCTTTTCTAGGTGATCTTTCACCTCTTGCAATTTCTCGCACGCCGTCTTCTATCTTTTTGACAAAGATGATCGAATTGCTTCAATTGCCTCTACTTCTAATTTCTCGTTAGTGTGGAATGTAGTTTCTATCACTTGTCACGCAATGTGATTGATGTGATATGTATTTCTATGATGAATATCGGAATCAAGTTCTGGACATCCTTCTTTGATATTAAGTGCAATGATAAATGCTCCAAAATACATAAATCGTGGAGGACCGTTGATGGTGTGATCCTCAATAGCTTTGATTATGATTTCTCCTATGTTTGGAGTATCTCCTCGTTTGATGCATACCATAATATTGACTTGATCCCATGAGACTTTTCCTTGTAATCTGGTGGAAGTATTCTTGAACAGATAAACAAATATAGTTCCTTACAAATTCTTTATAGACTTCTGTAATCAGCCTCCTAGTCACCATCATCATTTTGCTCAAATGATTTAATCCTGATCTTTGAAGAAATTTACTGATGAATAAGGTCTGATTGTAGGAGATACCTTGAGGCACACTCTCTTGTGATCTTGTGTTGTGAGCCTAAGTCCCAAAGTAGCATTTGTTCTGACTTCAATTTGTAGTATTTGTTTATGTCTATTTCTATGATGGAAATTGATCTTCCGTAAGCCAAAAACTGTTGTTGCCTTCTTCATAATGAGCATAATATTCGGGGGAAATAGTGTCGTTCACAATACTCAGTCGCCTCATCATGCACCTTAATCCTCCTTGCTTAAGTGTCTCTTCGAACCCTTGTACTTCTTGTGTGGCTTTTTAAAAGTTCCTCCTACATGTTGAAAAAATTGTCGCTGATGAATCCATAGCGATCGAATGTTGTTTGGGTCAAATAGTGTTTTGATGATCTTCTTGGTGTTCCCGTTTTTGGTCCAAATGTGTAGTATCTTCCAGATGCCATGTTCTTTTGTAAAGAACAATTGGAAATATAAAACTTTTTTTCAAGAAACCTTTTTTATTGATAGGAGAAGTAGAGTGGAATTGTAAGAGTAATGAAAGTTACGAATATGATAATTTTTTATTAGATTTAGAAATTTTCATTAAGTTGCATAACTCTCCTAGAATAAATAAATTTATAATGGAAAAACTCATGTATCAATGGAATTTAATCATAAGGAAAATATAGGTATGGTAAGAAAGGTAAAGTTAGAGATTGCTCAGCCAAATTTCGTAGATTCTGGTTTCTGAACGTGTATTGTAAGAAAGAGTTAGTGCACGATCAGAATGATTGCGCGGGGGGCGCATGATGTGCCTTGTGACGCGCTATTAGACGCGGTGCTCTCTGTGCGGCGAAAATCAGAACATACTTATGATAGCGTGTGGGGTGCGCAATGGAGCCTGATCGTGCATGTGATCATGTTTCCCTCTGGAAATCTTGCTCTACGTGCTCTGGTTAACATTGTTCTTACTGTTGTCCAATATCAGCTTGCTTCTGTCTTGTTCCTCTCTTCACTAATGGTTTCTATTCACTTTCTTCGTTTTCCCTATCTCAATTGTTAGCTCAACAACAATTTGAAATAAAATGATATATATGACTCTAAACATAATTAAACTAAAGACTCGATAATTAGAAACTTACTATTGTGGGCTGCCTCCCACACAATGCTGAGTTTATTCTCGGTTAGCTCGACAATTATGGTGAAGAATCAGGGATCCTTTGGTGCACCAATTGCACCATGGTCTTTCTCTTCATGTGCTCCCTTCTTCACTTTCCATCTAGTAGGCGTTTTGACATTTATTTAAAAAGATGTGTCTTTAAACCTTGCCAAAGTAGATAGAAAAGCTTGACTCTTGTTGCATGACATGCTCAAGAAATCACCTCCTTTTGACATCGTGTCTAGAATGTTCCAACTAATTGGACTCAGGTTGTAGTAAAAGATGGTCATATGGCGAGGGGTTGTAAAAGTGTTGGGAGGGCATAGCCATGAAATCCTTCCATATCGCCTCCATGTCGAAGCTATGAACTCCCCCTCTAGTTGTTTCAATTTCAACAATACCCTTCTCCCCTCACTTTTTGAAATTGAGGTATTGTCTTTTTCAGGTCTACCAATATGTCCATCATGATGTGTTGCTTCAACTTCCTCTACTCCGTACAAACACCGTTCATCAGGATATGAACATCGTCTGATGGCATCTTCAATTATCCTTAAGTAGTGATTGAATCTATGAACATGTGTTCTCAAATTCAAGCCCATAGTAAAAGTTCTTAAGTAATGCTTCCTCTCCTAGGTTGCATTGTGGAAATGCAGTGATCATATGTTGATACCTCTCCCAGATGTCAATAGTTGCTTCACCATCATATTGTTTGAAGCTAAGAATCTCCTCATGTCGCCTTTTTCTCCCTTCAATGGTCATGAATTGGCTGCATAACTCGTCCTTCAAGCGCTTCCATGAGTATGATCTTTTGTTGTAGATTCCATCATACTAGGCTCTGCTGCTCCCTTAAGTGAAACAGAAAACCACTGTGTTGCCATGTCGATATCAACCCATCCAAACTTGTTGCATGCTTGAATTAGTGCTTCTACATGTGGGTCATTGTTTTCTTCCAAGTCTCCACTGAACTGTTTCTCCTCAGTTAGTCTAAAGAGATCTAGATTGTATCTTCCTTGCATGATTTCTCACATATTCTTGTCACCCTCAGTCGTTATAGTGCTAATTTCAGGTGCACACCATCCTCCATATCCTTTGACTGGTAGGTTTTCAGCAAAATGAGTGTTTAAGCGTCCCTCATTTTCTTCCTTGAGAAGTGCGGGTGGAGGTTCATTGAATGACTGCATGCGTCCTCCTCAACTAAAATTGGAAAAGGAATTTTTGTTTCGATAAACAAGCTCAACGACTCACACATATAAAAAGAATACCGACAGCAACCTCAAAAACTTGACGGGGGGTTTGTTAGGTGTAAATATAATATAATATATCCCAGCACATAATTATTTCACCTAAATCCCATTGTGTAGCAAGTGTACGAATCAAGTAATAATAAAATGGTATGTATAGCTACAAACCAAGTAGCGTATCCCAAGGGAGTGATGGTTGTATGTATGAATCACTTAAATGCAAGAACATTAATTACTATCACTTTTCTTTTCTCCTGTGTTTGCCAAATATGATGAATGCTTATATATAATTTCTATCCTAAGAATCCCTAATCTAGTATGAAGAATGATCAAATGTTTTTTGGTTTTTGGGTTTTTGGGTTTTTAAATGCAAAGAAGCAATTAAACTACCTAATCTAATTCAAGCTACTAAACTAATGATGTCGGAAAGATGAGAGATTACTACTGCTATCTAACCTAATCAGAATTAAGATGATTTAGTGATTGCTTTTAGCTTGTGAACAATGGTAAAATAAAGGTACTTCTTCTCCTCTATTACCTGTAAAACAATAAAGCATAGACTTGTTTAGAAATCTATTGATATTAATAAAATGTAGATGATTAACGTATACCATTGGGATTGGAGACTCCCTAATATTTCTTCCAATGATGTAGTTTTCATTGGTCGTAGCATGGATTTGTTTATTGCATTTAGTGCTACTCCTTGTTTGCTTGGCACTGAGTTCCATGTTGTCAACTCCATACTTGTTCCACCAAAGCTTGATATAGATGAGATTTACTTTAGGATTGCGAGCTTGTCTCCGAGTACATTTAGAGTGTTACCACAGATGGCACCACTAATTTGGGGTAGTTTTGTCTGTTGACTTGGCAAGCTGACAAGATACTCCACATCAGACTATTTCATAGTTGTAATAGAATGAGCTTTGTTCTTTGCACACCTGCACTCCAAGTGACTATAGGAGATGGATGTTATTGATTACAGACAGAACTTGGGATCGTGCCAAACTGCCTACGTATCCCATCGAGGGAATCAAGGCAAACGTACATTAAACGCATAAAGATCAGGCTAAAATTGAAAAAGAATTCATTGATCTCAAACTAGGTACCTCGAGCCAGAAGCAGGTCGAGTCCTGATAGTATCTCGAACAGACTCTGACCTCGAAACCAGCTACAGACCAAACTCTAGAATGTATCGAATTGCTCATATCGAATTCTAATATTGAACTGCCTACACCGAACGCAACTCTATGTCGAATCCTAGCTCTAGGATCGAATCATGTATATCGAGTTGGGAGGTTCGATCAAGAGCGGTGAGAGCTATATTAATTAATCACGTACTTGTTTCTCAAGACTTGCAGTATTTATAGTTCTCGACGTACGGGCCCCAAATCCCAGATTTCTCGGGATAACCTCAAACAGTGGCGTTCAATAAGGCCACATCAAACACGTTGTTAGATGTGGACATTTATGCATATCGGATCGGGCACTTAATGTGGTATATTTGGGCTTTTTAAAGCTTAGGTTGGCCCAATATATGCGATTGGGCCTGCCTAATTAGTCCCCACCATATTGAGATGCAAGAAAATGTCTTTGTTAACTAATTTGGCCTATTTATATAATGTATGTCTCGACTATAGCTGTAGCGTCTGATGGTTGTGGAGACTCACATTCTCAGGCTTTGTGGATAATCCACACTCCAACTATGGGGCATTATTGTCGCTGGTGGAAAGCTCTCAATAAATAATCTTAATTTTGAGTTACTCACTTGTAGATGTGATGTTAATGTATTACGTACAATTTTGAAATAATATAAATCTTCATGTTTAGCAATTACTAATTATCTCGAAGTATGATGTAAATGATGGATTTTATTTCCTCTTAATTCTTTCAATTTCTTATTCCAAACTATACTGAAAATTCAATAGTTTTGAGCATAGTGGATAGCATAATAATTTGACTAGAGGAGCGCGGTGCCGGTTGATTATGAGGGTTGGAATTATGATTCCATGACCACGCAAACTAGAACCTCAGCCCGATGAAGAACGTCCACGACATGAATTGGACTGGCCACCCCGAGAGTTGTCGCAAGGTTGCGAGGAAACAAGATTGGCGGTCACAATGATATAGAATATTTTAGGTATTGAATAGGAAGTGATGATTTTTATTGATGACACGGTAAACATATATATTTAGAAGGTATAGACAAGACTAACTATAATTAAGGAAAAAGAATAATATAAATACAACAAAAGATTAATTCTAGTTATGGACGGATATATACTATCTATTATACATTAAACATGTCACCTGAAACCAATTTATTTTCTGGATAAAGCCAGGATTTATTACCAACCAAAAATGGTTAGTTGTCATTTATTTCGAGTTCGTAATTTGCCAGTTCTATCTGCAAAAGGAAAAAGATTCGTTAGTCGCTACAAATATTGATTAGTTTTAGCAACCCTCTCACATCTTGTATAACAGATTTTGCATATATGCTTACACTAGTTGCACGTGTGTATATATATAGTTGGGTATCTGTCCGGCTCAAAAAACCCTCATTGGTTTCTCGCTCCTAGTCTATACACCATCAAGACATAAAAGTTCACCAACTAAGACCTCACTAAGAAGAAAATACACACACAATGTTTAGGTGAATGAAAAAAAAAAGTAAACCCTCAAGGATGAAGAACCTACAAACTACCTTTCTTGTTTCTCTTTCCCCTATCAAACTAATTTTCTCATTGCCTCATTGTTGTTAATCTCATGCTACCCTCTCTACCGTTAGGCTAGAAAGTGTATAATGTGAGACAAGTATCATATAAGGGATGAAATGGACTAGGGCAAAAGATTGTATATCTCTTGTGGCACTCCTTATAGTAGTACATGACATTAGATAAATGCAACTAAAGAAATAATATGTGACACTTATAGCTTTAGCTGCATCGCCACAAGTGGCACTCACATAAAATGGCAATGATTTATTTTTACATGTCATTTTTTCATGACACTGAATCCAACTCATGTTGTGGAGAACTATATGTTCACTCTAATAACATTACATGAAAATTTTTATAATACTTGTGTAGTTTAAAGTTACGTTACACAATGTAAGAAAACACGATTAGGAAGCATAGCAAAATACATATCTTGGGAAAAAAATCTTTTATATATCAAGGATTTTTTCTGAAATTATTCAAAAAAAAAAACCTTGCTACTTAATTAATGGGAAAAAAATCAGAAACCGATCCAACGTTTGCCCTCTTTTGCACTTACCTATCCAACGTTTCATTCCGGTAACACTTTCCTATCCAACCTTTGTTTCCGACCTATTTTCGCCCAAAAACGTCACTTTTTGACGAAATGACGCATCACTGACGTCATTAAGAGGGGTATTCTCGGTACATCACTGATTATAACGGCTAACTCATTTAAAAACATTTTAAATCCTACTTTAAACATATTTCGTCTCCAAATTGTTGTTTCCGACGAACACTAAAAATTCCTATCTGAAAATTAGAAACAAATTCACCAAATTAACGCCACAATCATAATCGAGTAATGTCAGAGACTACTGTTATGGAGGATTTTCATTGCAAGTGCGGGTTTCCAGCTGTTACCCAACTCTCTCTAACCGATAAAAATTCGGGTCGTCGATTTACGAAATGTTACAAGGGATCCAAAGGATGTGGGTTGTGGTTCTGGGTTGATGAACCACTTTGTCATCGTGCACGAGAGGTTATACCGATGTTGAGGAGAAGAATCGAAAAGGCCGAAGCCAAACTGAAGGAATTCGAAAAGGGAAACATTGAACCCAACATGCAGCAGACGAACACTGACTTGGAGTTGGAGAATAAAAAGCTGATGAAGAAGATGAAGAAGCTTGAACAGCGTGCTAGTAATTTAGAGTCCAAAAATAGGAAATTATTGATAGTCCTTTTCTGTTTCCTATTTTTTGTATTGTACTACAACTTGTTTAACTAGCCCTTTGTTATCTGATTTCGATCGAGTGTAGTATGCTGAAACAGAGGTGTGTGTTCACGTTATTAATTAGGCATTTGTTATCTGATTTCGAGATTTGTAACGTTATGCATCTGTTGACTTGGGACTGAATTACACTGAAACATAAGAAATTAACATAAATTCTTAACAGAACCCCACAAAAAACAAAATAAACTCTTGACAAAAAAGGGTATTAGCGGGGGGTGGGGGTGGTCAATAGCGATTACAAAATATACTATTGCTGAATCATGCCATATTCTACTTCGAATCTGGTCACGATCCTAATGGGTAGGATGGGAAGCTTCTTGATGCGGAAGCAGTAGTCCATTATGTTGTAGTTCACAAACCCCTCTGCTGCAAATCTCTTCTCCATATTCGAAGGCTGCATGTTGGGTGCAACAAATATTAGTTTCGTGAAATATCAAATATACAAAGTTGAGGAGAAGATCTTACATTTTTGAAGAGACGGTCATAGACAGAGTTTGTCTTCACAGCCCCCGTCCTCCGGTTGTAGGTGACCCCTGGTTTCTCATAGAACTCGGTGAAGAGTTCAAACCGCGTCTGCATTATCCGCAGACGGTCCAGAATCTCCACCGGTGTAACCACCTCTCCCCTCCTCTCCGTGAAAACATCAGCAAGTTCCTCGTAAACTCGCTGTATCATAGCCTCGATATATCTAATTTCAAACTGGACGCGGCGTTGAAGTTCTTACATAAGAACCAATTCATCGACGACTGAAAAGTCATCGAAGTTGTAGAAGATTTTTGGGAGGTATTCCGTTACCTCGTTGTAGGAGTTCTTTAGGGTTTATTGATAAACGTTTTCCATGGAGAATTTTTCTGAAAGAAGAGAGATGTCAAAGGTTTTTTGTTGACAGAAGAGAGAAGTGGAGAGTTTCTTTTGCCAGTAGAGATGAGTGAAGACTTTTTGTTTGAGGGTTTGATTGCATGAGTGTTATTTAAATGCTAGGGTTTTCGTCTGTTGAATTAATGCATCTCACCGGTTCAGTGTTATCCTACGGTTACGATTTCGGAGAGGTCTAATTAGTTTTTAAGTTTATGATATTCTCGAGACAATTGGTAGTTGAGCAACCACATAAATATCAATTAAGAAAATTAAGGCTTTTGAAAGTTGGCTGACATCATTCAGTTGTTGGTTTACTTGATCTCCTGCGTTGATATAGGGTTTGGATAAAAAAAAAATGGAAACAATAATTAGTGGTAGCGTTCCTAATTGATGATGGAATTATTAATGATCTGCTGCGTTGATTCGGCTTCTTATCAAAAAAAAAAGGAAACAAATATAATGATTTGATCTAGAATTCATGATGGGATAATTGGCAGCTGCGATTATACCGGATTCATATCACAAAAAAGGAAACAAATATAATGATGTGATTCAGAATTGATGATGGAATAATTTACAAAGTTTATATCGTCGCGTGTTAGTTATTTAAAAGGTTGGATAGGAAAGTGTATCTGATTTTCAAACGTTGGATAGTAAACTGTAATAGCGGGCAAACTTTGGACCGTAAACTGTAAATGTCATCAAAGTATAAATAGTCGAGTGCAATTATATATATTGTTTAGATAGTATTTTGTACAACATATTGCATTAAATATCAATTCAATACCATGAACAACAACAGGAAGTGGAATCGATATTCAATACCATGACATTACCAAACACTATTCAAAAGAGCAAGCAATATTGTACATTATACATAACCATTAGTTAGTACCATCTTCTGCAGTAGTAACATACATCATATTTCTGGTTCTTTTTGGAGCGCCAATTTTTTTAATTGCAGTAGGAGGTTTGAAACTTTTTCTGCCTGGAGGAGTGAGAGTCAAATTACTGCTGGATGTTGGTACCTCTGAGAACACAAGCTGCCTCTTTGACTTACTTGCCGGTTTTTTAGTCGATAAACTAGTAAACCTAGCAGGTGTTTGGCTTCTAGTGAGTGGCCTAGCATTTGTCTCAGCCACTGAAATTGGTGCAGCAGCTATTGGTGCTTGATTACTCCTTGTAGGCCGCATTACTTGAGGTCTAACTCCTAAGGGAGAGGATTCAGAAGTAGATGTATTCTGAGATTGTCTTGTACATGGCCTTGGGGGCAAATTAGTTGCTTCACGCTTCTTTTTTTGAAGAGGCACTTTCGTCTGTACCTGTTTCCTTTTATTTGCTCTTTCAGAGGGCTCACATTGCCCCAGATCATCAGCAGCACCAGACTCCTGAGTTGCAGCAACCTACCAACATGAAGTACTAGTTAAATTTAGAAACTTTGAGTAGATATTATTAATATGAAATTAGACTTGTAATCACCTCGCATTGTGCACTGCGAGTTGAAGGAACTTCAGCAGATGTACTAGCACCAGCAGATCCTGTTGTTGCCTTTTTGGATCTTCCCTTCCCACTCCCCTTCTTAATTCTTCCCCTACCATTCACCCTTGTCTTGGGAGTCCATGTTCTTCCAAGAGGGTTATTCTTCCTTGCCTGGCAACTCCTAGAATTATGACCTTCTGCTTGGCAATAACCACAATGCATCTTAAGGCCATCCCTCCCTAGATGGCCACTAAGGATGAAAAAAAAAAGTAAACCCTCAAGGATGAAGAACCTACAAACTACGTTTCTTGTTTCTCTTTCCCCTATCAAACTAATTTGCTCATTGCCTCATTGTTGTTAATCTCATGCTACCCTCTCTACCGTTAGGCTAGAAAGTGTATAATGTGAGACAAGTATCATATAAGGGATGAAATGGACTAGGGCAAATAGATCGTATATCTCTTGTGGCACTCTTTATAGTAGTACATGACATTAGATAAATGCAACTAAAGAAATAACATGTGATACTTATAGCTTTAGTTGCATCGCCACAAGTGGCACTCACATAAAATGGCATTGATTTATTTTACATGTCATTTTTTCATGACACTTAATCCAACTCATGTTGTGGTGAACTATATGTTCACTCTAATAACATTACATGAAAATCTTTATAATACTTGTGTAGTTTAAAGTTTACGTTACACAATGTAAGAAAACACCATTAGGAAGCATAGCAAATACATATCTTGGGAAAAAAAATCTTTTATATTTCAAGGATTTTTTCTGAAATTATTCAAAAAAAAAAACCTTGCTACTTAATTAATATAATAGAAGAGAGTCAAAGAACCATGAAAAGTCTTGTATACTAATGTAATCTCAAATTCCCATCTCGCATACAATAAAAGAAGATTTATTATAGAGATTCCGTGCCGTGAAAAGTTAGTACGGATAGATAGGTTCTCGACAAAAAAGTCGTTTCTGATGAAAAAGTCTAGTGTATTTATGTTATCTCGAATTTCCATCTCGCATATAGTAAAAGAAAATTGATTATAGAGATTCTGTACCGTTACAAGTTAGTACAGACAGGTAGGTTCTTAACAAAAAAAGAGTTTCAATCTAGAATCAAATAAAACCGTTAAAAGTTAGTACGGACATATAGGTTCTCGACAAAAAGTCGTTTCAATCTAGAACCAAATAAAACCGTTAAAAGTTAGTACGGACAAATAGGTTTTCGACAAAAAAAGTCGTTTTAATCTAGTAATGGCAAACTACTTTTCGAAAGCCAAAATATCAAATCTTTATAATATTGTCTCTATTAGATTTTCTACCAAAATTGGGAAAACAATTACTCAATTCTCGATGAAATTTTCAAAAATAGATAAAAGACCACATAAATCTTTTTCCCAAAACGACTGAATTTTACTATGTTTAGAGTGAGGGACCCCATGAGAAGGAAAGAAGGCAGACAAAGATCTGGTGTGACCCACCTTATAGGCCCATAAATCGCACTTCTGCGGGCCCAAAAGCCCAGTCACACCTACCAACACACACGTGTCCCCTCCTTACAAACCCTGTCCCACATTTCCCATTATAAAATAAAGACAACCTTATAGTAAAATATTGTATTAAGCAGTGGGGGCAACAAATTGTCTCCTCCAGGTCACCTTTTTTACCCTAATTCCAAAAAAACCCTACAACAATGTCTGACCACCACCACCACCACCCTCAGCCGTTCGCTCCCTTCCCAATGGCCGCCGTGCCGAGGCCCCACCACTTAGGCGTGACCAGGAGAACCGCTCCTACCAAGGATCGCCACTTGAAGGTCAACGGCCGCGGTCGGCGCGTGAGGTTGCCGGCTCTCTGTGCGGCGCGTGTGTTCCAGCTCACGCGCGAGCTCGGCCACCGCTCCGACGGCCAGACCATTGAGTGGCTCCTCCGCCACGCGGAGCCGGCTATCATCGCCGCCACCGGATCTGGTACTGTTCCGGCGGAGATGATCTCGACTTCTTGCGGCTCTCTGCCGGCTTCTGAGGTGGTGGTTCCGGCGTACGCCCCGCCGTCGATGCCGGAGTTGGAGTTGGAGTTTCCGAACCGTCAGATGAATTTCACGGCGTTGTTGATGCAGCCGGCGACGGTGGAGGATGAGCTGGAAGAGAACTACCATCTGCAGTATCAGCATCAGCGTCAGCGCTATTAGTCTTTGTTTGAATGAAAAGGAAAAAGGTGGGGGGGAGTATGATATAATAAAAAATAGTGGGGCCATTTGGGAAATATAACTGAAAATTGCCTTTCTGGTATCTTTTAATGATGATGTACTTTTGGTGGTTAAATGAATAGAAACGAGAGGAAATAAAATATTATTGGCTCCTTAATTACTTCTTTTTATTAATGTTTGACAACTGAATGCAAGGTGGTAATTTAAAAGAAGTGCTTTAACTGGAGTATTTATGTGGTTTTTTATTTAATGCAACAACAATAGTAAATTGATACAGAAATGAGTAGGTCAGTGAGGTGTTGACTAAATATTCATTAAATATTGGCACCATTGCTTTTATTTGTTATGTGAAAGGTGGTGGTAGCCTTGCTTTTTTTATTAATATAAATATAGATTGGGAGAATGATATAGCGGAGCATACAAGGTTACTATTTTAGTCTTTCAGGTGAATTTTAGGTTCTAGATTCCAGCCAATGGTGGTGCATTTTAATTAGACAAATGATGATTCTGTAGAGTTAAAAATATAGTTTATTTATGTGGACCACAATGGATCAGACATATACGAAAAAGGATTTAGATGTACCCTAGTCCCAGTTTGGAGTAGGACCACTTCCTTTGACCCAATACTGCACATTTCTGTTGATTTGAATTTTAATGATATATATTTGTACAACAAATTGTATTACATATAAAAATAGAAATAGCATACAAAGGGTGCAGCCTGCATTTGGGTCTATACTACATTTAGGTCTTGTTCCCGACGAACCAACACTTCCTTTTCTATTTTATATAGGTCCAGGCAGATCTGGTCGGTAGAAGTAATTTTCATTGAATTGGCATACGGGTAAAAAATATAATCCTTGCATAGTTTGTTTCTTTTTAATAAATCTGAAAAATACTTAGAGCGAATAGCATTATATGTGCAGGTAGCTTAGAAAGTAACTGATGGGGGTATTTTAGGACTGGGCCAGCAATAGAGTTGGGCCGGCCCATTAACGTATCGAATCGGGCTGATTCGATACCTTCAACGCATCGAATGCTGAGTATTCGATGCGCGCATCGAATTGACACGATTCGATGCGCGTTTTACAGTTGTCCTCGGGCCCCACTAAGCGAGTTGCTATATATAGGGCGGTTTTGAGCATTCAGAATGAAAAAAAACTTGAGTCCAAACCCGACCACATCGAATCCAGCTATTCGATACGCACCTTTATTCGATACGTCCCTCGATTCGATACGTCTCATTGTTCGATACATCCCAACTGATTATCAATGCCATATCGAATTGACTCAACATCGAACCTGAACCACTCGAGGCGCACATCGAACAACCACAATTCGATGCGTTGCATGTTTAGTATTATCTTTGTATTTAAATCAGTGTAAGATCTGTAATAGATAGTAGGTATTTCGGACAAAGTTAGTCCGTTTATTCAATTGGATTAACATTATTTTGGTTATTTATATTCCCAGTGTACTGTACTACCGTGTTCTATTACCTTGACGAAATAAGACCAAAATATTGGCGTCGTCTGTGAGAACACTGTAAACACTGTTTTTAGATAGAGCAGCTAGGATGACAAATAAAAGGCGCTTGAATGTGGTTGAGAAACAGCAAACAGAGAAAAAGATCAAAACAAAGTCAGATCTGAGACAAGATAGGATTGAGCCTAAAAAACAGGGACATGATAAAATAGAAAGTCAGTTGTTGAAGCAATGACAAGAATGCAAGATGGAACCTTTGGGAGGATTCAAAATCGTACAGCTTTTCAAAGAAAGTTCTGAAAAAGTAATCAAGATTGGAGCAGAAATGGACTGGATGATAGAAGCAGCTTTGGTAGATTGTCTTCGCCGTAATTCAGATATATTTGCGTGGTCTGATTCAGACCTTCAAGGGATAGACTCGAGAATCATTGTACATCATCTGAATGTAGACAAGAGTGCGAAACCGATACGGCAGAAGAAGCGAAATTTCAGCAAAGAAAAGAATGAAGCAGCCGAAAGAGAGGTGCAAGAACTCTTAGCAGCTCGACATATTTACGCTATAAGATTCTCAGAATGGTTGAGCAATATTGTGTTGGTCTTAAAGAAGGAAGTTACATGGAGAATGTGTGTGGATTATACTGACTTAAACAAGCATTGCCCGAGAGATCCTTTTCCTTTTCCAAGGATAGATCTATTTGTGGATTCTACAGCAGGATGTGCATTATTGAGTATGATGGATGCAAAGAGTGGTTTTCATCAAATCTTCATGGCAGTGCAAGATCAGAGTAAAACGGCATTTGTAACTGATACCGGAGTGTACTGCTATAGGGTAATGCCTTTCGGATTAAAGAATGCGGGAGCAACATTTCAGAGGTTGGTGGCTAAAATGTTTTACCATCAGATTGGGAAGTCAATGGAAGTATATATTGACGATATGCTTGTAAAGAGTCTTAAAGCTGATGAACATGTGCGACATCTGGATGAGACATTCACCATAATGAGGACATATGGAATGAAACTAAACCCTAAAAAATGCACTTTTGGAGTGACGGCTGGAAAGTTTCTAGGATATGTGGTGAATGAGAGAGGAATCGAGGCTAATCCGGATAAAATAAAAGCAATAGTGGATTTACCTTCACCAAGGACAGTGAGGGATGTACAATGCTTGGTGGGCCGTCTGACGGCCTTGGGGAGATTTATATCAACATCTGCCGAAAAGAATCTCCCTTTCTTTAAAGTGATGAAACGAAACAAAGATTTTATCTGGACTCCGGAGTGCGAAGAGGCTTTTAGGCAGATGCAGAAATATTTAGTAAGCCCACCGTTGTTAGCAAAACCGGAAGAGAATGAAATGTTGTATCTCTATCTGGCAGTATCTGCAAATGCAATCAGTACAGTACTGCTCAAACAGAGAGGAGCTCAATAACTACCAATACACTATGTGAGCAGAGTACTGCAGGGGGCGGAGAGAAATTATTTGGAAATAGAACCGTTTGCATTGGCGATTGTTGTTACAGCTCGAAAGTTGAAACCGTATTTTCAATCTCACCCAACTACTGTGGTGACTGACAAACCATTGAAGCAAGTATTGGCAAAACCAGAAACTTCTGGTAGATTGGTGAAATGGGCGATAGAACTCAGTGAGTTTGGGTTGGAATTTAAGCCGCGAGTCGCAGTCAAAGCACAAGCTCTAGCAGATTTCGTGGCCGAAACCTTGGGGAACAGTGTAGTGGAGACCGCATGCTGTATATTTTCTATATCAAATCAAGAGGGAACCAGTAGAGCAACGACGACATGGATATTTCATACTGATGGATCTGCCACGACTCACGGGGGGGGGGGGGGGGGGGAATTGGAATACATTTTTTATCCCCAGAACGGAGGGAATTTGAATTTTCTATCAGCTTGAATTACATGGTAACAAATAACGAAGCTGAATATGAAGCAATAATTGCAGGGATCAAAATGGCACTCGGATTCAACATCGAACATCTAGATGTGTTTACCGATTCGCTCTTGGTGGCAAATCATTTCTCCGGAAGATATGAAACACGTGAGGAAACTATGAAGCTATATGCTGCAAAAGTTAAAGAGTTGGCAAAGAGGTTCAAATTTTTTGATATAACTCAAATCCCCAGGGACGACAATACCAAAGCGGATGCACTTTCTAAATTTGCAAGTTCTTTAGAGATTTTGTCAGAGAAAAGAATCACACTTATGGTTGCTGATAAACCTTCGATTGGGAAATCAAAATATATTACTACGGAAGTCAGAGTGGAATTTATAATGACAATACAAGAAGACCCATCTTGGAAGGATGAAATTATGATCTATCTTCAACAGGGCATTTTACCAGCGGATCCGAATGCTCAACGCAGGATGCATTACAAGGCTTACAGGTTCACTATCAGTAATGGAGAGTTGTATAAAAGATCTTTCGAAGGACCACTGTTAAGATGTTTGACTCCTACGCAAGCTGAATATGTCATGGAAGAGATCCACGCAGGTAGCTGCGGAAATCATTCCGGGGGACGAGCATTAGCTCAACGGATATTGCGTCAGGGATATTATTGGCCAACTCTACGTAAAGATGCAACAGCTTATTCGAGAAAATGTGACAGTTGCCAATACCATGCTCGCCTCATTCATAGACCGGCACGTCAACTACAACCCATCGACGTGGCATGTCCGTTTGATCAATGGGGAATTGATATTGTGGGTCCGTTTCCACCTGGCAAAGGTCAAAAACGATATTTAATAGTAGCAGAGGAGTATTATACAAAATGGGTTGAGGCGGAACCTATAACGTCGATCACGGAGAATAATATGATCGAGTTCATTTGGAAATACATTATATGCCGATTCGGTATACCGAGGTCCATTGTGTGTGATAACGGAACACAATTTACTGGGAAGCACATTAAATCGTGGTTTGGGGAATTAAAAATATCACACAATCTCACGTCGGTATATCACCCACAATCCAATGGCCAAACAAAATCCACTAACAAAACATTGAAGGATTATCTCGAAAGGAGAGTCAGAGCCACAGGAAAAACATGGCCAGCAGAGCTTCAAGGAATATTATGGGCATATAGGACGACCCCGAGAACATCGACAGGGGAAACCCCTTTCGTTCTTGTCTATGGCACTGAAGCTGTATTGCCTGCGGAAATAGGTATGCCAACGCGCAGAATCACTGATTACGATCCGGAACAATCAGCCAAGTTGCGACAGATGGATTTGGATATGATAGGAACCACAAGAGAGGATGCTTATCAGCGTACTGTTGCTTATAAAACTGCAATGGCCAAAAGCTATGATAAGAGAGTCCAATTCAGAAGTTTTGAAGTAGGAGACTTGGTTCTTAGAAGCCTTGCAGCTAAACAGCATATCGGAAAGCTTGAACCAAAATGGGAAGGGCCTTTTAGAGTCACACGAGCGAGTTCACGAGGATATTATTATTTGGAGACTCTAAGAGGAGTTCAACAGAAACGCCCATGGAATGTGCAACATCTCAGGCGTTATTACGCATAAATTGAAGAAATTTTATTGAATATATGTTTCTTACACATACATTTATGTTGATTCTATTAAAAATTATTATTAACTGAAAATATTCATTCGTTGAATGTTATAGAAGGAAGAACATGACGGAGGGGTAAGAAGGCCCGAAGTGGTCCACCCCTGCATGCCAGAAGGAAGAACATGACGGAGGGGTAAGAAGGCCCGAAGTGGTCCACCCCCGCATGCCAGAAGGAAGAACATGACAGAGGGGTAAGAAGGCCCGAAGTGGTCCACCCCCGCATGCCAGAAGAAAAAACATGACGGAGGGCTAAGAAGGCCCGAAGTGGTCCACCCCCGCATGCCAGAAGGAAAAACATGATGGAAGGGTAAGAAGGCCCGAAGTCGTCCACCCCGCATGACAGAAGGAAGAACATGACGGAGGGGTAAGAAGGCCCGATGCAATTCATATCCCATATGCAGGGACAACCCAGTCGACATGTCATTTTAGGTAAAACAATAATACCCTAACAAAAACAGTCACAACTCAAAATGCTCATAATCTTGCTGCAAACGAAAGCGGAATATTAGTTAGCCAAAATCACAACATCGAAGAAATTGATGAAATAACGAATATGGAATACGTTATAAATACCATTGAGCGAATGAATGCGCACCAAAGAGCAAATAAAGTCAAACGGTTGAGTCATTTTCATTAAAAACGCAACCACGTACGAATTACAAGGTTTTGTACAAAATACGGATCTAACAATCACAAAATAGTGTAGCCAAATTATCGCTACTCTTCCGAGGAATGTGGGGACTCCTCACGAAGAACCAATCCCATTGAACGTGCAAAATTGGCGCAATTGCCCTGAATTTGATCCTCTGTCAGGATTAATTCGTCAGTTTGTGCCCAATTTTCGGGCAAGACAATTTCTGCTCTATCAGCAGGATCTTCGAGTTGATACCTACTGGGAGAAATTATACACTGTGCATTAATTGATAATCCTGGTTCACCCCTTTTACTGGCCAGCACAGGGGCCAAGTCACTCTGAGCAGGACATTTTCTACCTGGTAAGACTGTTAAGGGACCTAAGGCCTTAGATACACTGGTCACCTTCTTTCTTTTAGCCGAAATTGTAAGGTGAATATTTTTGAAACCAGTTGCTTTCGGAGGACTTCGAAGAAGAATTGTAGACCTGGAAATTCTTGGTGGCAATTCTGGCTCATTATCGCTCGAACCAAAAACATCGTGAAGAATCTTTTTAACATTTTCCGAATCGCCCGGAGTAGGGCTGGGAAGGATCTTCTCTTTACCCTTGGAAGCACGAGGTGATTTGGACTTTAAGGGGTTTGAATGGGATTTCTTTGGTTTTTTACGGTCCCGCCACACGGTATAGAATGGATCGCCGGAACGAGGTGTGTGTAACTCATCATCGTCATCATCACTGTTAGCCTCGGGTGTTTCCATTTTTGCATTACGCCTTACATCAAACATGTCGTTGCGAAAACCTTCTCCAAGATATCCAAGATGCCTAACCTGGCCTACGCATACGTCCATTCCATACTGCATGTCAGCAGCACCGCGTAATAATTCCAGAAATTTATATGCATTACTCTGCATAAATTCTTCAACAATAGCACATCTATATTCTTCAGATTCAAAATACTGAATTCGACGACGCAAATTGGAAATGGCATTTTCAGCATCTGTATTTGAAGACTCGAGAGAACGATTCATGCATTTTAGGGATTCGTTATCCTTTTTCAACGCGTCAATTTCAGCACGCAAAGCTTCTGCGCCCTCTTCCGTTTTCTTGGCCTTCACTTCGGCATCATGTTTATCGCGGGTGGCCTTAGACGCCTTCAATTCTGATTCCCTGGCGCGTTTCAATGCATTTTGGCGACTGTTTTTCCCATTATTGATAGTAGTGCGTAGGTTGTCGACAACAACGTTGTGTTGATTTTGCACCTCAGCTAGCCCACTATAATCTCTACAGAGCCGATAAACGGCTAAGATAACATCAGCAAAGAAAAGGCGCCCAAAGCGAGCCAAACCTTGATACCCCAATCGGTTAATTACGATCTGACGATCCAATTGCGGCCACAAACTTTGCATAATCTCTCCAACCTGCTTCTCTCTCAATCGGTATCCGACCAATGTGGCACTTAATGATTCTGAGTTTTCATCATTGAGAAAGTCATAGTTACTAAGGCTTCCAGGTGGAGCAGGTCTTGGATTCCCTGAAGGTCGAGGCCTCTTGGGTGGAGGTATGCTCTGAGGTTCGCGAGCGGATATATTATCCTCTGATTTTCGTTTAGCGACTTCATACCAGGTCTCATCGGTTGAGCGGGAAGAACTCGTTGTTTCTACATTACGTTTTTCCCTGAAATTGGGATGAGCTGCATTAAACATGGCCAAGTTGACAGCGATTTTATCGTCTTCTGCATCGATATCCTCCATTATCTGAATTTGGCGGTTGGTGCCAACTTTAATGCGTCCACCGGTATCGGTTGGGGTCATCACCAATCTCCTTGTAGAAAAGTTTTCGTGACGTTCAAAATCACTCACTATTGGCACCCGAGTGCCTGCACTGATACCTCCAAGCCTTATGGTAGAAGGGTTTGGTGAAGGTAGATTAGATGGACCCGCACCTGAGGGCTCATTTTGCTCGTTTCGTTCGTCCATTCCCTGAGCATCGTGAATATTCTCAGGAGATAGAACAATTTTGCTGCGACTTCGAGATTTTATACGAGCCATATCAGTTTAATAATAAATTTTAATAATTTTTCTATGAATATAAATAATCAGTAACGTGTCGAATATCGGCGATTCGATACACTCCGTGTCGAACAGACTGCGTTCGATGCGGTCCAGAAGCAAACAAAAATCCTTTCTCCGGATAAAAACAAGAACTGTCAGACATGTGGTCCCTTATATATAGGCCCGTGGGCCGTAACTGTTCTGAACGCATCGAATTTTAGTAATTCGATGCGCGCATCGAACGCATCAAAATTCGATGCCTATATTTTGACGCATCGAATTGTTACAATTCGATGCCCAAAATTTCTTATAATGAATATGTTTTGAGTTTGGAAGTCGTCATTGTTCTATGAACGTCTCCCAAACTGGGGGGACTATGTGATGGGGGTATTTTAGGACTGGGCCAGCAATAGAGTTGGGCCGGCCCATTAACGTATCGAATCGGGCTGATTCGATACCTTCAACGCATCGAATGCTGAGTATTCGATGCGCGCATCGAATTGGCACGATTCGATGCGCGTTTTACAGCTGTCCTCGGGCCCCACTAAGCGAGTTGCTATATATAGGGCGGTTTTGAGCATTCAGAATGAAAAAAAACTTGAGTCCAAACCCGACCACATCGAATCCAGCTATTCGATACGCACCTTTATTCGATACGTCCCCCGATTCGATACGTCTCATTGTTCGATATGTCCCAACCGATTATCAAGGCCATATCGAATTGACTCAACATCGAACCTGAACCATTCGAGGCGCACATCGAACAACCACAATTCGATGCGTTGCATGTTTAGTATTATCTTTATATTTAAATCAGTGTAAGATCTGTAATAGATAGTAGGTGTTTCGGACAAAGTTAGTCCGTTTATTCAATTGGATTAACATTATTTTGGTTATTTATATTCTCAGTGTACTGTACTACCGTGTTCTATTACCTTGACGAAATAAGACCAAAATAATAACATACTTCAATAATTAAATTGCACAAGAGCCTAGTGTGAATGAGAGGGGGTCAGGTAACTAAAATATAAGCGTCCAAGAGATGCATCTCGTTCGCCATTGCTTTGATATACGTAACTTCAAGTATCAAGATAAAACGAACCTCAACCTCTTCTTGGCTATATCGAGTTATAGTATACCTCAGCCCAGAAACTCAAATTAATTGTACAAAAATGTCTAAAATATAAAATGAGGAGTAGTCAAACGAGAAACTACCATGAACATCTGCGTTGGACTCTCTATTGAAAAAAGCATAACTAACTCATTCGTAAAAGGATTTGAGGTCTATAAGGGACCGCACAAAATACCACTCAACATATGTCATATATTTACTATGCAAATGCTATAGACTTTACTATAGCTTGAATATGATCGACATGCAAAATTGTTTAAAAAGTCCGACAGATTACACACGTCGTGACTGCATGCAAATTACAATATCTCAACTGTCGAATAATTACGTGTGCAGTTATGATTTGTCTGCTAGTTGTCTATGTATGCGGTAAGCATGTCAACTATAAATTAATTGGTTAGTGCATGCAATAAAGTCTATAGGAAGAATTTCAATATAGGAAGGCGCTTTAAATGATGAAAAGAAGAATCGTCATACTGTCAAAACAAGTGGGAAGAAAAAATGTAGTTTTGCTAAGCAGGTAGAATTTGACAAGGCAAATAGCTGAAACAATTAGTAACAGAGACAGAAAGATATAATAGAGACAACGCATAGTCAGAACTTACATAACAATTCCTATCTCAAAAAACTTCATACTCAAAGATGTGAACCAATAGAAAACTTTAGAATTTTACAAGGCAAATAGCTAAAACAATTAGGTAATATCACTGAAACCTCGCAAAAAAAAAAATTACAAACCAATATCACATCTCAAAGATATGAACCATCATTTAATGATTATGTGCATAATCGTACAACAAATAAGACATATATCTGGAAGTGTCTAAGAAATCTACTTAGCAAGATCCTAAAACTTTAAATTTTCCATCGAGTATTATTCGCAACTGTCATTTGGATCCATTCTAATCATGCATGCAGCAGGGGCGAAAGAAAATTAAACTAAAAAGAACACTTGACTTTTTTTAAAATTTACCTTTTGTGACAAAATTAGAATCATGTTTATGTCTAAATAATAACAGTTTGTACTCCATGAAGCATTTCCTATGGCAACTGACAAGGCTTCGACATGGACAGGGACAGGGCTAGGGCTCATTAACCGTTTCTTTCATTCTAGCCTATAGCTACCTTGTTACGAATCTACTTAAGGTCTTACCGTTGATGAATAAAATCACGTGTTTTTAGCACATTTTGATAGTATAGCACCTTAGTATGAACTATCTGAGATGGGTACAAGGATATAATATAGTATAAGATGAGGAAGCCAAATGACCCTCTCCTCTCACGGTTCAAAAATTTATATACTTATGCAAATGTTTGTGGCATAGACTGATAACATTAGTGTAGGTCCGATGAGGACAAGAGTTACTAATCTACAATGCAGAGATTAAGGGCTCGTTTGGTTGGCCCTATAAGGCCATATAAAGCCCATTTAATATGGATTGAACAGTAGTAGCAGCACCTTTGGTTGCTACTACTACAAACCGGGTCATCCATATTGAATATGGACAACCCGGTCTTCATCAGCAAATTTAGCCAGTTTCATCCAGCGTCCACGAGGCGTTTATTGAATATGGATTGAACAGTTATTTTAAACTTGCCAACTGAAAAGATTTATTTGCCCATGAAACCAACGTATTTCTTCCTCAAAACACAGCAAATTAGAAATGGCCTCGCAACAAGAAATGACCCAAACCCACACCAACACAACCCCAAAGATTCCCCCCTCCGATTCCGATTCTGATTTCGATTCCCATTCAAATCCCTCTCATTCGTCCGACCCGACGGCTCCGTCGCGCAAGTCAGCATCAACGAGTCTGACGACGAGAACAACACTCCTGAAGCCAACATCTCCCGCTTCACGAAGCTCCTCGACTCCAAGAGGATGCAGAGGCAGCTACAGGAGGAAGATGAGGAAATCGAGTACCACGAGGACCTCTTCGACTTCCGTCCCGACCCCGACCCTGAAAACTGGCGAGAGGAGGATATGAAGGAGCTCTGGGCGGATGCTCCTGTTCAGATGACCAAACCAAGTTGGGACCCCAATTGGGTCGATGATGATGAGGTCGAGGTGCTCTCCGAGGAGATTAAGCCCGGCCGAGATCCCCCCCCCCCCCCATTCAGTTTGCTCACAGTAAGTAAGTACTCTGTGCAGCTCTTATATGAATTGTGTGTGGATCCATTGACTTCTGATCCTGTGATGGAATTATTGTGTAGCAACAAGTATAGGTTCTTTGTCAAGGTATTAATGCTTTACCACGATATTTAAAACTTTTCTTTTTCTTCACGAACGTGCTTTTGCTAATATCTCATTTGTCTCTTATAATATATTATTTTTCATTCAGCACCTAAATTCAGTTGGCGTTGCTCCACTACCAGAGAGAAATAGCAGTCAAGCACTTCGTATTAGCTCACTTCATCAGATTTGTGTTCCGAAAATCCATTTTTGTTATCCAATGATATGAGAGTGTTCATCAATCTAGTGGTTGCTTTCTGTTCAACATTGCACTGTTTGATTCTAAGATAAGTAAAACGACATGGTAAAATGTAAAAAGTGCCACATTGCTCATCTCCATATTTTATAACTTTGAACAAACTCAATGACTGATTCATTCTAATTATTTTCGTATCTCTCTCGTCATGAGAGTAAGTGGGAAACTGCTGCTCTCTCGTCATGAGATTAAGTGGGAAACTGCTGCTTTGCTTTTGAGATTTTGTACTTATCTTGCTATGTCATGGTATACGTATAGGAAGGTAACAGCATGGTGATCCCCCTATTTCAGTTTTACTACATGACCCTTTTGCAATTGGACCAAAATAGTTTTCTGCAAATCATCAGAAGCTTGCACAATCGTCTCCATTGCTCCAGCTGCTCAATCCGATACGGTTTGATATGTGAGAAATGAGTCATATTGTTTTTGTTGAAGCTAAAAAATAAATGAATCAACACCTAATCCATCAACATACTGAGACTTCAGACCACAATGCAACTGACTTTACACGTTATCAATTTAAAGTTAGTTCAAATGTAGAAAAAGTGAAAAATAGTTCTCAATGAAATAGATGTCTCCAAGAAATGCAGCTGAACTTCATATAACGAAAGCAGAATAAACTGCTGGCTCTTATTTTATTTCTACTGGCAGAAACTCTCTATTGTGATTTTTTATTAGCAAATGCTCCTCTCCAGCAAATTGGGCCCTGGTAATATATTTTCACTTGTATTGATAAGTGACCGGTTATTTTTTAAAATTTTATAATATATGCGTATTTACCCGACTATGTATTATAAATTCTTTATTGATAATGTTTTTTGAAATTGATGATCTTTAAAACATAAATGAAGTTACTAGCGGTTGCTCGTCCAATTGTCGTTCTTTCCATCTCTAACATTGCCACCTTTCCTCTTGGGTTATTTGTAGTTTGTACATAATCTCTTCAATTGTTGCCAGAGATATATCGTTATACCAATTACCTGGTTATCCTGATTGCAGAAAGCTCTTAAATCTGAAATATTCCATTCAATGAACAAATTGTTTGCTTCAGGTGTCTCGGATTTGGATAAATTTTGCGTTGTGCTTGTTGTTCGTTGTATACACATAGTATAAGCTTTACCTTTTGTTTTATGTTGATTGACCACAGAAGTTAAGTTTAGCCATTTGTTGTTTTAATATCTGATTTTTCTTATTCACTTAACTCCATGTTTCGTGCATTTTATAGAGAGCGTGGTTGTTGAAGCTTTTAGCTGTGGAATTACACTCAGCAGACAAGGTAGATTCCATTCATAGTGAAGCTTGCCAGAGCATTCTTGCTGAGTTGTTTGGCCAGCAACAGACAGAATATGGCATTGATCATGTTGGATTTTATATTACCGCAATGATGCAATTTAATGTACCTGTAGTTCTATATGCTTACCTTTTCATGCCTCTGGTTTAAGTTGGCTCTTTGTGAAACAGAAATTTGGAATGGTTGGAAATGTTATTCTGAGGAGTGTCCCACAGTTCGTGGGATGCTCTATATATGATTTCAAATATCCTTTGCATGCAGTAGTGGCTTGGCTGTGGGCATTACCTAAGTTTGAATTTAAGCAATCGGATTAATGAGTTGGTGTTGGTATTTCAATGAATAGTGCTCAATTATACGCCTAATTGAAGCATGTAGCATATATCAAAAATAAATTATCTTACGCAAACAGCTGATATTACTCGGCAAATTTGTTTTTAATATAAACCTTGTGCAATAGAAAATTTGCGCTGCCGAGGCATTACTAAGAGGTGTTGACAAATATAAATATTATCGCCTATCTGTTCCAGAGTGGGAATAAAGCAACAATATAGCAAAATACAACCGAACCTCATAAAATTGGAAAAACAATATATAGATAGGGCTTCAGCAATGGGTGTTAAGTTAACTTTACATAAGGGCAAAAGTGTCAATTACCACCAAATATGGGTGAATCTAGGATAAAACTATGAAACCAAAGGTAAGCTTGCATGTAACCCAACTCCCTAATATGAATTGATTTTCTGGAAACCAAAGCTATTATTGACAGAAATAATATGGATCTTATTAGAAACCTTGTTGAGAATGACTTAATCCCATCAGAGTAACCAAACGAGCCCTAAAGATGTTAAGGACAAGAAAAACATAATATACTCTACTCACGAGATTTAATTTGGTTTTTGCTAGAGCATGAGTGGGTACGGGTAATTCTTATATTTGAGAATACCCGTTTGCAAAAATGAATTAAGAAATGAGTATTGTTTCTGAAATTCCGATCGCTGATGGAAAAAATAACAGTTAGCCTACGCCATATATTTACTATGAAAATGTTATAGACTTTTCTATAGCTCGAGTACTTATGACATGCAAAATTGTGTAAGATGTCCGACAGATTACACACGTCGTGACTGCATCCAAATTACGAGATCTCAAATGTTTAATAATTACGTGTGAAGTTATGATTTGTCTGCTAGTTGTCTATGTATGCGGTAAGCATGACACCTATAAATGAATATTGAATTGGTTAGTGCATACAATAAAGCCTATAGGAAGAATCTCAATATAGGAAGGCATTTTAAATGATAAAAAAGAAGAATCGCCATATTGTCAAAACAAGTGGGAAACACAAAGTTGTAGTTTTGATCAGCAGGTAGAATTTGACAACGCAAATAGCTGAAACAATTAATAACAAAGACGGGGAGGCATAATAGAGACAATCTAGAGTCACAACTTACATAACAATTGCCATCTCAGAAAACTTATCAGGTACTATCATTGAAACCTCGCAGAAAAATACAATCCAGTATCACTTTTCTCAAAGATGTGAACCATCATTTAATGAGACTTCAGGGTCATTGATGGGTATAATTTATGATTTGCCCAATACTTGTATATTGGGCATCGAATCAGTATGAATCGATGCGCGCATCAAATCCCGCATCGAATTGACATGATTAGGCATTTTCCGCATCTGGCAGTGGGACCCACGGGATGGCTGCTATATATAGTCGCCCCCTTGTAATTCGTGTACGTTTTGATTGGAGAATCACTTCAACATAGTCAACATCGAATCACTTCTCATTCGACACGTACTGGATCAAACGATTTACATTCGACACGTTATTGAACCAAATTCACTTCATTCGATACAAGAAAATACGCATCGAATTCGATAAGGTTGTGACATCGAATCTATTGAATTCGATACCCTTGAGTTCAGCTTCGAACCCTTGTTATACATTTCCTATCGAACGAGGCATTTGACACGTCAGCATCGAACGCCTAGGATTCGACACGCTACAGTAATCTTGTAATTAGTTTATTTCAACCTAGTAAGCTTGTAATAAGTGTTCCGGACCAATCTAGTCCGATAATAAAGTTGGATAGCATTATTTTGGTTATATATATCTCAATTGTATTATTTTACCGTGTTCTATTACCATGACGAAATAAGACCAAAATATTGGTGCCGTTTGTGAGAATACTAAGTTTTATTATTTTATTAGGCATCATGTCTAGAGTTACCCGATCCCGCAGTAGAGCTCTAGAGGGAACTATGGGAGAGGCTGAACGAATAACGTCTGAACAGATAACGCCGAATAATGCGGGACCGTCAGCAGTACCCGCGGCAGTACCAACACCTGCAAGAAGAGAAATTCAAGGACCTCAGGATGTGGAGGCGCCGGGCACTGAAGCAGGTGCAACTGGGCCAACGGGGACAAGTGCTTCGATTCTAGACAATATGAAGAATGAACTCATGGCAATGGTAAAAGCCACGTTGGCCGAAGTACTGACTCCAGCACAGCCCGTATTGATACCATCACCTATTGAAACAAGGTTCCTTTGCCTGAATATTGAGAGGAAAGGAGAAAGAAGAATCCCGACAAGATGATAGAAGAAGTAAACATGCATCAGAGGAAATGAAAAGTAAGGGAAAATCTACTCGTGATGATCAGGGAAAGAAGTTAGTGTCGGTCGAGGTACAGTCAAAAAGGCACCGTGAGAGAAGAGAAAAAGAAAAGGAGGAAGACCGCATTACTGAACAGGGAATAAGAGAAGATATGAGATGTTCGGAAAGTCATGATTCTAGAAGGGAACATAATGATGAAGAAAACCAAAGAGAAGAACTGGGAAGGAGAAAAGATAGAGATGACAGAAGACATCTGGACGGTCATGACACACGAAGCGAACGTGATAAAATCGCCAGAAAAATAGAAAGGCTGGAGAAAGAGAAAGCAACAGTCGAAGCTCAGATGGTACAAGAGGACAATACGTCTAACCGTAGTCCATTTTGTCAAGAAATAGAATCAGAGATCTTGGGACAAGGGGAAAAGATCCCAGACCTGAAAACTTACGATGGTAAGTCTGATCCCCGAGATCATCTTTTTCAATTGGATAGGAAATTGTCCCTTTACGGCTTTAAAGACAATATCCAAGCCAGGATATTTGCAACAACTCTGTCAGAAGTAGCTGTGGATTAGTTTAATCAGATTTCTCCAGGACTGATCAAAAGCTACAACCAATTGAGAAAGATGTTTGAAGATCAATTCTCCAGTCAAGCTAGATTGGTTTTGGATCATTCCCATCTCTATACGATAAAACAAGAAACCAATGAAAGTCTGAAGGACTTTATGAAACGTTTCAATACGGAGCTGCTAAGGATTGATAGCCATCTGGAGAGATGATCGTGAGCATACTATTCCGAGCAACCACCAACACAATGTTCAGTGGGGACTTACTCAGACGCAAGCCCACCAACATCGAAGAAATTAATAGAATAGCACAGGAGGTGGTTCATTTTGAAGAAATGATGGCAACTAAAGTGTCTGTTATTGCGCCCGTAAAAGAGAGAGAAAGGGGCAGAGAAGATCACAATCGTAATAACTACAACAACAAGAGCAAGAATTACAAACACCGGGAGTGTTCGCCTAGATGATACACGCCACTAAATGCTCACATCATGACAGTCTTTGGGGCAGCAAAGAGAAAAGGTTGGTTAAAAGATCCTAGACCAATGAAGGAATCCAAAGGTACAAGGTACTCAAATCAATTTTGTAAGTATCACAATCAGAAGGGCCACGATACTGAAGAATGCATAAACGTGAAGAATGAAATTGAACAATTAGTAAAGGATGGCAAACTTGTGGAGTTTGTTAAGAAGGTTCAAGAACAAGAAAACAATTTCCATTGAAAGAGAACTCCATCCCCCAGGAAGGATAAACAAAGGATGGTCGACGAACCACATCTATTCGAGTATCCTCAGATTGAAGATGGAAACGCAAGGAAATGGATGATCAATATGATATGAGGAGGACCGAGAGGAGCAGATTCCACCAACGGGCGGAGAAGGATCACAAGGCTGATAGAGTCAGATAACTTCGTCAATATGGCTAGTATACTAAGAATTGAAGAGATGCCTCACGAGGAAGTCACATTCTCTACAACAGACCTACGGAAATTGAGCGCACATGCTATACAAATGTCAAATCTAAATTGCCCTCTGGTAAACTGTGGATATAGCTAATTATGGAGTCACCAAGATGTTAGTGGACCACCGAAGCTCTGTAAATGTGCCGTTTAGTTCTACATTGGCTAAAATGGGATTGAATAACCAGATAATGGAACCACTGAGAACTTCTATTCATGGATTTGGAGGCCCAAAGATAGTACCACTAGGAATGCTTAAGCTCCCAACATCCTTGGGTACAACGCCACGGAGAAAGACAATTCTAGAGAACTATGTGATCGTTGGCATGCATTTCGCATACAACTGTATCATAGGAAGACCGACGCTGAATGCATTTCGAGCATTACCATCAACCTATCATCAAATGGTAAAATTTCCAACCCCCGTCGGTACAGGCAAAGTCATAGCAAACCATATCGAAGGCTGGAAGTGTTACATAACTTCGCTCCAAACGCGGCCACAATAGGAAGAAGACGCATCAAGGGCATTGGCTCCTGGGCAAATGGAGCACATAGAATAAAAATTTCACGTCAGTTATAAGAGTCCTTAGTATTTTGAATATTTTGAACAATATTTATTTGTTCCCTCTGCTATGACAAGCATGAGGGGCAAACATGTACAAACTTGAAATAGGGACACCCAGGACGTGAGTCTGGAAGGCGACATAGGAAATCAGGGTGAACGAGCTGTAACTCAAGCTCTGATCTGCTTGCATAATCAGATTCCTCTTAACCAATGGATTTATGTAAAATTCATCTAATATTCATGATAAAACCGTGTGTAGGACATAACGTCCAAGAGGCAACGAGAAGAACGGAAACTCTGTCCATCGTGGTAGGAGATACCGAAAAAATTTAGAGGCAACGAAAGGGACGGAGACTCTGTCCATCGTGGCACGAGATACCAAAAATCCCTAAAGAAACGAAAGGAACGGAAACTCTGTCTATCGTGGCACGAGATACCAAAAAAGGTCAGAGGCAATGAAAGGGACATAGACTATGTCCATCGTGGCACGAGATACCGAAAATCCCTAGAGAAACGAAAGGAACGGAAACTCTGTCCATCGTGGCACGAGATACCCAAAAAAAGCCAGAGGCAACGAAAGGGACGGAGACTCTGTCCATCGTGGCACGAGATACCGAAAATCCCTAGAGGAACGAGAAGAATGGAAATTATGTCCATCGTGCCACGAGATACAGTAAAAAGCCAGAGGCAATGAAAGGGACGGAGACTCTGTTCATCGTGGCACGAGAAACCGCAATTCCCTGAGAGGCAATCAAGAAAGACGGAGACTCTACCCAATGTGATACGAGATACCACATTTCCTAAATGACACTAGGTAGGGATTAAGATTCTATGTATTGTACTACAAGACACTTAGAATCTCACACAAATGACGAGGAGGGAAGAACGGTTCTCTCCGGAGTGGCAACTATTACCACGACTGCTTGGAGAAACAAGCAAGGAACATACAATACATATAAAACTGTAAGTGCTATTTAAAACTCACAGTTCGAAAGAACATGAACGAAACTCTTAAAAGGCAGGTAACAACAACAGAACGAAAACATAAGGAAAGAAAGTACTATGTCTAAAATGACAAGCAAGATAATTCCTAGATGGAATAATAACAGACATGATGATTATAACCTTGTAGGAAAAAACTTTATTCAACTCTTCATAGCAGAATAAACAATAAAGAACCGACAAGTTGTCAAAATAAAGTAAAGAACCAATACAAGAGCTTAGATAATTAAGTAATTCAAGAAGATAATTCAAAAATGAAATACGGCCACTCATCAAATTGTTCAAACACATAAAAGCAACGCAGCGCCACAAATAAAACTAAATTAAAAATTGTTCATAAGCATAAAAAGAAAAAAGGCCTTAGGGCTGCAACTTCAATTTTCTTCCTCATCCTCAGAGGAGGGATACGGCTCAGGCATCGGAGGTGGAGATGAGAGTCCTTGGAGGACAAGATTGTCATTCTTCAGCAGAGAGGCGAACACATTAGGATCTGCAGGCTCGCATAGGTTCTCGATTGGGCCCCAGAGACAGGCTCAACCAATCTGGCCTAAAACTGCCACGGACGTACTGCGTCACATAAAACTGACGGACAATCAAAAGTTGTGCCTTGCGAGCTTCGAGATCGCCTCGGCGAGTGCAAATTTCTCGGAAGGTGTTGCTCCGAAGAAATTCTTCGGCGATCTCCACTTTCTGCTGAGCAGAAACCTATAGGGGCACGAAGGTTATTAATACGACAAAATATAAAAGGAACGCAAAATACTAGAGTTGGGAATATTTTACCTCACCAAGGCCGCGCTGATATCCAGCGTTGTGAGCATTATAAGCCTCTTCTCTAGCAATCGCCACTTTCTTTTTGAGCTCGGTGATTTTTTTGGTCAGCTCTTCTTTTAGCTGATCAACCTCCTCCCGCACCTTTTTTGCTGCCTCCTTATCGGTATGCGCCATCGCAGCATAATCATTGGCCTTTTGCAGTGCCTTTTCTTTATCTTCAATGGCATTTTTAAAGGCAACAGTATCACGACCAGCGGCCATTTCCCGGACTTCCATCAGCGCCGCGAACATTGTGTCCACGAAACCGCCCGCCTAACAATTAATGAGCAATCAGATCAACATTTAAAATTCAGGTCAAACAAAAATTAACTCAAAGAAAATAAATAATTACCACTGTCAACAAATGAAGCGTATTCCGCTCCACCATCCTCCTCTCTTCGGCAGATACCGGAAGAGGAAAGGCAAGACCAGGTAAGAGATACTTCAGATGGTTGATAGCTTCGGCCTCAGAAATCTCGTACCCACCGGCCCGAGCACGAGGGCCTTGGCTAGACCCAATCCCTGCACTCGGTCCAGTCACATGGGCCAGGGCGTTGGCAGCACTTGGCCTACCTGTTCGGGTGGCAGGTGGAACAGCCCCTCCTATTTGTGACCGAGTTTGAGGTAGTTTTCTCTTTTTGGTGTGGACGGCGTCTTCGATATCGTCGCCTAGACCAGCTGCCAGACTCTTTGAAGCTTTAGCACCACCTTGAACAGTGTCACGATTTCCCCCAATATATCCTCGAAAGGATCGACTGCTGAATCTGCAGCAACAACAGTAGAAGGATCGACAAGATTTTTCTTGCCCTTACTCTTTCTTTTTCGTGGGGGAGGAATATCAGTAGCGGTGTTGGTCTGTGAGCTAGCCTGATCAACAGCAACAGCTCAGTTTATCCTCGCATGGCACAATGCTTTCATGACAATGATGAAGCCAATCAAGTTCCCATAAGAATTTGGTGTGAGTTGGGCGGGTACAAGATTAATCTTCCTCAAAAGCCATGTAATTCAAAAGAGATTGGGAAGCGAAGACCATTGAGGAGTTGACCGACAAACACAGTCATATGCCCGGGTGGTGGGGTATGCATCCGATCATTTGGCCAGAGGAGGACGATTTTATATTTATCAGGTATATTGATTTTTTTGCGGAGCCCTTTACGACTATGTTGGAGGCAGAAAACGTACTGGTCATAGGCCATTTCGGGACCTCAACATGATCGTCAAACTCTCTATTGATATAATCTACGTCGTCTTCGCCCTCGCTGGGAGCACGATTATCCCGGTAGGATGACACTGACGAGTTATCACTTTCAAACTCAGGCGCTGTTTGTTCAGTATTTGCGTCGGAATTATTACCCGCGGGTGAACCAATAACTTCTATATCTATTAACTTAACTTCGTCTACTGCGACTGTGCTCAAACCCGCGGGAGCCTTAGGTGGGCTCACCATATTAATCGAACTGGAGCTCGAGCCACTACTCGACTCACTCCTAGACGTTGACTAACTGCTCACCATCTTTGACGAGAATGAACTGAAATAAATTAAAAAGAAACGGAGTCTGACTAAGGACGAACACGTCACTCTAGGCTCTCACATATCTCTCAAACATACTTAAAATTAACTTATTGAAAAGATAAAATCTAATAAATAAGGGCATATCATTTTACCTTCAGTGAATTTCCAAGGGAAAAGCTTGTGCCTGATTAATTGATCTGATAAAATGGCGACAAAATGCAAAATATTAAAAAACAGAGATAAACATCATAAATATCGCATGATAGGCCTTCAAAAAAGATTAAGGCAACGCATCGAACACTCACGGTTCGATGACAAAGGCATCGAATCTATGTTGTTCGATGCGGGCCGCATCGAATTGCATCTTTTCGATGCGCTTTACCTTGAAAACAAAACACACAGCGAGTAGAATGAACCCTCCAACGCAGTCCATCCCTTATATAGGCAACATGTGGCCCATTAGGCCCATATCATAATCGCATCGAATCAGCGAATCGAATGCGTTCTATTCGATGCGACAATACAAACGCATCGAATACCTTCTATTCGATGCGGCTATGCAAATGCATCGAATGTATCCCGATTCGATGTGTTTCGTTAATTATCGGATATCAATTGCGGACATTCAAAATCTGTTCCGAAGTAACGAATGATTAGGAATATCCCCAAAAATAATTGGCATCAGGTAAATAAGCCTCATCGAGTTGGTACAACGTCGACCATTTATCAATCCGCAGTTTGTTATTTAAGTTTGGAAATCGATCTCAAATTGACATCGTCTCCCAAACTGGGGGGACTATGTGATGGGTATAATTTATGATTGGCCCAATACTTGTATATTGGGCCAGCCCATAACCGCATGGAATCGGTATGATTCGATGCGCGCATCGAATCCCACATCAAATTGGCATGATTCGATGCGTTTTCCGCATCTGGCAGTGGGACCCACGGGACGGCTGCTATATATAGCCATCCCTTGTAATTCGTGTACGTTTTGATTGAAGAATCACTTCAGCACAGTCAGCATCGAATCACTGTTCATTCAACATGTACTGGATCGAACAGTTTACATTCGACACGTTATTGAACCAAATTCACTTCATTCGATACGAGGAAATACACATCGAATTCGATACGGTTGTGACATCAAATCTATTGAATTCGATACCCTTGAGTTCAGCTTCGAATCCTTGTTATACATTTCAAATCGAACGAGGCATTCGACACGTCAGCACCGAACGCCTAGGATTCGACACGCTACAGTAATCTTGTAATTAGTTTATTTCAATCTAGTGAGCTTGTAATAAGTGTTCCGGACCAAGCTAGTCCGATAATAAAGTTGGATAGCATTATTTTGATTATTTATATCTCAATTGTATTATTTTACCGTGTTCTATTACCGTGACAAAATAAGACCAAAATAGTCATCAAAGGTCCTAGAATGAGCAAAATCGTAATTTTTTGTTTGGATCATAAAACTTGTTAATTCATATGACATAATGAATATTTATTTTCTAAGAAGGGATACAAACATCAAACCAGGCGCGGACATGTGGCTTGGCTTACATAGGCTAAAGCCTAGATGAGAAATTCAGTAGCTCATTACTAGTACTTATATATAATTAGGGGTGAGTTTCCCACGGGAATTGCCGGGATCGGGAGCTAGGCATAGTTCCCGATCCGACCCGCGGATGGCGCAACTCCCGCGATTGCGGAAGTTCTGCGGATTTCGGGATCCCTAGTCGGGATCCCGAAAATTGGACGGAGCTGGGCGGAATCTGATCCGATCCTGCAGTGCTGTGCGTGTGTGACAGTGTGAGCTGCTCAACTTTTTTTTTTGAAGACTCTTTTCACATCGTGCCAGTCACCGCCACCCCTTCCCCTTCCCCTTCTTCTTTCCGCTGCCCTCAATGTCACCACCTCCACATCATCCCTCACCACACCGTCTCTCAACCACAACCTCCGCCGCCAAGTATCTCAAACGCCGCCGAACTCTTCATCCACTACACCTCCGACGACTTCGACGACGACGACGACGAAGACTCCGATTACGAGTACGAAGAACACGATTCCAATAGCTCCGGTGGTGGTGGCGGCGACCTCTCCTTGGGAAATCGGGACCCGCGGATCGGATCGGATTCCAACCCCAAATCCCGATCCGATCCGCGGTAGTTGCTGCGGGAGATAATTCCCGCAGCAACGGGTCGGGAAGACGATCGGATTTTTCCCGGGGTGGGAAAAATCCGGTCGGGTCGGGTCGCGGGATTCCGACCCGGCCCTCCCACCCCTATATATAATATATATAACCTCTTATAGGCCCAAAAAAAAACATATATATAGACAAATGTTAAGGCCCACTTCTTTGTTTTTGTAGGAAGAATAAAAACCCACAACAAGAATACAACTTAACCCTAAAAACTTAATTAACAAATGAAATAAAAATAAAACAAATATACCTCACATGTTGGGAGTAGGCAGAACAACCAAATTATATAGCACCTCCACTTCCTCTTTACATGTGCCAAAAGGGGACCATCTCCTTCTTATTATGTTAAGATCCGAATCAATTGAGAAATTACACAATACACCAAAGAGGTAATTTATTCTTATTATTTAATCCTAAAACTTGATTTTATTGTAGATTATTGGTGGTTTGATACTTTTAAATGAGATAAATCCTAATTAATTTTATTTCCAAATCAATCTCCTAAGTGTTTTGCTCTTTTGTTGAGTGATTGCAATAAAGTTAACTATGTATATTTTGTGAGAATATTATTACAAATAAGTTGAATTTTGACTTAAAATTGTGTTTTAGCTTTTTAAGCATGATTATTAATTCATTAAATTATTTTCTTGTTAAGCGATTTTCATGTTTGTGTTGCAACATTTATACTAGGTGTTGATGTGAAATGTATGAGGTGATAATGAGTTCTCAAGAAAACAAGAAAATGAAGAAAACTATGCTTTTTTTTATATATATATAAAACGAAAGAGCCGAAAGAGCATAATTCAACAAGTATAGAGCATAATACGTCGAAAGATGCTACCACTACTCATGAGGACCAACATCATTTAGTATCGCAAACTGTTGAAGTAAATATTGGTTCTGTAGAACAAGATACTGGGAAACGTATGCAGATATCTCAATATCCGGTCAACCAAATAGATGAGGTTAGGCGATCTTATATCTAATTGGGGCCATATCGGCCTAAAATTAACTACACATTTTCTGAAGATGGAACACAAAAGCTACGGTTTCAAAGCTCATGGGGTGACCAATTTTCATGGATAGAATACTCTTGTCATAAAGATGTTGTATTTTGCTTTTCGTGTTTTGTTTGTGGAAAAAGCCGTGATGCCAATCTTCTGTCCTACCTGTTCCTTGCTTTGCTTGGGCAATTGACATTGTCTGCGATCCAGTGCTCTTAACCTCCCTATCGTTGTATTCATTCCAAAGACTAGTAAAAAGACGTATCTTTTTTCCAATAAAGAACTTTTGAGTTGGGGGTTTGAACATCTTGCATTCACCATTGAAGGATTTAATAATTGGATTTGGAAGAGAGTTGGTGGTGAGATGTGTGCATTTCTAGTACACGTCGGAGGTCATAATTCACCATATAGAAATGTGGCGGAATTCGTTGATGCTCTAAGGAATGTAACTCATCACATTGATAAAGTGATGAATCCAAAAACCTCGGAAGAAATCCAAAAGAACAGGTTCCGACTCAAGGTGGAAATTGAATGCATTCGATGGCTTAGCTTGCAAGGATGTGCATTTAGAGGATACGACGAATCAGCTTCATCGGATAACAAAGGTAATTTCATGGAAATGACTGGCCTTTTGGGAAGAAAATACAAGGATTTGGACGTTCTCATCAAGGGTGCTCCATTAAATGCAAAATATACTTCATCTAAAATTCAGAAAGATCTTTTGCATATTCTTGGTGACAAAGTGAGAATGAAGACCTGTGAGGAAATTGAGGATGCAAAGTATTATCTTTTGGTTGATGAAGCTAAAGCTGAATCTAGTAAGGAGCAAATGGCTATTGTTTTAAGATACGTTGATGCTCGTGGATTTATAAGAGAGCGATTTTTTTGATAGTGTGCATGTCACAGACACCACTGCTGCAACACTTAAGAAAGCGATATGCACTGTTCTTTTTCGATATGATCTACTCGTCACAAACATCAGGGGCCAGGGATACGACGGGGCCAGTAATATGCGTGGTTCGTGGAATGGATTGCAAGCATACTATGCGCATTGTTTTGCCCATCAACTAAAACTAGCATTGGTTGCGGCTGCTGAAAGTGAGGTATTTGTTTGTTCATTTTTTTCAAAGTTGACTCTCATTATAAACATTTTTAGTGGATCTGCTAAACATCAAGTAGAGTTACATGTTGCGCAAACTGCTGAAATTAAAAAAATGATAGGTAGTGGTCAGCGTGAAACGGGCATGGGTTCAAATCAGATTGGAACATTACAAAGGGTAGGGAAGACTCGTTGGAGCTCACATTTTGAGTCAATTTGTAGTGTAGTAGACATGTATGGGGCTGTGATGGCGGTTCTTGAGAACATAATTGAGCGAGAGTCTTGTAACAAGCCAAAGGGTGATGCTGCGACTGTTTTGGAAGTAATGAGGACCTTTGATTTTATATTTAACTTGCGATTAATGCACAGAATTATGGCGATATCAAATTTGCTCTGTGGGTCCTTACAATTTTTTTATTTTTTTTTTGGATATTTTAAGTGCAATGGACTTAGTCTCATCTACTAAGGAGTTTCTTAACACTCTGAGAGAACAAGGTTGGGATTATCATTATAAAGAAGTTGTGAAAGTTTGCACAGAGTATGAGATTGAAATACCTGACATGGATTCTTGCTATAAGTCTTCCTTAAGAAGCTCTTCTCGACGGTATGATTCTGTTACTACTTTTCAACACTATCACTTTGATATACTTAATGTTGTTATAGATTTTCAAGTGGAGGAGATCAATAATAGATTTAATGATGAGGTTGTGGAACTTCTCAAACTATGTACTTCATTGGATCCTCGAGATGGTTTTAAGTTGTTTGATATGGACCATATTTGTACACTTGCTGATAGGTTTTATCCTGATGATTTTGGTGAACAAGATTTGCGTTATTTGAGGATTCAGTTAGACCATTATAAATGTGATATTATTCGGCATGAGGAGCTTCAGAACATTTCAATAGTTCTCGAGTTATGCCAACCAGTGTTTTAAAAGGCGTTGGCGTAGGTCGGGACATTTTATGTTCCTAGAGGCGAAGGCATAAGTCCTGGGGCGCGGGGCGCAAGCCCGTGAATTTTGAAACTTAATATTTAAAATATATAAATAATGAGCTATTTTTAAACTTAATATTAAAAATCATATAAATAATGATAATAGCTCATAAAATAATTTTATGTCACTTGAATTTTACAAAAAAAAACTCAAAAAGTAATCTCAACACTTCCACAATCACATCAAATTATCCAATAATCCATAAATATATAAAATTTACTTAAGTTTGATAATGAGCAGTCAATAATCAGAAATGCGTGCATGTTTTTGTTTGTTAAAAAAGTATTGTTTGCACAAATATGTAGCTAGATTAGCTTGTCAAAACTTATGACCAACTAAGTGTTTCCACAACCAACTTAACATGGGAAAATAAACTTCAATATCAATTTTTAATCACTTCCAAGAATCTCCTCATTTAGATTTCCACCTCATTATAGCCGGCGACATCTTTTCCATCTATTTCAGCGTCTGCATCATCTCCAAGCAAAACATCATCAAAGGGTGATTGTCCTCACCATTGAAGTATATTTTGATATTCATAAAGTTTTCTTTTTTCTTGCAAGTTAATAAAGGCGTACGTTATTCATTCGGGGCGTAAAAAGCGCACTTTTAGTGCCCTGAGCGTAAGCTCTGATCTTTGGGGCGTAAGCCCCGTAAAGTTTAAGCCCTGAATATGTGTCTTGGGGCATTTTTCAATGTATTCTTCCTCGACGCTTACCCAGGGCGAGCCCTGGGGCGCGTTTCTTTAAACACTGATGCCAACGATTATTTGAGACAAATAAGAGAGAAACTTATCATTTGATTGATAGGTTAATTTGTCTTGTTCTAACTCTTCATGTTTCTACAACACAACGGACATATTCAGCAATGAAGAATGTTAAATCAATTCGGCGCAATAAAATAGAAGAAGGATATTTAGCGAATAATATGGTTGTTTACATTGGAAGAGAACTAACAAAAAATATAGATGTAGATTCTGTAATTGAAGAATTTTATTCTATTAAGGATCGAAGAGCTCATCTCTGATAGTATTGTTATTTCTAGTTTTTTAATAGTATGAAATTGTTACGTTTATAATCTTGTACAGAACAATGACTTTCTCATTTTATTTAATATATCCGTACTTAATTTTTTTTATCTTTCTTGAGTATAAACGTAGCCCATGTAAAGAAAATATCCTGGGTCCGCCCCTCCATCAAACCCCCAACCTATTGTCCCTCTTGCGACTTGCTCCCTAAACAATGTTTATCAGCACGAAACTCGCTAACCTTTGTCAACTTGTTCTATTTACCCCACCAATGTATTTAGTACCATTTTTGACCAGAATCCCCTCACATGACTCATACGTGTTGTACTAGATGTATTTTGGTAATTGGTGACAAAAAATAAGCGAAAAAAATACCACAACTTGAAATTATTTCGGGAAAAAAAGGTTGAAAATACAATTGTGGGGTAAATGGAAGGGGGAAAAACATCAAATCCCCCAATGTTTGGGGTGGTTTGTAGCTTACCCCTAACTTTGTTTTTTGGCAACTTGCCCCCCAAACTTTTCCTGATGCACATTCTAACTGTAGGATTTGTCGATGTGTCAATATTTTGACCGTTAGATTTACAAAGTTGCAAGCGTTGGATGACATAATGCAAAAAACAAAGTTAGGGGAGTAAGCTGCAAAAGACCCCAAACGTTACGGGGTTTATTTTTTTCCCTAAATGGAACAAGTTGGCAAAGGTTAGGGGGTTAGTGCAGATAAAAATTGTTTAGGGGGCAAGTCACAAAAGGGTTAGTAGGTTGGGAGATTTAATATTTTTATCCCTTCTAAGAAAAGTTAGTTGATCTCTTCAAATATTGAAGAGCCACGGAAAAGCTTTGTGCAGCCAAGCATTGTGTATAATTTGGTTTTGGACATTGTATTATTAATTTTGATTACATTAGAAGGGAAATTGAAAGTGCGAGAGTATTCCCCCTCCTCCCTTCCCCCCTCCATCGGCTCAAAACAAGGATACGGCTAGGTGGGGGGGGGGGATTCTGAATTGGGTCCCCAAAAGTTTTGGAAATCGATTTTGGGTGGTTCTCAAATCCTGTGATAGGACGGATAACAGAAAATGCTACCCACAAAATTGGGTATCTGAGAATCGGGTATCGTATTTCCAGTTTCTTTGTCATGTTATAGTCCTAATTTTTGCAGCCTAGCACATGCATTAAACTTGCGTGCTTTTCTTCTTCTTCATTATCTTAGAAAAGACATTATATTAAGGGATAAAAGCATCAACCCCATGAAGTACCATTTTTTGTAACTTAACATTATAACTTAGATTGTGTGGTTTTTCTCGGTCAATACCAATAGGTTGGCGTATTCTGCACATTATCAATATGTTGAAGGATGTCTTGCACAATATTCAAGTTTTACAGACAAAATTAATGCACCATTGCCTCCACTAGGTGCCCAACACATGTAGAAAATCTCTGGTGAAATCTTTAGCCGAAAAGTTACCTTGAGAAAACTTACACATATCTGTATAAGTTATGGGGTAACATGCTACAAAACAAAGTTTTCTCATATTAATTAGTAAACCAACAAAGAAAAAAAGGTATGGCAACTTTTGAGAATTTTTCTTTATTGATGTAGGTGTGGTTGAACCACGTGAATAAATTATAGAATACAAGAAAATAAACTCAATAATATACTTTCTATTCAAATAACCTTGTCTCAAACGAAAAATGAACCATAGTAACAAACCCAATCAAAAAAATAATCTCAACAATTGAACTCATAACAAATAACCTACTCCATAGAAGAATGTTAACCAAGTCTATATATAGACTAAACTAATGTTGTTTCCTATTCTAAGTAGAACTCTTACATGGTAGATACGGACAATTTAATTATAAGACTAATACTAATCTACTATATAAAGGACTATCCTTTTTTATTGTAAGTCTTCATCATAAGAGATTAAAAGACTTTGGACTGAACTGTTATTGTTCGTAGAAGTAGGACAACTGTAATAGTACAACCCCCACCTATTTTAGCCTTGCCCTCAAGGCAGAGCTAAACAAATTTATTTGCTGAATAATCTAAACCACAAAGTATTTGATAGACTGAAAAATCTCCATGTAACTCTTGCGAATTAGAATTGTTCGGAAGATGAGCTGCTGGTAATGTAAAGACCCGACTTTTCTAATCAAATAAAAGGTTCTACCAATAATCCATTAAAAGTACATTATTCAAAAGTGCCTAAAAGTTCGACATTAAACGGAAAGACTCCAACAACAACTAAACTTATAATCTCAATTAAATTGGGGCAGGCTATATGAACCATGAATGAATCACGTCGAGTCGTGAACATGAATCTTCGGTCTTCATAGGTTTTGGTTGACGAGCATATCTTCATTTAGATCTTTTAGCTTCATGTCGTTCCGTATGACCTCCATCCACGTATTTTTTGGTCTCCTACGAGCTCTAGCCGTCTGTCCTAATCTTCAACTCGTCGTACCGGTGCATCTATGGGTCTGTGTTTAGCATGCCCAAATCATCTTAAACGGTTTTCTCGCATTTTCTCGTCGATGGCCGCCACACCCAATTTATGTTGAATATCTTCATTGCGTACCTTATCTTTCCTGGTGTTACCACACATCCACCGAAGCATGCACATCTCTGTAACATTTATTTTTTGTGCATGACTTTGCTTAATAGCCCAGCACTCGGAGCCATAAAGCAAAACATGTCTAATAGTCGTACGCTAGAACTTTCCTTTAAACTTTAAAGGAAAGTTACGACCGCACATGATCCCTGTGGTACTCTTTCACTTTGTCCATCCAGTTTGGATGCGGTGGTTGACATCTCCGTCTAACTCTCCATCCATCTGTGGTATGGAGCCTAAATACCGAAAATGAGTACTTCTCGGTATCTCTTGGCCATCCAACTAAGCCGTGCCATCGTTGTTTTGTCGTTGTTTGCTAAACTTGCATTCGAGGTACTCTATTTTGGTTCGACTTAGTTGAAATCCTCGTGCTTCTAATTTTTGTCTCCATCGTTCTAATTTAACATTAACTCTCATTCTTGTCTCATCGATGAGGACAATATTGTCTGCAAACAACATACACCATTGGACTCGGTCTTGGATGGTTCTGGTGATTTCATCTATTACAATGGCAAACAAAAATGGGCTCAAAGTTGATCTGTGATGTAAGCCAATTGTAATTGGGAAGGCGTCTGTTAAACCGCCACAAGTACGGACACTTGTCATCACATTCTCATACATATCTTTTATGATATTGATATATTTAATGGGTACCCCCTTCTTCACCAAGGTGCACCATAATACCTCTCGAGGTACTTTGTCATATGCCTTTTCTAAGTCGATAAAGACCATATGCAAATCTTTACTCTTTTCTCGAAAGCGTTCAATGAGCTGACGAATCAAATGGATGGCCTCTATGGTCGACCTTTTGGGCATAAATCAAATTTGGTTCTCAGATATGGGAACAATTTGTCTCAATCGGTGTTTGATCACCCTTTCCCATAGCTTCATGGTATGAGACATAAGATTTATCCCACGATAGTTAGAACAGTTTTGGACATCACCCTTATTCTTATATAGCGGTATTAGCGTACTCTTCCTCCACTCTTCTGGTATTTTATTTGTTTGCCATATTTTGTTAAAGAGGTCCGTCAACCAGGTCACCCATATCTCTCCCATGCTTCTCCAAGCCTCGATAGGGATACCATCTTTGACTTTCGACCTTCTAATACGGCGCATAAAATTGCGGTTCAGATCCTGAAGGGACTACGAGATGTCACCCACTGCTTGGGTGGGCCCTCCATTGAACAGACCCTTGAAGTACTCCCTCCACCGTGCTTTGACTTGATCCTCACGCACCAAGACATACTGACCTTCATCTTTGATGCATTTCACTGCACCTAGGTCTTTAGTCTTCCTCTATCTAATGTGAGCAATTTTGTATATATCCTTCTCGGCCTCTTTGCTATCCCACTTCTCATAAATTTCCTTGTACACAGCCTCTCGCGCTAGTCGAACAACTTTCTTTGCTTCTTTCCTAGCTAGCTTATACTTCTCAAAGCTTGCTCCATCATAGTTCTTCTTCAAATCTCTGTAGCAATCCTGTTTGGTCTTGATTGTCGCCTTTACTTCTTCATTCCACCATGACGTTCTTTATCTGCCAGGCTACTACCTTGGGATTTACCTAAGAGGTCTTTAGTTACCTTCTAGATACAACAAGCCATTTTGGTCCAAGTTGCATCTGCATCGTCGTCAGTCTTCCAATCTACCTCTTGAACCACTCGCTCCACGAAGGCCTTTTGGGTAGACTCCTTAAGCCGCCACCACTCAATTCTAGGTTCCACCCGGCACCTACTCCTCTTCAATCCTTACTGCTCTAATATCCAACACCAAAAGCCTATGTTGCAAAACTACACTTTCTCTGGGGATGACCTTGCAATCTAAGCAACTACTTCTATCTGCCCTAACTAAGAAGAAATCTATCTGGCTCTTATTTGACCCACTCCTATAAGTGACCAAATGAGATTCTCTCTTCTTAAACCAAGTATTTGCTACAAGCAAATTATATGAGAGGGAAAAGTCTAAGATAGCGTTTCCCGACTCATTGCGATCCCCAAAGATATACCCGCTCTGGATGTCCTCAAACCCATCATGGCTAGATTCTACATGACCATTAAAGTCACCTCCAATGAAGAGTTTCTTGCTACTAGGGATCATTTGTACCATCTCGTCCAAATCTTCCCAAAACTTACGTTTCACAGCTTCGTCTAGTTCTATCTATGGTGCATAGGCACCAATGACATTCAAGATATCCTCGAATATGATCAACTTGACCAGTAAGATCATGTCACCCTTCCTTCTGACCCCCGCCACGTCCTCGAGCCAAAGCTTATCTATGATGATCCCAACACCATTTCAGTTCTTCTCTGTCCCGGTATACCAAAGCTTACAACCCCAAGGGTCTACTACTTTTTCCTTCTCACCAACCCACTTGGTCTCTTGCACGCACAAGATGTTGATTCTCCTCCTGGACATTACCTCAGCTGACTCGGCCAATCTTTCTATGAAGGACCCCACATTCCACGATGCAAGGCGAACTCGTCGTTCCTGGACTAACTTATTTACCCTCACCCATCCTAGAAGGTGAGGGAACCCTTTCTCATTTGACACCACACCCAGGCATCGATGTGGCGCGTCGCTTTCGGGCGATGACCTAGCAACTCTTGCCCATTTATCACTACACCTGGGGTTCGATGTAACGTGTCGCTGAGTAGGGAATACCCCAATAAAATTCATAGTATGGTTCATATCATAAGATGTGACAGAGTTTTTACGTTGGCTGTCACAAGCCTACCACAACCCTCCTTCTTTATCCTAGCTTGGGACAGGCAGTGAAAGCTCACTGGCGGAGTTATTACACGGAAAGATTCCAAAAACTGAAAAGAAAATACTTAACAATTAAAATAAACCAAGGCCCAATATGACAATCTTAACTAACAGGAAAAACATAACTTAAAAGAAATCAATAAAAATAGCAGCTGAGCTCTAGGCTTCCTCGGTCTTCTCCATCTCCCTCGAGTGGACATAGGTTTACCTACCTAAAACTAGAAGGAATGACATACAATGAGATAAAAATCTTAGTGGTATCACAAGTGTGTGTATGGTGTACAAGAGAATAAGACTATTAAAGTGAAGCATATAATCGATAACACATTAAGCAGTCAAGCACATACTCAAGTTCGTAGGTATATCAAACAGCGTGAACCATTACTAAGTCGTTGAAATTGTTCCCACCTTATAAGTTCATGGCGTTGCCTTGTCACTCCATTCAAGAAGCGACCTTCAAAAAATTAACGCATGCCTAGGTACATGCTCATTGATCCCCTCAAAAGCAACGAACTCCTGATGCTTTTGAAGGAAAAGGGCAAGGCGTCACGAGGTCCCACTGGCTAAACCTCTAGCACCCAGTAGTACCTCGTGCTGACCAAGTCGTGGATCCATTTCAATACCAAAAACGTTCACAATTCAAAACATTATGACAAATAGAACCAGTTAATCGCATAAGTACCAAATACGATCATGACTTTTATTGAAAATGCGACCACTAAATACGTGTAACTAAACATGCAAATCAATATCATATATAATTAATTAGCATGTACCTTTCAGCTTTTCCAAAATAATTTTAGTACGTATATATACACGCACATGTTTGTAACTGCAGAGTAGAACAAACTCTAAAAAGAGTAAAGCAACGCCTAACTCAGATTTTCTGACGCAAAATAATCTAAATAAGAATACTTCAATTTTTAATCCTAACTCACACAAGTACCACCTCGTTAATATTCGCTAATCCATTTAAATCTGTACAACTGCACGCTTATTTTTAGTATCTTTGCATATACTAACTCATTTAAGAAGCTAACTTAGTATTCACCAACTTATTATAGTTACCTGCTAATATACATACATACGGACAGAGGTATACGTGACTCACCTACCATAATTAATCATTCAATTTAGTACAATGAAGGTTAATGTATCAGTTGGCCAAATTACACAATGTCGACTGCTCCTGGTTCTACATCTGATTCTGCACTAGTGCGTGCGAAAAACCAATCAGATGATTCAACTTCAGTGTATATTCTCGAGCTGTATAATTTTATGGGTTCATCGATCGTTTATAACCTTCTCACTGGTGATAACTATATGATTTGACAATAGATCATATTATATATATATATATATATGAGTGCCGGTTACAAGTGAACGGTCTAGCAATACAACGAGTCTATCTTAAATCAGGCATACACTATGTATCTCGCGTAGACTTGGTCCGGCACACCTCGAACCAACGCCTCGATGCTTGGATAGCAGTGGGATATCGGTGACTAGATTGGACGTACGTCGGTGATTATCTTCGATATGATATCGGTGATGCCCCCGACGTGATATCGATGATGTGGTGGTGTGACGTGTCAAAGGTGCACGAGATAGTCCCGATATCGAATGCGATATCGAAAGTCAGATCGGTGACGTATTTCGATGTGATGCGTGGTAGCTGAGGGATAATAATTGCTTGTTTTTGGGATCCGGGCACCGCGTATTTATAGACCTCGGGATTCGAGGACCACAGTAACATATCGGTAATTATTACCGATATGATATCGAAAGTGGTCCCCGATATGACCTAATATGGGCCTGGTTTGGGTCAGGCCCAATATGCGGGAAATGCCCATATCACTATAATACATGGATTAATGATATTGAAATGGCTCTAACTATAAAGAATAAACTTAACTTCATTGACGGATTGTTACCTATTCCTAATAATAATGATCTTGTGTTAAAAAAACTGTTGAATTAGAGCCAACAACCTTTTGCTATCATGGCTAGTTCACTATGTTTCAAAAGTAATCAGGAAAATATTATTTCTTACAAATCTGAATTTGATGTTTGGCATGAATTGAGGACTTGTTATGAAAGATCTAATGGCTCTTGTGTGTTTTAATTACATAAGTCTTTATCCACTTTACCCCAAGGAACTATGAACATCACTGCATACTATAACATGTCCAGGTGACTATAGGATGAGTTTGTGTCACATAGATCAACTATGGCATGTTTTTGTTATAAGAGCTAGTATATATTAGCTTATATTAAAGGATTAGGATTGCTCACTCAACATTATAAAAAGGAGTACATTAGTTGTTAGAGTTAATTAGTTATTTTCACTCTTAGCTCGTTCTGCCAGCTATATATATCAGAGATGGTTTTGTAATTCAATTCATTTTCACTCCATTAATGATAAAATACTTTCTCTCTCTCTCTATCACGCAAAATGCATTTCTCTTTCTTCTCAGATTCTCTGCAATACCATTCTGAAATGGTATCAGAGCAGTGAGAGATGCTCTCACTGTCTCACCAGATCCGAACACTCCACTTTTCCGCATACAGTTTATTTCATTAGTTGTCTCACATTATCCGTTCATATATTCCGATGACAAACACGACGGGCGAAGCCGAAACCGTCATGCCTGGTTCATCATCACGCACTCAGGCTAGACCGGCATGGCCGCTGCTGACGAGACCGTTCTCAGTGACAGAGGATACATCAAATCCTCTCTACCTTCATCACGGAGAGTCATCAGGACAGGTGTTGGTATCACAGAAACTCGATTCTCGCAATTATCATCAATGGAGTAGAGGAATGTACATTGGATTACTAGCTAAGAACAAGCTAGGGTTTGTGGATGGATCAATTCCTGAACCACCAGTTGGAGATCCAACACGATCAGCTTGGTTAAGGTGCAATTATATGGTGCTTGGTTGGATCTCAGCTGCTCTATCATCTGAGATACAAGATTGTACTCTTTTCTTAAATTCAGCTCAACAGGTATGGAATGAACTTAGAAAGTTTTTTGCTATAACAAGTAACAATAGGATTTATATGCTTGAGCAGCAGCTGATCTCCAAAAACAGGAAGGAAATCCTATTAGTTTGTATTTCTCTAAACTGAGGACTATCTGGGATGAGATTAAGCAATTTGATATGCCTTTCACTTGTTCAAATTCATCTTGTGGTGTATTGAATGGTATGAACAAAAAGAATGAAGCAAGAAAAGTTATGCAGTTCCTCATGGGGCTTGATGTGCTTACATGCAAGTTAGAAATCAGATACTGCTAAGGGATTCCCTGCCTGGTTTGAAGGATGTTTTCAGCATGGTTTTGCAAGAGGAGGCAAACCGTGAATTGACTGTTATGCAACCTATTAGGGCAGTAGATTTTGCTGCTATGTCTTCACAAACTCATTTAATGCAGCAACAGTAACAACAACAACAAGCACCACCTACTGTTTTTCTGGGACAATCAAAGAAGTTTGTTAACAGACCTTGGCAGAGGAACAATATGAACAGACCTAAGCTCACTTGCACCAAGTGTGGGAAGAACAATCACATTGTTGACAGCTGCTATGAGATATATGGATATCCCCTTGGACATAAGTATGCTAAGTTCAAGAATAATGTACGACCTGGAAGGGGAAACTACAACAATAGTAGCAGCTATAGCAACAATCAGAACAACAATGGAAATGGAAGCTACAACAACATGAATCAGACTTCTCATACGACACAGGTTGCAGGGCAAAGTATGCCTATCACACAAGACCAGTACAATCACTTGTGTAGCTTGCTACAAGGGGCAAACATGGCTCGCACTCCTGATTCTCCATAAAATATTTCTTACACCCCTTCTCATTTATCTTCTTCAGGTAGTTTTTCCACCATTAGCCTGTCATCTCATTGTTGTTCTTTAGCTCTAAGTCCAAATACTTGGATTCTGGACTCAGGAGCATCTGATCATATCACCTGCAATGAATCATTGTTTTATGAGAAGCAGCCAATTCATAACCATTTTGTGAAATTACCAGATGGGAGCACTGCTAATGCTACTCACTATGGCTCCATTCATTTGAATTCCAAGATAACAGTTCACAAAGTCTTACTTATTCCATCCTTTAATTTCAATCTGCTTTCAGCAAGTAAGCTTGTGCAAAATCTAAATTGTTGTCTGATTTTTTGGTCTAATATATGTGTCATACAGGATCCAAAGCGGTGGCAGATGATTGGAATTGCTAATGAAGAGCAGGGGCTTTATCTTCTGACCATAGACAAGGAGTCTCCTAGTTCTAGTAGTTTTTCATCTTCTATCTTACCAAACTGTTCTGTTCTCTCTACCTTTTCTAACACAATGCTTTGGCATAATAGATTAGGTCACCTATCTGTAAACAGTTTATCTCTATTGAAATCTAATGAAAAATTCTTGCCATTTACTCTTGATCATGTTGTTTGTGATACATGTCATTTTGCAAAACAACACAGAAGGTCATTCACTATTGAACCACACAGAACTAATGCCATTTTTTATCTGGTACATGCTGATATCTTGGGCCATTTCTCTGTCCCATCTCACAACAAATCAAAATATTTCCTCACTTAGTTGATGACCACATTAGGTATACATGGATATATCTCATGCACAATAAAGGTGAAACCAGACAGATCCTAATTGATTTTTTCAATCTTGTCAAAACTCAGTTCAACAAACATATCAAGTCATTCAGAACTGATCAAGGTTTGGAGTTCAACATGTCCAAATTCTTTGCTTCTCATGGCATTGTTCACCAACAGAGTTGTGTATATACCCCACAACAAAACTCTGTTGTTGAACGCAAGCATAGATACCATTTAAATGTTGCTAGAGCTCTCAGGATTCAAGCTCACTTACCACTTATTTTCTGGGGGTGAATGTGTTGTTAAAGCAGCATACCTTATCAACGGAACTTCTACCCATCTCCTCAATAATCTCACTCCTTTTCATCTGCTACATTCCAAACCACCACATTACTCACACTTAAAGGTTTTTGGATGTCTAGCCTTTGCTACAACCTTACCCCATGCTACTACAAAGCTTCATCCCAGGGCCACCAAATGTATATTCATTGGCTATCCTGCCAACATCAAAGGCTACAAACTTTTGACATCCATTCTCACCAGATATTCATCTCCAGAGATGTCATCTTCCATGAAGATCACTTTCCTTATTCATCTTCTCCTGCTCCCATACAACACCCTTCTTTCTCTCCTCCAATATACATTGGTGATCATTTTCCTACTCCACCCTCTACTCATATAGATCCCACTCCCATACAGTCTCCCACACAACAATCATCTTCTCCTGATCTTTCATCTCCTTGCCAGAATGATATATCAAGTGATTCACCCATTGCTGTGGAACCTATTCCTCCTAGGAGATCCTCTAGGACCAGGAATCTTTCTACTCACTTGGCAGACTATCAATGCAGACTTGCTCTTGCCTCTGCAATCCCTTCTTCAGCCACTGCTTTGGTTCCACACTCAGGTATTCTTTCCCCTTCTACTCTCAACTTATCTTTCAAACACATATCTCCTCATCATCTTTCTTTCATTCTATCTGTTGCTTCTCATCCTACTCCTTCTACATATGAGCAAGCATGTTTAAGTCCTGAGTGGCAAGCTGCAATTCAAGTTGAATTAACTGCTCTCAAACAAAATCATACTTGGTCCTTGCAACCTTTGCCAACTGGTAAGTCTATTGTTGGCTGTAAATGGGTGTTCAAGGTGAAACTCACCTCCACTGGGACTGTTGAAAGGTATAAGGCAAGGTTGGTAGCCAAGGGCTATACCCAACAAGAGGGCCTTGACTTCTTTGAAACTTTCAGTCCAGTAGCCAAGATTACTATTGTCAGATGTTTCTTGGCCTATGCAGCTTCTAATGTATGGTATCTTTATCAACTGGATGTGAACAATGCATTCCTATATGGGGAGTTGGATGAAGAGGTTTATATGTCACCTCCACCTGGTCTTGTCCCTGAGGGGGATAGCCTTGTCTGTAAACTTCACAAATCCTTATATGGCTTGAAATAAGCATCTAGGCAGTGGAATCATAAGCTCACTCAAGTCATCACTCAAGAAGGATTTGTACAATCCAGTTCAGACCACTCATTGTTCATTAAACACTCTGGATCCACTACAATAATGCTTCTTGTCTATGTTGATGACCTTGTCATCACAGGAAACAATGAGGAGGCTATTCAGAGCCTGAAGGCATACTTAGGTGATCATTTGGGACCACTGAAGTACTTCCTTGGGATTGAAGTAGCAAGGAGTTCTAAGGGCATTCTTATCAATCAAAGACAATATGCATTAGAAATAATTGAAGACTGTGGACTGTTAACAGCAAAAGCAGCTCCTACTCCTATTGAATATAATTTGAAGCCGTCACAAACAGGGGGAGATGCCATTGGCAACCCCACTGAGTATAGGAGACTGATAAGGAGACTGTTGTATCTTGCAGTGACAAGACCAGACATTGCTTATGCAGTCCAAACTCTAAGTCAATTCCTTTCATCCCCACAAAAAGTTCATATGGAGGCTACACTCAGAGTGGTAAGGTTTCTGAAAACCTCTCCTGGACAAGGACTTTTCTTTCCTAGCAGTAATCCTATTCACATAAAGGGATATTGTGATGCTGACTGGGCAACATGCATTGATACTAAAGATCAGTGTCTGGCTACTGTGTGTTCATGGGAGAAGCTTTGGTGTCCTGGAAGTCTAAGAAGCAGAATACAATTTCTAGATCATCTGCTAAATCAGAATACAGAGCTATGGCATCCATAGTTTGTGAGATTACATGGATCAAAACATTGTTGAAAGGATTTTGGATTTAATCATCAACAACCAGCCTTGGTGTACTGTGATAATAAGGTTGCACTTCACATAGCTTCAAGTCCAGTATATCATGAGAGAACTAAACATATAGAAATTGATTGCCATGTTACAAGAGAGAAGTTACAACAGGGACTGATAAAACTTTTTCATGTGGCTACAGAAGAACAACTTGCTGATATGTTGACAAAAGGACTCAGTGTTCAAAGGTTCAAGAAGCTGATGAACAAGACATGAGTCTTAGATATCCATTCTTGTCTTGAGGGGGAGTATAAGAGCTAGTATATATTAGCTGATATTAAAGGATTAGGATTGGTGACTCGGCATTATAAAAAGGAGTATATTAGCTGTTAGAGTTAGTTAGTTATTTTCACTCTTAGCTCGTTCTGCCAGCTATATATATCAGAGCTGGTTTTGTAATTCAATTTATTTTTCACTCAATTAATGATAAAATACTTTCTCTCTCTATCACGCAAAATGCATTTCTCTTTCTTCTCAAATTCTCTGCAATACCATTTTGAAATTTGTGGTCTTTGTGTGTGCAATTTAAAACAAACTATGAGGGCATCTCAACAATATAACAGCGTGGTGGTGCTTCTTATGGGTTTGAATGATTCATACTCAATGGTCAATAGTCAAATTTTGTTGATGTCTCTTTGCCCTCTATTTCAAGAACCTACTCTCTGCTTCTCCATAGGAGAATTAAAGGTCTATAGAGCCTGCTGGTCAACAAACGGATCATAATTTTATCCATATGATCAAGGTACTTCTAACACTCAACAACAAAGATTCAGTAAGCCTTATGAGGCCAAGGATATGAAGAAGCTCAAGTGTACCCATTGTGGTTACAATGACCACATTGTGGACATATGTTATCAGCGCATAGGATATCCTCCAGGATGGACTGGTCTAACGGGCAAAATAGCACCTCCTCAATCTGCAAATCTTACTAATGCTGAGCTTTCTAAACCTAATTCAACTCCTATGTCTAATGAATCTAACATTGCTGCTCTTTTTGAATAATTCATGGCCTTTACCAAGACTGGGTACCAACCCTCTACTTCTGGTTCCAAGCCATCTATTTCTCAAGTTGCTACTACTGCTATCTTTGGGGATCATTTTGAAACTAACCTTGCTTTTTATGTCACCAACACACATGCACACAAACCATGGACACTGGATGATGGTGTCGCTGATCACATGACGTGTGATCCTATCTAGTTTCATTCTCACATAAAGCACGTTAACATTCCTATTTCATTGCCTAATAGTCATATTTCTAGAGCAACCTTGAACACTGATATTCATTAATTATTTGGTTTAACTCTAAAAGATTCTGTATGCCTCTGATTCCAGTCACAATCTGATATCTGTTTCTACACTAACCAAAACGTCTAGCATTTTTATCTTACTTTCTTGCTTGATAAATGCATCTTGCAGGACCTCATCATCAAGAATCACTACAAGATTTCGCAGTATTAGCTACCGCAAATTAGCTACCGAAATTCCATAGCTAGTCATTAGCTACGGAATTTCCGTAGCTAATGAGTTTACCGATGGAATTTCTGTCGCTTAAATTATTTGCGACAACCAATCGGTGGCCACACTTATTACCGACAAAATTTCCGTCGATAATTCCATCACTACGGACAAGTGGCTACGGAATTTTCGTAGCTAATGACTAGCTATGGAATTTCGGTAGCTAATTTGTGGTAGCTAATGACTAGCTACAAAATTTCGGTAGCTAATTTGCGGTAGCTAATGACTAGCTACGGAATTTCGGTAGCTAATTTGCGATAGCTAATGACTAGCTACGAAAAATCGGTAGCTAATGGTTCTTACCGTTGACATTAGCTACCGAAAATCGGTAGCTAACTGTTCTTACCGTTGGCACAAATTTGAAAATTTGATTAAACCCGTTACCCAAACCCTAACAATAGCGACCAAATGGCGGTAGCTAATATTTATACCCTAACAGTACCTACCGCCAGTCCGTAGCTACTGACTACCGCAAGTCGGTAGCTACTAATATTCAAGTGCTTAAAATTGTGATTTTTCGACGATTATTTTAAATATAATTGGTTGTTTGTTATCAATTACGTCAATAACAAGTAATAATTAACTAAATAAACATAAAATGATGATTTCATTGCACAATCAAATGACATTACTAATGTCGGTTCATAATAGCAATGATACATAATGTTGTTTGTTTGTCAATACTATATATATGTATGTATCTCCCAATAGGACGTTAAATAAAGAATGTAACTTCTCATCATAACCAATAATCACATTTCATCGATACATCAATCAACACGTCACAACGATATTTCAGTCACATACACGAGACATGATTAAGTGTAGAGGTACGTAAAATTAATATATGTCACACAACATTACATCAATCGTAATAACAAATCGATTACTAACAAATAAGTTAATTATTACTTATTATTGGTAATATTACTAAACTGAAAACATAAAGAAATCAAAATCACACAAAGAAATATACAAAAAAAAAAAAAAATCATTAGCTACGGCCAAGCGGTAGCTACTAATATTCAACGGGCATTAGCTACCGCTAGTCGGTAGCTACTAATATTCAACAGATATTAGCTACCAGAATTCGGTAGCTACTAATGTTCAACGAGCATTAGCTACCGAAAGTCGGTAGCTACAAATATTCATCCTGATAGAAACCAGAAAATTGACAATTAGCTACCGATTTTCGGTAGCTAAATTTCGAAAATTTGGGCGTCCATGTTCGGGAGATTCAAATTTTCGAAAAATTCAAAATTTTTGAGCATTAGCTACCGATTTTCGGTAGCAAAACGTCAAAATTTTGGGCAGCCAAGGGAGGAAAATTCAATTTTCCGAAAATTCAAAATTTTCAATCTCATATTATAAATACCCCTCAATTCTTCTATCTATAAAATAATCCCAACACTTCTCCAATCTAAAAACTATCCCTACCATTTCTTTATTTATCAAATCTATAAAATCATCCCAACACTCTCTTCAAATCATCAAAAAATCCTCACTTCTCCAATCTAAAAAACTATCCACATCATTTCTTTATTTCTTCATATCTTCCAATTTTTTTCCATTAATCAAATCTCACATTCTCTTCAAATCTTCAAAATGTTTCTCATTTCTCAAACTTTTTTCATATCTTCAAAACTCCAAACCTTTTTTATTTTACAATTATTTTGTTAAAAACACTTTCTTCGTTTATTTAAATGTTTGATAGTGTTAAATTAACAAATCAACATTGATTTTCATATTGGTGAAACAATAAACCAATAAATTTACAGAAAATTTTTGGATTTTTTTTTAAATCTGTAAATATTATTACCTACCGCAATGCGGTAGCTAATAATATTCATGGCTTTAAATATTATTAACTACCACCAATCGGTAGCTAATAAGACTCAAGGCTTTAAATATTATTAGCTACCGCATGTCGGTAGCAACCAATATTCATAAAGTTAGCTACCGAAAATTGGTAGCTACTAATATTCATAATATTATCTACCAAAATTAGTGACGGAATTTCGGTAGCTAACTCCATAGTAGCTAACGAAAATCGGTAGCTAAATTTCAAAGTTGTGATGACGGAAGTGGCGACGAAACTTCGGTTACTAATGTGAGCGACGGAAATTCGGTAGGAAATGAACTTATTACCTACCGAAATTCAGTAGCGAGTCATTAGCGACGCGATTAGTAGCTACCGAAAATTAGCGACGGAATTTCGGTAGGTAATGATCATTAGCGACCGCATTTGGGTCATTAGCTACCGAAAATGCGGTAGCTAATGACCGAAAATCTTGTAGTGAATATGATTGGTTTAGCTAGCTTGCACAATGATCTTTACTTTCTAGAATTAAATCTTATAATGTCCTGTCTGGTAGCAATTTCTCTACACATTTGCAATTTCTCTACACATTTGAACAATTCTTGCAATAATTTTGTTTCATTACTAGTAATAATGCTTGTAACTCCGCCAGTGAGCTTTCACTGCCTGTCCCAAGCCAGGATAAAGGAGGAGGGTTGTGGTGGGCTTGTGACAGCCAACGTAAAAACCCCGTCACATCCTATGATATGAACCATACTATGAATTTCGTTGGGGCGTTCCCTGTTCACGACTCGACGTGATTCATTATGGTTCATATAGCCTACCCCAATTTAATTGGGATTACATGCTTGGTTGTTGTTGTTGTTGTACTAGTAATAATGCTTGTAACACTGAACAGTTTCCCAAGCTATGGCATTTTAGCTTGGTCACTCTCCTACGCACAGTTTATCTTTTATTGCTCAATTTCTGTGCCTAATTGTGTTGTACTAGAATCTTGTGATAGAATAACATGGGTTTTTTTGCCAATCAGAGATAAAACATGGGTAGTTTTGCTATTTCCCCAAAGTATAATAAGAAGAAGAAACAAGATATATAAGCTAAACTAGCAGTGACTAAACAAACAGAGGTCAAAAAATTAACCCCTAAAATATCTCCCCGCCAATTCTTTGTTCGATAACCATGGAACTCCTCTTCAACCTTGCACATCACTCTCACATTTTTTTTTTTTTGGCATTTTCTCATTAGTTGTTTGCTGTTTTTATCAATTGCATCACATCTGATCCATCACCCACCAATTGCATGCGGGAGGACGAAACTTCGATCCACCTGCATGCGTTGAAACAACGACAAAAAAACCAGATATCGTTGAAATATCGTGGATTCTCGAATGAATCTTCTCTATTTCACGTCGTTGAAGTTTTAAAAAATGGCCGGAACGAGGATCAGTAATCCCTCACGTGTTGCGATTCTCGTTCTGGTTGTCACCGTTTTCTGTTCTACCGTATCGTGTAGTGATGAAGACGAATTCGTTATCACAGGCAGCCCTAGAGCGCTGGAGGATGCTACGTCTCGTGTGTATAACAAGATTTTGAATCTTACGGATGCTTTCCACGCAGAAATCCATTCGAGCTTGCTATATTGCATTAAGGATGTGTGAGTTTATTGGCATCGACTGATGACTAAGTTTTCGTTTGTAGTTTGTTGTCCGTCGGTTGGCTTACTCTTCTTTTTTCAGGGAGACTGATGTGAACGGGGCGTTCAAATTTGCCAACGATTTGGATTTTTTGAGTGATTGTATTAAGGAGATGAAAGGTACCGTATCGTTTGTAATCTAGTTGCTTTGAGCAGAATTCTGACTGTTCGGGGCTTTACATGATATATTTATCGATGCTGATCTAGTACAACGACGCTCACATTTGTTTGTCCTATTTGCCTAGTAGGTCCATAGGGGAAGTTTATCAGTACATGATTATTATCAGTTATGTATCTTTACGTACAACCTGTAACCTGTTTAACACTCTAAAACATCACGTCTATGTATGAATACTAGACGCTGCTTAATTAGTTAGTATACGCGTGTTTCTCTTTTTAGCAAATTTGTGATACTAGCTACTTCCTTCAATTTAACAGATGTGAGCATGAGGGTGTGTACAGCAGCAGAAATGAAGTTCTACTTTTCTAGTTTTATGGATACACAGTCATCTGATTCTAAAAGCTTAAGACCCAACCGCAACTGTAACACAACTTTGTGGGGGGACGGATGTGAGGCTGGTTGGTCTAGCGCTCTTCCTCAAAATTCACAAGCCGACATGACAAACGTTAAGGATATTCCTGAGAGGACTCGTGATAGTCGACCTTGTTGTGCAGGGTTTTTCTGCCCCAGAGGCCTTACCTGCATGATCCGTAAGTTCTTTTGACTGTTAGTATTTACTATGGACGAAATGTTGGTTTTTACCTACCTTGAAAAATATCAAAATATTATAAGATGTTCTTGGAAGATTTAAAAGAATATTGATAATACAAAATTAGAAAACATTGTCATTTCTGTTTTACAGACAGTTTTAAGTTCCATGTAATTATTTCCTTTGACTCACATATATTCCACATATTGCGAAATTATTAGATAATTACAAAAATATATAAAATAGAATATTGATTAAACAACCAAAAGGAAATCAACTAAAAACCACAATGTATTAGGTTCCTGTTTTTTTAAGAAGATTCTTAAAAGAAAAAAAAAAGATGGACTAGCAGTAAAAAGAATAGCTTAAACTTTTAAGTAGAATTGTAAGTACCTTTTGATATAGTGATTAGAGATACCAAAGCAAAAAGAATTTGCATGCAATATATGATGAACAATCACAATAAGTTTAAATAAACGATTTTCTTTTTCATTTTTTCTCCCTTAATGCCCCAAATTATGAGGAATATGCACCAAACTTCAGGAACTTCCTCAAGCCATTTTTTAGCCAAGGGTTCGCCTTGAGGAGCATTTTTTAAACATTTTTTCGTACTGAGAGTCCACAAAGAATGTGTCTCTGCCTTTTCTAGTACACTTCCTTCAATAAGGTGGAAGAAATAATAATATGAATTTGGTATTTATGTAACGCTTTGCGCATCAACTTAAAGACGAGTCGTTTGTCAGTGTGCTCTACAACTCTACAATATCTCAATTTGGCAGCAAAGTTGTGAGGCTTAAGAAGTCCATTATGTAATGCTTATTCTTGTCTTCCTAGTTGTCCTATCACCTTCAAGCTTATCCGGTCTTAATTCAGTAAAGTATACTGCGTCATTTTAATTTCACGTTAACTTGTGTCTTGGTAGAGTCCTTACCTGATCTCATGTTAATGAAAGCACAAAAGTTTATGTGAATGTCAGAATGTGTAGTTGATGGACAATTTAATGCTCTCGGAATGACTCTGTGTCTAGGTAGAGTCCTTACCTGATCTCATGTTAAGGCTCTCGGAAATGACTCTGTTCTTTTTATTGTTCGATGAAGCTTGTCCTTTAGGTTCATATTGTCCACGTGCAACGCTTAACAGAGAAACTGGCATATGTTCCCCGTAAGTTATCTTGCGCGTGGAACTTTCTGGATCATAAGATACTATTCATATTGTTTGTTTGTTTGATGCATAATTTTCTAAAGAAAATCTGCAGATATGCATATCAAATACCTGGTGGTAAAGCAAATCACTCATGTGGTGGAGCAGATACATGGGAGGGTGTAGCTAATAGTGAGGAGGTCTTTTGTTCTGCAGGATCTTATTGCCCAACTACAACAAAAAAGGTTCCATGCAACAAGGGGTATGTACCTTATTGCGAACCGTAGGAAACTAAACCTTTCACAATGAGCCCCAATTAATAAGTAGTTGTTTATAATGGTACTGAAGTTTTGCATTTGTATATGCATATCCAGACATTACTGCAGGGAGGGCGCTACGGAGCAAACAGGTTCTTCTAAAACTATTTGTCTTGTATCCAAGAGAAAATATGCGTTACGAGTTCCGTGTTTGACAGAACTCTAACTATTAGATATAATGGTCCTTCACTCCTTCTAGTTGTTTCGCTTTTAGTTTACACCCATTTTTTGTTTCACCTTTTTATTTTAACATTGTACTAAATTCTTGCAGCTTGCTTCTTTTTAAGTACTTGTAATCCAAACTCTGAACAACAGAACTTGCATAAGTACGGATTCATGCTCATTGTAAGTGAAAATTGTTTCTCTATCTTTGATTAAGCCATAATAATTCATCGACTTTGTTTAACCAGTTATTCTTAGCTTCATAGCTACGGTTCATCATTTATTCACTTTCTCAACACGAGACAGATTGCTTCTGAATTTTTTTCTATAGACCTTCTGCCATTTACCTCACCTGGCTTGAATATGACGTGTTACTCTTTATGCCCTTAATCCTTAATGAAACTCTATAAATGGAGCAGTTAAAAAGGCTTCTCTGCACTATTTTTGGCTCGGTTAGAGGGTTTTCAAGTACGTAAAATGAATGTTACGGCTCTACAATCGCCCACGTGATGAGACATTTATCTGAACCTTATAGAACTGAAGAATGTTCCACACTAATTTGGACCCAACATAGGTCTTTAGGAATACTTCACTTTTCCCTTTACTAGGGCATTCTAAAACAAAACAATTAGGAGAGTTCTTTCTTTTTTCATTATCGTCTTTGTAGAAGTAATCACAAAGCACACTACATCTGAAGATAGCTTTTGCAGTCTTTAGCATACCCACCTATATTTGAAACTTACCTTGCAACCTTGTGCACAGCATGCAACCTGTACCAACGACACCAGAATTCTATTTGGAGACAATGAGAGCATGGATGGTGGAATAACCTCCAAAGAGAAACATTATTATATACACCTGACACACATATTATATATCTATATATACCTTATGTATATGTTCTAACTGCACGTCACGATCTGATTTCAACGTGTACATAAATACAGGGTGCTTTGAGCGTGATTATGATAGTGTTCTATAATTGCTCTGACAAAATGATCACTATCCGTTATGCAAGACTGGCCATGTCCAGGGAGAGAGCAGCAAGAAGTGCCCGAGCAACCGCACTGGCAAGAGAAAGGTGGAAACTCGCAAAAAAACGAGTTTTGAGCTTGAAACAACAACAATCACGATCATTATCACGGAAACAATCTGCACAACAACAAGGAGCGAATTCGAAAATTTTAAATCAAGAAACTACGTCAAGTAGACCGCCGTCTGCAGGACCTTCAAAGACAAAAAAAGAAGGTGACCTCACCAAGATGCTGAGATCACTTGAAGATGATCCAGATAGTCACAAGGGTTTTGATGTGGCAGTTGGAAATAAAAATATGAAAAAGCAAACCCCCCGGGGAAAAGCTCTAAACACCAAGAGCCAAATTTTTAAATATGCATATGGTCAACTTGAGAAAGAGAAAGCAAAGGAGCAGAAGCGTCAGAACTTAACCTTCTCTGGAGTAATCGCTATGGCCACGGATAGAGATACAAAAAAAATAAAAAGGCCTACTATTGAGGTTGCTTTTAAAGATCTTACAATAACTCTGAAGCATAATAAACGCAAACATCTGATGAGGTGTGTGACTGGGAAACTTTTTCCTGGTCGAATATCAGCTGTCATGGGTCCGTCAGGGGCCGGTAAAACGACATTTCTTTCTGCAGTGGCAGGGAAAATAAGGGGATGCACCATAACTGGTTCAGTTCTTGTGAATGAAAAGCATGACTCCATTCATTGTTACAGGAAAATCATAGGTTTTGTTCCCCAAGATGATATTGTTCATGGGAACTTGACTGTGGAAGAGAATCTCCGCTTCAGTGCTCGGTGCAGGTATATTAGATATTTTACATGCATCAGCAGATCAACTTTTTTCATCCCAAGAACCCATAAATAAAAGAGATTTTATTGAATAGCTAATAAGAATCAGATTTATGGATTGTTTTCCGGTATTATGCTGATTGTGTTTGTCTCTCTCTGTAATATGAAGGCTTTCTGCAGACATAGAGAAGGCTGATAAGGTTCTTGTAGTTGAAAGAGTTATAGAGTCCCTTGGACTACAGGGCGTGAGAGATTCACTTGTTGGTACAGTTGAGAAACGAGGTATTTCAGGAGGCCAAAGGAAACGAGTAAATGTAGGGCTGGAAATGGTGATTGAACCTTCACTACTAATCTTGGATGAGCCCACGTCTGGTTTGGATAGTTCATCATCCAACTTGCTTCTTAGAGCTCTTCGAAGAGAAGCTCTTGAAGGTGTAAACATATGCATGGTTGTTCATCAACCTAGGTACATGCTAATAATTTTTTCCTGCCACACTCAAGCGAAACACACCCGACTAACAGAAAGGCCTTTTTCTTTTTATTGTGTTCTACTTCAGCTATACATTGTACCAGATGTTCGATGACTTAATACTTTTAGCTAAAGGTGGTCTTACTGTGTATCATGGGCCTATAAAAAAAGTGGAAGAATACTTTGGGAGCTTTGGAATCACTATACCGGATCGTGTCCCTCCTTCAGACCACCTAATTGACATCCTCGAGGGTATTGTGAAACCAAGCCCTGGGTGGACTGTTGAACAGCTGCCTGTGAGATGGATGCTTCATAATGGCTACCCTGTGCCCCCTGATATGCTACAATACTGTGATCCAGTTTCAAATTCCTCAACAGGTGCAAATGCTCACGAAGCTTCTTATCATGGAGGCCCACGGCAGGACATGAATGATGAGCATTCACACAAAATGTCTTTAGTAACGCAAGATTTATCTAATCGATGTACCCCCGGTGTGTTGCGGCAATGTAAATTTTTCCTTGCAAGGTGTGTGTAAACCTTCACTACCATAATAATATCATGTTTGCGCAACTTTTGTTGACATGCTGCTTTATTCTCCTCAGAGCGGCCAAGCAACGACTACGAGAAGCTCAGATAACAGCAGCGGATTATTTTATCCTTTTCCTTGCTGGAGTGTGCTTAGGATTTCTTTCAAAGAGGAAGGGCGACACATTTGGATATTATGGTTATATGTATACCATTATCGCCGTCTGTAAGTGGGGTTTTCACCTACACCACCATCATTTATCTTCCATGCTTTGATTGCTCATAATTACCTCAATCTATCTTTGCACTGCAGCGCTCCTTTGTAAGGTCGCGGCCTTACGATCATTTTCACAGGACAAATTACAGCACTACAGAGAGAGTCAAAGTGGCATGAGTAGTCTGGCCTACTTTCTTTCGAAGGACCAGGTTGATCTAATGAATGTATTTATGAAACCTTTAGTTTTTCTTTCAATGTTCTATTCTTTCTACCATCCAAGATCTTCCTTCTTGGATAACTACGTGGTATTGGTTGCACTTGTGTACTGTGTCACTGGCATAGCCTACATATTCGCAATCTTGCTTCAGCCTGGTCCAGCCCAACTGGTATGCTCCTCCTGCATCTATGCAATTTTTACTAACATGGATAATTACATTTACATCCCTTGTGGTTTCTCATTTGTTCCGCATCATTGAATGTGCAGTTGTGTGTTCTACTTCCTGTTGTGCTTACCCTGATCGCATCTCAAGGTAAAAAAGATACATTTTCGAAGTATGCGGCGCAATACTGTTATCCACAGTGGGCTTTAGAGGCATTCATAACAGCGAATGCACAAAGGTTAGTTAATTTATAGGTTCGACTTATTTATCTTCGCTAATAGTTATCGAATAGATATTGCAGGTATAATTGAGTATGTCAAGTGATGAAATTTTTTTTGTGTATTTTTCTCAGATACTCTGGAGTATGGTTGGTAACTAGGTGTGGGAAATTATTTGACTTGGGATATGATGTTCACCATCGGTTTTTTTGTCTAGTTTTACTCCAAGTTAGTGGTGTACTGTGTAGGATTTTAGCTTTTCTATGTCTAATTACATTTGGAAGGAGATGAGCTCTACAGCATTATGAGTAATGCTTGTAAGAAAGGAGCCATCATGCATCCAAATTTTTACGGACAAAAAGAAGAGATGGGCAGTGTATGTGTATCATAGTGACTCACATTTTGTGACATGCTGAAAGAAATTTTAGTGTTTTTTTGACTGACTTCATGACTACAGTTAAGATTTCGTTTCATTTTGGGAGGCGATTTATCTTTTGGATTTTGTGGTAATCAAATATTGACAAACTCTATAATGTGTGTGCATGTGACTCTTTTTCAAGTTATTGCTTATAACTTTATAAGGGCAAAAAACAGTTTTCTTGTTTATTTTGCTCCTCAAGTGATTGCACTTATAAGGGCAAAACACAGTTAGTTGTCTTCTTGTTTAGTTTGCTCCTCTTCCACATGCGTCTTCAAAAGGAATACTTAAGGAATGTTTGTAAATGCTTTTAAAAGGAGTTTATGGCTTTTTCCTATAGAGAAGCCACAAATTAGTGTTTGAGAATTGGGCTTTTGTTTCTCCTTCTCTTAAAATAAGTAAAAAAAAAAAAAAAGCACAAGCCCAAAAGCTGGGTAAATAGTGATTCTATAAGAAGCTTTTAATTATTATAACTTTTAAATGTTTCTCTCTCTTAATCCCCTCCAAACATCCATTTATACCCCTAGAATTAGGAAACAAGATATTCTCTAATCTTTGGAAAAATAATGAGATTAAAAAATATTAAACAATACTTTCAAATAATAAAAAATCATATATTATCTTGGACCTCAATTTACTTAACCACAACATATACAATATTAAAAAATTAACATCTCTAAATAACATTGATTTTTTAGAATATAGAATACTTGAGTGTAATTATACAAATAATTGTAGCTTTTGATGTAATAATCATAAATATTGATTAAATCATATCAAAAAGTTTATTGTTATATTTTTTAGATGGCCTAAATTATGTGCATGTTAATTATTTGTATGCTTGAAAAATAAGGATATTCAAGTCTTATTGCATTATAAAAGCTGTTTCTCACTTATTGTTATTGCAAAAACTACAAAATCAATTAAACTACTTTAAGCAGCTTTTTAAAGAAGGTTTCCAAACACTCACTGCTTTAAGTCAAAATGAGCTTTAAATGACTTTAAGTAAAAATTTTGAAGAAGGAGCTTTTATAAGCTCTTGCAAACACCTCCATATTATTGTAAATTATATATTGTTTTTATTTTGGAAAATGCTTTCCTTACCGACTGTATGCTTATAGTCAAAGAAAGCATTCCTAATCCTAAGGCAACTAAGTTTTATCGGGCCAGTTGATATATATATATATATATATATATATATATACATATTATATATATATATACATATTATATATATATAATATGTATATATATATATAACATATAACATATTTCTAGACCATTAAATTTTAGCACTTTTGTTTTGATCCAAATCTCTTGACAATATCATTTTTAGCCCCAATATGTGGTGATAGCCACTTTTAATAAACTCCATATGAAAATGTCTTTTAACAAAATTCACCATATCTGAATTTATAAAGCTTTATGTATGTTACGTACGTGCACTTCTTTAAAAATTCATAATTTCTATTTATAAATTTAAGTTTGTTCTTTTAGTAATTATCTATAACTATAGTGTATCTGTGTATGCACAATTGGAAACTGTTGAAGAACTACAAGTAAAATGAAAAAAGAAAATGACATTAAAAAATAATTTTAAGTGATATTTGAAGCATACTCTATTTGAACTTAAATTTGTTTTTTTTTTTTCCTGTCAACCAGCCCTTGAGATTTACTAAAATGTATGGGAGCATGATCCACGGTTCATTCTCCCCAATAGAAGTGATGGTTATTTTGATCTCCCTCGCAAATTTCCCATGAGTGATGAACCGTTCATTGATCGTATAAGAGACCGCGAGTACGAGAAAGTGTTCAATGCGGTTCGGATTATGCGCACTTAGTTTTCTATGGCTATCGTGTTTCTTATTACTACTATTTCCGATGCATAATATATGTTAATGTGTTTTTTAATTTGCCTATGAAGCTTACTAATATGTTGATGCTAGTTTCCATTTTCCGTGGGGAAGCATAAATAGTTTAAGGTTATATTATGTTGAAAGTAGCTGTGTTTGTAGTTGTATGTAATAATGGATTTACTTATCCTTACTCTTAATGAGAATTTTCAACCGGCTACTCATGTGTTGAATCCTTGGATTATGTAAATATATAATATTGAAATTAACCATTTGCGTACTAGCAATTTGGTATTTTTCACTTGTAAAACGCCAATTGACCAACTTTAACTCACAAATAATACAAACAATGTCGACTCATTTAAAATCATTGTGATTATGTTAGAGCGAAATGGTAATATAATGTCAATGCAGCGCCTTAATTGATTTCACTAAGGACTGGGTTTATTTGTATGATTTATTTTAATCGACTTGACACATTCACATAGAGTAAACTGATGAATTACAAACTTAACATTAAGGTATTGTGCATGGGTGAAATTGTAGCTTACACATCAGCTTTTAACCATGATCACTCCACATTCCAAAATATGCCTGAACATATATATCTAAACAGGTCTTTTAATAAGAAATGAATGTGGAGCAAAAAGTATGGGATAGTGGTTAACTAACTGAAACATTCACTCCGCAAGTATACTGTGAACAAACTCCTTGCGATCATCCTCGTCCATGCTGAAGAACAAAGCGACATGAGTCTGAGATTGAACAATTTTTTTGGCAGCTCTTACCCTCATAGTGATAGTGAATTCAGGCAGGTCTTTCAAAGCGGCATAAATGAGAGTCACTTGGGGGTCAACTTCTTTGAGAGACCTTATGACACTTGACAAATAACAACTTCCGTATGTTCTACGGAGGAAGTAATCTTTAGCAACACCTCATCTTCCAATCCAGGCATGCGGTTCTTCTGTTTCTTAATTCCAGAAGGTTTCCATGGACCACCCCCTCTGAATTAGGTGGTGCAGAAGAAGATTCCCCAGCTTCGGATGTAAGGTCCTCAACACCGGTTGACGAATCTACAGGTGGTGGTGCATTAGGCATGGGTGGTCTGCCATTGGCCCTATCCCTAGCAGCCGATCGGTCCACTGCATGGTCACCAGTTCCCTTTGAAAACGCAAATATAATATCCCAATCCTCATAGTGTGGGTAAGATTTTTGTTGCATTTTCAGCAAATCAGGATTAACCTGGAAGAAATCCCAATATAATTGTGTGCAAATCAGATCTGTATAAGTATTTGTTCATAAAAAATAGAATAAAAGCAAACAATAAACTTTCAATAAATTAGTATCTTACCACAATTCCAGCCTCCCAAACTTCAGTCCCCACAATGTTGATAATGTTGATATTGTGCTTCAATGGGTCTAAACCAACAAAGTTGCTTCCAGTACGCCCAAACAACCGCGACAGAGCACCGTAGTCTTTTCTCCAAGAGTCCATTTTCGAGATGACGTGAGGATCACCTAACACATCACTACCAGGGACCTTATTTTGGATTCTGATAGCAACTTGTCCATAAAATCATGGCTTCCATCCATTGCCTGATTGCCATCTCTCCATGATGAGCTCTTTAACCGATTCAATCAACGCTTCTTCCTCCGCACGGCTCCAGAATTTTCTTGTTCCATTTTTCCCTTTGTTTTTTCCCTTTTGTAGCTTTGTTGGTGTTCATCTGCTCCATTGCCAAATCTGAAATAGAGAATCTGGTAGGAATTAGTTTTTTCAGTTAGATAGGAATATCAAAAAAATGTAAATCCAAAAATTTATATGGTAATATAGTCAGTATTAGAGCAGTTATAGGAATTATTTTCCATATAATTAACTTTCTGAAGCATCACCTGCTCAACCATAAAATTACAAACAGAGCATGGTAGTAATCAATTTAAAATATATTGCTATTGAACATTAATACTGAATATGAAAAAACACTTAAAAGGATGACACATTATCTAGAAATAAAGAACATTGGTTGTTCATACATCTTTATGGAACTTCAATGAAAAGGTTTAACATAACAACATAATTTAATTGTTGTGCAAATACAGAATTCTAATACATTGTCAAAATATTACAATTGCAAATGAGACTATACTAGTTAACTAGTTGTGATTACGACGTAAACGCCAATTGTTAAACATTTCTCCCTCCATGTTATTTCACTTATTATTCCATGCATGTGTTGGAGCAACACAGTGGATGTACACGGTGTTGTCGGGGGGGGAGGGGGGGACTACTGGTAGTTGAACCCCACTAGCTTCAAGGGGATCGACTTCCATATGCAACCAAATATAATTGTGAATTAAAGCACAAGCTAAAACAATACGCTTTTGGTGTCTACGGAGTAGTGTGTTGGGTCTTCTAATATGGGCCACCTAATCTTGAGGAGGCCAAAAGCGCATTCGATGACATTTCGAGCTCGACTATGCTTCATGTTAAAAAACTCCTCTCGATCTACGGGTCGATCCTTGCCAGTACTCTACTCATTTAGATGATACCGCCTAGCCTTATAAGGCGCTAAAAAACCATCACCATTCATGTACCCAGATCACAAAGATAATACTTTCATGTATTAAATTAAATTCCTTTGTTGGTTTAATATGTTATAAAATGTGGAAATTTATTAGTAAATACTAAAGATATAAACCCATTACATTAGGGACCCTGAGACCACCAGGCCTTACTAAAGCCTCGCGTAAAACCATACTGTCAGCAACAGGACCTTCCCACCCCACCAATACATAAACGAAGTTCTTATTTATGTCACACACGCCCAATACATTCATTGAGACAACTCCCTTACGTGTCTGATACTGTTCCTTGTCAATTAACGACACATGTACAGCTATTTGGGTACCATCTAATGCACCAAGACAATCCTCAAAAAATTATCAATTTTATGTGAGGAAGGTGTATAAAACACATGGATCTAAAAGAAAAATATGATGGTGGTATAAATTAAGGTAATATATATACAGACTTACCGGAAAAACTTTCCATCTATCATCGGTACACTCAGTTGTAATGGGAGTTGGCTTAACCCATAAATGACCTGGAATTCTGAATAGAGCTGCCATAGTTTTGTGAAAATAGTGGCTGATCGTTTGACCCGACCGCTTAAAGTTAAAATGGACAACACGATTTTTATCGTGGTGTGCTAGTGTTTGCAAGAAAACCGCTGTCATCTCTTGCACATTAACATATTTCGAGCTCGTTAAACCACCACCATGTTCCAACAAATAGCAAAGCCTATGGAAACTATTTCTATCCATTCTTAAGATGTCTACACAATCAGTGTCGTTAATGTTCACAAGGTCTCTCATGTGGTCAACTTGTTTAGATAGTCGCGCAATCATGCTATACGAATAACCTCGTTTATGTTTTGTAGGGGCACACAAACGTCTTCTTGCAATTAAGTATATTTTCAAAATCAATAAAAGCCTTAGCCGTATAACAATTAACTCGGCCCCGGCAATAATCATAGCATGTGACCTCCAATCCATCCTACAATGGTGTATGAAGCTTAATTGGTACTCATAAGAAATACTTAATAAGCAAAACTAAACCAATACCCTCTGTCACAGTTAATAGACATGTTCAAGGAGATTACATTTAAGTTTTTTTGTAGCTGCAAATCAAATTTGTGCGGTACAGTATTGGCAGATTGTAACCACAGACAAATTCCAACACAATAATATACACATAACTGCATTTATAAATGAAATAACTATTATATGGTGAACCACAGGGCACAATTCAACCCAAAACACCAACTGTTATATTCAATATCAGCAGAAAATTATTAGAAAGGACAAATCAATGTTGATGGCATAGACAACTTTATTGAATCTTAAAAACAAATCAAATCAAAAGGAGTTTCTAGTCAACACAAACTTAAAATTCAGATTATTTGTAGCTGTCAGCTCCTAATCGCAACGCAACGAAAAGCATACTATTAGCATGAAGAAATCGATCTGCAGCACGCGAATTAATTGAGGACACATGTACAGGAGAAAAATTGTAGGGTTAAAAGTTATAAAAAAAAAAAAAAAAAAAACAAGCGTGTACATCTATACACACACAATGTATACAAATAATGTCCGTTTACTCTTATAAAAACAATACTTAAGGATACAGGAGGTTTACATCCTCCCGAAAATGGTGTGCTCATGTAAACCCAAACTAGTAGCAAAATTACTAACAAAAGTCTCCATAAACACTTTCTCCCACTGAGAAATTAAAGTATTTTTATGGTGTGCATACCTGGGTAACAAAGAATCGGAGTGGTACGGCGGAAAAATTGAACGAGGGTTTACTGTTTACTGCATTTCTTTCTTTGCGCGTTTTTGTTTTAGGGAGGAATTGACAAGATAGGAGACAGAGTGGAAGAGGGGGTTTCTAACGTTAGTTATGAGGACAACAAGGTAAATTCATATGTAATATTTGAAACATTGTAGAAGTCACATTTCTCAAAACGGCTCCAGAGGTCTGTCACTAAATGACCTTTATACCCGAGTTGTCTAGATAGAGAATGGGTGACCCGAATTTTAAAATAACCTACCAAATCAACTACTAGCACTATTTAATCCAGTTTAAATGGGCTTAAAGTGACTTATTAGCACAAACCAAACGAGTCCTAAGAGTGTTCGGGTATTTCTGCTAAAAATGTTTCCAATTCAATATTGAAAGAAAATAGAAAGTCTGTATGTATACAGACTGTGGGATATATAATCACCACCGTTTTATTTTTATTCTTTGGATAAGCAAATATCCAAAAAAGGAAACTAAAAAGGAAATTAAGAAAGAAATGAACTAAGTCCCTGCAGTGAGGGACTCAAAAAAGTAATAGTTGGGCGAAATCAATAGAGTGGATTCTTATATACTGATATACGTTAGGTGGAAATAAATATGTTTGTATGTATATATATATATATATATATATATTTAGAGAGAGAGAGACTGCGAAGTACACGTGACATTAATTCACTAGTGTAATGAAAATCAAATGATAGGCATGGGATCATATTTTGTTAAATCTTGTTGGGAGTTAAGAGATTTCCATCAATCTCGTTAAATCTTGTCACAAAGCTAAGTTTTTAAATTTATATGGACTTTTTTTTTGTAGTTTAAATTTAGGGATGATTACAGTCGCACCATTTTAGGTTCACAAATATCCCTCTATATAGTTTGGGAATTACAATCACCTTCCCTTCCTTCTCTATATAGTTTAATAAGAGGATTGTACTTGATAAAGTGTGCACAAGTTTAATGCATATAATTTAAAATAAATAGCAGTAAAATAATTTTATTATTCAATTATATAATTAATGTAATTACTTATGTTTTAAAAACAATTCAATTATAATGTAAAATCTTGGTAAAAGAATCTTAACGCTCAATGTCTAGCTTGTGAATTTAATTGTAAGTTGAATTTTCCACTACATTTGAAAAATATATTATTAATTAAATAAATTATTTTAAAATCTAAACACTCATTGAATTGTTTTGTACTAATGCACATCTATATTTATTCTTGCACCTAGAGTTCTTTTATATATACCCATAAAAGATGAAGAGATACAAAATGTACTAACTTTTTTGTAAATTACCAAATTGCTTTTAATTTATTTTTTTTCTTAATAAGATAAGCAGTAACATTAATTATATAGTTGAATATAATTATTCTAATCATTGTTAGTTTCGATATTTTTTTTTAGATTTTATCAAGTCATTTTTAAACAAATATGTATGTCTAATCTTTATCTAACACCGGTCATATCTTAAAACTTAATAAAATAAGTACACCCCTCTTATTCAACATTATATCTAAATCTCCTAAAAAGATTAATGGATCAAATAAAAAAAATAAGAAGTTCATTTATAATTTTTGGTTGAAAGGAGGTGATTGTAATTGTTCGAACTAGAAGAAAGGTATTTGTAATTACACCAAATCTCAAGGTGTCTCTGTATATCGAAAATTTATAAGGACATAGTTGTACAAAAGATAATGAACATGGAAACAAATTTGTGGTTTGACGTGTAACGGGCATGCATAAGTAATATATAATCCCTCAGAACTAAATAGATCTTGTTTATACTTTGTGCACATCACGACTCTTCCGTACATATCTAGTTTTGTTGATAAAAAGGTATCTACCCCATTAATAATCTTGTGATACTTATTAAACTATATACAAAATCGTATTAAACAAACATTTGCAATAAAATAATTTTTCACCATAATGTGTCTAGATTCCTTCCAATTAATGTCAAATAATTGTATATATGCATAGAATGCTGGCTACTCTCATCTGTAAGAAGAAACTTCCTCTTGAAACACAGGGGTTTCCTTAATTAAGACACCCCACTCGTGCACCTTTTTCTTTTTTTTGAACAAACCATTCGTGCACTTTGTTTATGGCGGATTCTCCAAAATTATCCATTTTTGCTGGCTTGTGGGTGGCAACCAGTCTCTACTCTCTACTAAGGTTAAACTATTGTGGCTTATATCAATTTGCCCGGAATTAATATCTAGAGCTTGTATTTTAATTTGTCCCTAAATTAAACTGCATTTTTGAATTTAATACTTTGTTCATTTTCTACTGCAGTTTTTTTCTCAATATTAATCACTCTATTTAAGTATTTTCCTACGGACATTTTAGATAATAAGAAATTTCACATTATCAAATAACCGCTAAAGGGCCTCTGTTCCTTAACTTTTTCTTCTTCATCGTGGCAATAATACTCAATAAAGTTGTTTCAATAATAGTTTCAGTTTGGTATAATTTCGTTTGGGTTATAAGGAAGATAACAAAAGTATAATATGGACCTGAATTACACCAATCTGCTAATCTATTACAAGAATTGACTAGTTTGGTTCGAAACACCTAGTAAGCACGTAAGAATAGCCTAAGCTGACTAGAATATCCAAAAGTCTCGAATTCGAAACTATCGAATTGATGAAAGTCGAAGGTTGAGAAGTAGCAAATTTGGTCATCTTCGAATGGAAATGCAATCTGAATGCTGAACCGTGGAACTGGGAGTCTCGGACTGTGAACAATATAGAAAATGTTGTTAGATGAAAGTACAGATTTGTTGAATGCTCAGTATGATTGAATGTTGGAGTATTGAATTGAGCTCCTCGACGTTGAAGTAGTTGGTGCTACAGTAATAATGATCTGCGTAGTTCTTGGGATTCAAAATCTCGCCGACCTTGTGGAGGTCTCTGGGGTGTCTACGGCTCGGACTCTTGTTGTAGTTCGAGCCTTAGAAGGAAGCAAGAAGGCTAACGGGGCCTTACTTATTCAGGGAATTTATAGACCTCGTATTACGGGCATGTATCCTGGATTTCTCGGGATAAGATTGATTTGGACATTCGATAATGGCTCAATATCAAATTTGCTATTCGGTCCTTGCCCAAAAGAGTATCGAATTGTACCTTCGATACTCTTTCCGCGCGTTGAATCAGTCTAATTAGCCCCCACCAAAAAAGATTATCTAATCTCTTGGACATATTAATTTGTTTCTGCATAGTTGACTTCTCCACAATATTTCATGAACAAGGAAATATGTTACAGATCGGGATCTCTGTTCTAAAAATCAGAATTTTCATCACCGTTGTCCTCGGGGGATGAATCGGTATGATTTCAACTACAAAACCATTATTTATTTATTTGAACATGGAAAAGGAAACTCATTATTTACATTTACATTAATTAGAAACAAACAACGGTAGAGTATACCAACACATTATTTATCTATACAGATCCGATTTTGAATACATTTTTGAGGAATTAATGAGAAATCTGAATGCATTTGCAACCGACTACTTCCCAAATCATAAGTAGGGTAAAATCCCTCCATCAGAATCGGATATTTCAATACATTATTACCCCCAGGCCACACCACAACAAAAGTCCACCCATTATTCAATCTTAAGTGACGCCCACGCTTTAGCAACACTAGACTACCAGAGCCTTTTCGGTAAAGAAACATTAACACCATACTTATAGAGTGTTTTACATATTACCCCAAGCTTATTGGTTTTTACAACTTGCCCTCCCACCTACAAATACAATATGCGACCCTAAATCGTTAATCAACCGTTCTTCGCGGACACATTTTAGAAACATGTGTACATTATCGTGCATTCGATTTGGCATGCGGGCACAAGTCGTTTCAATAAGTTGGAGCAAGTCTTAATAAGATATATATAGGTTGGAGAGTAACATGTGAACGTAACGCCCCATAGGTTGGGCCTTGGGGGTTTAACGTGTTTTACCGAAACCTTTTTAATACACGCTTAAAATCAAGAGCCAGATTATAGTGGATTAGAGTATGGCTTATTATGATTAACACCCGGGATTGAAAATGTCGTTATCGTTATCTGGTTGGTTCCTTGGTTTTTGATCAACCTTGTTCTTACACATTTGAAATGTCTGAGCCAAATCACAGTGGAATAGAATGACCATGATGAATATGTCGAGTTCAGCATATCATTATCATGTTGGTTCTTGGTTTTTCATATTAATGGAATGATTTAATTCATCAATCCTGCTTAATTATTTCGCTTGGTTGGTCATATATACCACATCTCAAATCTGAATTATTAGGTCATATTAGCATATTCTTATCCCCATAAATATAATTTGCGCATAATGAAAGAGGTGGTATGTTGTTAAGCAACTAATCCTACAATAAACCACACTTCTTTTTTCTCTGACTCACCCATAAATTCTAGTTCCTGATAGTATGGAGGCTTGCATAGAGGAACAGAGATAAAAGATAAGCTGTAATTTGTCACGTTTCTTGAGTGAGTGGAGGATTAAAGATATCATAAGCTTTACCTACATAAAAAGAACAGCACCGTACGTACGACAAAGTACTGATCGCTTAACACGGCAACTAACTCGCTTACTAAACAATTAGATGAATAATCATTAACTGATACAAAACCCAAGAAGAATGACAATACCTGCATTAGTTTCTTAACCCTTTTAAAATATTTAAGGTTGTGTGGAAATACTTGCAGGATTGACAACGAGTAGTAGTAAAATAGCATTAATTTCTTACACTATCTTCATTTAAAGTGGTACGACCCGAAAGTGGATAATCGCACTTTGCCCGAGAAGAGAAGCTTTATCTCTCTCCCATCCCTCTTTCTTTTCCATTTTCCATATCTTATCTGTTCCTTTCTAAATCTCAAGTGGTGGGGTCTTAAATCTTTGAAAACTTCGAAAGATCACACACAGAGAGAGGATATTATGTGATGCTAATATATATCATTAAAAAGTAAATAAAATTCATATGGTTCGTACAATTTCGTATTAATATGTAACACTAAAAAGTACGGCACAAGGACCTCCTCCAATCATGTACTTTTAAAAAAAAAAAAAAAAACACTCATGCACTCTTATTATATAAATCTCTCCTCATATTCAGAATATCAAACTCCCAAAACTTCTATCTTTTTCTACCATTTCCATACGCTCACTCTTTCCTGATCTTTAACACAAACACAGAGAGAAAGAGAAGATGAACGTCATGAAATGCAAATTTCTGAAAACATGCATGAAAAAGTGGCGAAGAATGGAGAGAAGAGACGTACCTTGCGGAGTGTGTGGTTGTCGATGGTCTTTAATCTGGCCTACGCTGTACGAAGATAAGATTGTCCCAAGTGACGTTCCAAAGGGTCATATGGTAGTGTACGTAGGAGAATATCGCAAGAGGTTTGTGATCAAAGTCAACTTACTGAAGCATCCACTCTTCCAGGCATTGCTTGATCAAGCTCAGGAACTATACGATTTCGCTGCTGATTCAAGACTTTGCATCCCTTGCGACGAAAACATGTTCCTTAGCGTTGTTCAATGTGCCAAGTCTCCTCCCAGACGACAATTGTCATTCTGCATATGACAAATTCATTTGCAAGTTTGGCTATATGATATATAATCATTTCATTGTAACTTAACTATTTAGTTAGAATAATAATGCATAAAGCTATATGTCAACTGTACACCACATTCAAGTGTGATACATAAATTCATTATTCTTCTGTAATGGATGAAATTCTAATCAAAATATGATATGTGTAATGAGTAAATCAATCCTTTGAGATTGTTAAGCTCGGCTAAACAGCTTCACAGCCCAATAAAGAAGCAAAAGAAGCAACCAATATTACAAGTTCATGATTTCTGAATGGTGAAACTTGTCTAATCTCTTAGGAAAATATAAGCTTCAAACAAGATGAACTTCTATATTTATTCCTTGAGGCCAATATTTGCACACATAGAGTTTTATAAAACAATATGGAAAAATATATACTACAAGATAGGCAAAGATGATGAGCCAAGTGAAAGAATAGCAAAATGGATCACACATAGAAACAATATTTATCAAACCAACAAAAAGGGTATTTTACTCTCCAAGTATATTTTACTCCAACAAAAGCTAAATTGACTGTTAATCACCTTATATTGTTTTCCTTTAGCATATTAAACGCTGACTGTCGGGTAAAATTTGCCACCGACTGAAATTTTGAATAAATTAACAGTTCTAAGGCTCCGTTTCTTTAACGTCCTGAACCAGCAGCAATGTAGAAGCGTAACATTGGGTGATCCTGATCCTCTCCAGCTTCTTTGCAAGGGGCAACACACATGACTTCTTCAGGTATCAACATACACTGATTGAAGTGGCAAAGATGTTATGTGAATAGATCCACCTTAGATGCTAAGCTGCCTCAAATCATTTCCTCAGAAATTCCTAATCTAATCATTACAAGCTGGACGAGTCAAGACGTGACATAATCTCTGTAACCAAACCGTCTTATTATAGGATTCCCCGACACAATCAGATCATGCTGTAAAATTTCAAGCAACCCTATAACAGGCTTTATTACTCAAGCTGAACCTCTTTTGGAAAAACCATTCATAAAGTAAATTTCACACGAAATTGATTCGAGGGTCAGCCAAGAGGCCGCTACCCGTATTATATTACAGCGAGCATTTCACCTTGCAACAATCATTCCCCTTAAAACGCAAGCATTACGTAGAACCAAACAATAACTTTCCCCAGTAGCATTAATATCACAGATAAGTCAGCAACTATAAATTGTAAATAAATTAGTTTATTAGCACTTACATTTTAGTCCAAAAATCTAAAAAGAGAAGCTATAGATGATTGATGGCTTATTGCCACAACACGAAATAAGTTTGCCATATGTACCGCAGAAGCATTAGAAATCAGAACCAACAACAAATAGACCATAAATTGGAACTAACAAGGTCGTAAATTCCTGTATGTTAATTGCTTAAACTATAATCCACAAAAGTATGTACCGTTACAAGGAGAAAAGGTGAGAAACTGTATACCAAACCCAATCATTTATAAATTTCTTTTTTGTTGATGCTGAAAATGAAACAACAAATAATCAGTAAGATTAGTCCGTATTCGTTATCCCAGAATTACTAGAAGTTTCGAAGGTCAAAAAGACTACTTATATGCATGATCTGGTTAAAAGAATTCATAGAGAAGTTCTCAAATAGAATTCCCATTAATATCTTTTCTCATTTCTCACAAATATACATATATAGTAATAGTAGCATTTATAATCTCCTCAGAAACTACGCAGCCAAAAGTTGCATGCAAGCGGTGATGGTTGCTAGAAATGAGTATCAAACCAGCACTTGTTCAGTGTTCGATAAGTTAGCAAAAGAGTAGCTAGCCCAAAGAGCATTTAGTGACTCACCTAAAAATAACCCAACTAAGTATATTGCGAACAGAGCAGGTTTCTTCTCGTACTGGTAAGCACACAAAAAAGAAATGGTCGGAATAAATCAAAAGCTGAAATATAATGCTGCCACTGCACTGGTTAAGAGGAAAAAAATGACACTAACTAATAGTTGTTGTGCATGTGCACACTATCCTGACATTGTTGTATGAACAATCATATTACATTAACGCCATAGAGTAAATAATTAGTAGAAAATCTTGTTGACCTTTATGATTATAACATGTACTTGAAGGTCAAAGCAAAGATAGGTTGCAAAGACGTGTTAGGATTGTGGAGCCTGAACAGCAAATTAAAGACAGAGAAATGAACAAGGTGATGTAAGAAGAATGCAGCATTCGGTAGAGCGCTGGTCGCGCTTCTCGGGCAGAAGGGGCAGCTTGAGCTGGGCGACCACTGGTGAAAGATGTAGTTCATGAGTTCATGGGAATGAATAGTACTGTTATTAATGTGCTTGCATTTAACGAAGGTTTGTTGAGAAAACCGGATGATGTACTCAAAAAGATTTGAAGTTGGTAGGTTGACCAAAGGCAAAGTTGAGAGAACGGAATGATGTACTCAAATAGACTTTTATTTAACATCAAATTTAAATCTCTTAACACATAGGTTGACTACATGCAAAGTTAGTAGTTTATTTTTACGTTTTGATTGAAAGAGAGATAATTGTAATTACCCAAACCTCAGGGAAGATGTTTGTAATTACACCAAACCTCAGGGAAGGTATCTGTAATTATCTCATGAGACCAAAAATATTTTTTTCCCCTACTCAAAACAGACTTTTTGTCTCATGCAAGAGAATTTTGTTTTGGTAATGCATTATTGTGAAAAAATAATGAATCCATTTTGTTTCTGTTATTATTTTTTGAATTTTGAATTCCGAGAGTACAGACAAAAAGCACGTCATTCTAGATCACCTTAGTGACAATCAACAATGCAGTATCCGTGAAGAGTCCATGAAGCTCAATTAAGTTGTATATCATATATTGTTTGCATGCGCACATGCAAGATAACCGTGTTCCTATAAACTGCAAGTTGGTTTAGATCTTATAATTTGGCCAACCAAACCAAATACAACCATTTCCATAAATATGTAGGCAGTTGAAAAATGTCACTGATATAAATATCATTATCACACTCCTCGCGAAAAACAATGTCCGACAAAATTATGGAGTGAATGGGCACTACGACAAATAATAGTGCATGCAAAATTACAAAATACTTCAAAGTACTCAAATAAGTTTTCCAATGTCAAAATTCAACTAATGGTAATTTAACGTTTTATCATTCAAAAATCTGGCTTCTCTGGGTAAGTGCACCCTGACCTCTGGATGATGACATTGGCTGCATAGCAACCTGCTTTTACACAATCTTCAATTGGTTTCTCCTGAACCAATTGGGACAAAAATCCCCCAACAAACGCATCCCCTACACGAAATACAAATGACAAGTTTGATATGGTATGTTTTAACATGAGATGGTTCGAGAAGTCAGTAGCAGGAGGTTCGATTTTAGATTCATCTTTGAAAGGAATTAGAGTCATCATACAAAAAGTTAAAACTAGTATTTTCTTAAAAATCTTTCATCTGAAAATAGTATTTTGGTGATACGGTTTCTAACGGCCTTTAAAATTACATACCTGCACCATTGGTGTCCACCAGTTTCTCTTTTGGCAAAAGAATTACAGGGAACAACTTCACCTTCCCGTCTTCTGCAACAACGCATGGATCTGCACCCTGCGTAATGACAGTAATTCTTTTGTGTGTTCCAGATGCCTTTGGCAGCTGGGAGATTTTCAGAGCTATTTCTTCAACATTCTCTGTCTGTTCATCAAAAAAAAAATATTAAATCCATAACTAGTAAAGAAATTGGTGCTTATCTAATGGAATGAACTTACCTCCCAGCCATGAACCTTGGCGAAACTTCTTGCTTCTGTTTCATTTCCAAAAACATAGTCCATGTACCTGAATTCAGAGCAATCATATACCTCCTATGAATAATTAAACAGTTAAATCAACATGTTGGCTAGGAAATTAAGGAATCAGCCTTACGGGACTACTTTGTCTTGTACATCCTTGAAGAACTCACAAATAAATGGAGCAGAGAGATTCATCATGAATACCTACACATGCAAAGAGAATTAGCAGAGAGAATCAATGTTACTCTTAGCTGTCATATAGCATTAAAATACGCCTGACCTTATTATTAGCAGCTGCGTGTTCAGCAACATGCATTATAGATTCTGGGGATACTGTGAGAAAGAATCCAGCGATATAGTAATACTTGGCCTTTTCCACTGTTCATAGAGAAATGAGTAAGTTTTCCATGAACGACGAAAAGAGATGAAACAGTATAAATAAGGCTAGAACTTACCCAATGCCCAGTTTTCTGGCTTCTTCAAATGATCAGATTTGTAGCAATTAGCAGCTGACAAATTGGCAACAAGTGATCTGCAGTACCATTCAAAAGATTAAACCTTTGACAAGAATCAAAACAAAAACTTAAGCTATTTCACACTAACAAAACAAGGTCAAAATGCCACTGGCGTCGTAGCATATATGTACAGCAACATCAACCTCCATGGGACATTACACGTTTCAAGACTTACACCTGATCTTCATAGCTAGCACACCACATTATGTTTGCTATTTATACTAAACTCCTCTCCCATACAATATCAAAAGGTTTTATCAATACCATTATAAAATAAGACATCATTATTAAACAAAAATATATCAACTGGCCGGTGTTTTTAGCAATTTCACGAATTTGCACAGTTTCTTGAAGATTTCCTTCCCATTCACATGCGTATAGCAGGTGATTATCCAAGTAAAGTATATGAAAAAGTTGAACGGAAGAGATATATTACGTGTGCGTCTGAATTATTCAGAAGTCTCGTGATGATGCCTTTTGTGTATATGGAGAGAGGAGGGTAAAGAACAGAAGAGAAAACTTGCAACACAGGGAGGGAAGTGTGGAACAGAGGAATATGACAGAGTTGCGGGTGGCAGGAAAATGGGGCTGTAAGTTGTGCCCTCGCAAGCAAAGAACCACGAGTGGCTTGATAAGTCAGGGGTCAAGTGAAGGAAGGGGTTAGGCTTATATGCTGAATCAAATCTGACGGCCATGGCAGTAAAAAAGGCAGAAACTTTTCATAAACGTCCTAGGAAAGTGAATAAGATTGCAAGGAGATATAGGACGCTGACCTTTCACCACCAACCACACAGACTCCACAAGTACCAGTTGGAGCTTCATCTTCGTAGTAATGAACCTAAGGTGACCCCGGGGCAAAATTCAGAAAGTTACCATCAAGTAATAGTGTAATCAGTGTTAATAAAGAAGACAAAGATAATAAACATCAAGCTGACTCTGCATAAAGTATGATTTTTGCAACTATTAGATACACAAAGGATGTAAAAGTGGTCGCAAAACTCGTGTTGATTTATCTTAATCAAAATGCCTCATGGTGTTAATATCAATTCCAAGAAATATACTGATATTAGATGTGGGAGATGAAGAAGCATAAATCTTACATTAACACCCGCCAGTTTTGCGTTTTTCTTCATTTCCTCTCCATACTTGTCCTTTCCAATGGAACCCATGTAACTGGTTGCACCGGGAATTTGAAGCATCCACTATTGGATAATACTCGATGGTTAGTACTTTATTTGACAACTCATGAGTTGAAATGTTATAGTATAACAAAAAGGAGAAGGTCAGTACCTGGGCAACTCTGATCGAATTTTGAGTAGCCCCTGCAATTGCACAAGCATACAAATAAAATTAAGTAAGTGAAGCATGTGATAAGAACCAAGCAGAAATCTTGTGTTTGCTAATGATAATATACCTCCAGCAATGAACTCCACAGTGTACTTAGATGCCATTTCATCGTACCTGAAATAAATTTGATCTAGCATTACTCATGGCACCTACAGTACAAACAACCATGGACCAAAAAAGCCCATATAATCTTTTGCATTATCCATGTGGTCATTCATTCTACTCTGAGAAATACTTTTGAGGTGTTTGCCGACACTTAGTACAAGTATTTATTGGATATATTAATGAAACGCCGATATATACATATTCCATAGCGAACATTGTTTACAGTTGAGACAACATTACAATTTCTACGCCGGCGTTAAGAAGATATTGAGTAAGCTAATGAATGAATGTGAATAAGCATTATGTTGTTGTATTATTAAAAAAAATTACTTACATAGGCAAGTGTTTTTCCTCAGCGAGAATGGCATTGTTCAGCTGAATCTCGTACCTGCCACCGACACACAAAACAAAACAAAACAAAACAAAACAAAACAAAACAAAACAAACCAAATCAGGTTACCACTACACAAATCTATGAATGCCAAATCGAAGCTGGGGAGATCTATATAATATAACGATTCACAGAATATATAATTAAGCAATAGATACAGATCTATGTATGTATCCAACAGATCTAAAATGTAATAACAGAAAGCAAGTATTAGTTAGTTAGTTAGTTAGTTACTTGTCTAAGAATTCCTGATCCACAACGGCGGAGATATCCAAAAGCGGGTTCCCCATTCCCAACAGAACTCCCTCGTACGACGCCATTTCTAATTAATAAATACTTCTGTTTAGAAGATGATGATGATGATATCGGGAAAGAAATCCAGCAGAGTGAGATTGTTTTTGATTGTGGTGGTTAGGGTGAAGAAATGTGTATATATATATATATATATATATATATATATATATAAATAGCTGAGTAGCCAAAACTCAAAAGAGAGCGAAGATGCGCTTCAAGGTCTTGTACTAAAGGACAAAATTGGAAACAATCTTCAATATATATATATATTATATTAATTGGTGTTAATCGTTTTTTCTTAAACAAAAATTAGTTTAATCTAAGTAAATCACAAGCTTTTTTTTCTGCGATGAATTAATTTACATCATTCAAGCTTCATTTAACATGGATACTCACACTAACACTTCAAAACATCACTCGCGTGTGTTAGTTACGTATCCAATACTCGCCTTCGTGGGACATTTTGACACCTGCCAGATTAATTATGATATCTTGTTAGATCCTTTGTGTTGGATATGTTTCATACATGTTTCGAAGAAAATTACATATTTTAATTGTTTGTTTTATAAATATTATTAATAAAATAGATTATTTAAAAGATAAAGAGTCAAAAACTGGATTCTTAAACTTAAGCATCTAAATAAAAGACTTATTAGTAAATAATTTAAATTTAGTGCATGACTTTGGTTGAGTAGTATTATGTTCTTGATATAGTATAATTCTTGATTGTTATTTACTATAATTTGTATTTTTGTTTGGGCTGATACATAATTTATATATTAATATATTTCAATATAAACAATTGTGTCCTGGACTTATTGAATTTTATAAAAAGAAATTGGTTTTGTAGCGTCCGCTTCTCTATGTAGTGTGGATGCATATAAACATACGATACCCAGCTACGCCGCGCTACAAGGATATGAGCTTATTTAGGTGGAGTTTACAAACTCTTAAAAAAACTATGATGAACTTATTATTTGAATAAGTAGCTTTGCGGCATTTGCAACTCTAGTTTTTTTTGTTATAAAATGTTTTTTAAGCTAAAAAATCATTTCACAATCTTAAAGCTGGTATGGGCGTGCTTCTGGCTTATGATGGGTCTTTTTAAATATAATAATTGAATAATTTTAAATTCAAGATTATCTTGCAAACAAACTCAGCTTTTAAATTTAAGTACTTTTGTAACTTAAACTTAAAATTATGAACTTCTACTTTACCACTAGAGTTTGCAAACACCACCTTAATAACCTTTAAAACGATTCCTAAGGAAGAACTCTCAATATGTAATTTTATAATCTAGACTCAAATTTAAGAATTGCACAATATCAAGGCTAAATTAAATTAAACAAGTGCTGGTTAGTTCAATCAAATGAGAAGCAATAACCAACTTTTTTATCGAATGTAACTAGCTATTAGGTGTCCAATAAGTTAACTTTCAAAACCAGCAAAAAGGAATTTTTTTTTTTTAATGAAAATTGATAGCTAAATCACTACGTTTATTCTAATTTGAAAACATGGTACGATGAATCATCATATTTATAATTTGTGACATAAATAAATTCTCTAAACCCGCATAAAAAGTCTGGTACACGTAATTTCACGTTAGTCTCGCCATCAATAATCATGACAAGGCCATTCAATGACATATTTCTACCACCACCAAGGCACCAACTTACATTTTTAATTATCAATCAAAGACCATATGGCATAGTGGATTGTCTAAACTGTCAAAATCATCCACCAAACCTCTATGTAAACATTTAATCGTGCCCCTGCATAATAATGAAGTTAAATTGAACAGGAAAAAAAACTAATAATTATAGACAGTAACAATTCTAAGAATTCACTAAATTGTAGAATATGAACTCATTAATTCTATATAGAAATGCCTCGCCTGAGAAAATTATCACAAAACTTATCTTTGTGCTTTGCGTCAGTTTTTCTTTTCTATTGCGTTTATGGGGATAAAAAATTGTTTAGTCATTTAATTTGGCTACCTCATCGATTTCGTCCATTAAGTTGGCAGCCCTTTTAAATGGTTCAACAATTTGGCATTTTTCATCAATTGCGTCCATTGACCCCCGCATTGGTGATTTCTGGCAGAAAGTGATGACCTGGCGGCCATTGACCCCCAATTTGACGTCAATTTTTTCTTTTAAATTTTTTTTCCACCTGTATATGCCACATGTAAAAAAGAAAAAAAATACAAAAATCGAATAGTTATATCCCTCGAACATAATGAAAACAATTCACAATTCTTTTTTCTCCAAAATTATCAACACATCTCAAAACGACACCAAATTGACGCGCACGTCTCACCAAAAACGACCGTTCATCCTCCCCTACTGAAGAAGGTATCTTGACCAATTTGTCTTCATTAGTTGAATAGCATAATTTTCCTAACCAATTGTATATTTGGGGTGAATTCGTTTGGGGAATTAGGGTTCAAATCGAATTGGAGAAATTAGGGTTTGAAGCCGATTTCGGTGAATTTGGGGATTCAAATCGATTTCTGGAATTTAAGGTTCTAGTCGATTATAAAAAATTAGGGTTCTTCACGTTTTGGGGAAATTAGGTTTCTTCGCAATTTGGGGAAATTAGGATTCTTTTAGGGATTTGGGGAAATTACGGTTCGTCCCGATACGAAGAAATTAGGGTTAAGGATAAATTCTACTCATCTTTAACTAAACAAACAAATATAAAACACGAAAGTTAAACTAAAAATGCAAATGCATGGGATTATTACCGTAATTAGGAATTGGGTCTTGGAGTTTGGATGAATGGCGAATTTTGGGCTTCGGTTAAGCCTTCCTTGCGCGCCTCGCCGTTGTTTCAGCTTATCAGGAAGCAAGTTCGCCAGGAAAAATGGAGAGGGAGGAGACGCGGAGGAGATTAATTAGCGGAAAAAAAATATTTGGACTGGGTAAAGTGATGAGATACATGGGAGAAGTCAACTATATTTCATCATTTTTTATGTTTATTATATGTCATATACAGGTGAAATTAAAAAAAAAAAAGTTAACTTTTTGGCGTCAAATTGGGGGTCAACGGGTCAACCGCCGCCATGTCATCATTTTCTGTCGAAAACCACCACAGACAGGGTCAATGGACGCAATTGAAGAAAAATGCCAACTTGGTGAACCATTTGAAAGGGCTGCCAACTTAATGGACGAAATCAATGAGGTAGCCAAATAAAATGACTAAACAAATTCTTATCCCGCGTTTATGAGATGCATGGTGCATACAGAATGTGAGCATAAGTCAAAGATTGAACAAGTCTTCAGCAAAACTAACAAATATATTATTTTTCATGCACATAACGAAATAAGGAAAACTCAATGTGCTGCTATAAATCGTCCTTGCATTTTTCAGTGCCCTGCTCTTGAACAAGAGCATACACTTTATTTCTCATCAACGAGCAGTTTTGCTTGGAAGATCCTCATCATCAAGGCAATGGAATATGTTCCGCCGCTTAAACCGTGTTGCAGGAAACACTGGAGTAAACAACCTCCTGATAAAAACTGTTACAAAAATCAAACAGACCAAAGCATAGATATTGTCTTCAAAGATGGTCGCAGATTGCGTTTGTGAAGTCGGTTGTTGTAGAATTGCCACCAAGATCGCCAGTTCTGTACCTCCCTTCTGCAATTGTCTTCAACACAGCATCCTGAATTCTATCAGCTTTCTCGTGCAGTTCCAAATGCCGTAACATTGTCACAGCACTCAGAAGTAAAGCAGTTGGATTTGCCAAATTCTGCACAATTTAAACGAGTTAATAACTATAACCCAGAAATGTATGTTTGAAAATAGAAATAACAGAAATTTGCAGTCGAAGGAGATGTATGATAATTCTGCAAGGAAAAGCCCCAGGGGCACACTCTACCACTGAGCTAATAGCCCGTCATGCAAGCCTTGCACAAGGGTCCCGCTATGCCAAAAGCAATTCGCAGGATAACTTTCTGCGTTTCATTTGTTACACGTTCTCAAAGTATAAGCAAACACAGATTTCGGCATCTAGATAAGCAAACACAGATTTCGGCTGATATGCCAACTATTACAAATACCAATGAAATTAAACAGAGTTACTATTGTTTTAAAAAAACAGAGTTACTACGAGGATAGGCAAAAAACATGATTTCCGATAATTTAATATTCAGAATTCACACAAAGGCATTAATTAGAATCACTAACACACAAACCATGACAAACAAATTGGTATAGCAATGCAATTCAAAACGAACTCCAATGGGCACAGCAAGCATTCTTGACAATTTATGCATATAATATCAGCATAATCATAAATACAGAGTAGGTAAATACCAACCTTTCCAGCAATGTCAGGTGCAGAACCATGTACAGCCTCAGCAAGAGCAATACCACCCTCACCAATATTGGAGCTGTAAGGGAAGAAAGGGGGAAAAGTTTTTACTTGACACAAACTGTGGACATCCTTTTCATAATAGTTCAAGATTGTTTATACCTTGGAGTTAAGCCCAGGCCGCCAATTAATCCGGCACAAAGATCACTGATGATGTCACCATAAAGATTAGGCATCACCAGAACATCAAAAAGAGCTGGATTCTTCACAAGCTGTGCATGGAAAAAAGTAACTTTAGACTTGCACGCATAATTTTTTCTTTTCGTGGGGACATTGATAAATGTGGGGGACAGTCTTCTTACCATCATACAGCAATTGTCGATCACAACTTCTTCATATGTTATCTCTGGGTACTTTTCAGCAACCTCTCTACAACACTGCAAGGAAAATAATTTAAAGTTTGAAAAGGTGAAAAAAGAATACAAAACTCCAAATGTTTTCACAGAGAGCAACCTTAAGAAAAAGACCGTCGGTTTTCTGCATGATATTAGCCTTGTGTATGGCAGATACTCTTTTTCGTCCGTGTGCCTTGGCATAGTAGAAAGCATATTCTGCAACTCTCAGACTTGCCTGACGTGTGATGATCTTGAGACTTTCAACAACACCTCTCACCACCTACGTGGAGATGAAAGGGACTTAGTAAAGTTCACAATGCTAAACACTGCTTTACAGTAAAATAGGTGCCATGTATATAACTTACTTGATGTTCAAGTCCACTATATTCTCCTTCTGTGTTTTCACGAATGGTGACAAGATCTACATCATCATACTTAGTCTTGTATCCAGGCAGGCTATAACATGGTCTAACATTGGCATATAAATTGAGCTCTTTCCTCAAGGTAAGGTTAAGAGAACGATGGCCTTTTCCAATTGGAGTGGCCATAGGCCCTTTTAGACCAACTTTGTTTTGTCTCACAGATTCAAGACTTTCCCATGTCAGAAAACTCTGGGTTCTAGGATCTACCTCCGTCCCCACAAAGTGTGTTTCCCATTCAATCGGTACTTCAGCAACTCTGAATACCTGCATTTCCCACAAATGATGAGTAATGACGCTACTAATTACAATGAAATTACGTTGCTTCATAGAAGTTATGTTTTGACAGAAATCTTCATCATTACCGAGATCTTAAACTACAAAACTCCATATTAATGGCCTTAAATATCCCAGGGCCACACAGTAAACCATTGGCATGCGCGTAAATACTAATAAAGAAAACACCAAAAGAATATGACTTATCATTTCACATTCACATTTTTGTAAGATGGTTGAGACCATAAGAAGTGAAGGCAGGTCACTATCCAAGTGTGCATTTACAAAGGTAATTCAACATGAACCTATCAATATAAAAACTAGTTATATGGAAAATTGGCAATTGTATTTCATCTCCACAGAACTTGGTGTAGTGTGTATATAATAGACAGGGTCTGGAGTGCCAAAACAGGATCCCAAATAAAAAACGATAAAAGAAGTTAACATAATATCTATCATGGTTTATTTTATCGGATTTTTCTGAAACATTCACATGATAACATATATACTCAATAATCTAAGAGACTTCCAGTTACACTTCATCATTTCCATGTAAGAAGTTTGACCTAGTAGAAATTCCTTATCGAGCATGTGCCTTGGACAGAAAGGAACATCTCAGGATCCAATTTGCACACCCCATCTTTGTTCAATAAAAACACCCTCTGATGCATAGTCACACTTCCTCTCGATCAATCATATACACCCCCCGCCTCACACGACTTCACTCTTGTTTCGTTCTTTTCGCAGCACTACTTGTCATCGCCAGTAGTCAGGATTTTATGATTCAATCGATGACTTATTATTTTACTTTGTTATGTTAGAGCTATCAATAATACATAAGGAGGTTTTACAAACATTTGAAAAGTGAGTGAGGGAGCAGTGTCGTAATTCGATCAGACCTCACGGCATGTCATCATGATTCACTCCAAAGAGAATAATGTCTAGGTGACGGAATGCAAAACCTATAACAGTTATACGGAATCCATTACAACTTCCGGTTAGTTAGTTAATCAATTAAATCCGAACGGAACCGACACAAAATTCTCATCCTCAATCCAGCTGACCAAACAAGTAAAGAGACAAATTCACAATTAACCGATCCATCACCAAAAATTCAGCCACAAAATCGGATTTACAGACAGAGCTTGAATAGAAAAGATAATATAAATACATCAACATAATAAATAGAAAGAAAGAAAGACCTGTTTGACGGATTCAGCGATCTCGGGTCCAATTCCGTCACCGGGAAAGAGAGTGGCGCGGATCAGGTTGGAACTGGACGGCTCCGATGAAAAGTACCGATTCAAAAGGGTAGGGTTTGCGGATGCAGAGGAGAATATTCCGTTGGCTCCTCGGCTCCGAGCGAGCCGTTTTGCAATTTGAAACGCCATTTTTTTGAAGAGCTGTTAGCTAAAATATGAAATTACTTTACCAGAAAGCCGCCGGTGCTGAAATATATATATATACTGTTCAATGAACTCTTCAAGTCGTCGTCACGGGCAATTTTGGTGACCTTTTGATTGCATAATTAGCTAGCTGGCTAGGCTAATAGGGTCGTCTTTTGAGCAATTGAGAGGGAAAAAGTCAGCTACATCAGTCCACCAATCATAAGATGCCACGTGTGAGATATTTTTATGTGGTGGACATGGTGCACCAAAATGTTAAGAGGGAGCGCAGCATTCATCACGAAAACAACAATTAAGGAGGTCAAAGAGGTAAAGTGGTAGACTACTTAACAAAAGAGCTCATTAGGTAAAATTATGTGCCGCATAGGATTAATAACTTTAAATTTTCACATCCTCCAAAGTCTTTTTTTTTTGGGTACATAATGAAAGAACCTTCGCCCTTAGGCTACATCGAAAAATAAAATAGATTTTAATCTAGTAGGGGGATTAGTAGCAAACTTGTCTCTTTCGCCATCGCGTCTACGAGTTGATTTTATTTTCTCGGGATCCACCTAAATTCTGGAATCCAAGGCTTATGAAGGAATGTGCGACAATCCTCAATTTTGGCCATCAAAACATGGTCTCTTATGGACTCATCCATTATTAAAGTGTGCGCTTATATCGAATATGTATCTACCTCAATTCATTGGATTCTTTTATCCCAAGCAATTGTAAGCCTCTCATGTATCACCTCTATCTCACATTCAAGTATTGTGGGGCATTCCATTAGCTTCACAAACCCCCACATCCAACTTTCTTTGTCGTCTCGTAAAACGCCTCCAATTGAGCAACTATTCAAGTGAGTCAAGACACTACCATCGACATTAAGTTTGAACCAATGTTTCTTCGGCTTTTGCCATGACAATTTTGGTGGCGTTTTGCTTTTACACTTTGATGCGACAAGGTTCGCACAAAGTTGCTTTAAGTGACCAAGGATTACAATTTTCGTCTATGTCTTCCTTTAAAGATTTTAGCGTTTCTGATTACAATTGTCGTCTCTGGCTTCCTTTAAAGATTTTAGCGTTTCTGGATTTCCAGATTAGCCAAATACTAGCCACAAACACAATATTTCACGATGTCAATGGTAAAATCAGGCTCGAACTCTCTGTGTGTGTGCCATATTCTGCTTCATCCAATTCTTATCATCTCATGTGTAGAAGCTCTGCAATTCCGACTTTGGTAAAATCTTAAACCAGATCTTCTTCGCAGCACAACAATCACGCAAAATATGGATTACGATCTCATCGATATTCTTGCAATTCGTGCATGCAACGTCATCCGTTAACTTGCGTGGTTTGCAAAGAAGGTGGTTGCTAATTTGTTTTGGCTCGGGAGCCAAATAAAGAATCATATTGTGCTACTTCCCGGACTCCTCCACAACCAGTTGACGTTTGGTATCGATCTCGGCTTATTCATATAGAGGTTATAAAGTGCACGATAGGCGGTTTGGCAGGTAAACCTCCTACCAGCCATCTTGTTCCACAATATTCTATCCTTGACGTCACTAAGAGCCAAATTTCTCCTCAGGATTTTCCTCATGAAATCGACTAGAATTTCTGTAATCAAAGAGTGGAAATTCCAATTCCATGTATCATCCAGAATGTCTGATATTTTTGCTCCATAGTCAGTTGCATCAATGTTAAACTCTAAGTCACATAAACGTCCATCTCCGAGCTAGTTGTCAAACCAAACAGATACTGATTTTCCGTCTCTTGCCTTCCATCTAATGCAAGGTGAAATAAGGGACATACACCCCCACAGTTTCTTTCCACGTGGGGCTATCAGTTTTAACCACGTACGCTGTTAGCCTTTTTCCTTGAGATATTTTGCCTCCACTCGCTCCGCCCATATACTTTCCAGTCTTTGCGAAATTTTCCAACAAAATTTGGCCAGGTGTCATTATTAAGTCTCGTCGTTCTAAGGTTCAGTCCTCCTTTTTTTTGTCTCATAACCTTCTTCCATCCGACTAAATGTGGCTTCTTATTCTCTGGATTATTGGAGCAGAAGAAATCACGATTAATCTTATCTAGTCTGTCACACACTGTTTCAGGCAACCAACTTGATTGCATTGTGTGTCTCGGAACCGCGGTAGAGACAAATTGTACAAAAGTCTCTAGTCCTGCCAAAGAGAGATTCATACATTTCTAGTTCGTCAACCTTGTTAGAAGTTTATCAAAAATCTCATTATAATCCTCAGTTTTAACTCGTCCATGAATTAGGGTCGTGCCTAGATATTTTCCAAGTCACATTATTTGCGCAAATCCGAGATTAGCGCAGATCTGCCTCTTAAGTCTTGCTCCCCCTCTATTAGAAAAATAAACTTTTTATTTCTCCTTGTTCAATTTCAAACCCGATGCCTCGCAAAAGTATCAAGGATTTGCTTCTTAGCCTTTGTATTTTTTACACTCGCTTTCCCATAAGGATTAAATCATCGGCAAAGAAGAGATGTGAGAATTTTGGGTCCCCCTAGGCATGGAATCAAAGGTTCCCACTCCTCATTTTTTCACGACTTCAAGTATTAAATAAGCGAGTCTTTCAACGCAAAGAACGAACAAATAGGAGGATAAAGAGTCCTCTTGACGCAACTCGCAACCGTGATTAAACCTCTCAAAACTTGAAACTTTTCTTTGGCGGCATAGTCGTACTCCTTAAATCAGTCCTTGTCGGCTTATCAATCTACTTTTTGTACTATTTTCAAGGCCCCTATAAAGTTATTCGAAGAACTTGTGAAATGAAACGACAAAACTTATGGGGAGGAAGCCACGATTCTAGCAAAATCTGCTGGATAAAGTGGGAACAGATTTGTAAACACAAGAAAGGAGGGGAAATTGAAGTTAAAGATATGGAGATATTTAATATTTCACTTCTCTCAGAGTGGATGTGGTATATATTAAATGAAGAAAATGGTATGTGGCTGAAAATCATTAGAGCAAAACATGAAAATTTTGATAGGCCAATGAAGTTTGACGTAGGCAAGAGGAAATCGCTCGAATGTTTTAGTATGGTGGAAAGACCTGATACATCTTAAAAGTTGGCTTGATAAAAAAGATTAGTTTTCTGAGGTGACTTCAAAATATATTGTAAATGTCATAAATACCAAATTTTGGATTGATCGGTTGTTTGGCAAAGTGCCCCTCTACCTTAAGTATGTTAGATTACTCATTTGCACTTGATAAGGATATCTCTATCGCTGATAAAAGAGAAGAGACGAATTCTGGGTGGATGTGGAGATGAAACTGGCGTCGTAATCTGTTCAAGTGGGGAAAAGAGTTGAATAAGTTAGAACTTCTCATCAAGGACTTCTCTCCTCATGTGGGAAAAAGAGTTGAATGAGCAAGAGCTTTTCATCAAGGACTTCTCTCCTGATCTTAATAAGAGCGATTCTTGGTGGTGGACACTTGATAAAAAATGTTTGTTTTCTGCAAACTAGACCTACAACTTTTTGCTTATTCAGATTCTCCTCCAACACTCCCGTTTTAGAGCCCTGTGGGATGTCGATGCGCCAACAAATTGGAAAGCTATTCTTGATAAATTTCTTTCAAAGACTAGTCTCTACCGAAAGGGTGTTTACCTTGCAAACTCGTCTACTCAGTGTGATTTTTGTGGTGTCGATGAGGGAGACCATCTTTTCTTCAAGTGCAACTTCTTCTGTCTCGGTTCCCTACCATTTGGCGACCGTCTTGCGGTCGCGGGGCGCATTTTTTGCGACCGCCTCATTAGGGACCGCCCAGTAGTCCCCAACAATATTCATAGCATCAGGGACCGCCTAGCGATGATGAGGACGGCTAGGCGGTCCCTGATGCTATGAATATTATTGGGGACCGCTCGGCGGTCCCTAAAAGTATGCGGTAGAATAAAAAAAATAATAATATTCCGGTAAATTATCAGAATATTATTGGGTTTTTTTTTGTATAAATTGCGTATAAATATGGGCAACAAACATTTATAAGAACAAAAACAAAGAAAATAATGATAAAAAGGTAAAATGAAATGAAAGTTAACAAAATAAAACAAAGAAAATAATGAAATAAAAGTAAAATTATATGATAGTTATTAAAATAAACCAAAAATAATGAAAATAGAAGAAGAAAAAGAAATGAAGAACATATTGTTGGGTGTTATCTTGGCATTTGTTAAAAGAAAAGAGAAGAAATGTTGTGTTTTGGTATTTGAAGAAGAAAAAAAAAGAGAAGAGTGTTTGTTTTATATTTGGAAAAAGAAAGAAGAAATGAAAGTTTTTGTTGGATGATTTTTATTTTTGGGATTTAGGAAGAGAAAAATGACAAGAGAAATTTTGGAGTTGAGTTTTTTTTAAGAGTGGATGAGAGAGTGGTGGTATATATAGTATTGATGGTGAAAATTTTGAATTTTAGAAAAATTCAAATTTCCCTCCCAATCCCACATATTCCAGTGCATTTAGGGACCGCCAATATATTTAGTGAGTTGTCCCTAAAAGCTTGCGGTCCCTAATAATATTCATACTTTTTTTATTTAATGGAACAATCTCAATGTGTTTTTGATTTTTAACAACAAAAATCATTATAACATGTCAATTGAAGTAACAAATGATTATAAAGCTACTAATTTAGTTATTTAATATAGCAGATTGAATGAGATTGAGAGAGTTTTTAACGTTGAACCTATTATACGTTATACGTATACTTAATCATCATATGTTGTTTTAATTTGCATGAAATCTTGTAATTTTATTTTCTTAACTACTATCAGGATAATTATCAACTAAACAAACAATGTGACACCTTAATTGTTCCATAAAATAAAAAAAAAAGATGTTTGAATATTATTAGGGACCGCCGAGTAGTCCCTAAAAGTGGTTTAAGGGATCGCAAGGCGGTCCCTAATAATATTCATACTTTTTTTTTGACTTTTTGGAATGATCTTCATGTGTTTTTGATTTTTAACAACAAACCTCACTATAACATGTCAATTGAAGTAACAAATGATTATAAAACTACCAACTTTTGGGCCCAATTTTTAGGGTTTTTTGGGCATTAATTTTTTGCCCAACGATGGGATAATTCTCGCCATTGGGTCGGGGATAGCCTAGAGATCCCCGTTGCTCCGGGCGGTTGCCGAAAGTCCGAACCGCCCGACGGTCACCAGGAGGCGGTCCCTAAAGACCCCCAAATCTTATAGTGTGAATTCTCAAACTACACTGGTAAGGGATCCTTGGGTGCATATGTTCCAATTTTTTCAATTGTTGCCTACAAAATCAAACCATGCTGAAATTTATGTGCATTTGGGTCTTTGCTATTTGGGATCTTTGGTCAATCAATAATGATATGGTCTTCAAAGGAAAAGTCGTAATATATCTAAGGTTGTTGAATGCGTTAGATCAGAAGTTGGAACTAGTTTAAGGCTCAACGCCTTTTTTTTTCTTATTATCTTTTTGAATGGGTTAATAATCCCCTCAATTGTAAACTCTGAACATTTTTTTTATGGAGTATTTCTTAAACTCCGATTTTCAATAAATTGTTATTGATGATAAAAAAAACGCACGACTTAGTTCACATTAAATGTTTTAGTGACTGCGTAGTACCATAAACTCATGTTTATGTAAACACGTCGAACAACATAAATATCTAGCATTTGATTAATTTTTCAGTCTCTCCTACTAAATTCAATTTCTTAATTTCCCAATTAAGACATAGTATTTAGAATAACCTATGGGTCCTCATCCCTATTTGTAGAAATGTTAGCAGTACAAAACAATTCCAATAAAAGCGTCAAAATTTAGCACATAGTAAAAGAATAGTTTCGAAATGTGCACAGTTTATTATTCTCAATACTTTCGACGGGTATTTTTTATCCACATCCCTTGAGGCCCTTGAAGTTTTAACTTTTGGCATATACCCACTTCCATCATTTGACCGTTAGTCAATTGTTATATTTGATGACACATGTGTAATTTGTGCTTCAAACTATTTTAGTTATCTTTTCATTTTTGTAAATTTACAAAAAAATATACTTATTTACATATTTAAATATTTAGAAAAGCATAAATATTTTTATATTTTTAATAACAATGACTCATTTATCTATGTTTTAATTATTCATTAATAACTTTTTATATATTTTCTTAAATAAATAACTAATCAAAATGATTTGTATAAAATCATTGCATGATTTGTTTTGTACAACTAATTTAAATTAAAATCTAGTTTGCATACCTCTATCTAATGAATGATATTTTGTATTTTTCTAACTAATTCTTATTTATACAAAATTATTAACTCACAACTTTAATGTTAGTTTAATTCATAATTTTGTTAGAGTGACAATATAATTAGAGCACGTTTGGTTACTTTTGTACTATTGAATCCATTTAATACAACTTCCTACTATAATCCATTTTTGGTCAGCTAAAATTAGCTTTGGTTGGTAATTGAATTCTCCGCATTCAACAGTAATATGCATCTTAATTTCATCTTTGGTTGTCAATTTGCTGAGTCGTTTTAACTTAAAAATGGATGAAATGCCTATTTAGCCCCTAAGATACTTGTCTCACATGTTAGAGTCAGATGTTGTATTCGGGATTTTCCACTCTCCATTTGGTAAAAATTTAAACTATTGTTATCAGCCAAATAACCATGTGCACAAAAACTAAATTCGAGTGATTCTTACCATTTGCCTTAAGAAAATAAATTTAAAGAGAACACATCATCTGTGCATTTAAAAACTGGGATTTTTTTTTTTGTAATGGCATTCCAACAATGCTCAAATTGGAATATATCGTATCTAACCACAAAGAAAGTAATTCACCAAAATTGGGGGTTACACTCATTCACTGAGTGCGGTCTTTTATAAATATGCATAAACTTTGATAATTGTTTCAATTGCTCAATTAATTCAAGTAGTTATATATCATTATTATCAAGCATAGAGTAACAATATTCAAGCCTCTGATCACCGCGCAATGAACACATTAATATACGAAACAATTATTCTAATGAAACATATGTGAAAATTTAAATTCAGAGATGGGGATTCAAACCCAACAATGGCGATTTGAAAATAAACAAGAAGATAGCTCGATTAATACACGCACGACTCCAAACGATGGCGATTTGAAAAATAACAAAATGAAAAATTATTGAGTCAGACTCTACTCCGTGATGATTATAATTCAAATGAAGAAAAGACGAACTGACGATGATAGATGGCGTGAATTTACCTGAAGCAACAACAACAGCTCGGAGGGAAATGATTCATCGGCTGAAATAATAATAGTAACAGAGTGGGAGAGATTATGTTAGGATGATTACATCAAACTTCAGGGTCAAATAAGTCTTTTTATTAAGGGCAACTTTTGAGTGTAGAATCCATTTCCATTTTCGGAAGAAGGAGGTTTGAGCAGCTTACTATATTCCGTTTTCATAATCGAGGCAGTCATATTAAGAATGACTGACCCGTGATTAGAAACAAGCAACCAAACCTGTCATTTTCACTGTTCCAGACTTATAAAAACACATTATAGGTCCTTATATGACTTACCAAACGAGCCCTTATGTTGTATTGGTATATCTACACATAATACAAATGACATATTATAATGCAACAAAGAAAAACATGTTCATAAATTATAGTTTGGTACAAAATTATGTTTATAAATAGTCAAATACGGGTTTAGCCTCAAGAGAATTAATAATTACTAAGAAATATAGAAAATTATATTTTCTAAAAATTAAAGTAAGCAAAATAACGTGTATCTTTGATTTGTAGATTAAAAATAATGACACCATGTAAGCATATTATCCAACGATCTAATCAAATTATTTTAATATTTATACAAGCTTTTTTTAACTAATTAAGGAAAGTCAATATTTCAAAGTTGTTGTACAAACAAATATTATTTGAAAAATAATGAACAACCCGTTTACAATACCTTTGGGATACTGACTTCCTTTAATTAGTTAAAAAAACTTGTGTAAATAATTTGATTAGATAGTAGAATAATAGGTATTGAAAAAATATTATAATTTTAATAAGTTATACAAAACAAATCATGTAGTTAAATTTGTTATATTTTCATGATCTTATACACATTATTTTGATTAGTTTCATTTTTTTATTGTTTGATTAAAAAAATACATAAAAGTTATTAATAAATAATTAAAGCATAGCTAAATGAGCCGGTGTAATTAAAAATATAAAATTATTTATGCTTATCTAAATATTTAATTATGAAATAAGTATGTTATATTTGTAAATTTACAAAAATGAAAAGATAACTAAAATAGTTTGAAGCACAAATTACACATGTGCCATCAAATATAACAGTTGACTAACGGTCAAATGATGGAAGGGGGTGGTATATGACAAAAATTAAAACTTCAAGGAGTATTTGCCAGCGGTCCAAACCTAGGGGAGGTGAATAAAAAATACCCTACTTCCGGCAATATTCCACTAATCTTAATTAGTCATCTCCTTCAAAATTCAAATCCGGATGAGTAAAATGACTCATTACCAATGCTGTGTGGCAAAGTCTCAACAGCTTTTCAACATAGTTCATTTCACTATCTCTTATAGTCTGATTTCATACTTAACTAATTGTCGGGTGCCTATAACAGAATTTGCAAATTGTTAGCCAAGGCACGTGATGCGTATGCAACTTCCCTATGGAATACGTGTTTGTTTTTGCACCCTATTTATTGGTATAAATGCGCATCGTCTTTGTCTGTTACTTAAAACAAGCCACTTTTGTTAAATTTCTCATCACATGTGCGTTTGCTCAATGCCACTATTTTTTTGATAACAAGATAACATATTATCAAATGTCGCTATTCCTTATAGCTAAATATGTATAACAAATAGTTGGTAGTTACCAACTACCATTCTTTTTGTGCAAAACAAGTTGCATCTAACTCAGGAAAAATTAGTTAATTTTAAATCATCCAATCTTTCACCAACTAATTCAGCTCAATCATTCAACATAAGGAGCTCACATTGTTTCAAATGCCAAACATAGAGACAAGAAAACTGATACATTAATAAGCGAATCCTTTACACAGTTTAAAACACATGGGAATCCAACAGATTCATTACATATAAATGTACTAGTACAGACAGAAACCACATTGATTCTGCCATCAAAATGACTATAAATTAAAACACAAGACTTTAAACAGAAAATAATATTCGGAAAAAAAATGTTTTATCTGACAAATATAAATTGAACTAGCAGATAGGAAGAGGGGCACCATTCCAACCCTCCAAGCACTTCAACAATGGATCCACAATTAGGCCTTTGCTTATTGCAGTGAACACTTTCTCACATTCTTCACCTGGTGATGTAACCTTTTCTCCTGTCAAGTACTCGGTCCCGATTTCCTCTCTGATGAATTTATACAAGGGGTATGATCTGCATTCTGCAATGCGGCTTGCGATTGCAGGATTTCCAGCCTCGAGTGCAACACGTGCAGCCTCAATTTCTTTAGGCAAGAGTGCCTTGAGTTCATTTTCAAAAGCTTCAATCTTTTGGAAGATAGAAGTGCTGACGTTCTTCTCATTCTCGCCATTGTTCAATGCGTGTTCCACGAGAACTTGCCTCAGTTTCTGCATCAATGGGTATGTTGCGCTGCAAGCATCATCAGCGTATGCGAATACGTATTCACGGTCCACCACACTGATCAAGTCCTTCTCGCAGAATCTCGAGGGGTGAAGCTCCCCATTGACACCCATTGTCAGAGTTCTCTTAGCAACCTGGCTGACAGTGTTCTTAACAGCGAGTCTTAGATTCTCCTCCAAATGCCTCAAGTCGATAGCTTGGCAGAGGGCAATCAGATAAGTGGAAGACATAAGCTTCAGGATATCTAATGCCTCAACCGTTTTCCTCGAAGAGATCAGACCTAAAGAGTTCACATCTTGGTTGTGTTGCTCAGCACTTTGTACATGGTTTGTCACAGGGTTCGCTAAGAATTGGAGCTCGGAGCAGTAAGAAGCCATGGCAATTTCAGATCCCTTGAAACCGTAATCCAAGCTAGGATTCCTCCCACCAGAAAGATTAGACGGCAAACCATTGTTGTAGAAATCGTTAACAAGTTCAGAGAACTGCGCGAACATCAGCTTTCCAATGGAAGCAATAGCCAACCTAGTATTGTCCATGGACACTCCAATAGGAGTTCCTTGGAAGTTACCACCATGTATGGCCTTATTTCTTGAGACATCGATCAAGGGGTTATCGTTCACTGAGTTAATTTCCCTCTCAATCATCTTTGTAGCGGTGCGAATGACTTCAATTTGAGGCCCCAACCATTGAGGAGATGTTCTAAGAGCGTATCTATCTTGCTTTGGTTTCTGCAATGGATCCACCTCGTGCAGCTTCTGAGCAGCCTTCACGTAACCGCTGCCATCAAGAATGTGTTCCATAATCGCTGCGGCCTCAATTTGGCCAGGGTGGTGCTTCAACTTGTGAGTCAAGTGATCGGTGAACTCCGGTTTCCCATTCATAACCTCAGCAAAAATGGCTGACATAACCACAGACAACACAGAAAGGATGTTGGCCTCGTAAAGAGCAATCGAAGCCAATCCTGATCCAACAGCAGTTCCATTGACAAGTGCAAGTCCTTCTTTAGGCTGCAACTCGAAGAAACCTCCATCAACACCAGCAAGTTTAAAGGCTTCCTCTGCATTGAGGGCCTCTGCATTGGGGCCGACGGCCTTGGAGTTGGGGCGGCCGGTCAAGAACCCGGCAATGTATGATAGAGGCACGAGGTCCCCCGAGGCGGTGATCGTGCCACGAAGGGGCAATACTGGGGTGATGTTGTGGTTAAGGAATTTGGTGATGGCTTCCAAAATTTCGAATCTAATGCCAGAGTATCCTTGGAGTAGGGTGTTGATTCTAACAAGCATAGCTGCTCTAGTGGCTGAGTGTGGCAGAGTGTGGTTAGTCTCTGTCCCAGTTCCAAATATTCCAGCGTTCAGGAACCTGTTACATGATATTATATTATTAGTACAAGTAACATATGTCTGAAAAATCTAAATTTAAGTTATATAAGTTTAAAATCATGGCAATAATTATTTTGTTCCATAAGACATGGAAACAGTTTCACATGTTACCAGATAGCATTTTCGATTTTCAATATTGCATTAAATTCTATATAATACTTTTATAACCAATCATAGGAAACTGCAATGTGATTTATGATATCCGGCCACTAGTCAGTCAAGTCAACCCCCGACATACTAAGGTGGTATTTGCAAATTCTTAAAAAAATCTATAATTAGTTTTTTATTTGAATAAGTAATTTTGGGGTGTTTGCAAATCTAGCTTTTACGATTACACAACTTTTTTTAAGCTAAAAAATTACACAATCTTAAAACTGGTGTGGGGTGCTTTGGTTTATGAACTTCTACTTTTCCACTAGAGTTTGCAAACACCACCTAAATTATGTGAGACATGTCATTTAAAAATATCTATAATTAGGAAATCATTTTACTGACACCCACGTTCGATTAGAAACAGCTTCTCATAACTAAATCAGGAAATTTATTTACAGCTCATCACCAAATTTGACTTAAACATACGCCAAAAAATTTACCATTAAAAAATAAATATAAAAATTTAATTATACTTACATTAATATGCTGGTAATTAAAGTATAATTATTATAAGAAAGTCATAATTATATTACTTACATAAAAGTCCATCTACCTTATCTGTTAATTTTGCTCACCAACCCAGAGTAATAAAAGTGTTTACATACCACAACTAGAAATAGGTTAATTGGTCAACAACAAACACACTCATAAAAATAACACATGACAAATCCAAAAAAGAAAAAAATATGTAGAAATTTCTAAATTAAGCAACTTCTCAATTTCAAATGAATAATATTTTTTTTAAAATTTAATTTTTTCCGTGACCATCACAATCTCAGTTACCACGGTCCACGTACACGTCACAATTCAGTAAATCAGAGACCGTTACTGCGTCACACGTTTTTCACAACCGACAAAATCGAAACAAATTTTGAAAAAAAAACAAATAACACAAAGGGAATTTAAATAAAAGAGAGAAACTAAATTAAATTAAATTAAATTATTATACCTTATGAGCTCCTTCTGCAGTGCACCACCCTGCTTGGTCCTCCGATGCGACGTGGCACCGAACCCGGTGGTGACACCGTAGCTGTCCGTCCCCTTGTTCATGCTCTCCATCACCCAGTCGCTGCTGGCCTTCACCCCGGCCCTGGCCGATTCCGCGAGCTCCACAGCAACGTCACCATCGCTCGCCGCGATCGCCGCCACCTGCGAGATCGTCAGCGACTCGCCACCTAGCTTCACCAATGGCTTACGGAACTCGTCCACCATACGCTTCACCTCGTCGAGGTGGCTCCCCTTCATCGACTCAGCCGCCATTCCCCAGTTCAACGGATCCTTCTGCTTGATGCAGAAGACACCGTTGGCATGGTTACCGTTATCGGTTGCTGTCGTTGTTGTTGGTGCCATTGATGTTGAACCAGAAAGAATCGGGGAGAATTTGGAGGAGGCGAATTAAGCAGTTGATGAGTTAAGTTTCTGTTATAATAATAAGTGCAGTAGTGTAAGTGTGTTTGGATTTGCTTTGTGCGTATGTTAGTTATGAAGGGGAGTTCCTTGAAATGAAGCTGGTAAGGTGTGTGGTTTTAAATAGAGGGATGTGGTGGTGGTGGTGATGTGAGTTTATTTCATTTTATTTTTTTATTTTTTTTATAATGTTTAAAATTTTGGTGTGGTGGGGAAGTTTAAAGCGTTATAGATTTTGGTAGGTGAGTTATGGCGTTAGGAGAGTAGAGACTAGACAGACAGGTACGTATGCGCGGGTTTGTTGAGGATTCATCTCGACGGTTGGTTTTGTTGATATTGGACGGTTCAGATTTGCGGTGTAGGTGGGAAAAATGAGAGGGGGATTTGTTGAGGGGTTTTAGAAAAAAATTATAACATTTCTTTTTTTCTTTTGTCTGAAAAGTGTGGTGTGGTTGGTGAGAGAGAGGATTTGGTAAAACGTTGAATTTGGTTATTGCAAGACTACTTTTGATGCTTTCTTTCCTTTCCTGACATTTTCTTCTTTTTTTCGGAGTAGATGATCGTGAATTTAACCAGAAATTGGATTTAATTAAGTTCATATGTGTTCAGTGTGGTTGCGATTTAGTCAAAAAACGTGTAATCATCATAATCATTCAGTTACGAGATTTTAATTTTTAAATCAAATGCTCAATGATATTCTAAAGTTGACTAGTTCGTTATTTCCTTATATGCCTATTTGTGTTACGTGAATCGCGTAATATTAATAAAAGTTGAGCATGTTTGCGAAATCTTTTCTTAGTAGTGTGTAAGATATTGTTTATATTGCTAAAGAAAATTTTAAGTTTTGTTGCAAGTATTTATATTCTAACTAATAAGGCGCGCGGGACATGTATTAATACTGTATCATGTCTACAAATCAGTATACTACAAAGGGATTTATACATAATGAAGAATATGAGCATGAATTCTTTTAGAATATTCATTTTGTTGTATCAAATGTTATTGTTTTTCTTTATTGGCAAATTATCCCATTTGTGTAATAAAAAATATAGGCAAGTACTACATATTCATTTTGTAGTGTCTTTGTTATAGTAAATAACCATAATACCCTTACTGTTTTTAGATGTTTCCTTTTTATAATCTCAAACTTTATTTTAATTCTTTGTAATTAAATAGCTCTATGTAAAAGCATAAAACAAAAATTGTATACATGGATATAAATTTGCTCATTTATTTATAGCTCGCCTTAAGTGGTTATACTAGCTAGCAGAACGTACACATTAGAGACGAATTTATTACAATTCTGTAATGCACACAGGACAACCCGTTAATTACCAATTTAGGCTCCATGGTTTTAATATTATTGCTCAATTTCAGACAATATGGTAGATTAAAGAGGTAAGCCAAACTAAAGTACTCATTAAAAATTTTTGCAGATCTGTGGCCTTAATTTAGTCACCTAACCCTCTTTTATTCGTGTGAAGTTGGTAATATATATGCTGGTATGCTACCACGAAAAAAGACGTGTAGGTAATTAAAAGATATTAAAATAATCCATCTTTAGAAGCAACCACATATAATTCATCCACACACAACATGCATATTTGATCCCTCATTTATCAAAAAAATAATTGCTTTCCTCCTAAATGGAAATGGCAGGTATTTCTTCAACGAAGGAGCAGGCGCAAATTTTAATCAAATGCAATGTTTCACCTCTGGCTAATACGACTTACTCAAACGATATACATATATATATATATATATATATATATATATATATATATATAGCTGCACTTATGTTTTAGTACTAAATACGAACGACTTTTATAAAATTTCCATATATGCAGAAACCTTTTATCATATTATAATAGGATTACAATATATATATATATATATATATATATATATATATTTATTTATATGCTCATGCAGGCGAGAAGTATCTTTTTTTTTTTTAATTTTATGTTTGAGAATTTCATTTGTGTATTTAATATTGATGAACGTGTGGAAGCCTTCTTTACAGGCTGGAATTTCCACGTCGCTCTTTATTTTCTGACTTCATTTTTTTTTTTGAACATGCATTTTATTATTAACCCTTCATTTTATTTATTACAAATCAATGAAGGACCACAATGACTTTCTATAAGTTAAAGTAACTAAGAGTACGTTTTGCTGTATATATTGCTTAAATACCAACATATTCCAATCAGAGTTGTAATATTAGATTTTCGCTTCATCCAAAAGTCGTGACTTAGGGAACATAATACATGATATTGGCATGACCTTGGTGTGTCATATGACATTGTTATCTTATTGAATTGATAAGTTTAAACTTTTGAAATAATTGATATTTATTAGTATGTATTTCTTGTAGAGCTAGAAAACAAAGATTGAATTAAAAGATAGAAACTCCTTTATTGAATGATTAAATCAAATTGATCTTTGTCGAGTGAAATGAAGAGACTCGAATGTTTGTTTATAAGAGTTGTGAGTAAAGTGATAATTATTGTTAACCTTAATGAGGGTATTTGTACAAGTACAAAGACATATAATTAAGGAAATATGTTAACCTAAGTACAACAAAAATACATATTAAATATAGACATATATATATATATACTAGCTAATACGTCCCTGTAAAATAGACGTCCCATCGACGACGACAATTTTGGAGCGTAGGTAGAGAAAATGGGAATGTGCAAGGAGCTTCGTAAGAAGGTCAGCCAACTAATCAAGGGTATTTACATACGAAACTTTGAGAAGACCATTGGAAACAAGATCCCAAACAAAGTGAAGATCGACGAAAAAATGTTTCATGCGAGAATGTTGGACGAAATGTAAGGAAAGTCGAAGAGCACCCATATTGTCGCAGCGAATAAGAGGAACATAGGGAAGGGAAAAACCAAGCTCTCCACCTTACTTAGCTGACGTGGAAGCTCATGTCTGATATTCTGACTCAGACAACGACAGATAATCTGCCTTTTGCTTGCGAGAAGACCACGAGATGGGTTTTGACCCAAGAAACACCAAATAGGCAGTGGTCGACGTGCCATTCATTGTGCCACCGACCCAGTTCGAATCACTAAACATAATGAGAGCAAGCGAACTAGAGCGACGAAGCAAATTACCATGTGGAATTATATCTTTGAGATAGCGAAGAACACACTTCAAAGTGGACGAATTCGTAGAGTCTGAAGTTGCCATACGTTGAGCAAGGCGATTTACTGAAAATGCATTATCCGGGCGTGTGAGGATAAGATATTGAAGGCCTCCAATGACCTGACGATAGGCCGTAGGATCGATATAAGCCGAAGAGAAGGATGCATGCGGATTGGAAGTCATTGGCATAACAACAGGTTTAGCATCATCCATCTTGTGATGCGCTAAAAGATCAAGAATATATTTATGTTGAGAAACAAATAAACCTTCTCAACAACGAACAACCTAATCCCCAAGAAATACATGAGAGCGCCCATGTCCTTAACCGTAAAACAGCGACTAAGACTGCCTATAACGGACGAGATCATGGAATCACAAGAACTAGTAACAATAATATCGTCCACATAAACTAGGACATAAAGCCAAACTCTCTTGCCAAGATAAACAAAGAGAGATGTGTCTAATTTTGTCTAAACAAAATCAAAGGACCCAAGGGCGGCTCTAAGTTCAAGATACCACGCACACGGTGGTTGTTTAAGACCATAAATTGACTTTTACAATATCATTTACGTTTTTTTTGAGTCAAAACAATTTAGATAATTGTTTGTCTAAAATTAGTTTTTGTTCATCTTGTTCGCTTGGAAAAAACATTAAACTCCCTTTTGTTTCTTCCACGATTGTTACATCTATACCGTTTTATATTATTCATAGTGATATTTGGACGTCTCCCATATTAAGCGCGTCGGGTTCGCGTTATTATATATTATTCTTGGGTGATTTCACAGGGTTTTTATGGACTTTCCCTCTAACTCATAAATCTTCGGTCTACAATATCTTTTTTTCACTAAGCAACTACGTTAAAACTCAATTTGAACATGTCATAAATACTCTACAATGCGATAACGACACTGAATATAATAACCGCGCGTTCCACTCTCTCTTCGCCTATCGTGGCATGCAATTTCCTCTGTCTTGTCCTCACACATCTCCTCAAAATGGCAAAGCTGAACGTGAAATCCAATCCCATCACACTCGCATCTTAAGGTTTTTGGATGCCTATGCTTTCTGCTCTTTCCTTTTACTTCAATCAATAAGCTACAAGCCCGTTCCACTCCTTGTATCTTCTTGGGCTACTCTACAAATCATTGTGGCTACAAGTGTTACAACCTCGCCACAAAACTAATCATCACTAGCTGACATGTTGTGTTCGACGAGGCTACGTTTCCCATAGCCAACCCTAGCCCACAAAGCTCATGGTCTTATGGGTTCTTCGATCCTCCACTGTCTCATTTCCTCTAAACACAACTTCTACAATCGACCTCACACCCTAATAGTACTTCACGTGCACCCGCGGTCCAAATCGCTGCTCCTCCATCCGTGCTCCGCGTTCTTTTCCCTCAACCCGTGACCCCAACTGCGTCGCCCCCAACCGTGGAATGCTCTCCATCGCCTCAATCCGCATCTCCTATCTCTTCGCCACCTATATCGCCTCACACACCTATATCTCCAACACGATCATCCATATATCCACAAATGGCTACCCGATGTAAACACGAGATCTTTCATCTCAGGTAACTCTTCGACCTCCATGCTTCTTTTTCTCAATCGCCTCTCCCTGCTAATCCCATGGCCGCATTATTCGAACCTAATTGAAAATGCACTATGATGGATGAATATAAGGCTCTTATTAAAAATAAGACGTGGGAGTTAGTTCCCCACTCCCAATCTCAATATTATCTGGTCCATGTGGATTTTTCATCATAAATTCCACTCTGATGGTTCCGTTGAGAGGCATAAGGACCGTCTTGTAGGTGATGTCAGGTCTCAACAGATTGGATTTGATTGCTCAGAAATTTTCAGCCTCGTGGTTAAACCGACAACGATCTGCATGGTCCTCAGCATCGCAGTGTCGCATTCTTGGTCCGTTCATCAGTTAGATATCAAGAATGCCTTCCTCATGGCCATCTTAATGAAACACTCTATATGCTTCAACCTATGGGGTTGAAGGACTCTTCTTATTCGTACCACGTATGCCTTCTCAAGCGATCCCTTTATGGTCTCAAACAAGCCCTCAATGCTTGGTACCAACTATTCTCTGATTATGTTGTTCCATTGGGTTGTTTGATAGCATTCACTCTTTATGTATTGCAGTGGTAAGGATACGGCTTATATCTTGCTTTATGTGGATGACATATTGCTCACGACTTCCTCCACTTTTTATGCCTCTCTATTGGTGGTACCCTCTATATCAGCCTTCTACTCTCCAACACCCGATCGCATGAATGGAGTCGGTGGCTGAGAAGTCTTCTTTGCCAGTTCCTCAACATCATGGATTTGGGCCTTCGGACTTCCAGGTCGCTTCTGCTGAGGAAGTCGGGACTTAGGGTCAGGTCACATTTTCTTCGGTGTAATCGCTTTTGAAGAGTGCGACGAGCCTGCGAGCTCAAACTTTGGGTCTTTCCAATGAGTTGGCTCATCTTGGCTCTTTTCCGACCCCTTATCTGCTGGACGCTCAAAAGTTGGGCTTGGTTGCGCAACTGTGCACGACCTTGGTAAGTGATGTTGTTAAAGTATGTTTATTTTTTCATCTCGAGTTTTTTCGACTGACACTTATATTTCTCGGCTGGCCCCCGTTGGAATGAGAGGTCTGTCTCGGTTCTACGAGAAGGCAACCCGAGAGAGGGATGCTCTGAAGGGATCGGAGCAACAGTTTAAAGATCGTATGACGGCTTTTGAGAAGGCAAGGGAGGCCTTGCCGAGCGAGAGGCTGAGCTGGTCGGGCAGCTCCAGACTTCGGAGAAGTTGGTAAGGTTGCTTTGAGAGGTTATAGAGAAGATCATAACAGAGCAGGACGAGCATCTAGCTTCTCGCGAGAGGGAGGTAAAGGAGCAGCTTGCCCCCTACTTTGAAGATCACCTCCTGTGGGGTTTCCGAGCTTGTCGACAGCTTGACATTGCGAATAATTTCTTCCGTTCTGACGTTGACCCCCAGAGGCTGTCTACGACCCAAATGTTTTGCCCTGAGAAGCCAGAGGATACTCTGAACCTCATTCCCGGTCGTGGTTTGGCGGCCCAAAGTCCTCTTGCTCCTTTCACGATTGTAGGCCCCAGTCACACCCCTTAGGCGTAGATAGCTGTAGGGACCCTTGTGGACGTGTCGACCTTAGTTTGTTTAGCGTTTTTATTTATCTTTCGTTTCTTGGGGTTGTACTGGGTCGTCCCGTCCTAGACATCTTGATTATGAATGGAATTTTTTAAGTTCACCGTATACTCTGTCATCGTATTTTTTGTTTTTAGCCTTTGAGTGGTCTTTTCCTTTTTTTTTTATCCACGGGAGGAACTCTTCCCCATCTTGTTTCGCGCTTACCATGACCATAGGGTTTTTGAGTTTGTGGCAAGTTATCACGATCGTCGAGGCTCGTGGTTGCCATGGGGCCATTTTTTGTGACTTATCCGAGGGTAACCCGTTTTGTGGGGGGTCGATCGAGCTTTCCCCTAATGGGCCTCGGAGCGGGTACCAGGCGTTAGCTATGACGATGGATCTATACTTAGGAAAATTTTCAAAACTTTCAAGTTGCCCGTGTGGTCGTGGTAGACGTCTTCTGATGGGGGTGGTCGGGCGTCGGTCCCTGACGGGGTAGTCATGGATTTGAATTGGCCCGCCTTTTTGTTTCCCAACTACCCTCCTTGGGAAGAGGTGCCTCATTTATTGTGACGAGACGTTGGGAATTGGTGCGCCGGTCTAGCTCCCCTATGGTGGTATCTGACATGCTAGGGTTACAGTGATCCTGGGAAGGTGGCAGTTCGTCTGGGTCGTGAGTGGGGAACCGAAAGATCCCACCTTTGAATCGGGGGCATGAAAGCGAGACGAATCAGGATATGAACCGTCTTTTCCCGCCTATATAAACATAACCACCTTCATTATTCTTCTTCATCACTTCAAAACCCCTCCTTGCTCTTTAAAAAATACTTCTTTCTTTTCTTCCTTTTCATAACCATGGTTTTTCAGGCGACCGGTGTTTTTTCCAGCGATTCAGAGTCTCGTGACTCTTCTATTTCTCATCCTCTTCTGAAGCAGAGCAGTGCCTCCGCTTCTCTCTAGAATCGATGGAGAAGGGTTGTGCGTTCTTCTCCTGCCCGTTCTGACTCACGACAGCAGGAGCAAGGTGGTGATGGTGCCATTCCGCAGATGACCACAACGGATCGTATTTCTGTAGTTTTCAACCGCCGGGCTCCTTACCAGAACGCGGAGGAGGGTGCTATTTTTTGGAGCGAGCATCTAGACCCGAAACGCATGACCGGTAGACTTCGGGTTGGTTCCACACCTTCCATGATGAACATGGTGGAGATTGGCTATTTTTTGGAAGAGTATAACATCTCCCTTGAGTATTTCCATATCATCATTCCCTCAGAGATGCTCAGATCACTTTGTTCCGCTATGGTCCCATGTTCCTCTTTCACTGTTGGACGGGCTTGGTGGTAGAGTATACGTTGAGCTCGTGTACGCATATTTCTTGCTGATTAGCCCAGGGGGCCCGTCCTTCCAGGCAAAGAGGTGGTGGAACGATCTGAGGGTGGCGATGATGGCTTTTTCTATGTCTTCCTCGACCTGGGTACCAGTTTTCACTATTTTGCCCTCGACACCTTCCACCAATTCTGTCGTTTTGAGTTCTTCGGCAAGATGGACTCGGATCTCCTCCGAGCGAGCTCTTTTATTGGGGGGCCGTAGCTTAGGCGGGTCGGACACAATTGGCAAGGCGTTCATGTGGAGAGTGAACGGAACTACTTCGAAGGTTCGAAGGGCGGGTCGTCCACATATGGCATTGTACATTGTGAGGGGGCATCCACCACCCAAAATTCTATGGACTCGGTACGACGTGTGGCCCCTTATCCCCAAGACATGGACAAAATTATAATTCCCATTGTTTGGCATTGTTCCTTAGAGAAACCCACAAGGGGTATCTCGGTCATCTCCATCTGACTCTACGGAATTCCCAGAGCCATATATGTAGGCAGAAAAAGAACATTGACTGAACTTCTAGTGTCTACGAGTACTCTTCTGACTTCGTACCCCAATATGGTAGTTGTGACCATGATGGGATCTTCGTGGGGGTATATGATTCCTAGGAGATCCTCGGGGCTGAAGAAGATAACCGGTTGGTTAGCTATTCTAGCGGCGAAGACTTCCAACTTGTTGTTCGCATTGCATGTTTTTTTAATGTAGTTTCACGTCTGTTCGAGGGTTACAGATAGTACTCCACCTTCTATAATATTCACGATGTGACCTATATGGGCGTTATCACTATACATACGAGGGGGTGGGGGAAGCTATCCCTGCTTGACGGACGCTGACTCATCGTCTTCTTCGGATGATCCTGAACTGCACTTTTTCTTCTTGGGTGCTTCCTCACGCCTTTTCTTTTTCACGGGGCCGCGATCATCCGACACCACGTATTCTTCCAAGTAGCCCAACTTCAATAGTCTGGCTATCTCCCTCTGGAGGTGGATGCAGTCGTTTGTCAAATGCCCGTACATTCGATGGTACGTGTAGAATTTTCCCGTGTGCTTAAGCCTCTGGGCGTCCCTCGTGGCCTGAGGCCACTTGAAGTAGCATTCTTCCCCCACGATGGTCATGATTTCTATGGGGGATATCGTCATGCTCGGCAAGGGTACCGGGTCCACTTCCTTCTTGGCCCTTTCCCTCTTGTCTCCTTCCTTGTCTTCGCATTTTTCTTTCCCCTTAGCAGGGGCCATCGTGGTTTCGGCAGCTTCCAAGATCTTGCGTGTTTCTTCCATTTCTATGAAGGATTCTGACTTTTGCAACAGGACCTCCAAGTTGATGGCGCGATTCCTCATGAGGTAATTGGCGAAGTCCTCTGGAAGCAATCATCGAACGATGATATCGGAGAGCAATCCTGGGTCAAATCGGACCACTTCCCCTGCTACCTGAGAGAATTAGTGTATGTAGTCCCGAAAGGGGTTCGTCTGTGTTCTGTCGGACGTTGAACAGGTGACCGCAAGTGTTTGGAAAGACCTTGTTGTAGGAAATTGCCTTACGAACATCTGGGTTAGCTGGTGGAAGCTATGGATGGTCCCCGGAGGTAGATGAGAGAACCAAGATTGGGACCTTCTGGTGAGAGTTGTGCGGAAGATTTGGCATATGGCGTAGTCCGGGGCTGACGACAAGTCCATGCATGCTAGGTAATGGCTAATATGGTCACAGGGATCACGATCAGTGCTCTCTCTAGCGTACCTTAGAAGTCCAGCGGGCTTCATGGTCAGGGGGATCTGAGGTTCGGCGATGGTGGGCGCGAATGGCGACCCCTAATAGGCTGATTCCTCACCCGGGTTGAGATTGGGACAAAGTTCCCGCAATTCTCTCTGCATTTGTTCTATCATGCCTCGTAAGGGGGCATCGGGTGTCGGCGAGCGCCGACGTCTTGCTACGGACTCTAGATAATATGGCTCATGGAGGTCGAGCACATCCCACGCTGCCTCTTGCGGACGGGGTGGCCTAGGGAGTTCACCTCTTTGTGGTGCACCGACCGAGCTGATAGTATCCGGTGAGGGTTATCTAATTCTTCGTCGTGGAGGGGAAGCTCGAGTGTCATTTTACGATAGTAAATCTGATCTAGCCCTAGGATGTGGGGATCATTGGCGATGCAGGGGGTTTCCCCTCTCCTCGGAGTGCTCTCTGTTATGACCTCAATCATTTCTAGAGGCTGTGGCACCGCTTCGGTTGAATCGAGCGAACATGTTGCGATACATGTCCAAGGGAACCTGCACGTAACCCATAGCGAGTCCCATTCCCGGAGGTACCTGCTGGTGGCCTGGCGGTACATGAGGTTCAGCTGTAGGTGGTGATGGGGCTTCAGGGGGAGTCACTTGACCATTTGGTCTTGGGACCTCCGCATGAGGGAGTGAAAGGCCCAACTCCCTCTTTGTTTCATCGTCGTAATTCTCCATGGATTCGACTTCAGTGTGGGATCGTGAGGACTGTGAGGATACTCGAACTGGTACTCTTCTAGCTCTTTTGTGACCATGCAAGTTTCCTCAAGCTTTTATCATAGAACTTTTAAGGCATTCCCACAAACGACACCATTTGGTGAGGCAATATCGTTCAGGCCCTGATAGTTGGGATATTTTGGGATATTATTACTCAAGTATTTGTGTTCAAAACGCCAATATCGAGTTTAAGGAAATGAGTCACAATATTTTTATTAAGGACTTTGAGTAAAGTACAAGGGGTCGAGTGGAGTACACGAGTTAGAGCTAGAAAAATGCGATAAATTCTAAGTACAAGTAAAGTGTATGACAATGAAGAATATTGCTATTTTTGTGTGGAGATGATTAGTGCTTGAGTTGGAGCCCTCCCCCTTTGCTGAGAAAGGGGGTCTATTTATAGCGTAAGTTCAAAGGTATTTGGCCAATGAGGGCCGATCTTACCGCTTTTGCTGGTGCCCAATGGTGTGGATCTTCTGCGCTAATGGTCTTCGGGGATAGTCTGAGCCAATGCATGTAGTCCGGTCTGCACCAATGAATAGTCTGCACCAATGATATTTGCTTTCTGCCCCAATGAATGAGTTGGACAAATGGGGGGATGGTATTTCCTCGTTATTAAGGTAGTCACGACGTTGGGAGAGTTGGACCAATGGGGGATGGTATTTCCTCGTTATTAGGGTGGTTGTGACGTTGAGAGTGGTGATGATGAATAGTGCGTCTTTCGAGGAAAGTCGGAGGTCGTGGTTAATTTAGTACGTCCTTGCGGGTCTTCTTGTTGATCATGAGTTGATTATGGTGGGTTTTTGACCTTGCCTTGTCTTTACTCGTGTCCCTAATGTTGGTTATGTGCTCATGTTTCCTCAATTTTGGCTAAGTGTTGGTCACGGCTCCTCGAGCGCCTCGTGGGGTGTCGATTGCTCCGAGGGCGGTTATTCTTTTGGATTGGGGGGTCTTAGGTCGTTTTGTCGTGGGTACCCTGATCTTAGGTAGGTGTTAGGTCGTTGGGGGGGGGGGGGAGAACGTGTTCGAGCCTTCGTGGCCTCACCCCATCCCGTCTGAGAGGCATTAGTCGGGTATGGGGGTACCTTTCTCTGAGTGTTTAGATCGAGTACCCTTGGTGGGTGTTTTCGGGTCGTGACTTGGGGGTACCATCTCCAGAGTTTGGCCTGTTCACCTTTATTTGGGCGGAGGCGGGTCGTGGCCATTACGTACTTTCCCGCAAGACCGTGGAAATTTTTTTTGTAGGGTACCCGCTTTTCCGCCCCTCTCCGAGGGTGGGGCAGATTTATCATACTCACACTCTATCCCGTTCGAGCGCATGTAGAGTATCGCAGTGTTGCCAATGTCGTTTCTGAGTCTTGTTGGATACACAATCTTTTATTGGACCTTCATCACCAATCCCTCAGCCACTCTTGTCTTTTGCGACAATGTTAGCGCTATCTACCTCCCAGGGAATTCGGTTCAACGCTAGCGTACTAAACACATTGAGATGGACATTCATTTTGTTCATGAGTAAGTTGCCCATGGTCATGCCCGCGTTCTTCACATTCCATCCCGCTATCAAATTGCGGGCATGTTCATTAAAGGGCTTCCTCGCGTCTTGATCGAAGACTTTAGGTCCTGTCTCAACGTTGGGGGACCTCCCGCTCTGACTGTAGGGGTGTGTTAGATTAGATAGAAAGATAATTTAGCATATCTTATAAAGATTTGATTAGATTATTTCCGTAGTGATAGAACTCTTGTATAGTATACATGCTTGGTTGATTAATGAGAATCCCAAGAAATATTATCTTCTTCTTTTTTTGATAAGGAAAGAAAAATCACCAAATAAAAATACCATGTTCATACAAAGGGAAACCTCCATCACAAAACACATTAGGAGGGAGGGAGTCAAGATTAAAAGGACCAACATGGTCATTCAACAATGCCCAACGAGCCAAATTATGAGAAGTTTGGTTCGCATTGCGGTGCACATGCTTGAATATCCATTTCGGCCACTTATTCCAAATTCTACGAATATCAAGAATAAGGGGTCGAACTTTCCAATCCAAAAGCATAGAATTGTTTGTGATTAGCAAAATAGCCCCAAGGCTATCGCTTTCGAATGTGACAAAGGAAGACTTGAAGGCGTTCATCCAAACACACGCTTGACGGATAGCAAAGATTTCTGCCGAAAGTGCATCAAAAGTGAATCGGTCGTGTGAGAAAGCAAAGAGAATCGATCCATTATGGTGACAACTCCACCATTCCTTGAAGATTTTCCATCAAAAGTTGCATGACAATTAACTTTGAGCCATCCAGGTTTAGGAGGAAACCATGGGAGTGACGTCGAGCTTTCAGACCCTTCAAGTGATTTAGAAATTTGAGCATTCCAGTGGATTTTGGCTTTGAGTGAATAAGGCCCGCAAGAATTTCCAAATTAGGACAAACAGATTCATGGATAATTTTATTGCGTAACCCCCAAATCGAGTGGATACAACATAGAAAGAAATTCAAGAATTCTTCCATGTCAAAGTTTGAAGAAAGAAAACTATCTCCTTTAGCAAACAAGAGCTTAAAGAACTGCAAAAAATCTTAGCTATGGAGTTCCTCAATTTTCACACCCCATTTAGAAGCAAAGCACATAGCACGAGTGACAGGGCAGTTCAAGAATAAATGGGGTAACGACTCATCAACATCACAACCAAAATTACAGTTAGTATCATGGATTGTAAATATATTGTTAATTCTAACAGCAGTAGGGAGGATATCATTCACCACTTTCCAAGCAAACAACTTAAATCTGTCATGGATCCTTGCTTTCCAAATATTTCTCCATATTATATCACAAACATGTGGCATAAAAAGTGAGATCAAGTGAAGATATGCGAATTTAGTTGAGACGACGCCTGATGCAGAGGCAGTCCAAAACAAATTATGATCATCAACAGATTCACCAATATCAATTTTAAGGACCTCTTGAATAGTGGAAGAGTCAAAAAGTTGAGAAAAACTATTAAAGCTCCACTCTTTACCACAACTCCCAACAAGATGGCTAACGAATCGAAAATCAGATAAATCAAGAGATAAATAGACAGGAATAGGAATGTGATTTACTAAGATGGAATCCAAGGTTGTTCCCACAACAAAACTTTAGAATTTTGACCAATAGAAAAGCATAAGTCATGAAGAAATAACTCATTGCATCTCAAAATATCCTTCCAGAACCAGGAGGCATCTGGAGGAATTTTATCAATTTTATTGAACTCTTTTCCTTGGAGATACTTGGCTGAAATCACCTTAGTCTAATTAGAATCATTTATATGAATGAAACACCAGGCATTTTACATAAAAATAGCACGATTAACATCCCACATTTTACGAAAGCCTAAACCACCACAAGATTGAGGAAGGCAAATGGACTCCCAACTTTTAAGAGGTAGGATGTTCCCTTTTTTTGTTCTCACCCCACCACAAACGCATGCATAATTAATCAATTTTAGCACAAAGACTTTTAGTGAAAAGACAAGATTGCATTTGAAAAGAGGGAATGGCATGTCCAACAGATTTAATGTAAACTCCTCTGCTAGATTGGAAAATGTTACGTTCTTTACACCCTGAAAACGTGTGAGCAATCTTAGCAACAATAAAAGCATAAGTTTTGGTTTTAGAAACCGATTTACAAAAAGGATGACCCAAGTGCATCAAATTATGAGGGCATTCCTTGAGATTCAGCACATCAATGATTTCCAGTTTAAGAGCAACACAAGTATTCTTGCTAAAGTGGGCAAAGGATTTAAGGTTGTTGACAATTTGTGATAACCACAAAGAGAATTTCTCAAGCACTTTCATAACTCCTTTAGCATCATGGACAGATATCTTCAAGAGCATGTATATTTTGATTTGTTTCGAGGAGAGAAACACATTCACATAGAAAGAAAATCAAGTGGGTCCGCTCAAGATCCAACCTCAACCTGTTCAACAACAAGAGGTTATCCATCAAAATGTTCCTCCATCCATCAAAATGTTCCTCCATCCTCAGTGCAAATGCATAGAAATATTAAATTTAAGGCGTGTTAAAAAAAATTGAGTTTATTGCATATTTTTATTTTTTTTCAATAGAATGCTGAAATAAGATTGTCAATGTAGTCTGTCCGGGGTCAATTACTAACTCGAAAGTCTCACATGTTCTCCAGTTTCTTTTCTGTAATTGCTAAGAATAGGATCGCACGTTGCGAGGAACGGGACATGAAATTGCAACTCTTTTATTTTGGAATTCCTACTCTATTTCTGTCGAAGTTCCTTCCTTTCACTTTAAATTATAATTGAAGACTTTTAAACGTACACGTGCTTCTTGCCTAATTCACATGATCAGATTCCGTTGAACGGGCAAATTAGCCTGGTAATAATACATGAAATAAACACACTAACTTCCTGCAATTTTAAAATAGAGACAAATTCTTCCCTATAATTTTAAATTAGTGCACAACACTTTCTTATTGATTTTTTTGTGTATTTGTAACTTGTACATTGTCAAATCTATTATATGAATATTTGTTTAATTATTATTTATTTAGTAAGTTAATTTAAGGGAAAAAATACTAATGCCCCAACGTTTGTGGTCGTTTGCAGCTTACCTCTTTAGTTTGTGTTTTTGCATGTTGTCCCCAACGTTTGCAACTTTGTAAATCTAATAGTCAAAATGTTGTCACATCAACAAATCCTACGGTTAAAATGTACATCAAAAAAAGGTTGGGGGGCAAGTTGTCAAAAAATAAAGTTAGGGGGTAGCGACCCCAAACGCTGAGAGGTTTCATGTTTTCCCTTAATTTAGTATTATATGATTTTTTTTAACTTAAAGTAAGAAAAAATGATTTTTAATTGAAAATGTAAAAAGAAAGTTAATTTCACTCTCAATTTTTGACAAGTGAGTTGTACCTCCTTACATAAGGGAATATTTTGTACAATTTTAAGATCACCAAAGGTAATATGCTGATTTTTTTTTACAGGGGTAATGTGCTTCATTTTCATAATGCTGGGTATTTTTGTGCCAAAAAGCCTGAAATTTATTACTTAGAAAACATTTTTTATTGTTATGTTCCATATTTTTTTGTTTTTATTTTGCTTGGGCACTTGTAATAAAATTATTAATTGTTGGTTACATTCAATATATAATCCAAATTCTTTATCTGTTCAAAAACAATAATCATTATTCTTTAATAGGAAATATCAGAATCTGGAGAATAGAATTCAAGAGAAGTACAAGGAATTACAAGATAGCCAAAAGTTGCAGCTGATAAATCCAAGAGAGGAACAAGCCAAGGACACATTAAGAAGAAGAAATGAATATGTGGAATTGCAACAAGTACACAATAAACAACTCCAGCAGCAAGCAAAGGTGGAGTGGTTGGAGGAAGGAGATGCTTGTAGTAGAAGATTCTTCCAGCACATTAAGGCTAGAAGAAGACAAAACAGTATCCTCCTCTTAACAAAACCTGATGGCACTGTTTTAAATTCCAGAACTGATATAACTGAACATATTCTTGATTTTTATTGTGATCTGTTTGGAAAGGATAAGCAGGTGACCCCAGTGGAGTCAGAAGCTTTCAAGGAGGGACCAACATTGAATGAGGAGATGAATGAGCCACTGAAATTCCCTATTACAAAAGAGGAGCTCAAAAAGGCTATCTTCAGCATGGATGATAACAAGACTCCAGGGCCTGATGGATGGAATGTTGGCTTCTTCAAAAAGAGCTGGACAGTGACAGGTAATCTGGTTTATGAAGCTATAAGAGAGGTACAAGTCTCAGGTAAAATTATGAAACAAACTAACTCTACCCTAGTCTGTTTGATCCCCAAGAAGAATAATGTGACTGCTATTTCTGACTATAGATCTATTTTTTGCTGCAATATAATCTATAAAGTCCTGACTAAAGTTATAGCAAATAGGATAAAACACATTTTGCCTGACATCATCAATACTTGTCAGAATGCATTTGTTCCAGGTAGGGATATGTTTCATAATGTATTCATTGCCCAGAAGATAGTTAGAGGATATAATAGAGGAAATGTTTCCCCTAGATACATGTTGAATATAGACTTGAGGAAAGCATATGACACTATAAGTTGGAACTTTTTGAAAGAAGCTTTAACTGGTTTTGGCTTTGATGCAGGATTAGTTCAACTTATTATGCTATGTGTCACTTCTCCTAGCTTTTCCTTCAGCATAAATGGGGGACTGGAGGGGAATATGCCATGGAAGCAGGGCTTGAGACAAGGGGACCCAATGTCTCCCTATCTCTTTGTCATTCGCATGGAGTATTTGTCCAGGCTTATAAAGAAGAATGTGAAAGAACAAGAACGATTTAAGTTTCACCCTAAGACTGCAAAAATAGGATTAACACGTATATGCTTTGCTGATGACCTTTTATTATTTTGCAGGGGGGGACCTCATCTATGAACATATTAAAAAGCACCATGAACCAATTTTCACAGCAGTCTGGACTAGAGATCAACAGCAACAAGAGCACTATATTCCTGGCTGGGGTGCAAGGAGAAGTAAAAGAAGAGTTGATGGAGATATGAAAATTCCCACAAAGCCAGTTTCTAGTTAGATATTTAGGCACTCCTTTGAGCCCAAGAAAGCTGAAGAACAGAGAGTATGAAGAGCTGATTAAGAAGATAACAACTAGGATAATGAGCTGGAATGCAGTACAATTAAGCTATGCTGGAAGGATGCAGCTAGTCAAATCAGTACTGAGAGCAGTGCAAAGATTTTGGTGCTACATATTCCCTATTCCTGTTGGGGTGGTGAAACAGATTGAGGGACTGTGCAGAAACTACTTGTGGTCAGGTAAGGAAAAAGGCAAAAAGAGTTTAGTAGCATGGGGAAGAGTATGCCAAGAACATGAAAATGGTGGTTTGCAAATGAAGGAGACATTAGGATGGAACAAAGCCCTCCTAGCCTCTCAAATAATACATATAACCCAAGTCCAGAGATCCCCTTCTATTTGGAACAAATGGGTAAAGGCTTATAAACTGAAGAATGAAGACATTTGGAGTGTACATGTGAGAGCAGGAGACTCCCCATGGTGGAGGACACTATTGAAAATTAGAGATGAAATGAGAGGTAAGCTACCACAAATACAGACAAGTGAATGGGAGAAAACACCACAAAGCAAGGCAAGTCAAATGTGCTACCAAGTCTTTCATAAAAACAGTGCTAAAGTGGAATGGAGCGCACAGGTTTGGAATTCTTTCTCCACCCCTAGAGTAGTATTCTTGAACTGGCTTGTGATGAACAGGGGTATAGCCACAAAGGTAAAATTAGCTAAATTTAATATGGTTACTGACACATTGTGCAGTCTGTGTAGTCAGGAGGAAGAAACAGTGGAGCACTTATTCTTTAAATGTCCAAAGGTGGAACATGTCCTAGTGAAGATGATGAGGGCAGTGGGAATACATGCAATAAAGAGGAAATTAGAGAAATGGAGTAGAATGTTTAGTATATCTAACAAAAAAAAGTGCTTAACTTTTCAGGTGAGAGCAGCAATGCTGGGCCATATCATAGCAGGCATTTGGAGATGGAGAAACCACCTGATTTTTGAAAAAGAGCGGATCCCAGTGGCTACTCTGTGTAAGGATATAGCCTATGAGGTAATGGTAAGAATCAAGTACAAAATAGGGAATAAGGAGAATAGGTTTATCAAGAGTGTGCTGTCAAATCTTGAAAGAGTTTAATAAGGATACTTGTTGTGAGAGTTGTGTTGTGAGATTTTAATAGGTAGATGTGGTGTCTTCTTTGCTTATTTGTGTTCTGCTGGCTTGGGATGTTATATTTTGATCTTAGCATATGGCTAGAAGTAAACAGGACAAAATGGAAGCTTGGACAGAAGATTATGGAGACCAACTACAGGTAGTTCTCTAAAACTGACCCACCTCCCTGAAAGAGTGAAGATCAGTACTAGAGCAACTGCTATAGGAGGCAACCATGATCTACAAGACATATCCTAGAGAGTACAATCACAGATTGCTGATCTGGAGCTGGAAGAGGAGTAGGGTAATGTTCATATGACGTGAGGAGGATTTGTGTAGATATGGTGAGGCTTAGAAAGGGCCATAGTCCTAGACTAGAACCTATTTTCTTTCCTTGGCCTGGCAGTGTACTGGTTGTTTTCGTTGAATGCTAAGAGTGTCAAAACTGTGCTCAGCTTGGGGTATGCCCCTCGTAATCTGTATACCACTCTTTTGGGTTATATTATATTTACCTTTCGTGCGAAAAAAAAAATTCATTATTCTTTTGTAAACTATATCATTATCAGGTGTTGAAGGTAGCTTACTGATTATCCGAAAAAAGATAGCTTACCGATTTGTTACTTATAGATATTATATTAACGAATCCATTGCTTTTATTTTACTAAGATACCGACTCTGTTAGTTTCCTTGCAACTGTTTACCACTATGTCTTATTCAAGTACCGGCGTTGAGACCTAAGAGATATATAATTTAAATGTGAATCGATATAACTAGGAGAAACTTCAATTGGCATTATTATGTATTATGATATACGAGGAGAGATAAACTACATGCAATTGCCGGTACGAGGAGTTGACTGGTTGTTCAGCATCCTAACAATATCCTAACAATAATAACCCTTTTAACCTAACGTTTAATTAATTTCACGTTATACAGAGGATACAGTGTTCGAAATCCATTTCTTTATCGACGTTTTATTGTTTTAAGGTTAAATTTGTGCACAGTTACAATTTTTGTCTTTTTGATCATATACGTATCAGTTTTTGTATCCTACATATCATTATATTATTCATCTAGTAAACTACATATACCTGCTGCATATATATAATTTAAAAGCATTATAACATAATATATACTTCGTCACATGTAACGCTCGAACTCGGAAACATTCATGTTCTTACCAAGAAAATTAAATAGCGGCTGGTTGAGTTATTTTTGGTAGTTATATCGTCAATTTTGGAATTGATGGGTTGGGGAGTAAAATACTAGGAAGGCCACCAAACATTTTTCACTAAGAATGTGTTTTGCGCCAACTCAATTTCATCGACTTCTAAATTACAAAAAAAAAAGAAAAAAAGAATGTCATCGACTTCTAGACCTTCTTTAAGATATTTGCAAATTGCAAATATTTAACACTCCGTGCAGATATTTAATTTGACCGATGGGTCAAGGAAAACTTGAGCCATAATTTCTTTTCGTTAATAATGAGAAACTAATGGAAAAATTCATCGAAGTTGTATACACGAATGACCAAAATTTGACCCAATTTCTTCTTCTTCTTCTTCGAAATTGGTCCTTAATTTCGTATAGCCACATCAACTTATTAAGTGCACAAATTAATTGAAACAGAAAATAACTTGTAAATCATAATTTTTTTTATAAAAAAACACCCGAATAGCATGTATATATTGCCAACAGACCACCCAAGCTAAAAAATTGGCCAAACCAAAGAGTTAATTTCATGAAAACTCATGCAAACACCAATGCGAAGCACAAACAAAAGATTCAACAGAAAAAAAAGCACAAACAAAAGCAAAAGAGAATGAAATATCAATCCAGAACCTCTAGAACATTCGCAAACCATGAGGAGTCACTACTAGAAAATTGGTCTAATTAGACACCCTATCATAACCCTATAATCACACTTAACTTATAATGCGACAACACAGTATGTATAGTGACACTAAAAGTGTGATAACACATTTTACATGTTCACACGTTTTTCAATATATCTTTTTCATTTTTTTCTTATTGAACAATCTTTTTCATTTCTATTTTTTCATTTCTTTCGCCGCTAAAACAAAACCCTAGTTCCCAAATGCCACCGTCACTTCCGCATCGGCGAATCAAACTCACCCGCCGCCGCCGCTCTCCTCCGTTTTGTCCATCGGTTTATCTACTCCGCCACCACTCTCTTCGGCGTATCAATCGGACTCAACTCCTCCTCAGTTGCTGCTCACCCCTGCCATTTCAATCCGAGACTCAATTGCTCTTTCGTCGCCGATCACTTCTGCCGTCGCCGTCGCGAGCATCGCCATCGCCGTTGTATTCACAAATCTAGCTCGATTTGTTCCTTTTTCCTTGAGGTATGGCTTTCTTTTGCTCATTTCATTTTACTTTTTCTTCAATTCAATTTTTTGTATCAAACTGAGGTGGTATGCTTTGAACTGGGGGTCATGTTGCTGCGTGTAAAGAGAAGCTCATGGTGCTGCGTGTAAAGATGAGGTCGTGTTGCTGGAACACCATTAACCTTCACAAAGGCCTCCACGGATGGTATGGAGGTTGTGTTGTAGGTGTGGTATCGTTTGTGTCCCTTTTGTAATGTGATCAATTGTGTTTTCGATGTGGTTGACGTGCCTATGGCGATTGTGATTATTTGTCAGCCGGTAGTTCTATGTTGTAGGTGTTGTACCAGTTATAATTTGATGAAATGTGTTTGGATGTAGTCGAGGTGTGTATGGCGATTGAGGTTTTCTGAGGGCTAGTGGTTTTACGTCGTAGGTGCTATAATTCATTCCATGTTGATCTCTATTTGGATATTGTTTTTGATCAAGTGTTGTTTAGGTTTCTCTACCTGTGTGTGTTGTTTCTGTATGATATGTTTGTTCACTATTGTATTTGTCGTGAAAACTGCTATTTGTTTCTAGTACGTTTGGATGATACTTTTACGTTTAATGGTGGATACACTTTTCTGTTCCACCTCCTAGATTATCGCCTCTCGTGTTGAGCTTCGTGGAGGGAGGTGGTGTTGCTTAAGTTACTTGTGGTTATTATGTTTTCAAGGTGAAAGTCATTGCTTGCCCATACGTTGCCGAAGATGCAATTTGTTTGGCTGAATTGTTTCTGGAACTTTGTGTAGGATGATAATTTTCTATTTTTTTTTGTTTTGTTTTTACCTGCTGTTAGAAATGATGGATAGGAGGGCAGAAATGGTGGGTAGGCTGAAAGCGTTGGAAGAGGGAGCCGCTCCGTTGGTTGCCTCTCTGCAGAACCCTAATGCTATTCGTGAATTGATGGCTGACAAACAGTCAATCTCCAGATGCTTAATGATCGCTACCAGGGTGCTACCAGGGTGATTGATGCTCTGCTTACATTATCCTATATTTTTAAGAGATTCTGGCATTGGGAAAAGCTGCATTGTTCTCCGATTTATTCGTGGTCAGTTCGATGCAACATATAAGGTAATGGACAGTAACACGAAAGTTGGATATTGCTAGTTCTCATGGGCTTTGTTCAAGTTTGCAATATTTTTATGATACTGGTCACTGTTGGAGCCTCTTTCTTGTTACAAACAGTAGCTTTACAAGATTCAGCTACAGTCAAATTTGAAATATGGGACACGGCTGGACACGAAAGGTGTTTTGTTTAACTCAATTTGATAATTTTCCTAGTTTTGTTCATGTTGTTGAACGAATGTCTATTTGCGTTTTTCAGGTATGCAGCCTTAGAACCATTATATTATCGAAGTGCTGCAGTTGCAATTATCGTGTACGATATAAGTAAGTCCCAACTCCTTCAGTAAAGCACAGTACTGGAGTAAGGTGTGTACTATTTTGTTCAATGCAATGATTAATTGGTTAAGGTTGTCTTTCGATTTGTTTTTTATTAAAGCTTATAGACCCCGTTGCGTGTTCGTGCAAATGTGTTTAGCCTTTCTACTTAATATGTAACATTTCCAATGCCCATTACTAGTGCCTGGTGTTCAAAATTATGGATTTGCATTTTCACATAATCTTTGCATTATCTTGTAATTGTTCCATCAAAAGAAAAATCATCTAATTTTAAAGAGTAATTGGTTGTTCTGATGTTGGTAGGAGTTGCAAAAACATGGGAGTCCTGATATAGTCATGGATGGCTTTGGTTGGCAATAAAGCGGATCTCCATGAAAGGCTAGAAGTTCCAGTTCAGGTGAGCAGAAATATCTGTATCAGTTTTCGTTAAGCAATTTCATATGTTAATTAAAACTTTTGTCTTGCAGAAAAACTTTGGCCTGGTCCATGCCTGCTCATTCTTCTTGTGAGGTAATGGTTTTTTGCTTATCTTATGCGTATGTGCAATTTAATTTTTCCGGAGAAAATTGAGGATGAAATTTATCTTTGCCTCTTTGGTTGTCTTTTTGTATTTATTTTCTCCTACTATGCTTAAATGTATGAATTTGTTTATCTCTTTTTAATTTTTGCATATTGATTGCTCAACTATAAAGAAAAAATATTACTAGACAATTAGTTAATACATAGCCAAAAATATGTGAGTGACAATGACTTAGCTACTGTTACAAGTTGAGTATTGATGGAGTTAATGAACATGTATGTTACTGGTATATAATTGAGGTTAGGAATGAACTTCTTAAGTGCTATGAGTTGATTTTTTAACTGACATCAGTTCTTTTTGTGCTAGATCTGTTTGCAGAAGTTTTTTTTTTTTTTTTTTTGTTATATCTCTAGTTATCACAAAACCCTGTTGACTAATAGTCTGTTCCATGTTGGTTTTGTAGTTTGTTGGATGAGATCAAGTTATGAAGCATCTCTGCTGAGGGAAAGGAATAAGGATTGTTGACATTTCTTTGTTTTTGCTTCATTTTTTTTATTTTTATGAATAATCATTTGTACCTTTTTGGTTTATCACACTACAGTGGTACACTTTTTAATTATGATTTGGTTTGTCACATGTAACATTTTAATTATGATTTGATTTGTCACATGTAACATTGTATAATTGTGATAAATTCTTTTTGGTAGATTAGTGAAATTAATTTTCGTACAATAATGTTGTTATTTTTACTAGTATTATTGTTTTATTCGTGAAAGATGTATTGTTTTTTTAATTTTCACTGAAAAAGGGTCAATTCAGCGATTTTCTTAAGAAAGTTTTAAATCACATTAAAAAGCGTGACTAAAAGTGGTTTAAGTCGCACTGAAAAATGTGACCAGAAATCCTTTAAGTCACACTGAAAGTGTCGCATAATTTTTTTTACACCACAACATGAAGCGTCACTAAATGTGTATATTGTGACACTATAAGTGTGACAATAACTTTTGACCACAGTTACCTATGTGACACTTTTGGAAGGCGTGACTAAAGAAAAAGTGTGACTATATGACTGTTTCGTGACACTTTTGGGTGTGATAATAGACAGTTTTTCTAGTAGTGAGTCCTCCCACGCCGTACGTGCAAGTTCATGAGCATCCCCGTTTTTCTCCGCAAACCCAGTGGAATAAGCAAGACTTGTGAACTGACATCATCCTTTAATGTCACAAACCAAATTGTTCCCCTCTGCCCCCAAGCGGGATCCAATCGCATTCACAACCTCCAAGCAATCTCCTTCAAATATGATCTCATTCCACCCCTTTTCAATAGCCAACAAAACGCTCTTCTTCGCTGCCATAATTTCAACTTTCAAAGCGCCTAGCGCACCGCTGATCTCCAATGACTCCTATGCAAGATGTTATCTATTGATGATTGTTTTTGAAAGTGCAAGTATTCTGACAATGTTAGAAATTCAATGTTAGAGTAACATTGGTTGTCAGTATCCGTTTTACAATCTTGTTTTGAATATCTTAATTATTATTTTGTCTTATTCACTTAACTAATCTAGTTTCACAGTTATGATGGTCTTTAGTTATTCAGGAGACAAACTTGTCATAGGTTGATCGCTCAAAGTTTCCATAATGAGAAGTTTCCTTAATTAAAGTTAACCGCTCAACATATAAGGAAAGTGGTGTTCGAGTGCAACTAGGAATCATCCAAGATGAGTTCTGATTTGAAGAAGGAGTCTTTCCTTAGTTAATTTACTAACAAAAGAACTATTATTCAAGAAGGACGACAAAAACAATGAAGAGGAGTTCGACAAGGAAACTAGAAGAATTACCAACCGTGTACAACACACCTTGAAGTCCAAGTTAAGAATCTATATATAGGTGTAAAGTACATCAAAACAAACACGAGACAAGAGCTAATAAATCCGAGAGATTAACTCACAAGGTGTTGAGTGTTGTCTTGCTTTTGCAAAGTCTGTGAGTTGTTCAATTAGTTCTAGGTTTAGAATTGAGAGAGCAATTATTGGCTGCTTTGTTGAGTTCGAGCAATTCGAGAGTGAGGAGCTTGAGAGTTGTGAGAAACACCTTTTGTTAAACCCTTATGGTATTTTGCCTACGGCTCGAAAGTTAATATCAATATATTCACTTCTTAAATTCTGCGTTTGTTTATTTTCCGCTGCACCATTATTCAAAACGTTGTTAAAGTAACATTGAGAAGTTAACAACGAACACGTATCAACCGATCCACAATTTCAGTTTTATTTCCAAGTGGATGTAGTAAATTAGCTACCTTTCGATGTACTAAAGAACCCTCTAATCCCGAATGATGTCAGCCCGTTAAGCACTTTCCCCTCACCAGAAGTTCACCATGTCATAGGATCCATATAGTGTTTTAGAATTGAATTAGAGTTACCAACTATGACTTAGATTCCACGAACACGCTAATATCGAAGGTCTAAAGATTTATCTGTCTGGTTTACTATGATAGTGTTTTGTTAACAATCTCCTATGCATAATTCAGCATAATACAAGATTGTTCAATGTCACTATTTTGCCTCATAGAAACGCGTGCATCAAAACAAACCAAGTAACATAAGCAACAAATAATATCCAACAAAACTAAGTCATCAATAAATATAATCAAAATACAGGTTCAAAGTGCATCCATATGAGATTAACTGCATCCTCCTTCAAATACTGAGAGGAATAACTACTCATAGTCATATTCAAATCACAACAATTCATCATAGATTATTCAAATAAGGAAAATAAAAGATTAAGTTCCTAATTTCCCCGCTGCTTTCCTCTACACTGATTGTTGACTCATTTTGTTCACCTTTCTCCTTCAACTATGATTGTAGTACTACAAACGATAGAATATCTGCTTTCCTAACCCATAATGCTTTTGTGAATGTTTGTAAGTAGTTTTTTTTTTGCTTATGAAAATCTTACCATATCTGTTGAACGTAGCCTCCTTCTTTTAGTTTTTTTTTCTTACTCTGGGCTTCGTTTTAGGTTCCTGATGTCAATCCACTTTTCGTCCTAATCACGCACCTGTCGCGCGATGTGCCACCAATCTCTTGCGCGATCATGCTCTTGCTCGCCCTGCATTCTGTTTTCTGGTTCCTTTAGTAGTGTGGTTGGTAGCACCGTAGCTCTACTCCCCTATATTACCAAAAAGTGCTGAAATCATCCAAATAAGCATTGTTTTGCTCTGACTTGACTCAAACTACAAAAACAACGAAACAATACTAAAACAAATGAAATTGCCACAAGGATTTTACAAACGCCTAGGAAATCTGGTACTTAAATCATTATAATAATTTCCTTATTAGTTTGTCAACCACCAGGTACTCTAAATTTAAAGTCCTTCTTCTAGGAGAAGTACCAAATGAGGTAGGTAATACAACCGTACCTACGATGTAGATTCTAGATCCACCAAAATCGAAGAGTGGGATAACTATTATTTTCATGTGTGTATCACCGAGTTCCATCTTCTCTAATGCTTCTAAAGAGATGACATTTACCGAGCTTCCATTATCAATCAAGATTTTCTTAGCGATATCAAGACTCACCATAAGAGGACAATTTAAGCTTGCTGCTTCCATTGCTTGTGGGTCTAGTTTTTCCTCGTTAGCCTTGTCAAAGGTGATGACATCCTCAATAGTTTCAATCGTCGTGATTGCATGGGTCAGACATTGATAATTATCTTGTTCCAAGGTGCACAAAACTTTTTTACGTGCCTTATTGGAATCCCAGCCCGATGGGCCTCTAGAGATCATAGCAACATCGTTTGGCTTCAAAACTCTGCCAATCATGTATCCTTCGTGTCTCAAGAACCATAAGGTTGCATGTAAGGCATGCTCTGCAACATTTTTTTTAGTTAAGAACGTAGAATTGTTAGATTCATGTTCTTGTAGCTCGACCTCGTTGATGCAGAGTTTTACTTTGAACGTGAACTCACAGAGGTAGCTCGGTATCTCTTACTGGAATGATTCGAATGTTGGGGACTTAAAATGTCTGGTAGCACAAAACTCGTAGAGTTTGGCGTGTAGCGTTACAGCATCTAGCTCTAGCATAACCATTTGTTTATGCAGGTTCTGTCTCAACCATTCATTGATGGGAATTCCTGTAATCATATTGATAAACCCTTTTACATGCATATTATCAGTATTTTCTCTTTCAGAGGTATTCGAATTCTAGTTTCCGCTCTCGGTAGGAAATGGAGTTTCAGAGTTAGAATTAGATCTTTTACCCATGTTTTCGGGCAACTTATTATCCTTGACATATTTTGCGAGATGGCCTGCTTTGAGCAACCGTTCTATCTCGACATATAGTACATGGCATTTGGAAGTGTCATGGCCATATTGCTCATGATATTTGCAATAGAACTTGAATATGCGTATGTCGTCCCTTTCATGATCTTATTTGAAGTGTTGAAGAGGTTTTGCTTTTTGCCACGGCGTATATGTTTCACATGCTAGCAGTGAGCGACAGCTTATCTCTCGGGGGAGACCTTGCTCAGTTGTTACTGCCTTTATCATTTATGAGATTATGACGAAAGTCGTTGGTCTTGGATTGAGTGTTGTCGCTTTGGACATTTCTCAATTTATAACACTCCTCAATCTCCATGTCACATTGTGCGATCAAATTGATTGTGCTCAACAATTTGCAGTTTTCGCCTCAATAGCTCGTTAGCAAGCAACCTATTTCTCAAGGTGGTGAAGAGAATATTGGCAACAACTTGGGCTGAGGGTATTTCAACCCTTAGCATCTCAGTGGTTTCTGATATAATCTCTAGTCGATTCATCGGTACCTTGGATGATTGTTTTGAGGTACTCCGATGTTAACCGAGTACGTTTTTAAGTAGAAAACTGAGATTTGAACATAGTCCTTAACTGATCATAGGTATAAACTATGAGTGGCGGTATCCTCGAGAACCTGTCTTGAGCGACGTTGACCAAAGTAATAACAAATAATCGAGCATGAACATCTCTGGTATATCCTCCCAGGTTTAGCATTCTGTCGAGAAGATGCAAATGAGCATTGGGGTCTCCCGTGCCATCGTAATTTTGGAATTTTAGGGATTTCACGTCCACGGCCAAGCGTGACATGTTGCAATTCATGCGAGAATGGTGATGTTACGTCAATCAATTCGTCCTTGGTCAGTAAGGTTCTCTTTGCATTGAGGTTTGGCGGAACCGTTCGAGGTGGATCACCTTCTCTTCTTTCTTTGAAAGAAGGCTCTATGCTATCGCCGTTCCGTGGCCTTTCTCTTTCGGTCTCAATATTTTCACGCTACTAGTTCGTGCCATAAAGAATGCTGACCTTGACTGCGATGGATGATATTTTTCTCCTATGACGAAGATGTCGGCGATACTCGGAGGGACAAGTTGTAGTATTAATTCTTCTTCCTCGCGAACAACCTTTTGGACTCGAATCATGGGAATGATCCTCAGCTCGGCCTAGGTTCGTAACTCGCACGGGTGGCGGTGGCACTAGATTGTTTGCCATTTGCTCTCTCACCATGTCCATTAGTACTTGGAATTGCTGCGGTGTTACATCGGCGGGATTTTGAGTCCCGTGTTTCCCCTTGAGGTTGTTCCTCACGGGCATTAGATGTTTCACCCTACTTGTTGTTGTTATTTTGCGTATCACGTTATTGAGTATCTTTGGGGATAGCAGACTGATTGGAGCGCGTAGATGTTATCTTTTTGCGTGCCATTTTGTCCACCAATTAGTGCGTCTAGCGGTTTCCCATAGACGGCGCCTCTAGCGTGGATTTTCTTGCTAGTCTCGAGATTACTCTCTCACCAGACTCGCACGCACCTAAGATGACAATATTAGAGATAAGTAGTTAATTAGAAAGTAAACTTAATCTAGAGGTGGATACATGTCTATTGTGTTTGTGCTTAAATTTAATGCGGGATTAAGCTGCCTACGTATCTCTTTGAGAAGAAACAATCAAGCCAGACGTAGTTCATTTTTCACTTGTGCCCCTGTAGGGTCTTAGGAGATGTCACGCTTAGCTAAGAAGATGTGTGCGTTTATCTAGCCCTTTTTGCTTGGTTGGATGACCCCGTAGGGTGTACGTCTCGTAGACGAAGCCCTGTTGGCTGTAGAATCAATCCCAAAAGGGCGTTAGTCTCATTTGGAGATCATTTGGGCGACCTGATGGCGCTAACTATTTGTCAAGATCGTTAGGAGTCTCAATATTAGGACATCGAGGGATTTGCACTACTAAATGGTCAAATCATGAGTCAAAGTTCATGCAGTTAACTTGAGAGTCAAATTCATCTCTCACTTAGTCTAATTTGTTGACATGTAGATATCTATAGAGAAGTAGATGAAATTGGTAGAGATACTTTGTTTGAGGGGAAAAATCAACGATGGTACCTTAACTTGGTCTCATAGCAGAATTGATACTTTAATTTGTCCAGCCTCGCAAATGGTACCCTAAGTTTTTATTTCTTCTCAAAAGTGGTACCCCAAAGGCGAAGCTGCACGAATTTTTTTTTTTTGTCCCAAATGCACATGTGGACCTCCTTTGACCTTAGAATTATGGACTTTAACCATTTTTTTGCCAAATGGACTTGCTAACTATATTAATAAAAAAAACAAATCAAATAAAAAGATGAACAAAATTACACTATCCATCTCATTGTCACAACTCTCCCACTCATTTCAGTTCACAATCGCTTATTCTAAGGTCAACGGAGGTCCACGTGTGCATTTGGGGTAAAAAATGGACAGCTCCCGCCATGGAGGTACCACTTTTGAAGAGAAATGAGAACTTAGGATACCATTTGCGAGGCTAGACAAGTTAAGGTACCAAGTTTGTTTAGTTGATAAAGTAAGGTACCAACTTTGAATTTTTCTCGATAACTGATAGTATCATTAAGTTTTGGTTGTGTAGTAACAAACATAATAATTTAATTGAAATTCAGTTGTTAATTTTGTAATTATCATTTAATACTTTTATCTCTAATTTGTTTGTTGACTAATAATAATTGACTAAGAGAAGGTGGATGAAAATTCTTCATGAGAAGAGCTCTGGATGAAAAGAGAACTGTTGGCAGAGGTGATGGAACTGTTCGTATCATACTTTCTTAAAAGTGAGAGAACTTTTTGGTACATTTCTGGTATATGGAGATGCCAATACCGGTATTCACGTGCATATATCAAGATGGAAATTATAATAAACTTATAATGCGGGACCTGGTTCGATTTAAATCATTTAATGTGGACAAAACTAAAAAGTAAATTGATTCCAAAATTATTTAACTCTTTAAAAACTATATTTAAGTTTATAATATCCTTACCTTTACTGTAAATCTTATGTTGATGAGTATTATTAATTTACAATAGAAAAAAATTCAGGCATCCTAGTAAAAGTAGTAGGGGAATCGGTCATGAAGGAGAATTTCAAAAGTGAAATGCTTTTAAAAACATAAAATAAATAAAACTCATGGAACACATGTTTTCTCATATTCGCGCTTCATTTTCTAAATCAGAAAATCTCTTATTCTTTTAATTTTTCGGTTTCTTTTGAAGATTTATTGAAACGTGGATGGTAAATATAACAAGTACCTCTTACCATTCGCACTAAACAAACTTAATTATAAAGAAGAGATATGGTTCAATGAGTTAAATTCCAGCCCTTGAGAACATAAACTAATAAGTGTTTGATCAAAAACATAAACTAATAAGTGTTTGATCAAAAACAACATAAACTCATATTAAAAACTAAATTCCAGCCCTTGGGAAGGTTAAAGTGATGATTCAATGAGTTAAATACAAAATTATTGTTGAGATGACCTTTTGGGTTGGACTGTTGAAAAAGTTATGTTTCTTCATTTTCTTTAATTTAAAGGATATAAATCAGCCAGCAGCCTAGATGAAGTGGGGGTAGTCAACCAAATCATTACTGTTACCAAACACAAACGTGGCGAATTACAGAATAACCCCCCGTAACCCCTGCCGTCATAGACTACATACATAGGCCATTTTTATGTAATTCAATTACGTGATAATGATATTTTTATATATTGACTGGACTAGGTCCGAGTCCGACTTCAGCCAATTCACCTACCCGATGTATAAGGAGTTGGTGGATGAAGTCACAAAGCGTGTGATTACGTAATTACGAATAGTAAATTGGATTTGAATTGGCTCATCGTGTTCTATAAAAGAAAATAAAAAATTACTCATTGTCTTAAAAAAGACGATTACACCAATGTAATTTCTCTTATTGCATTTTTAATTATTGGATTTGAATTATGCGCGTGACATAGACAATACAATTTTACATTGATTAGTTTCTTCTTTATTAACAGGACAATACATATTTTGAAAAAAAAAATATTACAGTACAATAATAAAAGGGAAAACAGCGGATCGACCCTATTTATTGGCTCGTTTTCAACGATATACTCAACTTATAAATTTTTAGAATGTTGTACTCAACCTTTGGGTTCAAACTTTCAAAAACTAGGATGGGCTATGCAAATGTTTTATAAATTCGAAAACACCCCAAAAAGTTTAAAAAATACCCATAAACACCACGATAACTTCTCATAATTTGTAACCACCCCCAAATATATCCATTTTTTTTATAAATACTACCAAACAATACAATAGCTTTTCCTAATTTGTAAACACACTCAAAACACCTTCAAATTCTCAAACAATACCACCAAATAATCTTAAAATTTAGTAAAATACTCACAAACACCCTCAATTTTTTTTGGAAAACACCCACTAACATCTTCTAAGTTTTAAAAAACACCACAAATAATATATGTAACGCCCCAAAAATTAGGAAGAAAATAAATTTATACTTAAGTCCTTGAACTTTTGAAAATTTTTATTTTTGACCATAAATGTTTAGAAAAATTGCCTTTTAGTCCATTAACTTAAAAGTTAGTCTTTTATTATTGTATAGGTCTCTAATCCTGAGACATATATTTCAATTTCAAATATTAGCCAAGATGATTGAATTACCTAGAAAAAATTACATTAGAAATATGCATATAATAAAAAAAAATCTAATTATACCTATTTAAATTTTAATTATAAATAATTGAGGGCCTTAATATGCAATTAATCTAATTGATGACATAAGACATGACATCTTTAAGAGAATGATTGAAATCAGATTTTTGTGATTTATTATAAAACAATCAAGGTGGGACATAAATAGTTATGATTAAACTACTATTTTCGCCTATAAATACTCACCATTGTTCAACATTTTATACAGCCCAAAATAATCCAATTCTGCAAAAAATTCCTGAAATAAAAGTTGTTCCTTTTTGTGTTGTCGTTCAAAAAACAATTGTTTCAGATTTTTATCTTGCTATTTTCTACCCAAACAGATGCCAAAACCCTTAATGCATAGGAAATGCCGATTCTGCTCCTACACCTTAGAAAAATCATATTAAATAGTAGAAATATTATTTTACTACCTATTTTTGGATATATATATATATATATACTCTTCTTGGTGTCTTCTATCTTTTGTATGAAGAATATTTCCCAAATAATATGATCTAGGAGGCCGTAATCCATAAATCGTAAACTGCTGCCAAGAAATCCGATAGCAACTCTTATGTTGCTAGAATTATTGAGCATAGCAAACCTTTGTATTTTCAGAAAATCTTGGATACACACATTTATCATGACATTATGAATCAGAAACCATAAAAGGATTTGAAAACAAAGTTCATTTGGATGTCCGATCAAAGGTAAAATCGAAACTGCGGTGATTTATTAGTTTATTTGGCACAACCTTTATTTTATTAGTTTATAAGTTAAATCACCATCATAATTCAAGTATTTATCACACATGTGAATTTAACATAATATAGCATTAGTTATAATTAGATTATTATAGTTTATGATCGTGAATTAACATTTTTGTGATTTTATTTATATCATTTAAATGGTAGATTTATCATGTTTAACATACCACTTTCATAAGTCTTACAAGATTATTCTTGCCACTTCATGACCTAGCAATCAAATAAAATTATTTATCATAATAAACTCCTTTATCACATGTTTTGATAAATCTCACATGTTTATATCTTTATATTTAAGTTATAAAACAAGTATATGCATTTTAAACTTACGATGTAAAATAAAGTAATAAATGACTAAGTTATACCTTTTAAGGTATTACTTCATATGATATTTATTTGATGTGTGGTTATTAAAAGTTTGGAATTGATTAAAGACTAAAAATACGAGTTTTCATAGAGTTAGTTAAGCAATATGTTTTTTAGGATTGATTATGCATCGAAATGGATAGTTAATCAAACTTTACTTGTTACCGTTACTTGTCCTCAAAATGACATTAACATGAATACACACAGGCATAAGTTTAAAAATATGGTTGTTTAAGATAATTTTGAGAGATAAATAATGTGGTTTTAATAATATATATTTGATATTCAATTTAAGCATATGTTTTTTCTCTTTAAATTCATCATCTAGGATTTTCATGTTACGTGTAATGACATAAATTAAGTTTATGTGTTATTTACTAAGATTTACATTGTAACTAGCATTCTTAACCAGAACGTTCTCAATCTCACGAACATGAGAACTGAAGAAACAATACTAATATTTGTTTTGGTGAATTATAAATTCAGTTGATTAATATTATTTACATTTGTTAAAGGTTTGACGAACTAATCAATGATATCAAGGTTTCCCGTACGAGTACAGGTGAGGTTCCATTTCTGATTTGTTCTAGCCCCATTTGACATCCGGCCCTGAGGAACTTGGACAGAAAGCCCACTACTTCTAGGGGTGCACAGATTTCGGCCAGCTCAGCGGAACCGACCGAAACCGAATCGAACCGGTCTAACCAAAACCAAACCGATTGTCAACCAGTTCGGTGACCGAACCAGAAAATCGAAAATCGAACCAATTGTGAGACTGGGCAGAATTTACATGTTTGACCCATTAAACTGATTAAATAAAAAATGATGCTCGGCTGATTTACAATGAGTAATGCGCGGACCAATAATTTAAAAAACAACTTTAGCCCAAAATAAATAAATAAATAAAAAGGAAAACGGGCAGACCACTGAACTAAACCAAAAAAAAAGAAATAAAGAAAAGGATTTCCGCCGCCCACTAGCTCCGACCATTTTCGGCGTGCTGCCCAACTCCGCTGCTCCTTTGTGGGTCGACCATGAGGCCTCCTAAACATTCATCGAAGTCCCCAATTAGTCAATCTCAAGGTAAATATTATACTTTGTACAAAAATATTGTATTTTTTTTCTTTTTTAAAAAAAAATGGTAGCTTAAGTGATTTTCTCAATATTTTGTAAAAAAATAAAAAATAAGTTTGGCCGAATCGAAAACCGACCGTACCGAACCGGTTCATAACCGATTTTGATCGAACCGAACTGACTATTATACTGTTCAGTTCCGGTCGACCGAAAACTTCTTGTTCTGTTTATCAGTCCGGTCAGTGACCGAACTGGGCTGAACCGACCGATGTGCACCCCTAACTACTTCGTTACCAAACCTCGAACAACATATATTCCATCATAATCATGTTTTGAATCTCATCTCATAACATGATCTTCTTACTTATCGTTAAATCGTATTAAATTATTTATTATATATCATATTGATTTATAATCATGGTAATTTCCGATATTTTAATCTCATATGATGGTTCTTGAACTGTGCAAAGAGCAACGAACTATGTTCGGGACATGTAGCTCAAGGAGCAACGGATATTATCCCGTTACTAGCTTATTTGTTTATTTGTTATACCCATTGGGACGCCTTTGGGAGGTTGGGCCCAGGGATTGAGTCGAGTTACTGTCGGACAGTAAGGATTGTCGATTTCAGTAATTTCGTTTGATACCAATCTATCTAGGCGCAACTTGCCGTCAGGAGTTGGCTGTAACTCGCGTGAATCGACATGTACTCGAGCATATCTCTTGATTGTTTGCGAGGTCGCTTATCGTCGGGAGGTATAAGGTAGTATATTAGAAATTATAAGGCTGAATTTATTTATTGTTAATCACAAGTTCATTAACTTTTCTATGAAAATTCCAGTACCATTGCTACATCAAATTGTCTAGTTGAATTGTTTCTACCGGTAAGATCACTCTTCGAAATGTATATATTAAATCACAGTTAGTTCTTGCATTACCAGTTCTTTTATATGAATCTAACTAAGTCATTAAGACTCATTCCTCGTTTCTTTTGTCCATTTCTCAGGATAAAATCAACGTGACATCATGGATCAAGTGAATAATTATTCAATCGTGCATTTTGAAATATTCGTGTTTTGTCACTAGTGCATAACCATTAAAATAGTCACATTGTTTGTAATACAAAGACTTCCGTTGTATATATCAAAATATAATTTATAAAACTTGTATGTTTTGATTCTGACCAAGTGAGACCTCTTTCTATGAGTTGCGCTTTAGTCTGGATTGAGTAAAGTGGCTGGCCACCACTGAACCAACTCGAATCGGAGCAGGACTCATGAGGCGCGGTCGTCACAGTGTAGTTGTCAATATGCTTGCTTAATTATCTTGTTTCATTTACGCAACCACAAACACCCTCAAAACTTGACCAACTATAGACATGTAAACTCAAAATCAATCCAAAAGCCATATAAGCTACTTTTGTTATAAAAATGTGTACATGATATCCGTGTAAAGACTGAACTTTGTTACACAAAAAAATAAATATTGTACTTTAATTAAATAACGTTACGAAGGTCCACGATGAATGTAAAAAAGAGAACTCAATTTAAGTATAACGCACAAATTACATATAGTTGAACTTATAGAAAAACTAATGATACTTGCTCTTGCAAATCAAAAATGTTTCTATTTAAATACGAGTATATATTGCAAAAGTTAACAAAATAGATTTTAAGAGTATCAACATTAAGTGAAAACATTAGGAGACAACCGTTTGTTCCTTGTTGGTTTTGATGGGAAAACATGGCAGTGCGGAGCGAGAAAATTATTTTGACTCAGACTACGACATGAAGATGAAAAATAGTTCTTTGAAATGTTTGAAATGCACTTTTTATTCTTTTAATTTATTTTAGAATCTTACATATCTCTTAGTCTTTAAATAAAATATAAAGCAAACAAGGATTTTACAAGGTTCCAATTATCGTGATATTGTTGGATCTATCCGAGCTCGAGAAAACCCGATCCACTTTGCCGAATTCCATGACCTGCTGGTCAGTCATGAGAGTTATTTGCGTCGCCTGGATTCTGATAATGCATCCCTAGTTGCAACTGCGAACATGACTGCCTCCTCCTCACGCAACTCTCGACGAAATTCTCGCGGTCGAGGACGCAACAACACTGGTGGTCCGGTGTTCTCCAACCATAATCAGCATGATTCTGGTGATTCACGTTTGCATCTTATGCATCCGCATAATCAGCCCTCTCCTCCTTTTACACAACATCATTCTCAAATTGTACGCCAGCTTTGCAACATCCCGGGTCATGTTGCACGCACTTGTCGCCGTTATGGTCCTCCAAGTGCTCATTATGCCGCTTCCCCTTCGTTGGACGAGCCTCCTAACACGGACTGGTTGGTGGACTCCGGTGCATCACACAACCTCACGTCTGATCTTTAGAATTTGTCCATTCACTCGGAGTATGATGGTCCTGATCAAGTTGCAATTGCTGGTGGATCAGGTTTACCTATTACTCATACTGGTTCTTCTCGTGTTTTATGTGGTCCTCGCGAGCTTCTTCTTGATAATATCTTATGTGTTATGAAGTCTCGACGCAATCTTCTATTTGTGCATCAGTTTACAAAGGCAAATGGTGTTTATATTGTGTTTCACCCCTCACACTTTGTGGTTAAGGATCGCAGAACAGGAACTAACTTAATTTTAGGACCTTGCATTGATGTTGTTTATTGGGTTCAACTTTCTCGCACGTTGCATCCCCCTATCAATACTGTAACATCCCTAAATTTTTCTAGTAGATATATATATATATAAGAATATAAGTATCATATAGATACTTCTTAAAGAAAAAAAATATATTATTTAGTTAATTGCCTTTTAGTCCTTCATCTTTTAAAAAAAATCATTATTTGGCCCCAAATATTTTAAAATATCAGTTTAGTCCTTTTAATTTAAATTTAGATAAAATAATAAAAATAAATAACTAGTGAAATCAGATTTTTCTTCCCTAGGATCTCAATAAATAAGGGTGGAGACATGTAGGACCATAATAGGCCCATACATTAAAAGAATGGAGGAAAAGTCTTCATGATAATAATTTCATATAATTTATAATAAGATATATTTTAAAAAAAAAATTGTTACATCAAACTTGGCTGAAAATTCTTCAAAAACACAGTAGATTAATTGACTATAATAATCTAAATAGTATTTAAATAGTTGATGGGTTACTTATTTTAATCATGTAATTTGCCTATAAATACAAGCCTTTTTCTTTGTAAAAATTCCACACCAAAATTCTCTAAGATTTTGCATATGCTTTCTTCACCAAAGCATGTAATTTTGCATAAGCATTTTTCGTCCTCTACTCATATAAATTTTTTCCAGAAGTTCCTAAACTCAAAAATTGTGAGAAAAATCTCAAATTCTAATTCTTCCCAAAATTTCCAGTTTTACCCCTGAACTTGAAAAATATAGAAAAAATACCAAGGCTTAATACTTTGTAAAACTGATCTTTACACATATTTCTAAGTGTGTCTAGTACGAAATCCCTCAAAAAATTTGGAATTGCAATTGATTAGAAGGGTCGATTAAAGGTAATTTTAAGCTTGCTGCAATTTTCAGCTATAAATAGCATATCTCTTTTGATTCTTCAAATTAATCTATGCATAATGATATTAATCTTAAAATTGATCATATGTAGTAGTTAATCAAGTCATGAGGATATGTTAAAACTCGTTTATTATAAGTTTTAATCAAGTATAGGTAGTAATTATGAATTTTCTTTTAATTACATGTTGTATGAAATATATTCATAATTAATTTCTACTTAATTCCAAATCAAGGTGTGAAATTGTGTTATGATCTAATTTATAACTTGATTATATAAACTTGTTTCCATGTTAATAAATAAGATTCACCTTAAATTAGTTCTACGAAATTATACCTTTGTGATTCCTTATATATGTAACAATATGTATTGTTAATAGGTAGTAAGCATAGGAAATTCGATAAATTATGAGATATGAGTCACATGTTAAAATAAAAGTTATTTGAGTTATAACTAAAAGGTAACTGTAAAATAAAATAAGTTTGCCTAAATAGTTCATACATGGATTTTAACAAGAAACTAATAATCTTGCGGTGAAATAACGAGAACCGAGTTAGGATGTGATTCTTTGTCATATTTCTATTTCTTGACTTGGTTGTAATTAAAGATAAGAAGGACATACGAGAGAATATAACAAATTATAAAAGTTAATTATTATTTTAAACTTATTAACGTATTTAAATTTATTTAGGAGACGGTGCAGAATTTCCCGAACATGAAGTTACTGTCGCATGTGAAATTTATAATACTTTTAAGCCCTGTTTGGCACCCGGCATGAGGAACTTGGACTGAGTACTTGTGATTCTTGACTCTAAATAGTGGCACCCGGCCTGAGGAACTTGGACTAAGTACTTGTGATTCTTGACTCTAAATAGAGAACAACTGATTCTTTCAACAAAATCGATTTCATTTATGATCTCATTTTGTAACCTAATCCTTTTGATTAATGTTGAAATATCCTTGGACCATGGATTCTTAATCATTTTTATAATTACAATAATTTCTCCAATATGATAATCCACATGTTGGTTCTTGAACTGTGCAACGAGCAACGAACTATGTTCGGGACATGTAGCTCAAAAGAAACGGACACTGTCCAGGTTACTAGCTTATTGTTTATCTGTTATACCCATTGGGACGCCTTTGAGAAGTTGGGCTCAGGGATTGAGACGATTTACTGTTGGGCAGCAAGGGTTGTCGGTTTAAGTAAATTCGTTCGATACCCATTTATCTAGGCGCCGCTTGCAGTCAGGAGTTGGCTGTAACCGCGTGCTAGGTTGACATGTACTCGAGCATGTCTCTTGATCTATTTGTGAGGTCGCTCCTCGTTGGGAGGTACAAGGTAGTACACTGAATGAAATAAGGTTGAATATGCACGAGTTCATTATCTTGTTATTCGTTTGTTATTCTTTAACTTTCAGTTCTAATGTTTTTCCTTTCATACCATATCAAATTTCACATATTTGTTACATCTATTATTGTTACTGAAAATCTCACTAAGTCACCAAAGACTTACATCTCATGTTATTTTCTCTGTCCATTCCTCAGAATAAGCAAGGCTTAATAAGGCGGCTGGATCAAACTACGGTGGATGTGTGGGATTTAAAATAAAACTAAAGTGTGTGAAAATAAAAATAAATCTCTAATAATTCTGTGTTTTATTATGTATTCGATGTTTTTGAGTTTTGTGTGGATTGTAATAATAAACTCTATGAATATTGAAAGCTTCCGCTGTAATATTTAAGTTTGTATTTGGCTTTATTATGGTTCCATTTTAGTGAGCCTCTCCGAGATAGCGTTAAGGTTCGAATTGGAAATTTACAAATCCTATTCGGAGACCTAAACGAGACCTTAGAGTTTGGGACATCACAAATTGCCTAGTTGGTGAGCGGGTCCCTCGAGATTGCTGGTATGATCGATTAGGTCACCCCTCCTCTTGGATTAGTTCTCTAGCTATTCGCAATATTAGTTTATCATGTACACCGAACACTTCGGATATTGACAGTTGCAACTCTTGTTTACTTAATAAAACCCAACAGCTTATTCTTCACAATATCTCACTTACATCTTATCGAGTTTTACAATTTGTGTATGGTGATGTGTGGGGTCCTACACCTTCTACTTCTTTGGATGGTTATAGGTATTATTTGATTCATGTTGATCATTATACAAAGTTTGCTGGTTGTTTCCTCTAGTTACGAAGTCCGACGTATTCCGTGTTTTTGTGGAGTTTAGATCCCTTGCGGAAAAACATTTGGTTGCTCCATCCTTAATTTTTATTTTGATAATGGTGGAAAATTTGTGGCCTTTTGGCGCTATTTGTTACTCATGGCATCAGTTGGCTAACTACGACACCTCACACCCCGCAGTAGAATGGTACAAGTGAACATTGTCATTGCATAGTTGCAACTATTGGATGAGCGCTTCTCACTCGTGATACCTTGCCTCCCCCTTATTGGGCCTTTGCTCTTGGCGCTGCTGTCTATCTCTCGAATCGGCTCCCTACTCTTGTTCTCAAGAACAAGTCACCGTTTGAATTTTTTTTGGTCGTACTCCAAATTATCTTCGCCTTAGGACCCTTTGGTTGCCTTTGTTACCCTCATCTCCGGGCCTATGTTTCGAACAAACTGCTTCCCTCTTCTCGGGCATGCCTTTTTGTGGGATATTCAACTTCTCAAGCGGCATATAAGTGCCTTGATCTCACCACGGGGTATTTATACATCCCTCGACATGTTCGGTTTGTGGAATCAGTTTTTCTGTGGGTTCCTCCTTTGCCTACTGTTGCAACTCCTCTGTCGGATACGTCATTTGGAGTCTCGGTTATCCCGACACCACATGTCTTACAACAGCCCTTGCCCACTGCACCATTGGTTCCCTCTAATGTTGCACCTCCGGTTGCTGTTGCAACTCCTTTTCCCGCTGCACAACCAGTCCCTGCTGATGTTGCAACTTCTAGTGCTATTGCACCTCCTACACCCGCTGCATCTGTTCCTTCGGAGCAGGCTCTTGTTGCAACTGTACCTGCTTCTCCTCCTCCTGACAGAGCTCACTCTATGATTAATCGTTCGCGCAATAATATCTTTAAGCCTAAGCAGATTCATGTTGCAACAAAATATCCTATTGACTGTCTTGTAGCTCCTACTTGTGCATCCGAGGCGTTATCTGATCCGACTTGGCGTGCAGCCATGGCTGAAGAAATCACAACCTTAACCAAGCATGGCACTTGGACTCTTGTTCCCTCTCCCAATGGTCGCAATATTATTGATTCTAAATGGGTCGTATCAAGAGGCACCCGAATGGGTCAATCGACAAGTTCAAAGCTCGTTTTGTTGCCAAAGGTTTCAATCAACGTCCAGGTCTTGACTACAAAGAAACCTTCAGTCCAGTTGTTAAGCCAGTTACAATTCGGACTCTACTCTCACTTGCAACTATGCATGGCTGGACCTTGCGCCAACTAGATGTTAGCAACGCCTTCTTACATGGGGATCTGTCTGAAACGGTTTACATGCACCAACCTGCTGGTTTTGTTGATCAGTCGGCGTCGGACCATGCTTGCCTCCTGCACAAATTCATCTATGGTCTCAAGAAAGCTCCTCGTACTTGGTATCTTGCTCTTAGTACTGCCCTTATCTCCTTTGGATTTTCTCAATCCAAATCCGACACGTCTCTCTTTATTTTCTTTGGGAGCATATTCGAGTTTATGTGCTTGTGTACGTGGATGATATATCATCACTGGTTCGTGTTCTTCCTTGATTTCCTCGGTTATTTCATGGCTTAGTGCTCGTTTTGTCGTTAAGTATATGGGGGCACTTACGTATTTATTGGGGATTGAGGTATGTCATTGTCGTGAGGGTTTATTTCTTTTTCAACACAAATACATACTTGATCTTTTGGCTCGTCACAAGATGAACGGTGCTAAACCACTTGCAACACCAATGACCTCCAATCCCCCATCTTCTTCCTCTTCGTCTGATATGGATCCTACTGCATATCGCCAAATTATTAGAGGTCTTCAATACCTCACTTTAACTCGTCCGGATATTGCCTTCTCGGTTAACCGCCTTGCCCAAAGGATGTCTACCCCGGATTGGGCCAATTGGGCTGCCTTGAAACGTGTCATTCGGTATCTAAAAGGCACGTTTTTGCATGGCATACTTCTTCGTCGTACGAGCTCTTTCTCCCTCACCGCGTTCAGTGACACCGATTGGCTGGTGTTGCGGTTCATGGCACGTCCACTGCTGCGTATATTGTATTTCTTGGTTCCAATCCCATATCTTGGTCCTCTCAAAAACAAAAGGCAGTTGCACGTTCTTCCACGAAAGTTGAGTACCGTGCCTTAGCTTCTACCTGTGCTGAAGTTCGTTGGTTGCAACACCTTTTCGGTGAACTCGGGCTTCTAGTTGCAACTGCTCCACTCATTCGTTGTGATAACATGAGAGCTCTTCGGCTCTCTTTGCATCTGGTTCAGCACTCTCATATGAAGCATATTTGTGTTGATCTTCATTTTGTTTGTGACCTTGTCTCTAAAGGTTTGATCAAGGTATCTTATGTCAACACCCTCGATCAATAGGTGGATCTCCTCACAAAGCCCCTCGCTCGCTCGCAGTTTCTCCTAGTCCGTTCTAAAATCTCCGTCGCCGATGGGACGTCAATTTTGTGGGGACATATTATATAGAGTATATCTTTTCATATTAGTTAGAGTATATCTTTCCATGGCTATAATATCCTCTATATCTTTCCATATCTAAGATATGATTATTGTTGTATTTAGAATATATCTTTCCGTAATTATCTTTATACATGTAGTTGTATAAATACCCTCTTTACAATTAATAATAGTTATCACTTTTCTCATATATCTTATAGAATAAACGTCGTCTGAAATCATGCATTCAATATCAGGCTTTATTTGCAATTGGCATCAACAAATTAATGTCAATGGATTGATACTACTTTCTTTATTTTGTCATACTATTAATAATTAGTACCATTCTACTACTTGTGATTAAGTAAAACTAAAAACTAAATACTCATTCTTCAAATACTTTTCGACTTCAATGACACTTTGTATTTACATTCTATGAATCTATCCAACCATCCTTTTATATTCACATGTTGTAACTCCAAATGCGATACACGATTTTGGACTTTTGGTACCAAAATCATGAGAGAGATAGAGGGAGGGGGAGGGAGGGAGGGAGGGAGAGAGAGCAAAACTTACTCTGTGTTATTTCGAATTAGCAAAAACCTCCTTGTGATATTTTTATTAGCAAACACCCCCCTATGGTATTTGGTCTAAGGAATAACCCCCTAAACCCCAAATGTGCACCTCACGCGCCCTACCTGCAACTAAGATTGAAACTTTTGACGCAAAGTTACTTGATTACCCCATATTTCAAGTTATTTGGAAAAGAAAAAAAAGAAAAGAATAGAGTAGATACAGGTCCATTACATCAACCGCACCTTACCCCGCGTCCCCGGCACTGCCGCCTTGAGCCGTCGCGAGCCCCACCTCCTGCAGTCGCGACCTAGAGGCGATTTAACAACTTTCATACTACTTCGTAGACATTAAGTATTCGAACACTTAGCACAAGACAATGGCCAAGGGGGTCATTACAATTTACACCAAAAGTTCTCTTGCAAAATTTCAAGACATTTTAAGTGTAGCTGTACACACTGTTAGATTATCATAAAGATATACATCCTAAATAACGAGAGGAGTAGTAATATATCTCTATTTCTCAGGCTCAGGGGCCTCAGGTCGAACTGGAGGCGGAGCTGGTACTGGAGGGCCATAATGGAGCGGAAGTCTAGCATTTTCTCCTCGACCTCGTGCCCTTCCGAGGAGGTAACAAGTAATGGCGGTAATCAACAAGAATAGGATGACCGGCAAAGATACAACAACCACGTACCCCATTGTCAAACGTTCTCTAATCCTAATCCCATTGTGATGATTGTTTTCCTGCATTTCCATCTCAAAGAATTGCTTGGAAATTATTTCAAAACTTTGTAAATATACCAAAATAATGTCACTATTGACACTTAAGAAAAACATTTATTCTCATTGCCATCCCAAAGGGTTGCTTGGAAATTATTTCAGAACACTGTAAATATACCAAAATGTCACTATTTACACCTAAGAGACTTTTATTCTCATTCTCCATAACTATGTTATTTACAACTATTCTGCCTCTTTAAAAAGACCACCTCAAAAATGCATGGACACTTCAAGAAACTTGATGATAAGGCGTATAGGCGTATCGAAATGACACAGGAAGAAACGACTTTGACATGTGTCAGATGCATCATGTGACGTGCTAACAAAATCGAATCCCAACACCATATGACACATTAGACTGTCGTGTTCAGCAGCGTGCCCAAAAAATGAATTGAAGAAACTCTCAGCGGAAGCATCATCACTAAACATCACTAAACTTTACAAAAACGTGAGAGTCGAAAAAAAAAATCAACATTGAGCAATATTTATAAACATTTTTTCGGAAACTATCAAAAAGCTTTCATTTTTGATACAGTCAAAAAGAAACCAAGGTGTATCTCTTAAGTGCACTACAATACAAGATTTCTCTAAGACATTTCAAAAATGTTATGAAACATGGAGAAAGTCTCAAAGAAACATACATATAATCAAACACTTTTTCCAGAATCCCATAACTAAATTTCACCAAACTCTGCCTATAAGAAATCTTTAATACAAAATAAATTTAAAGAAAAAATCATTTACTTTCAAGAATCGACTTTATAGATAAGGAATGACTAAGAAGAGGATGATGAAAAATAACAAAAACAACCAAATGTTAAAAATAAATAAACAAAAGAACAACCGAACAAGCAATTGTAAAAATAACAAAAATAAAAACGAAGAAAATAAATGGCGTTGTGCAGGAAAGAAGAAAGATGGAGCGGAAATCGGGCGTTAAACACGGGAAAAAAAAAACCTAAAATGAAAAGAAGAGCTATGTGCGGGTTATTGGATGACATGGAAAACAAATAAAAATAACGTACGAACTAGTACACTTATCGATGTATGATTATTTTAGTTTGATTATCCATTTAATTTGTGATATTAAATATTTATCTTCATATTAATGTGCTACGAATAGTATGGTCATTATAAAATATATTTGAACTTCGCTCTGTAATGTATTTCTGACCTGTTGGCATGTCCGTGCACCATAGATTCTCCTTATTACATATGTATGTATATTAGTTTTTTGTCTAAAATTTTCTGCACATGTAATCGAAAGTATAGAATCATCATGTATTACTAACTGAAAAAGATGTCACACTGACTCTCTATGTTCGAGTGGCCTAACTAAACCTCTCCTTCTCTGATCTTGGTCCTAGCCTCCTAGGCAATTCTACCGCATGAATAATTAACCTAACATTACAAGAACGAAAAGTTAAACACACTCCTATTCCCTGATTTCAGAAGTTCCGATTTATTGCGTCATAATAAGTTCATATGAAATCAAATCCCGTAAATGTTATATGCCGATCGACTAGAAATGAACCTATAGTTCATTCTAACCGTTAAGTCTTTCTCTATTTTTGGCTGAAAAAAAAATGATACTCTTGCTTTAGATAATTGAAAGGATTTCATGGTCAGTAATTACATCAGAAAAATCAAGAGGCTAAAAAACACAGCAATTTATGTTCATACAGAAGAATAAAGATTCTAATAATTTTGGGCCACAAAATAAAGGCGTACCTCTCTGACACTGATTATAAGTAAAACCACCAAACCTCGTACTGAGGCTCTTACAACCAAGCGACAGTGAAAAGGGGAGAGATAAAAAGAAAATATCAGATATATTTAACAAAGCGGTATGAATCGAGAATATTCCCATTTGGAGCTTAAAGACAAAAGGAGAAGATAATCATTCCTCAGGAATTGACGTCATAAATTAAAATAAATGTGAGAGCTGTGGATACATTCTTTTTATGGGACGAAAGATGTAGAAGTAATTCAATTTTTTACGGCGACATATAATGGGACCAATAAATATAGATACTTTAATATGAACACAACAATATTTAAAACTTATAATAACAATTTTATGACGCCAAAAGACCTCGAAATTATCTTTTGTCTAAATCATTTCTAGTTTGATTTTCACTCACAAATTGGAGATATAACAAAGGCAGATAATATGTCCACGACGTGTTGGAGAAAATAGATGAGTTTTCTACAAGTGCATGTCACCGAATTATTTACTTAATTACTAATAACACTTTCGGAATAATATCTAAAACGGTTTTGATTCCAAAGTATCTGACGCTATATCAAAACATTGTTAAGACGAATAAACGAGTGAGGCTATATAACTTTCGTTATTTTACATTTTCAACTATGAATATATGAATTAATATGATATATGTACTTGAGCATGGGCAAGTAGAAAAAAATAAAATACAAAAAAAAAACGCAATAGCTAATATTATTAGAATCATCACATCAATATCTCTTGTAGAATCACGGAGTGCAAAAAGAATCATCACATCAATATATCTTGTAGAACTACAATTTAATTGTGGACCAGTCGTACAAAAACACCTAATATGACATCTTTCCGTAAGCTAGGAGGCAAGGTTTGTTCTTTTCTTTCCTTTTTTTTTTTTTTTTTTTTGGAATTTCTAGAAGCAAAAAAATGATGGTCTTATGCCAGTTAAAAGAAAGATTATAATGCTGAAGCAGGCACTACATTTGGAGTAACATCTCCTCAATCCTACATTTTAACTAGAAGTAACTCTCCACCTCAAATACAAATTCAAATAAAATACCATCTTATCTTCTACCAATTTACTTTTGTTGATGCGTTATACCCAGTACATTTATCCTATGTATACACCACCACAAAAGTACAAAGGAAACTGAAAAAGGTGTAAAAAAATTTAATACACAAGGAAGGTAAAAGGGAATTTGAGCAAGTTCATAGCAGCTGAGTTCTACACTTTAATGCTTAGTATGTGCAAAAGTTCTCGAACACGACCCCAAACCCAAGTAAGCATTTCACTGCAACCTTGTATGAACTGAAAAAACAAGGGCTACAATCCCTGAAGTGGTGGTACTACAATCTTGCGCGCCGATCCCTGTCCGACTTCCTGACACCCAACTGGTTTATTTGACAAACGACGTTTGTATCGCTTGAGCACAGATGCCAGGTTTTCTTTTCCTTTAGGAAAAGCTACGTCCCCTGCAGCAGTTCCGGTTCTACCCTTACGGCAAGATATTGCAATTTCAACATCTTTCACAATTTCTAAAAGCATTGGTGCAGTGGTGAACTTTCCTCGGGCCTGTTTCGCAGGCGGTGGAAGGCTGCCGTGTGAAATAGGTGGTGGGCTCGATTTTTGCTGATACCCAACAGGGAGCTGAAGGCAGAAACAGGGAACTTTGGGGGAACGTGGCTTCGAAAATGCAAGATCAACTATCCCCTGCGTAAGAAAATAATAGTAATGAGTTTGAATTAAGAATGAGGAAGGCTTTAAGATCGAGAAAAGAAATAGTTATATCACCTGGAGACGATTCAGTACGTAGGTGTACTTCCCCCAGAGTTCAGGCCTGCTTTCCATGAGAGAAAGATCAAGAATCCTGTGGATGCACCAAACTCCAAAGCTTATTATAAGATCTAGTCTCCAAACACATCCATCGCCACAGTTTGGAAAAGACAGTATCTTCAAATTGTCTGCCTCATTTGGAGCGGAACTAAACTTTCTGTCTAAAGCTCTCGCTTCAATTTCATAAAGAAATCTCTCTCGTGCGGCTACATGGTCTATAAGGTCCTCGTCAGCCCCATCGTTTTGCTTGAATAACCACTCGGAACCTTCCAGTTTTAGAAGCTTCATGATACAACTTCTGAACGACTGAAGAAGCTTTGCTTCCATATCTACAGTTGGTGCAGTTTCTTGGATTGGGGCCGATTTAGAGGCCACACCAAACTGTTCATATGGCTGCCTGGACCACAGTGAAGCAGGCCCAGGGTTAGAACCGTATTGCAACGAAAAAGCACCCCTGTTTGAATGAGAGAGATCATTGTATCCTAAAGCAGTACCAGACCTTGATGAAGCACTCAAAGACATTAGCTCACGTGCCTGCTGGCTAATGGACTGCCCATATCCAGCTGAGTTCTCCCATTGAGTGCTGCTTCCAGTCAAAGAAGAATCTCGGTGGGGTTTATAAAGACCTGATACATTTGGCATGCTGTAAAATTTCTTCACATTGCCCGAGTTAATAGAGTAATCTACAGGTTCAGGAGATGAAAGACCATCCAATGGTCTTTCAAATTTCAATGAACTGTTCCGAGAAACAGGCACATTATGAAAACCAGGTGGCTTGGAAAAGCGCAATCCATTCTGTGGCTTCTGGCCTGAGGACCGACTATATGAATCCAGAGAGTTCGGTTGGATTGTTGGTGTGGAAGATTTTGTTAATGCTTCTAATTGACCTTTCAGGTAATCAGAACCTTTTTCTTGAGCAATTCGGCTCAAATACGAAGTTAATTCATAGCCATGTATGGTGGCTGGCTGTTGATCGTAGGCATCAGAAGATGATGGAACATGCATGCTATAGTAACGCTTTTCACCAGAATCGAGAGAATTATTGCTGGAATTCCGTGCAAATAGCTGCTTTTGGTTAGCCCACATGGATGAACCCTGCTGCATTCCTAGAGGTGATCCGACAGTACTCTGTCCAATCTGCTGCATTGAAGCATTATAAAAGCCTGAAGTTCTTAAAGGATCAGATCCTCTTCCACCAGTAGAAGAAAAATATCCGGTGGATTCCTTATTAAGATTATCCAATTTAGCAGATGCTGTGGAAGATTTCAAATCTACCTTAGAATCAAGACCCAGCAAATTATCGAGTTTCTTAGTTTTTGCATCTTGTGTCAACTGACCATGAAAATCGAACAGCTGTCCCCAAAACTCATCAAGAATAACAGTTAACTGGCGCCTCGCGGCACGACCTAATCCAGCTAATCTCGATAGACTTCCAGCACCGCTTCCTACATCATCATTTCTCCCGCTAAGACTTCGAAATGATCCCGAGCCCTCAGATGTCAAGTTCTGATCGTTCTTGGACATATCTTTTGTTGATTCTTCAGGTTCCCAAGAATCTCCATCATCATCCTTCTCATTCTGCACATCCCCCTCAATTGTCATCATTCTTCCAGCAATGCCTTCGGGCCCAGTGCTCAAGGTGCTCGTATCCGGTGTTTCACTTCTAATAACTTTGACCGATTCAGGCAAGGTAACTTCTGAAATGATCGCCTCAGGATTGGCAATGGCAGGCTCTGAAAAAGCAAACTCAGATTTATTCTCCTGAATTGTTGTTAGCTCAAGATTGCTCTCAGAATCGAAAAGTGTTTCAGGTAAATCTACATCCGGGCCTGATATTGATAAGTTTTGATGGTTCTCAAATGATTTGTCGGGGGATAAAGAAGGTTCCTGCCTTCCCAAAGACTTATCGAATTGATACTGACCTTCATTAACTTCAATTGAGTCCCTCTCTATAACTGACTCACGCATATCAGCTTTTTTCTTCCATTGCAACGGTTCGGTGTCTACTTCAGAACTTGCAGGTTTCAATGGAGTGATTACCAGCCAAATCATCAAACAGAGAGAAACCAAAGCAGCTATTTGAAGAATAGCATATAGAAAAGGCACACTACTGCCACTGTTCCACTTTAAATTACTAACCCAGTCGCTGCTACCAAATATCATTTCAATGACAAAGAACACATTTAATCCCAGCATCCCAACAAATGAGATTAAAGCTAAGAATATCTCCAAATGAGAAATTCTGTACGAGCCCATAATTGATCTGGATGAAGCCACTTGAAATAGAGGGATAACAGAAGATGGAAGAAGAAGAGCAACCACAGCCTGTATACCAACCAGTAGTTGAAATATACCTTCACCTCCTGAATGCCAAACACAATAGAGGGCTGGAATGATGGCAACAATTCTGATTGTAGCACGATGAAGCCAACAAGGTATATCCAATCTGAAGAAATCATGTACGATTACTCGTCCTCCATGACTCCATGGTAATGATATCAATTGATTGGAGGAAAACACGATTAATACCAAAGCAGCAGAAGCCCAAGGTGCCTGCATCATCATTGGAACAATCATATATAACAGAAGTAAGACACCATAATGAAAAGCTCATTCATTCGTCTGATATGTAACAGAAAATTTTGCATATTTCATACCCACCTGTTCCAGTAATGACAATCCTTCCTGTGAAGTAAGTCCGACAATTCCATCATTATAAAACACACTAGCTGCTAAGTTCATGAGCGTACAATTCGCCAGGAAAATGCCACTGAAGATGCAGAGAGTGGCAAAAAAATGATCATGACACATTGCCCTCTTGGAAACATTTGTATGCCCCTGATCTTGCTGCAGAAATATCGAGGGAAGGGCAATAAGTAGAAGTCTAAAACCTTACCAGTTTTTATTACAATACAATTTAGGAAAATTACCAGACACGCATGCATACAGAGTTGTCGATTAATATACTGGTCAAGTGATATTTTTGCTTAAAAGAACAAACAGCATTAGAATCAAAAACTTGGGGAATTAAAGCTGAAGAATAACTATGAAGAGGACTACAGCTGGTCTTAAAGCATAGTATCCGTCACCAATAGCATATAATGCAAAAAGGCAAAGATGCCACCATGAGGTACTCATTTATTATACTGTAGAATACACACCGGCAAATATTGAATAAACTAAAAGATATGACATACATATGCTTGTGTGAGGCGCACCCATGTATATGAAATGCAAACACTTCTACATGTGTAGGGAAAGAGAAAAACCTGTACAATAGAAGAATGGAGATAAAAATTGTGGGGCATAATATTTGCTCCAAGAAGGCTCATCAATGCATATGCATTTTCTCCACTCAGCTTATTAAGTATACCGCCCATGGATACTGAGCTCACACGATGGCTTATCAGGACGCCACAAATATAAGATACTAATGCAAAGCTTGCCAAGCATTTGGAGAAAAACTTTGCCTTGGGATTTTCCTGGAAACAATAATTCAATTGTAAGTAATACTTCCACCAGTCAGGGAATAAAGTTCAAAACATAATGTGGCTTGAACAACTTACAAGGAGGCCAGCAACAAGCGGAGATAACACAGCATCGAGCCCCGTCAAAAGAACAGAATTAAACAGGTCAATTCCAAAAACAGCATTAAGTCCGTAAGCAGTACCGAGAACCTAATGAAGTAATCAAGTTCAAAATGAGCAAAACAGAGGATAGTGGAGAAAAAATCTGCTTGTAATTATTTCCAGAAAAAGTAAACAAACCATTGTGAGATCCAACACAATCATCGAGGTCGCTGCTTGAATCCCCAAAAGCGCACACGTTATGCCATCATATTCCTCACGGCAAATCTATGTCACCATCAAGGATAATGAGTTCCACATTTTAATATATGGAAAAATCTAGGTTTCAAAACAGAGAAATGCATAGAACTAAAATGATAATTAAAAATAACTAATTAGATGGACGCATGAGGTGAGGATTCTCAGACTGATCGCTCTATCAGTTCGATGAAGGAAGGAACATATGGCTTTAACAGAGGTGTTAGTTGAACACTCCTAAATAGATGATAAACTATACTATTCAACATTACTAGCTAAATGATAATTTCTTACAATCACAAACAATTTTGATCCTATTACGGAATGCAGATAACTTTGAAAGTAGCCAGTCTATTACGTATTATATTAGACTTAGGTGAGTATCAACTAATGCTTTTCATTTCACTAATTACAATTTAAATAACAGATTTAGAGTTGTCAAAATAACAATGCACGTCATGAGTTATAAAATCTTAACCAAACAATAATCACCTGCGCAAGATCTTTCCCAGTGGCAATGGGTATACGGGCAGACAAGTACTGACATAAGACAGCAACAAGATTCATAACAAGCATCAGCAGAGCTATATCAAATCCTAACCGAGCTCCCCCCTCTACAGCTGTAGCCCACTTTCCAGGGTCTACATAGCTGACAGCAACCCAGAGTACCGGAACGGCAGCAGAAAGTACCCGCTCACTAGTGCTTGGCTTATAATCAGCTGATTCTGTCCGAGATTCCATTTTAAATATTAAAGAATAAGTATAACAGCATTATCTGCTGATTGTTGACACTTCGAGCAGCAGGGAAATGAGCCAAAACTTGCTAAGTTCAACAACATACGGCCTAACATACATGACGAGTCCCACCTCAAAATGATATATTACACAACAAAGAAGAAACTCCTCACTAGTATCAAAGCGGAAGGAAACAATATTACGTTAGGTTTTGCAAGAAAGTCACTTAGAAGTCCGCAGGTACACCGATTCCTCCTAATTCCAGTTTTACAGTTTGATCATACCAACACAGCTGACAAAAAAACTTAACAATTTTAACGCTCACAGTTCAAACCAAATTCATGGTATTACTTGACTGATTTCCTATTTCAGCCGAAAAAACTCCCCGCTACTGAACTTTTGACGTTGCCTGGACTTTGGATGCTGGCTGATCTTAAAATCTGTTTGTATCAAACTAAACAAATGTGGAAGTTGCTTTACACCGCGAACGGAATTCAAATGAGCACAGCGGAAACCCTTATAATTGGAGTTCAACTTTCATAGTCCTGATTCAAGAAAACAACTTCAAAGATAAATACAATGTCCAAAAGAGAGTAAATGGTCTTACAACTTCCAAAAATCTCAACAAGCTGAAAAGAGACATAAATTGTTACAGTAAATTAGTCAACATCGTAATCTATCACCAGACTATATCTATCGCATAATACTTGACACCGGTACCCCTATTAATTACTTTCTTTAAAAGATCTTCTGAAATTTTCGAGATCGAATCTAAATGCTATGAATTTGCCGTAAAAGAGCTTAATTAATCCAACACCGTAAACAAGGAAGAATTCAATAAAGTAACCATGAAACTATCTTATCTCAATTTTAGCAACTAGAGTAAATGCAATTGAGAACTAAACCATACTTTAAGCTAATTCATAAAAAGGCGTCACGTAACAAACGATAAGGCGAACGCAAAATAATAAAAACCAGTCGCTCAACGAAACGAACATTTCTCACTTCACAGATCTCCACATAATCACATAATCAACAGCAAACACCCAAAACCCTAACTCTTCGAAATCACAAAAAAGGAAAAAAAAAAAAAAACCCTGAATCCAAAACCCTAGACCAGTGAGTGAAACTCCAATTCAATCCAACCTACAAATAATCAAACGGATCTGAAAACTGATAAAAACTCACCAATTTGCCTTAGATCCCTCCCAAATTACAAAATAAATAATAATGATATATTTATTGTTATGGTTACAAAAAAAAAAATCAACAAACGTGGACGAGTCACAGAGATCTGACTGTTACTTTCAACAGGCCTAACTTTCTCTTTCTCTCTCTACTTTTCAATTAATTTGAACTAATTTTACCTTTTGGAATCCCCCTCTGCTCCACGGTTGCCCCCTGCTCGATCAGAAAAAGGTAACAACACAAACTAGACACAAGGAAGATATATTCAATTCACATATAGATACAAAGTATACATACACACATACATGTATAGATACAGTTAGAGAGAGAAAGAAAGAAAGAAAGAGAGGCGTTGAGGAGCTGGGAAAAGTGTAGAAAAGAGAGAGGGTTAGCTTATTTATGTAACATCCAATTATTTAGTTTTAATAATATTATATTATATTATATTTAAATTGTTGGGGGGATATGGTCATGGGATGGGCTGAATTAAAAGTATTAATAATAATAATAATAATAATAATAATAATAATAATATATAGTTATCTTCGAGGAAAGGGCAAATTGGTGGATGGATGTCACGAAAAAGTATTTTTGAGATTTCACTTTCTCACTTTTTAAGCATAAAAATGTGAATGAGTGAGTGAAGAAGTGTTGGATATATAATAAGAAAGTAAGAGAGAGACTTGAAAATGGCTATTGTAGTAAAGGCTAAAGGACAAAAATAAACTGACTAGGACTTTGAGTTCAACAAATATGAGAGCCAGCCTTTTAAGTTTTATTAATCTCTTCCTTTGTCTTAATTATGTATGTATTGTACTCTTTATTGTACTTTAAAATGGGGATGTGCCTCTTCTTCTTTTTCTTAACAACACATAATTTGCTTATTTACGTAGGCCGAGGCGGGCGCGATGGACGAGTATATGTACACATACAATCATCACATGGCAAAATGATCCATCTCAGGCGAGCAACTCTTCCAGGTCGCGCAAAAGGGTGGTTGCGTGGGGCAATCCATCATCGCCTGGCTAGATCCCAATCGGGTCAGCATGTCCGCGAAATTATTCTTCTCTTTAAATATACATGAGACAACATGTTGTGTAAACTAGTCGAGCGACTCAACTGCATCACAGCCAAGGCCATAAGGCCCCGCGTTGGGTCAAACTGCGAAAAACAAACTCAGAATCGATTTTAATAATGAGTTTAAAAAATGAAAGCTGTAAAGCAAAAGTACTCCTTGGCAGGGGATTTACTTCTTACATATTCGTTTATAGTAATCTCGCTATACATTATGAAACACAGTTTGATTCCCCAAAATAAGGAATTTATCTCTTGTACATGTTTATAGTATTTAATTATTATTATGGGAGGTTTATAAGAAATAGTTTGGCCCCATCCAAATAAATGCTTACAAAAAAAAGATGTTGACCGAGTAATTTTTGAAAATTGATGTTATGTCGTATATAAGTATCTGATAGTTTTGTACTCGAATATGATATTTTGATAATTCTATGTCTTCTATATTTTACGAATTTCTTTTAGTGGATGATCATATGAGTGGATTCACTAATGCGTAGCAGACTAATTTTTGATAAATTTAGAGTTGACGTGTAATACATTTAACTGTTTATATTAATTTATTATTAATATTAATGTAAATAATCATACACATGCCGTACGGTATCCATCATTTATAAATAATCTTGGTTGTTGTATTCGCATTGTATCGTATTTACATTCCCGTCTCGTAGGTGTGTAATGTAGTAAATCCAAAATAAATTAAACCTAACAATATGTACATATTTCTTGTGAAACCAAAAACCTAAGCGAATATGTATTATTGTTCTCATTTGCCAAATTTGTACATAGATAAGCAAAGATGTGTGACCTTTAATCGAAGCATTTGAACTTTGAAGGTTTGACAAGTACACATCAAATGCAGAAGATTCACTTTCTTTTTAGAGCTCAAGCAAAAACTCTGAAATCACATATCTAAATCTCGCACGAAGTGGAAGTTTACTTGAATTTAGTTCATAGGGGGACCAAAGGGCAAAGGGAAACGTGCGAAGATTGTCTCTTTGATTTGATGGAATAAAGTTTCTTCTCTCGCAATTAGTCTTTAGGAATAGGAATTATATCACTTAAGTACTCGGTGGTTTCCTTTATATATAATTATTAGAACAACTTGTCTCAACGTTTATATAATAATATTAATGATGGCAATATGGCATTTATCGTCCACAGCCTTGTCTTTTGATAAAAAAAATATAATAGAAAAGATCCCGGTTGTGGTTTGCAACTTTGCTCAATAAGCAAATATTCTTAGAAAAAGAGAAAAAAAAAAGAGAAAAAAAGAGAAAAAAAGAGAAAAAAAGAGAAAAAAAATGAAAAAATGCTCAATAAGCAAATACTTTTGTTTGAAAATAAAAACTAAATAAGCTTCTTGCGTAATTTAGAAATAATATTACAAGTTCCCCTTTTATTTTCATCATATACATTTGTTTAAAAATATTAAAATGTTTCTAGTTAAAAAGTCGTACAAACCCCCAAATGACGAATCTCCTTCTCAAGATATGTATAAACATATAGAAAAAAACGTATGAAACAACTTAACAGGACGAGGCCAAAATAGCCAACTATGACGACCGCCCGCCACGAGCCATGCTCCGATCCGAGTTGGTTCAGGGGTGATCAGTCACTTTATCCAACTCATACTAAACTCATAGGAAGGGGTCTCACTTGTTTAGGATTAAAACCATACACGTTTTATAAAATATATTTTGATATCTACAACGGAAGTCTTGGTATTACAAACAATGTGACAATTTTAATGGTTATGCACTAGTGACAACACATGAATATTTCAAAATGCACACTTGAACAATTATGCACTTAGTCCATGCTGCCATATTGATTTTATCTTGAGGAATGGACAGAAGAAACGAGGAATAAGTCTTTAATAACTTAGTGAGATTCATATAAAAGAACTGGTAATGAAAGAATTAACCGTGATTTAATAGATACATTTCAAGGAGTGGTCTTACCAGTAGAAATAGTTCAACTAGATAATTTTGATGTAGCATTGGTACTGGAGTTTTCATAGAATAGTTAATGAACTTGTACTTAACAATAAACAAATTCAACCTTATGACTTCTAATATTCTACCTTATACCTCCCGACGAGGAGCGACCTCGCAAACGAATCAAAAGACATGCTCGAGTACATGTGTATCCAACACGCGGGTTACAGCCAACTCCTAACTGCAAGCGGCGCCTAGATAGATGGGTATCAAGCAAAATTACTTAAACTGACAATCTTTACTGCCCGACAGTAACTCGACTCAATCCTTGGGTCCAACTTCTCAAAGGCGTCCCAATGGGTGTAACAGATAAACAAATAAGCTAGTAAACTGAATAATATCCGTTGTTCATTGAGCTACATGTCACAAACATAGTTTGTTACTCTTTGCACAGTTCAAGAACCATCATATGAGATTAAAATATCAGGGAATTACCATGATTATGAATCAATATGATAAATAATAAATGATTGGATATGATTTAACGATTCGATTCTGGTTTGTTCTTTGTTCGTTTGGCATCTTGGTGTGCTAAGTTGCTGCAATTTGGTAAATTACATTTCTGATAACTAAGAAAATCATGTTATGAGATGAGATGCAAAATCTATCAAAAAAAAAAAGATGAGATGCAAAAACAAGAATATGATGAAATGTAGCACTATAAAAAAAGGGGGTTAAGGTGCGTTGTTTGTTAAATTGATAAAATAGTTACTATTAAGTAAATTTTTTAAGGTGCGTTGTTTGTTAAATTGATAAAATAGTTACTACTAAATAAATTATAAGGTTTTAGAACGCAATCGCATATAACAATAAAAACAACTTGGTATATATGATGCTTAGTTGTACAACATATAATAGGTTATTCGTTCATAACTCGTCTATTCACATTAATCTACTATTTTAATATGTTAATTACTAATGTTGTACTAATTTATTACTCCAATTCACACTTCACATGTAGTAATGAGACTTATTGTTAAAAATCATAAACACGTCGAGATCGCTCCATAAAATTAAAAAATTTATATATTCTTCGTGACCGCACAACGGTCATGAAAGACCCCTATTCGTGCCCGCCGGGCGGTCACGAATAATCCTCATTCAACATTTTTATTTTTGTTTGTTTATTTAAGGTGTGTTGTTTGTTAAATTGATAAAATAGTTACTACTAAGTAAATTATAAGGTTTTATCACACAATCGCATATAACAATTAAAACAACTTGGTATATATGATGCTTAGTTGTACAACATATGATAGGTTATTCGTTCATAACTCGTCTAATCACATCGAATCTACTATTTTAATATGTTAATTACTAATGTTGTACTAATTTATTACTTCAATTCACATGTAATAATGAGACTTATTGTTAAAAATTATAAACATGTAGAGATCGTTTCATAAAATTAAAAATTTTATATGAATATTATTAGTGACCGCTGGGCGGTCACGAATAATCTTTTGTGACCGCCGAGCGGTCACGAAAGATTCCGTGATCGTCATACGGTCGCCCCATATTCTTCGTGACCGCCCAACGTTCACGAATAACATTCATTCAACATTTTTTTATTTTCGTTTGTTTGTTTGAGGCGCGTTGTTTGTTAAATTGATAATATAGTTACTACTAAGTAAATTATAAAGTTTTATCACAAAATCGTATATAACAATTAAAATAACTTGGTATATATGATGATTAGTTGTACAATATATGCCCAGCTCCCGTCCTACGTGCATTCCCCAAGAACGCTGAATCTGGAACTGATGGAAGGTCCCATCCCATCTTCTCTTTAAACATGACTCTCCAGAGATCCATAGTGGCATGCATATCAGTCATCTTTCGATCCGCGACCGCCCAACGGTCGCCCCTGCTGCGCTGGCGGAGCGCAGGAGGGAAGTTCCAGCGATCACGGATGCCCCCTGCCATCCGCGACCACCAGGCGGTTGCCCTAGCGTCGCTGGCAAACCGTAGGTGGAAAGTTCTCCCGCCTGTGGTATCCGCGACCGCTGGGCGGTCTCCGATGCTGGAGACCGTCCGGGGTCGCAGGCTGGGGATCACGGTTGACCGCCAAATCATGTAGTATAGGTTATTCGAGGTTTGGTCACGGAGTTGTGGCTTTTCTGTCCAAGTTCCTCAGGGCCGGATGTCAAATGGGGCTAGAACAAATCATAAATGGAACCTCACTTGTGACAGTAACTTCGTGTTCGAGAAATTCTGCTTCGTCTCCTAAATAAATTTAAATGTGTTAATAAGTCTAAACCAAATAATTAATTTTTATAGCTTGTTGTGATTTCACGAATGTCCTTTTTATCTTTAATATTTGATTACAACCAAATCAAGAAATAGAAATAGAAAAAATAATTACATATGGACTCGGTGCTCGCGATTTCACCGTATAGTTATTAGTTTCTTAATAACATCGAATGAACCATTTAGGAGCAATTCTTTTATTTTAAGGTTTCCTATTAGTTATAGCATACATAAACTTTTATATTCTAACATGAAACTCGTAACTAATAATTTATAGAACTTTCCTAGGATCACTACCTATTAACAATACCACATTATTACATTTAAAAGGAATCACAAATATATAATTTTGTAGGATTAATTTAGGATGAAACTTAATTATCAACTTGAAAACAAGGTGATAACCTAGATCATAACACAATTTCAACACCTTGAGAGGATTTGGAGAAACTAAGCATGAATATATTTCCTACAATATGTAATTAAAAGAAAAATCATAATTAATACCCATACTTGATTAAAAGTCATAAAAATGGGTTTTAAACTATTTCCATGACTTACTAAAGTGCTACACATGGTCAATTAAGATTGGAATCATTATGCCTAAGTTAATTTGAAGAATCAAAAGAGATATGTTATTTATGGCTAAAAATTGTAGCAAACTTGAAATTACATTAAATCAACCCTTTAATCAATTGTGATTTCAAATATTTTTGAGGGCTTTTGTTCTAAACATACATATGAAGGTGTGTATAAAATAGTTTTCCGAAATATTAAGATTTGATATGTTTTCTCTATTTTTCAAGTTTACGACAAAATTGGAAATTTTTGTAAGTACGAGTTTTGGGGTTTTTCTGGGTTGAAGATGAGAACAGAAAATTTTGAAACAATTTTTTTCCGAACGAAAACACATAAATAAAGAAGTCGTATTTCACGAATTTTTGGCTGAATCGGTTTAGTTTGGGTTGTAGAAATTGTTGAACAGTGGTGATTATTTATAGGCGGAAAATGATAGTTTAATCAATAAATTTTACGTCCCACCATGAATTTTTATAATAAATCACATAAATCTGATTTGAGTCATGCTTTTAAGGATGTCATGGTTTACCTCATCAATTAGTTAATTGCATATCAAGTCCCTCAATTATTTATAATTAAATTCAAATATGTATGATTAGATTTCTTTCTTATATACCTATTTTCTTATGTAAATTTTCTAGGTAATTCGATCGTCTTGGTTAATATTTAAAATTTTAATATATATTTGAGGATTGGAAACCTATAAAAATAATAAAAGACTAACTTCTAAGTTCATGGACTAAAAGGCAAATTTTTCTAAACATTCAAGGTCAAAATGGAAATTTTCAAAAGTTCAAGGACTAAAGTACACATTTATTTTCTTTCTAATTTTTGGGGCGTTACACCAACCATGAAAAAAACATAATAGAGCCTCGTGCACCGTTCAAAGATGTGCTACCTTTAGAGCTAATCTTGTGATCAATCATAAGTTCAACGTAACGAAGTTGGGTACGGATGAGATGTTGAGCCTTATGGTTCCATATACTCGAGTTTCGACGATTGGTATAGGATTTCAGTCTAGTTAGAGATGTAATCGCGTGCTCTTCATCATGTTGTTATTAATATGATTCTTTTGGTGTTTGCAGAATCGGTCATGATGAGTTGACACGCTCGCATGAACCAAGTTTTGGCCGCATAAACCGAGGAGGACCAGGCGGAGGTGCCAATGACGATTCCCCCACCTAGAAGGAGTAAATCTAAGGGGAGGGTTGGCGCAAAGAACTCGCAAGCACAGTCACAGGTCGGGGCAGCCAGCTAGGGCATTGCTCATGTTGACTCATTTGAGGACACGAACCTCGGCGAACGAGAGAACTCACATATCCCCGTGGATGAGGATACTTCCAAGTGCTTTGATGTAGCCGCTGCTGAGACCGTCGGAGGCAAGGCTAATGCATGGGTTGCCGTTGGGACAAAAAGGAAATGGGTTCCCCAGACCAGGTCGCAGACTAGCGCAGCTGGACAACTCGGGGTGCATGTCCTTGCTGGGGTTAGGATCGACGGTGCTCCAAGTCAAGAGACAACGCCTCCCGTGGGGGAAAGCTCGGGAGTGGCTATGGTGGGCGTTCTACGTGTTCAGTTCAGCGGGGTTGCCCAAACTGAGGAGGAGGCGATCGAGGCATTGTGCATGTTATTTCTCGCTCTGTCTACACGGTTCCCCACATTTGCTGAAGAAAAAGTAAAATTGGAGAGGCTTGTCCTGTTGTTGGTCAACTTGGTAATGATGTCATTAACCTAAATTCGTATATAAGTGCATTTGTTTGAGATTCGTGACTTATGTAGACATGTCTATTATTTTCAGCAAGGTGACGTTGTTGATATAATTAGAGGTGAGAACGGGACGGGAAAATTCCCGTTCCCGTCCCATCCCATGGGAAATTTCCTTCGCGGGAAATTTCCTATCCCGTTCCCGTCCCGTCACATCCAATGGGACGGGATTCCCGCCAGCCGCGGGACGGGAACGAGAATCATTTTTGGGTTCCCGCGGGAGGCGGGAATCCCGCTAATTTCTAGTGCCGATGCAATTTAGAGGGAGTTTGGGGGTTAGTTGCTAAAATAAATTAAAAAGAGGGGGAGCATAAGAAGATAAATAAAATATTAGAGTATAATCGTTAGACAATTTTTGCTTTTTGAGGCGCTGTTTTTTTTTTTTTTTGGTGATTTGTGATAACGAATAGCGATTGTGATTCATTGTGAATGTGATTCGTATTGAATTGTGATTAATGTTAACAAGTTGTTACTTTTTAATGTCGAAAAGAAGACATTTTTCTAATACGAAGTATTCGGAAATACTTATTGTCGAAGGAAAAAAAGTAGAGAAATATTTTTCCCCATCTTTTCCCATTTGTGTTCTGGAAAATTGCGGGATTCCCGCGGAAATCCCGCCAATGATGGGATTCCCGCGTATACGGGATCCCGTCCCGTTAATCCCGCCAACGACGGGATCCCGCATAAGCGGGATCCCGTCCACAACGGGACGGGAACGGGAGTGGGCTTCCCATCATTGGCGGGATCCCGTGGAATATGATCCCGTGGAATTTGATCCCGTGGGACGGGATCCCGTCCCGTTTCCACCCCTAAATGTCCTAACAAATGGAGCGGGCTCATGAGGAGAAGAGGGTCGACATTGATCAGCTGAGGTCGAGTATTGGGATAGTAATCCCGATGCGCTAAAGGCGGTGCACGATGAAAGGGATAAAGCCCTTGAGCTTTCCAGGGATGCCATAACCAAGGCAAGCGCCGACTGTTAAGCTGCTCAGGTTGCTCAGAATCAAGCCCAGAAGCTTCAAGACGAGGTTGCCAAGGTGAGGGAGGAGAAGACTGCGGTTGAAACGCGCATTAAGGAGCTCAAAGAGCAGTTGGAATGGGAGAAAGGGAAACGGCGTAGGCAGACGGGTAGGGATATTCTCGTAGTCTCAATGAGTTATGTAAATGATCATTATCATGCATTATGGTCTACTGTTGTCCTTGCGTTGCTGATTATGAGTCGTCGAATGTAGCCCCCTACTATCTCATCATTTAAGTCCTTGCACTCCTTAGTTAGATGTATGTGTTGCTAATGGAACTTGTAGTACCTGTTTGACAGCCTTGTGGACGGTGAATCCTTCATGTTTCTCGGATCGTTCAACCATCCCTTGCTCTTTGCCATGTTTTAAACCATCATAATATCTATGCTGAGGGGCATGTAGCGCCTAGGGGACGAATTTCTATGCCTGTTATATTGGTTCGTGTTCCAGCTTCTCTCATCTTTTGCTTTGCTCCTCTAGGGATGGTCTATAGCTTTTACCACTAACATTTCTTCGAGATGTATCACCTGGTGCGCTACTTCATTTATCATTTTGATATTTTTTGGCCTCATCTTCAAGAGCTCAACTAAGAATGTGCGATTTCTCGTGGCATGGAATATGATATTCACCACCATCTCCCCCTGAGGGTTATCAATCTTTAAAAGTTCCAATTCGAACCTCCTTACAAATTCTCTTGGCATTTCTTTCTCCCCCTGTTTGACCGAGTAAATATGTGAGTGGTCCATGTAAGTTCTCTTATGGCTAGAAAACTGTCTCTCAAAGCTCCTTCTCAATTCCTCATAACTTCTTATGGTTTCAACTAGGATTCTGAAAAACCAATCCAATGTTACACCTGTCAACGTGTTGGGGAAAATGCACTCATGCACGTTGTCAGTGAATCCATAAAGGGAAGGCAGCCTATCCAAGTAGAAGATGTGCCCCAAAGAATCTTGCTTCCCATCATAAGTCTTCAACCAAGATATATTTTCCCCTCGATCCAATATTTCAGCCTCTATCTTTGCACTGAATGGCGTGCTCCTATGTGGCCTCACCACCATCGCCATCCAACGCAGCGCGTGCTCTCTCTCATTGTTTAATCTTTCCAGCCTCTTAGTAATCTTTGTGCGCTCTACCTTAGACCCTTCAGCCTCAGCTCATCTCCCTTCTCGTTTTTCCCTTCCATAACGCCTTTGGGATTCCACCTCACCCAACTCGAGTCTTGCCCTTACTTTTTCGGTGGCCTTTTTGTGCCTATCCTCATTTTGTTGGTGCCTCGTTACCGAAGCTTGAGCTCGCGGCTCTTCCCTTGGTGGGGATGTAGGCAGTGCGGTTGGGAACGCATCGACTATTGCTGTTCTAACCATTTCCATTATCTCATCTCTCACAGTCGGTGGTACCGCCGTAGTCGGGTCGGTAGTAGCATCCTGATTCGGTCGGCGGCTGGTCCTCAGTCGTTAAGGCTGGAGGTTCTTGTCCGGTTGGCAGAACGACACAAATAGAAGGCGGGGGAGACACACGGGCCCTGGCCGTGGGTGCCTCACCCGCTAGACGGTGCATCTCTAGGTTTAGACTCTCTGATGCCCTACTCTGCGATCGGGTTACTCTAAACATCCTTGCTTGCGCGACCATACTTGTGGTGTTCCCATAGTCGGCGCCAATAATTTGGTGTTATTTCGTCTGGGTTATAATACAATGAAAATGCAATACAACTGGGCCTGAAATATATACAATGAATATATTAGCTTTGTCCAGAACACATATCACACGATTAAATAGGCTTATAATGAATTAAATAACTCGGAACAATCGAAATGGGACAGGCGAACGGTGACAATTTCGATGTTGGGAACACTCTGATAACGATCGAACATGTGAGATGAACGATCGAACCAAATAACTATCGAACTAGAATAATAGTCGAACAATTGGGTCGGTTGTTGTAGGGTTGGTGAACAGTAATTAATCATATAACGTGAATCTTAGGCTCTTAGGTATTTATACACTTCGGAATGCGGGACCCGTTCAGTGAAACGGCAATAACAATCGCACGTCACCGTTTAATCGTTCAAGAACTATCGAACCACCATGGTTCGACTCTTTTTCGCTTGAGCTTATAATGGGCCAAGCTGACCCAGTTCGTTTCTGGACCACCTAAATCACTCTCATCAGAAATCATGGCGGCCAATGCTTCGATTATGTTTGCTATCGATCAGACAGATGCGGAGCCAGTGGGTGTAAGCAGAGGCCGCCACCCCCAGCCTCTGGCCCACCCCTTAAATATATATGTATATACTGATATACATAATTATTTTATGCTAATATATTATATATTCTGTGAGTAGATAGGTAGATAGTAAATCTACAGTTGTTAGAACGTGTAATCTTTGGAGATTTTTAGAGATTTATATATATATTATCAATTTATCTCTACCTTAATTATAGGAGTTAGATTCAATTTAGGGATGGATCATCTTGATTTATGGAAAGATCATTGTCACGGCAATTCTTCTTTGTTTGAATGAATAAATGTGATCTAATACAAATAAACATGATTTATTCTGACAAAGTTTCATATATTTATTAATGAGAAGATTTAAATTCATATTCCTATACATGTTTATATATACGTAGCGTGAATTAATCTTGTAGCTTTTTTTTATTTGTTAAATTAATTATTTTTATAATCAATTATTTCTATGATCTGCATAATCGAACAAAAACTGTTTATGTGTCCAAGGTAAATGAATCCATTCTATTCAAAAAGAAAAAGAAAATGCGGTTATCAATTTTTACAAAAAAAAATTATAGTATAATTTATGTTTTTCTTAGCCAAGTAATTAGTTATAATAGAATTTTTTTTTAAAAAAGATGCAACAAAATAGTTATAACGATCATTCAACAATTCGCCTCCCCTAAGTCAAATTTCTGGCTCCGCCCCTGCGATCAGGGATGGAATCAAGTGGTGTTTGAAGGCGATAATCTTGAGGTTATTAATGCTATTTCTCGCAAGGTGGATTTGGGAACGGAGGGAGAAAACATTATTAAGAATATCAGCGATGTGTGTTTATCATTTCCCGCATTTTCCTTTCGATGGATTTGTAGAGAGGGAAACAACGAGGCACATGCGCTAGCTCGGACGGATTTGATTGATACCTATTGAATTTCACATGTGGCTGTGACTGAAGCGCCGGATTAAAATGAGGGAGATTAGGCAATGTTTTTTGTTATCTTATTTTGTAATGCTGTTGTTGTTTTGCATTGTTTTAGTTTCTTGTAAACTTCTGGTTGTATGGCCTGTTTTATTTTTTTTTTGAAGCTTCAGCCTTGCATTAAATAAAATCAACGTCACCCCTAGGGTGCAAACAACGTTACATTATTCCTCCATAAAGCTAGCAAACACAATTAAAAAATTTCAAGCTTCAAACCCATCCGCATCCTCAATGGCGCTTCTAGCAAGGGCATGTGCTACCGCGTTCGCCTCACGTCGAACCCACCTAAAATAAAATCCCTTGTTGTGCCGTAGCATGGACCTAAAATAAAATCCCGCGTTCGCCTCACGCCTCACGTTCCTTAATGAAAATTGCCCTCGAACCATCATCCGAAGACTCGTTCTCAGAGAAAAAACCAGAGATGAAGAACAAAATGTCTAATAAATATATTCCGAGAACTTATACGGAAAAGTCTCATTTCAAGCAAAGTAAATACAGCCCTCGGAGATTAAATCGAGCCCTCGGAGATTAAATCAAGCCCTCGGAGATTAAATCAAGCCCACGGAGATCATATTATACCATCAAGGATCCTGTTACGTTATCACATTACGTCCTCGGAGATCACCCCAGTCATTGAAGAATAAACCCGAGTCAAGAAAGGGAGATAAAGCCCCTCGGAAGGCATATACAACAGTCCTTACTTTCATACGAGCATTCTTATTATGTGTCAACAAAAGCCTAGCCCTCGGAAGAATAACGTCCCCAAAATAATCATTCATTGGAGATTCTCGAAGCCATCGGAAAGCACAAAATCGGGTCTAGTCAGCATCCAGTAGATCAAGAGATAAATCTTATCCTAATTTGTACACCTGTATTAGTGAAACGACACCTGTCTTTACTAAAGCACATGCACAATGACACCTGCCCTTATCAAAGTCTATATAAAGGGAGGTGATCAACAGAAGAGAGATAACTAAGTCCAATTTAGTACAACTTACTACTAGTACACAAAGAGGAGGAAAAGTTCAGTGAATAAAGGAAGGAAACTTTCTTGTAGTTCTAGTTATTTTCCAGTCATTTCCACCTGCGATTGTTTCTGAATCACGGACAGGGCATTCCGACCCAATATAAATATCTTCCGTTAAATAGGGAATAATTCTAAACCCGTTAACAAAGTGGCGCCGTCTGTGGGAACGCCATAATATCTGTCTTCGAGAGAGTTCAGCAAACATCGGCTGGGATGGATGATCTCTTCGAAAGTGAAAACCTTCCAATCCATTACAGCGACTCGGAAGAAACTCTGTCCAATTATGAATCAGGTACGAGAGATTTTATTAATATTCCCCGGTCTGTCTACGAAAGACTTGTAGATGCCACATGGGCACCCCGGAGGAGAGAACCTCTCGAAAACATGTCCTCAATATCCTCCGAGGACAGAAATTTCCTTTCGGAGAGGGATACCCCTCAGGCGGTGCGGAACCCAAACTCAATCCCTTGGCATCAAGAACCCCGACAAATGCCCCGAAGGTATGTTTATTCTGAAAGGACCCCAGAAAGTGGTCGGGGGGAAATTCTCCACCCCTCGGAGTATCAATGAGATGTTGAACACTCCTTGTGGGGAATGATGGACGACTTACGAAAAGAATTGGGTGATCTCAAGAAAACTATGGCCCCCGGGGAGGATCCCACATTCAAGACCTCTCATTTTATACCCAAAATTGCTTTAGCTTCTATCCCCCCGGGGATGCGACCCATCAACATCCCGCTATATACCGGAGAAGCTGATGGGAGGGATCCACATGACCATATCCATCAATATCTGGTCGGAATGGACCTATCTTCTGCTCTTGACCATGTGTTATGCCGCGTGTTTCCTGTCACCCTCGGAGGACGGGCTCAGGTGTGGTTTACTTATCTTCCACCTAGTTCCATTACGAGCTTTGACCGATTAGCTCATTTGTTTGTACGACAGTTTGCTTGTAATCGAAGGTACCCCAAGTCCGCCACACATCTATTCACCGTTAAACAGAAAAATGATGAACCCCTACGAGGGTATATAAAGCGTTTCACGGATGAAGCACTAGATGTTCCCAACATTAGTCCGACCATCATGGCGGACATATTGACTCAAGGACTTCGAACGAGAGATTTCTTCAGATACCTTATGGGCAATCGTGTCACGGACATGAATGAACTTATGCAAAAAGCAGAAGTCTACATTTTGATGGAAGAGGCGAAAGGAACGAAGAAGCAAATGGAGCAGGAGGATAACGAGCACCTAGAGCGCGCAGAAAGAGAAGCAAAGACTAAGGAAAAGGGTAAAGAGGGAAAACCTCCTCCGCGTAAAGACGAGGGCGGGGTGGTTAAGAAATTCCTACGACCCGTGCCCTTACCTCCCATGACCATCACTCCCCCGGAAGTGCTCAATATAATGAGAGGTAGCAATGAATTTCACTGGCCCGTACCGGTTAAATTCCCTAACCGAGATAAGGACACGGGTAAATACTGCAAATACCATAAAACATACGGACACACCACTGAAGAATGTACCACCCTTCGTAGGGAGGTACTTCGTCTCCTAGAAATAGGATACTTGAAGAATTACCTCAAGGAAAATAATCTCGGGGAGCCCAAGACAAACGTATGGAAAAGGTCACGAAGAGAAGAAGAGGAAGAAGAAGAAGAAATGACACCCAGTCGGAGGTCACGAGAAAGGACCCTCAGTCGGAGGTCACGAGAAAGGACCCTCAGTCGGAGGTCACGGGAAAGGATAGTTGGACGACCACGGCCCCAAGAAAGAACCAAAGACTATCGGCAAAACTCCCGAGAACAGACCATGGGGTACCGGAGCTTGCCTCCTCCACCTGACTCATATAAAAACAATCCTCCGTCAGGACGAACCATCAACATGATTGAAGGAGATGAAATTTCAATGACACCCCAAAGTAAAAAAAAGAAATACTTGAAAGAAGCCAGACGAGTAGAGCAAGGATTCCCAGTTTGCTCGGTCCAAGAGTCAAAGCTGCCTGACATCACCTTTGGTCCCGAGGACCTTACAGGTATAATATACCCCCACGAAGACCCGTTAGTTATTTCAGCCGTTGTCTACGGGTATGAAACCCAACGGATCCTAATAGACACAGGCAGCTCTGTGGATGTACTCTTTTTGCCTACTTACCTTGCTATGGGGTTGAAACAAGAAAAATTGGAAACCGCTGAAGTTCCCTTGGTAGGATTCTCTGGGGAAACGTGTCACACCCTCGGAACTGTGACTCTTCCAATGTCATGGGGAAAGGGAGCCCTTCAGAGAACGGAGCCCATCAAATTTTGGGTTGTGGAGGCTTTTTCAAGGACATATAATGCCATTTGTGGGAAACCATCCATTCGAGCCTTTGAAGCTATCCCTTCTACCTTGCATCTTAAGGTAAAATTCCCTACCCCCTCGGGAATCGAAGAGGTCCGAGGAAGTCAATCTAAAGCCAGGGAATGTTGCATGAATGCCATCCCCTCGGAAGAGGACGAGCCTACCCTCGGAAACAATAAAAAGCGCAAAACCGAAGAAACACGAGTTCAACCTGTGGAAGAATTAAAGATGGTAGAATTGGTGGAAGGAAGCCCTGAGAAGGTTATCAAAATGGGTACTCACATGACATCAACCATAGAGGCTCAACTGGTTTCCCTCCTCAAGCAATTCCACCATCTCTTTGCATGCGAAGGAGGACCGCCCGGGAGAATTAGCAATAAGGTATGCCAACATTTTCTTAATGTAAAGCCCGGAGCTAAACCTGTTCAACAAAAGAAAAGGAAAATGGGGCCCGAGCGTAACAAAATTATTCACTCGGAAATACAACGCCTTCTCAACTTAAAGCAAATTCGGGAAGTTATCTATCCTGAGTGGTTAGCTAATGTCGTATTAGTCCCCAAGCATGGAGGGAGATGGCGGATGTGCGTGGACTTTATTAATCTTAATGAAGCATGCCCGAAGGACTGTTATCCTTTACCAAGCATAGATCAGTTAGTTGATTCAGTCGCTGGATGTGCACTATTGTCAACCTTAGATGGAGACCAGGGATACAATCAAATCCCAATGGCGGCGGTAGATCAGGATAAAACCAGCTTCATTACGGATGCAGGCACATTTTGTTACCTGGTCATGCCCTTCGGGCTAAAAAACGCTGGTGCTACCTACCAAAGGTTAGTAAGTCTTATGTTCGTAGGACTTATTGGAAAATCAGTGGAAGTTTATGTGGACGACACGGTAGTCAAAAGTAACACTGCTGAGGAGCATCCCGAAGATTTACGAAAAGCATTGGTCATTATGGATAACTTTGGCATGAAAGTTAACCCTAGGAAATGTTCTTTTGGCATCCGAGAAGGTAAATTTTTGGGGTTTATGGTTACGTAGAAGGGAATAGAAGTAAACCCCGAGAAAGCAGAGGCCATCATGGGGTTACCTACCCCGAAGACAGTAAAAGACGTTCAAAAGCTGACTGGTAGAATGGCATCACTGAGTCGTTTCGTCTCCAAGTCAGCGGAGAAAGGGCTTCCCTTCTTCAAAATACTTCGAAATGTCAAAGAATTTCAATGGACCCCCCCAGTGCGAGGAAGCCCTCGGAGAACTGAAAAAGTACATGTTGCAACCACCCTTGCTGGTAAAACCTTTACCTCAGGAGGAGCTATTTCTATATTTATCGGTCGGAGAAGAGGCTATCAGTGCCGTGTTGGTCAAGGAGCAAGATGGAGAACATCGTCCGGTATATTATGTCAGCAAAACCCTCCTCGGAGCCGAGACCAGGTATACCCTAACTGAAAAACTTGTCCTAGCATTGGTTACTACGGCCCGCAAGCTGCGCCCCTACTTCCTTTCCCATCCAATTACAGTGCTAACGAAGTACCCCCTAAGGACCATTCTTAATAAACCCGAATCATCGGGGAGGTTAATAAAATGGGCCGTGGAACTCACCGAGTATGACATTTCTTATGCTCCAAGACCCTCCATCAAGGAACAAGTCCTGGCGGACTTTGTAATGGAACTCACAGGCATAGGATCCGAGGGGAAAGAACCATTGTGGTACGCCTATGTAGATGGGTCCTCGGTGAGCACACACGGGGGGGGGGGGGGGGAATAGTTTTCGTAAACCAAGAAGGGGAGGATGAAAGGCTTCATTTTTCAATCAAAATAGATTATCCCCTCTCTAATAATGAAGCTGAGTATGAAGCTCTCCTTATCGGTATGAGGCTAGCAAAGGAAGGAGGAATGAAAAGAATACTCCTCCATAGTGATTCTCAGTTGATTGTCCAGCAAGTCAAAGGATCCTACGAAGCCAAAGAAGAAAGAATGCAAGAGTACCTCCGAGTGGTCCATCACAGGTCTGAGTGGTTCGAGGAATACGATATAGTTCAGATTCCCCGAAAAGAAAACCAAGAAGCGGATGCCTTATCCAAAATGGCCACTCAAACAGCCGTCGTACACACTCGGAGGATTACCCTACTTCATGTTAACGAGTCTGAAAAAAGGAAAGCAGAGAGGTAAATGCCATCTCAGATCATTCATCCAGTTGGGTGACTCCTATCAAGGCCTATTTACAGGATCCTGAGGGGTACTCCTCGGATAAGAATATCCAGCGGATGATGTTCAGAAAAACCATTCGGTATTTCCTTAAAGATGGAATACTTTTTCGAAGGACGTACTCGTGTCTTCATGCTCGATGCCTTAATGAAGAAGAAGCACAACTACTTTAGCGGAAACTCACGAGGGGACATGCGGGAGCCATACTAGCGGCGAAAGCATGGTCGGGCGCTTGATTCGGCAAGGCTACTACTGGCCCACGATGTCTAAAGACAGTAAAAGCCATGCCGAAAAGTGTAAACCGTGCCAAGCTTACTTGGACCTCTCATTCCTGATTTCGGTCAAAAGAAATTTCTACTGGTAGCTATTGACTATTTCACCAAATGGGTGGAAGCGGAACCCCTGGCCAGGATAACCGCAGGCGCTGTTATCAATTTTCTCTGGAGAAATATCATCTGTCGCTTTGGTGTCCCTCGGAGCTTGGTAAGTGACAATGGTCTGCAATTTACGGACCAAGGGTTACAAAAATGGTGCGATCATTGGGAAATAAAACACAATTTTGCTTCGGTGGGATACCCTCAAGAAAACGGTCAAGTTGAAAGGACCAACAGAACCCTTTTGAAAAACATGAAAGCCCGACTTGATTGGCATAAAGCCAAGTGGGTTGAGGAAATACCCGCTATACTATGGGCCTATCGGACCACGCCAAGCACCGCTACGGGCGAAACTCCTTTCAGTCTATCCTACGGATGTGAAGCTGTCCTGTCCTCGGAGGTCTCAATAGAAAATTGGCGAGTTAAGGAATACGAGGAAGTAATCAACAACTCGAATCTGGCCCTTGCCCTTGATTTGCTCGAGGAGAAGAGAGCCCGAGTAGCCCTCCGAGTGGAATAGTACAAGGCTCGGATGTCGCGATATTACAACGCCAAGGTAAAGCCCCGAACCTTTCAAGTTGGAGATCTAGTGATGAAACGAGTAGGGGCTTCCAAGAATGTAGGCAAACTAGATCCACGATGGGAAGGACCCTATAAGATAGTGGAAATTGTAGGGCCGACAACCTATCGTCTTGCTGATTCCGAGGAAGTAGTGCTTCGTAATACCTGGAACTCAATCAACCTTAGAAAGTATTATGCTTAATGTAATATTCATGCTTGAATAAGAAAAGTTATTCATATACGAAGGGTTTTATTACAAAAGAAAATAGAGTTGCTTGACAAAAGGATAACTCTACATATGAGTCATCTTAGCAACCCAACAAAAAAGCCCCTCGTACTATGAACTAAACTGCATAATATCCCTCCACGAGTTAAACCCCTCCCATAGGGCGCTTTCCTTCTCGAATAAGTCGTCGGCGCTGCTCCTCAGAAAGGGAAAGGGGATCATCAACAAACACAGTTGGAACTGAAGGATCCCCAACAGGTGAAGAGGGAAACTCCTCGAAAACTTGACGGATGTTAAGTGTCGGAATTAGCAAGCCTGGGGGAAACTCTGGCAAAGACTGTACAACATCTCGACACAATTGATAGCCTATATGGACCAAATCACGCATCTCATCTTGAAGAGACACACGAAGGCTAGATGGACCCACCACTTCCAACACTGCTTGGACTCGAGCCATAATCAAAGCCACTGCTTGGGTACGAGTAGTCCCTAGTATTTGCTGATTTAGGGCATCTCTCTCCTTCAGGGCCTGCATCAATTGCTCTTTCGAGGACCTCATTTGGTCATGCAACTCTCCTATTCTCCTCTCTAAATTCAATACACGAGCTCTTTCTAGCACCAGTCGGCGTTCTAAGTCCCACGCTTTATCCCTCTCGGATTGCAACACATTGTTGTGAATTTCCTGGGTGGACTCATGAATTTCCTTCAATTGAGCTATCTCCGTTTGAGCTTCTAAGAGACCTTGCTCCAACTCATCCCGACGACGGTATACTAAACCAGGGTCAGAAGAAGAGCTTTCATAAGATCCGAGGGCATCTAGTACCATATAGATCTGCTCAAAGAACAAAGCAAACTCCCTCAGACATTGGTGACAGGTTAGTAGTAAACAGAATAGATAAAATAAATAAAATACCTCACACAGGTCTTTACAAGCTAAGTCCTGGAGAACGGACACCGGAAGGGTTTTTATCAACCCGCAATCAGTCACATTCAGCAAGCCACTAAGAAAATTTCGATAAAACCCGACAGCTGATCCGAGAGGAGAAACATCCTGACTGTCCTCGAAGGGAAAAGGTCTCCCTAAGGAGGGATTCCCCTCGGGTGGCGGTGTGGGAACACGATCAGGGACACCCTCAAAGGGCGACAAGTCCTCCGTATTGGGGGAGAGAAGATACTCCTCTAACACATTCACCACGACAGAAGTGCGGGGAAAAGGTTGTGACACCACTGGAGTTATGTGGGAGTCTGTTGGGGAGGAAACCGCTATCGGATCTGGCCCTCCGAGAAGAATTATAAAGTTTACTGGGGGGGCTGCTATAGGCGATGCCTCCCGTCCCTCCTCCTCCGAAGAGATATCAACTATTACTTCCTTTACGAGGGGATCAGAACCACCAACTTCCAACAACCCGGAACTACCGTGCAAGGCCCGTCCCAGAAAAACATCATCGGAAGACCCGAGAGAAAACTCTCCCATTTCTACGCCTGTAAAAAACATCAGTATGCCAACAGTCCGAGGACACCCAGACGATTTACAAATAAAACAGGTAAGGAGTGATCAGTAAAACTTACGGAAATAAAAGTTACTATGAAGAGGACGGGAAGTAGGAGTACATCCCTCCACTCTATCTTGTAAACCCGCTAAAATCAGGGCCTCGGGGAAGTCCAGCAGCCTGGATATGTCATAGGAACCAGAAAAAAGCCCTGAGTGAAGCAATACCTCCTTCTCGTGACCTTGTGTTTCGGCGTTAGGAGCAATATATCCCAGACCCCATCGGATGGGTACCCCCCACGATCTGGCTGATTGACCTCTCGGACGGACAAAGAAAAATCTCCGCCTCCAATCCCCTCTACAAGAGTGGGTATTGGATACACGAGTGAAGGTATTTTCCTTGTCCCAATAGGTCAAGCTAAAGAAGGGAGTCCCCTCTGAACAGGGTCGAAGGGCAAATATTGTTCCCACCCGATAAAGGGGACATTGAAAGGTTTAAAATCTCACAACGCAGGACATATCCCACCAAATTACTATATGAACTTGGTGTTAACTAACTCGGACATACCTGCTAGTACCGAAAGAGTATTTGGAAAAAGGGGTGGAAAAACGTCTGTAACCCACAACGCATTTGTTCGTTATAAATGGTCAGATAACCCGAGGGAGGCGCATAAGCTCTCTGACCCGAGGAAGGCACCATCACGTCATATTCTTCGAAATCCAAGTTATAACCAGCAAAAAGAGATCTTACCGAATTCTCGCACTCCGTACTCGTAGTGGATCCTACACGTCCCCTACCTATCAATCTGGATGGATTAAGAGGAATCAAATCAAATTTCGAAGAATCATCTGCCAAAGAATATGGCTCTCTGCCCATGAATATCTCCCTGATATGATTGACTCTACGTGAATTTGTAGATGAAAGCCTACGAGCTACTCCCAAAGAGGAACTAACACCAAGTGTCGCTTGGTTTTCGGATAAATTATCCCTCGGAGAGGAATTCTCACGAGAAATAGGAGGAACCCTTGATGGTCTAGAAGGACTCCGAGCGGTGTCCCGAGAGGAACCACAAGATGAAACTGAACCACTTCTTCTATAGTAAGGGGGCATCATCTTTTCGGGTAAGTATTATCCTCGTGCTCATAGCTATTGACAAACTTGAAAGAAGATCAAAGACTAGTTATGATTATAAAGTTATGATCATAAGGTTAGTATATAGCCCAAATACATATACACTCTTTATTTCGTGATTAAAAGAAGAGGATTAGATTCATATTGCATAAAGTAAGGGACACGTGTCAAAAAAATTTCTTAATTAAAAGTGACACGTACCTTACTTAACCATGCAAAGCAACACCTCCTACTTAGGAGATAAGCTTACTCAGCAATCTTATATGGTTTATCATTATCCTCCTTAATTAAGGTTTTAACAATAAAAACAAAAGGTAGAGAAATGAAAAATGGAAAAAATATTTATTAATTTAATAAGCCGAAGAGCCCTCGGAAAGGACGATAAGTACAAAGGACATTTATTTAAAACAAGAAATGAAAATTACAAAGAAAAGACTATGCCCTCGTGGTAGAAGGGTGTGAAGGAGGCGTCTCCTCGGCAGAAGTACCCAGCGGAGCAAGGCGAGAAATCGGAGAAAATACCCCCCGGAACCGCTCGCCCTCGGACTCGGACTACTAGCCGAACGCATCGGAGAAGGTGCGGGAGAATCCCTAGGAGATAGCAGGCCCCCAAATCTCCCCACAAAGTAATGACAGTCATCGGGAGTTGGCTTCTTCAACTTGCGAAGGTCAAAAGACTTTGAAAAGTCAACATCCGACCTTATCAGAGACTTGGCCAGCCTGGCACACTCCAAGTAACCCCACAAAAGGTGGCCTGTCAAGAGCTCGTGAGAAGGCGTCTCGGAGACTCCCGAGTGCTGCCTTGAGATTTCTTGTTGAGCAAATTGAACAGCTGCATCAACTTTAGCCTGCACATCCTCGGGAGAAAGAAAGTTTGCCAACTTTCCCTTGGCTGATTCAGCCCTATCGGTGACTTGGCTTAATGGCTCCTGGAGACTCCTTTCCCTCTCACCACCTTCTACCACTGCTTTCTCAAGAGCAGCGATACGAGCAGTGAAGACCCTCTCGGACTCTTCTCTTTCCTTCTCCAGAAGAGCTATCTTAGCTGTTGCAGCCTTCTCGGATGTCTCCATTTTCTTACGAGTAGACTCAACAGCGTTCAACTTATGGTGCAAACCCTCATTCGCCTTCTCAGCTTCTTGAAGAGCGAACTCGAAGTTAGAAATCTTGGTGAGGAGAACATCCTCCCTCGTCTGGCTTTCTTTGTCCCGGACCAAAAGAGGTGCTAGTTGCGCTCGGAGAACTTCCACCTCCTCTATGTCTTTCCGACCACGTTCTTCCACAGCAGTAACCGCCTCCCGAGTCTTTCCAATCTGCGAAGAAATCAATAAGAAAAAAGTTAACACAAGTGCATCATATAATCCCGAGAAGACTAGTACGGAGAAACTTACCATGAGCCCCAACCAGTTAAGACTGGTATACATAAATTGATACCCCTCGGCAGGTGTTGAACTGGAGGAAGCAAAAAACTGGAGAATGTCCTGATAAGCTTCCCCCACTGTCCGAGACGAGAATTGCCCCTCAGGTCCACTAGGAGGAATGGGCGCCTGGAAGGTGTGACCTCTCGGAGAAAGAGTCACTGGAACAGAGGAAGATGCTGGAATGCGACTCCCCGGAAGAGTAGCTCCGGGTACTGGAGTCATCACCTCCGAGTTTGTAAACACGGCCCGAGAACCGCCAACTGCTACGGATGGACCAGTCTCCCCCAGGAGGGAATTCAAGATCCCCTCCTTCACATCTCTGTCCTCGGAAGAAGGGTCAAATTCCCCTTGAGTATCCTCGGAACCCCCTCGTGAGGCCTCCTGCTCGGGAACATTAAACTGGGCCAAGAACTCTTCTTCTACAAGAGATAATCACTGAAGGTAAGAAAGAGAATGAAACTAGAAAAAATTATTAATAAAAGAGGACGAGTAATGAACATTTACCGTATAAAGAAGGCTCTTCTACCATCGGAGCCTTGCCTTTGTCCACAACCACTATATCAAGAAGGAAAACATCAGCACATGAAGGAAGTCTACAGTGAGAATATGAAAAACTTGGTTAAAAACTCATAAAACCTCACCACGATAAGCAGATTCAGGAATTTCCGAGGACGTAAGTTCAGTTGAATCAGGAGAAGGATCATCAGAAGACAAATCAACCACTTCATTAGTCTTCTGAACAGCCTCTTCCTCAACTGCCCTCGGAAACACCCCTTCTTCAGATGCCCTCGGAGAATTTCCTATGTCGGATCCAGAAACGGGTAGATCTCCCGTCTCGGACCTAGAAACGGGCACCAAAGCCAAATCCCAAGAAGAAGGAGCTACCTGGCGCAATGGAATCGCACTTCTGATAACCCCTGTCATATCTATACACAGAGGAGAGTGGTCCTCGGGGACCCCCCCACCTACGGAGTTGTTTGCTCGCCCTCTAGAGCATTGACTTCCCCTTCTTCGTGATCACCCTCCTCTGGCGCATCAGAAACACCACTCGGAGTAGGATCACTCGGACCCGACAGATAATAGTTGGCCATAACCTCCTCTGCATCACCCCAAAGTTAGGATACATAAGTACAATTTACCATTATACGCAGAAAAGGAATAAAAGAAGAGAATAAGGAACTTACGAAAAAGATTTCTGGCCTCGGGAGACAGGGACAAGGGTTTCTCCACAGCATCATTGGTAAACACCACCTGATGAAGACCGGACGTCTCGAACAACATTGTAAAATCCTCCGACTCCATCAACTTATGTTGAGAAATCACGGGAGATAAAACTACCTCCGGGTCCAATGTATGCACTGGAGTTGTGCACTCTCTCCAATCAAAGGGCATATCCCATTCACCTTGTGCGAGCCTCACAAAAAATACCTATTTTTCCAAACACTATGCGAAGTAATTGTCGCCCCCAGGATCCTCTTCGTGGAATCCCCCGAGTTGTCCTGATGACGAACATTATAAAAGGGATACCCCCGGGCGACACCCCCACATCAAAGATTGAAAGAAAGTGATCTACCCTACACTCCAACCCATTCAATTGACACCAAAAAACATAAATGCAGAGGGCAGCAAACCCGTTCGGAACCATTTGACTCGGGCTGATGTTGCAAGTTTTAAAAACCTCACAAAAGAAAGGGGACATGAATGAACGCCACCCATATTTTACTTGAGCAAAATAGACTGTCAACATACCCGGAGGAGGATAACATGCTCTCTCGTCCCTAGTCGGAATTTGGAACACCATGTTCTTTTGAAAAGCCCATGTTGAAGTGAACAAATCTAGCACATGTTCACGAGTAGCAATACTCGGAACCCTCTCCACTTTAGCAAAAGTCCGAAGAGGCGCCTTCTTTGGTTTGGGAACCCTAGCTTTCTTAGAAGAAGTAGCGCCGCCCTCAGAAGAAGTAGCAATCTCTCCTTTACGTTTACGAGTGACTACCCCCGTTGGAATACTTCTCACAGTAGCAGAAGAGTCAATCAGAGCAATGGCTTCACATGATGTAGTGGCGGCAATAGGATCGGTATTGGTGGAAGAGGCCATTGGTGTGATAGTAAATAGAGGAGTGTTTTCAAAAAGAGGAAGAAAAGCGAGTAAGTATACTGGGAATTGGAAATACAAAAGACGAAGAATAGAGGTTAAGGAAAGAGATTTTTTGCTCTGAGAGAAAATTACCACAAAGACGAGTTGAGAGAATGAAGAGAAAAAGGCAACAGTATCCCTATTTATAGCCGGAGATGACAACGGTCAAGAATTTTGAAGACGTGGAACTTATTTAAAGCTCCACGTAACGGCCACTTGATCATGTCACGCCGTCTCTATTCTGACCGTTGCCAACGGTCAGATATTTCAACTTTCAAAGCCGGTCAAACAACAGTCCGCCACCTGCGCCCCGAGATCTCCGCGTGCCTAATAACGATACCCTAAGGGTATTCAGGTAAAATCCTTATAAAATTCTAAATATATATACTTATCTCTCGGAAAAATATCAAAAGACAAATATAGAGGATACCAGAACAAGAACTAACCCCTCGCCTCACCGAGGACGATGATTAAAATTTCGCTTGCCTTTATAAAGGCAATCGAAATTTTGGGGGGGGGGGGGGGGGGGGGGGGCTAGTGTTAACCATAAAAATAAAAAAAGGGAAAAGAAGAAGGTTAATCCTACTCGGAAAATCAATAAATGGACAATACAGTTGACACGAGTACTTCCGATGAGATGTACCCACTCCTAATAAGGAGACCCCCTCGGATGTTGCTCTACTTCTCGGTTACTAACCTAACAAAGGCATAAAAGAGCCCACAAGGAGGAACATAAGCGTCCCTTGGAAAGTCAAAGGGTGAGTAAAAAACAGATATCAACGCGGCATCGAAAAAAGAGCAAACCCCGATGGATCCGCGCGACTCCGATATCCACAATGCGCCAAGAGGGACCACAACGGACCCCGAGTCCCATGAACTTACAAGAAAATTTCCTTGCTGAACACTCCTCAATATGAACTGTCCTCGGAGCACGTTCCTTAATGAAAATTGCCCTCGGACCATCATCCGAAGACTCGTTCTCAGAGAAAAAACCAGAGATGAAGAACAGAATGTCTAATAAATATATTTCGAGAACTTATACGGAAAAGTCTCATTTCAAGCAGAGTAAATACAGCCCTCGGAGATTAAATCGAGCCCTCGGAGATTAAATCAAGCCCTCGGAGATTAAATCAAGCCCACGGAGATCATATTATACCATCAAGGATCCTGTTACGTTATCACATTACGTCCTCGGAGATCACCCCAGTCATTGAAGAATAAACCCGAGTCAAGAAAGGGAGATAAAGCCCTTCGGAAGGCATATACATCAGTCCTTACTTTCATACGAGCATTCTTATTATGTGTCAACAAAAGCCTAGCCCTCGGAAGAATAACGTCCCCAAAATAATCATTCATTGGAGATTCTCGAAGCCATCGGAAAGCACAAAATCGGGTCTAGTCAGCATCCAGTAGATCAAGAGATAAATCTTATCCTAATTTGTACACCTGTATTAGTGAAACGACACCTATCTTTACTAAAGCACATGCACAATGACACCTGCCCTTATCAAAGTCTATATAAAGGGAGGTGATCAACAGAAGAGAGATAACTAAGTCCAACTTAGTACAACTTACTACTAGTACACAAAGAGGAGGAAAAGTTAAGTGAATAAAGGAAGGAAACTTTCTTGTAGTTCTAGTTATTTTCCAGTCATTTCCACCTGCGATTGTTTCTGAATCACGGACATGGCGTTCCGACCCAATATAAATATCTTTCGTTAAATAGGGAATAATTCTAAACCCGTTAACACTTTCAGTTATTGCTATCCGTCCTCCTCCCCACCCTTCATTAGCCTCCATTGGCGTCCATTATATGAACACCACGTCGCTGCATAAGTTTTGGAAAAGCACGCCATCTCGTCCGATTTCCCTTCCTTCTCTCCCGCAAGCACACCGTTGCGATTGCCCCAAATCGTCCAACTCACCGTGACAATAAGGCTACGAAGCTGCGAATCCGCTGTTCTCATCACACGTCCCCACCAATCACACACGGACTCCGCCTCCGTAATCTAAAACTTCACCGGAATATTAGATAAAGCCCTAACTTGTCGTGCTAGAGGACAAGTAAACAATGCATGGCGAAGCGTCTCTACCTCATCGTGGCAAATAACGCAAGAGGTCTCAACACAAACACCACGCCTGGCCAGTTTCCATCTCGTTGGAAGGATATCCATGCAACAACGCCACAAACAAATTTTTATTTTGCTCGCACACTCCACTCTCCATATTTTTGCCCAAGCGACGTGAGCCGTTGAAATCGACGCTTCCTCCCTCGTAGTCCGCCCCAGCCCTTGCTCGATAATTAAGTGATATGCACTTCAAACACTAAACTCACCCTTCTTCTCATAATGCCATAACCGTCGGTCCTCGTTGCTAGTATCCCCAAGTGGTATTTTTAAGATCACCTCGACATCCACCTCCCATAAAAATTGTCGCAGCTTTCCCACATTCCACCACCCCGTATCCGCGTCAATTAAACCAGTCACCATCATAAAAGGCTCCTCTGCGCTAGCTGGGGTTATCGGTCGGAAAGAGCGCGTCTAGGCAACCACGCGTTGTGCCATACAGAAATCAGCTCACCATTCCCCACATGCCAACGGGTTCCTTGCTTCACAACCTCGAGTGCCTCCCATATACACCGCCAAGAATATGATGGATTCGCTCCAAGCCTAGCCTCGCTAATATCCGAGTGAGGAAAATACTTGGCCTTATAGATTCGACTCACCAAACTCGTGGGATTCATCATTATTCTCCAAGCTTGTTTGACAAGAAGCGCCAAGTTAAAAGCCCCCAAGTCACGGAACCCTAGTCCCCCATCAAACTTACGTCGACACATCTTTTTCCATGCCACCCAATGAATTTTACTCTGTCGAAGTCACATTCGCATCACAAAATAGCAACGTATCATCAGCAAATATGAGATGCGAGACAGTGGGCGCATTACGACTAACTTTTACCCCCTTGAGCTCCGCCCGCTCCTCCGCCATTGAAATAAGAGCTGAAAGAACCTCAGAAACAAATAAGAATAGGTAGGGGGACAGTGGATCCCCCTGCCTAATGCCCCTTTCGGGGAAAAAAACACCTGATTCTCGCCCATTAATTAGAGTAGAATATGATACAGATGTGACACCAAGCATAATGAGAGAAACAAAATTAGCATGAAAGCCTAACTTGAGCATTACCTTCTCCAAAAAGGGCCACTCGACTCGATCGTAAGCCTTACTCATATCCAACTTCAGCTTCATATGACACCGTTTCCCTGTTCTCCTATTCTTAAGACAATGATTAACCTCAAAAGCCACAAGAATATTATCAGTGATTAAGCGCCCTGGAACAAACGCAGATTGAGATGGAGAAATAATATTGGCCAATAAAGGTTTGAGGCGGTTAGCAAGCACTTTTGAGGCAATCTTAAAACACACATTACTAAGACTAATAGGGCGGAACTGAGCCACTAAGGAAAATAGAGGAACTCAAAAGGCGTTTTAATCGTTTTGGTGTTTGTGTTGAGGTAGATAAAAATTGGGAAGTTCAGCTACTGAGTATGTCGGTTGTTACCATTACGGTTGTATGGCCTGTTTTAATGATAGTTCATGTTTAAAAAAAAAGAAGAAGACGTAACTAATGGTAGGCTAAGTTCTTGGCCTAAAAGATTCTAAATAGATATGCATTTTCACGTAGGTTTACGAACCTAATTTTGGAATAGCACTACAACAATGTTTCATATAACAAGCTTATATGGGAGGCGATTACGGGATACCAACAATAATATGTAATATAGAAGGCGAATTCAGGCCTACAGAAATTCAGGAGGCCCAAATTCACCTCATATTCCAGTAAAGCTGACACCCCAGTCAAATAGACAAAACGGAACCACTTAAATCCCGCCACGTGGTGGGAGGCGAATATATGTCTCCCGTAATTCAAAAATAAAATAAAAAAATTTATATATAAAATCACTTAAAAAAATTAAAAATTATAATGTGGTGGGAGGCGACTAATTGCCTCCCATTTTTTTTTAAAAAAAATAGCATGGTAATTATCCCTTCTATCCTGTATATGTAACGTTTTTTTTTTCTTTTTAGTGATTGTTCTATACATTCCCGCAAATAATATATTTCCAGTCTCTATAACAAACTAGTTAAATGTTCGAGAATAATTTACTTGCGAGTAACTTTGAGAAAACTCATTATCGTTTTGGGATTCGACACTCCTACAGAATTGCGGTCCCAAATACTTTCGAACGTGCAACGGAAAAAGACCTACTCGTTAAGCAAAATCAACTTACACTTTGACTTCCTCGAACTATTAAACTTAGGTGTCTCTTAAACCCTCTAGCTAAAATTTATGACTATCAATTAATTACATTGTTTATTACGGGCCCTGAAGTTTCGGATAAAGTCATAGATTATCATCAAGATAGTACGTAATTAATTAGTTTTCCAACTTTGATATTTTGAACTTAAGTAAGCGTCATCAACTAAAAGCCAGGATATCCAAAGATACACAAATCTCAAGATTAATAACTTGCTGCCAGGATATCAAAGTTCTCATCATTTTTCCTTGGAAGTGGAATATCCGTTTGATAAGAATTAATTACTTTTACTTTCGAAGTACGCGTAGAGGTAAAAATGGAGTCATGAACTAATGCTGGCCGGGGGTATCAAGGCTTTTGGTGAAAGTGCAATGCTTCATGAATTAGTCCATCATTTTCCGATGTCAAATGCAATTAATATTTATTAATAACCTATACAGGGATCTTGAATTGAATATATTAAAATCTGTACGATCTCTTTAGAATACGGGACACATGGTAGAATTTTTGATAAAACTATTAGCATGTTTAACGAGATATCAATCAACATATCACCACCTTAATGTTCTTTCAGTGATATTTATGTTAAAAAACTGTTAAAAACTGACGACTTAATTTTTTTTTATATAAAGTTTAAAATAGTAGTTGATAGCATATATAATGGTAGAGAGGCAATAGCGTAACCCACTAAACTCTCAAAAAGACGAATGTACTCATCACGATATGAACACGACTGAATAAGAAGTTCGCGAGGCTCTTTAAGCATCGTAGCATGAAGAACCGTTACCAAAGAAGTTGGCACATGGAGAGGAGATAGCAAGGACCTCCGTAAAAACCACCACTATCACGCTCTTAGAGGAACGAAGATATAGCCTCGTACATAGACTACTACATAGCGCAGCCTCGTACAAGAGATGATTATTATATTCTTAGGACTGACAAGATTAGGTGCTATAAAGAGGGAATTTATTTGGTTAGGTCTCATAACCTGGCTCTTTTTTTATTTTGGTCCAATAAATTGCACACCTTGATTTTGGTCACTCAACTTGGCACATTGACTCGATTTTGGTCCCATTACCAGTGCTCCGTCCAAATTCGTCGAAAAAAATCATACGTGGCACCCGTTGACCACCCAATGACCTATTTTGACCAAATTTCTGACCTCACTTGTATGGCACCCATATGAAAAAAAAAAACAATAAAACACCTCACATCACTCTTATATCTAATAAACTTATTAAATTAAAAGTAATATTACTTTCAATAACAAAAATACTAAAAATATGTATACTTTTATAATTCAAAAATATATTTAAGTTATTATATATTAGCTAAATTGTAAAAAAGTCATTATACAATTTAAATTTAAATAACTTATTTCTCAATAAATAAATAAGCTTAAAAAAAGGTTTAGTATGTTACCCCCCACCCCCAAACCCCTTTCCTCCACCACCATCTTCATCTAAGTCAACCATCTCCAAATCCCACATTTTCCAACCAAAATTCATCTCCAAATCCCACCTTATTCAACCTCATTCAACCGATTTGCGAGTTTGGGGGTGGTGGAGGTTGGATTGGAGAGGTAGTGGTGGTAGGAGGGCACTTTGAGGTGGTGGAAGTCGGATTGGGGAGGTGGAACGCGGTGGGAGACGGGTTTGGAGTGGTGGAGGTCGGATTGGGGAGTGGTGGCGGGTAGAGAGTGGGAGAGGAATGGAAAAGAGTGTGGATTGAAAGGTGGAGGTTAGTGGTGGAGGAAGAGGGGGGCGGGGGAGGTGGAGCTAGGTGGTAGGGTGTTTGAAAAAGAAAATGATTTTATTTGTTAAAGTTAAGTGGCAAATTAATATTATTAAGTTTTTTAGGTTTGTTATTTATAAAATGTAAATACTTATAAGTGAGTTACTCAATATATTAAAAAATATTTATAAAATAATTACTTTTATAATGGGATAAGAATTTGTAAAACATAATATAAAAACTAGCAATATAAAAAAATATAAATCTTATAGTATTGAATAGATAATTATTACTTAACATTATATAAAAAAATTATTTAACTTTAACAATACATATAACTTTTTTTATTATTTACATGTATGCCACGTGGGTCAATGAGGTCAAAATAGGTCAATGAGTGGTCAACGGGTGTCACGTATGATTTTTCCGACGAATTTGGGTGGAGCACTGGTCATGAGACCAAAATCGAGTCAATATGCCGAATTAAGTGACCAAAATCAAGGTGTGCTAAGTTATTGTTCCAAAATCAAAAGGAGCCAAGTTATAAGACCAAATCATTAAAAATTTCATACAAAGACTTTTAAAGTACAAGTTAGAGACCTACTCAGACAATTATTTGTCAATCAGAAAGCATTTACACTCATATGATCTTATTTTATGAACGTCATATATTAACTATCATCGCATGTCCTATTAATGAAGGACAACTGGTCTGCCATAAATAAAAAAAAATCGGTCCTCGCTATATTTATCCTATAGGCAGTTGGAAAAGGCAATAAAGTCACTGATAATCAGGCACACTTACGGCATATTTGGAATGTTAATAGGCCATATTAATTAAATAGTGTGGGTTTATACCACATTTTGTTGACAAATAAAAGGTAGAAGGGGCCAAGATAAATTGCTTTTTTGGAGCATTTTCCAAGATAACTAATCTCACCTCCCCCCCGCCCGTTATGATAATTTAATGCCACAACCACCAACTTCAGCCACTCAAGTTAAATACCGTTCTGCCCCCACTTTTTCAAAAAAAATTACATTTTCCTACCCCTAAAAAGGTGCCTACATCACAATTGAATGACATAAAGTAGAATCACGAATTACGAAGCAACTTAAGGGTAGTTTCAGTAATTCACGAAATTATGTGGATGTGTATGTGCGGATGTGTATGTGCAACCAAATATGAGTTTTAGTAAAATTAAAGGCTACAAGGTGGGATTTTTTTGGCAACCAAATGTGAGATTAATTATTTTATTTAGTATAATCTTGACACTAAATTATATGGGTTTTCAGCTCATGGGGCAACCAAATGTGCCGTTATTCACAAGAATATATATCATCATTGTATTAAGGTGTATTGCAAATTGTTATCTATTAAATCTAAGTTATACATTTCTACAGTTAGTATTATTCGAATTCCTTTATATTTATCCTCTAGTTACCTATGGACATCTATTTTTACTACAAGAGGAGTGTTACGACTCATCAAATAGTTTTAGTTAGGCACTTGTACTAATTTTGAATTATCATTAGTGATCATCGGTGTATTCAGATATATGATATTCAAAACAGAAGACTAAAATTGCCTCTTCCACCTTATTAGTTTTGAGGACGACCATGAAAGGGAAAATGACTTTTTTTTTGCCCTATAATTTGGGCTACAACTACCTTCTGTCCCTTAATTTTACGGGCTTCATTTTTGCCCTGTAATTCAATAATTTTTTTAAAAATGCCCACTGGCCAAAGTCGAAGCCCGGTTATTGTGCTGACCACGTGGCAGCTGATGGGGCTGCTACAGTACGGCCACGTGAGCCACGTAGGATCCTAGGTGGAATAGAAAATAAAATAAAATAAACCAAAATTGCAAATGAATCTCCCCCAAATTCTTCTCACCAAATTATGCGTCCCCGAACCTCCCCACCCCACTCTCAACCCCACCCAAATCCATCTTTGTGGAGAGGCCTGCGGCGGTGCGAGGGACCAAAATCTTGCGAAATTGGACGACGGGGAGGCTTGCGGCGGTGCGAGGGACTGGAGTCTTGCGAAATTGGATGACGAAAAGGCTTGCGGCGGTGCGAGGGACCGAAATCTCGCGACGGAGAGGGCTCAACGGGGCTGTGAGAAGAAGGAGATGGTGATGGTGGGTTTATGAGGAGTGCGATTTGGGAGCTGGTGGTGGTGGTGAGGAGTTTTGGGGCAACGATGAGAAGCTTCGTCGAAAAAGCGGCAGATCATATTGGACTCCGATGAGAAGCTCCGGTCGAAAATGCGATGGTTTGCTAGCGGTCAGACGTCGTACGATTTGTGACGCCATTGATGGATTTTCAAAAGCAGCCGATCTCGCTCTCTAAAACTGTAATGTTTTTTTGCCTTTAAAAAAATAAAATACATAAAGATGATGGTGGTGGTGGTGTTGGTGGTGAAGAAGATGATGGTGGCGGTGGGTTGTGATGAAGAAGATGGTGGTGGCGGTGGGTTAGACTTAGGGAGGTGGTGGTGGTGGTGGTGATGAAGAAGATGATGGTGGCGGTGGGTTAGGGAGGTGGTGGTGGTGGTGGTTGTGATGAAGAAGATGATGGTGGCGGTGTGTTAGGGAGGAGGTGGTGGTGGTGGTAGTGAAGAAGATGATGGTGGCAGTGGTGGTTGTAGTGAAGAAGATGATGGTAGCACGGGGTGGTGGTGGTTGTGATGAAGAAGATGATGGTGACGATGGGTGGTGGTGGTGATGGTGGTGAAGAAGATGATGGTGGCGGTGGGTTTATGAGGTGGTGGTTGTGATATAGAAGAGGATGGTGGCAGTGGGTTTGGAAGGTGGTGGTGGGAAATGAAGAAATGGAGATGAAAGGGCGAGAGTGGAGGTGAAATGGCGCGGGAATGGTGACTGATTGGCACGACTTTTCACCTGCAATTTTTTTAATCCACCTAGAAATATATGTGGCTCCACGTGGCTGCACTGTAGCCCAGTCAGCCGTCAGGTTGGCAGAACATTAACCGGGCTTCGATTTTGGTCTACTGGACATTTTTAAAAAAATAAATTGAATTACAGGGCAAAAATGAAGCCCGTAAAATTAATGGACAAAAGACAACTTTAGCCTAAATTATAGGATAAAAAAAGTTATTTGCCCTCCATAAAATTATGTAGCATATATATAAGAAGAACGAATAAACATTTAATATAGTTATGCTAAATATATGCTTCTACCATAATCCGGTCGATGCGTAAAATTAACCGGTCGCAGCAAAGTTTATATACTATTTAAGTTCACAGCAACATTCATAGAACTCATGATGCTATTAATATTATCCTTATATGGTATATTACATTTATCTTTCTAAAAGAGTATTAGGTTGTGTATATAGCGGTCACTATCATAAAATAAAATTTATACATAACAGAAATAAAATATTTCCAATTCATTAAATATCATGGACTCTTAAAAAGTATTCTATTCATGTAGAATATCAAATTAATTACACAAGAATAGTGTGTAATTTTTTAATTTGTTATCCTTATATTTAAATTTCAATAGGGTTGACCAAAACTCATGTCAATTAAACATATGGGGGCTAAAGTGTGGTACGTGGCTAATCCCGACCCGGACTTAATACATAATTGTACTAAGTATATTCACCAACAAATGAATCTAATAATTGATTTGATTAAAGGTGGGAAATTGTTTGACTTTTTACCATGGTGTGTCATGTGTGTAAGGATAATCATTTCTTAGTTTCTAATTTCGCTTGTTAAGCTAAAACGTCAATCGACATCAACATCACAAAGGTCAACATATTTCTTAAAAGAATCAAATTGGTTGGCAAAAATGTCATGAAAAAGACATTGAATATTATTTCTTAATGATTGTAGACACATTAATGTAGTGTCTAATTAAATTAAATGATGATAAGTCTTAAAATGCAAGAAATATAAAATATATTATTTTATTCTAATATTCAAGGATTAAAATAAATATATATTCATCAATTTTCAAGAAAAAAAAAATATTTTAACATTAAGTCTCAAGTCAAGGAAGGAATTTCCCACCAAGTCTCAATCTTCAAGAGATGGAAAGAAGATTCTCTTAGATCAAGTCTTCCAAATCATGAAATTATAAACGCAATCACAACCGTTCATCTCATCTGGAAATTCTGATAGAGATTCACTCTACAACTATAAATAGAGGTGCTCTTGAAGAAGAAAAACATAATTCAACCTTCAAGAATTCAGAGCAAGGAAGTTCAGCAAATCCTTTCCAACAAGCCCACCAATTTTCAAATGTATTCTTCAACAATTTTCAAGGTGTTCTTCGTAAAGAACTCTTTTCAATCCGACATCAAGCCTCAATTTCATCCACAAATCGTTTTTGAACATCGTGTCTCTGCCAAGAAGATCAGATCTTTAACATATCCAAAAAATCCAAATTAAATCCATACGGTTCTTCGTCCATCTTCAAGCTAAAGCTCTATTTGATTCGAGACCAAGTCACAAGACTCTCGAAAAACTGTTTTGAAGATTGAAATCCAGTCAAGAAAGATCAAAATTCAACATATTCAAAGAACTGAGGACGAAGATCATATCATCCTTCATTAAATTCCCAAATCAAATCACCGTTTAATACTAGATCAAGTCCAAGGACCCCCGAATTAACGTTTCTCCAAGTTCAAATCATTTCAGTGAAGATCAAATTGAAGATTTTCACCACAAGTTTTAAATATTGTTCTTGTAGAATTGAATCAGGGGATCAAATAAGAAGATTGCACCACAATTGTACTTTAAGTTTATTCAAACTTATTTTGTAATCTTGTCTTGTCTTTTAATTACAGAGATCAAGAATTTGTCATTACAATGATGACGCAAAATACTTTTCTTAATGACGTCGTATACTCCCCTAGGTCGTATAGTGCCATGTGGTCGTTTCCACGATCAGGTAATATTCATAATTTTTATAAACAACGCGTGTGGATTTAACGTAAGCATATGTTACCTTAATTATAAACAACGCGTGTGGCTCTATTAAAAAATGTTGCATCACTCTGATTTATAGGCTGGCATAAACTGAAAAATACACCACAAAAAAAAGCTTACAAAAGAGATAGACCCCCAGTCAAAGAAAATCAGACGCCAATCGATTGATACATACACTTGTTATCACCGCATAAACAAAATGGTTAAATAGCTTCATTGTAGAAACATTTCTACGAAGTTAAGCTCTCTGTGTCCATAATCAGTGAAAAGCATCATTCTCTGTAGATAAAATAAACTTATGACCTACAGAATGCTCCTCGAGTCAAGATTAGCATCCGCATTATAAATAATATGTGATTGATTTCCTTGTTTAAATTCCTTGGGTGGAGGGTGGGGGAGGGGGGGAGGGGGAGAGGGGCAATCACATAAAAGCTAGAGAATTGTTAGCCTTATTTATTAAGTTTATTATTTCTCAATCATGCATGCATGGCATGTTGATGATGCATATATTATGTCTAGTTTGGTATAATTTTGTATGGGTTACACGGAAGACAACAAAAGTACAATATGGGCTTGAAGTACACCAATCTATGCTAATCTATTACAAGAATTGACTAGTTTAGTCCGGAACACCTAATAAGCACGTAAGGATAGCCAAAACAGATTGGGATCTCCAAAAGCCTCGAATCTGGAATTGTTGAATTGACCCAATATCGAATGCTGAAGAGTATCGAATTGGATCACACTCGAACAGAAATGTCAACTGAGTACCGAAGTGTCGAATTGACCCAATATCAAATGCTGAAGAGTATCAAATTAGATCACCCTCGAACAGAATGCCAACTGAATACCGAACTGTCAAAATGGGAGTATCGAGTCCTAAATAGTATCTAAAGAGTTGATCTTCAATACTGTTGAACCAAGGTAGAGAACCCCCGAATGCTCTGGTCGACCGAATGCTAGACTATCAAATTAGGCATTCAATCTAAGAGTGGGGAGAGCTACAGTAATTAATGATGTGCGTAATTCTCGGAATATCAGATATTTATAGACCTCGAATTACGGATCTCGTATCCCATATTTATCGAGATAATATCGAACTGAACATTCCATACTGGGCCAGTATTGAATTGACTATTCGATACTTGCCCTGAAGAGTATCGAACTGCCCACTCGATACTCTTTTTGCTGGGTATTGTTTGTTGGACCATGCAACTCTTTGCGTTGGGCTAGCCTAATTAGCCCCACCAATGTCCAATGTATGAATATTAACTGAATATCATATAATTACTATCCACACAAGGAAACTACATACGAACTCTTTCAAGTGTACATAATGTTATGATTTTAATTGTCGTTTCACACGTATGGACAATTACTCGAAACCTGCATCTAACTTTTAGTGTAAAAAATAAAAAGAATAGAATGTTACCTTTAATATTTAGTAGCATAGAGTATTTACATTTTTCGTAAAACTTTTGTAGTAAATATATCGAGAAGGTTGGAGAATATAAGAAAAGTTGTTGGAATAATTTGAACAATGAAAACTATTATAAAGACAAGAATCATGAGTACGGAAGTAGATGAATGAAATAGTTGCATGAGAAGTGCAAATTTGCTGCTATTACACGTTAAAAAACCTTAGTTTCAACATTCTTCACTTAATTTCATAATTCACTTAATTTCATAAAACCTTGCATCAAGCGTAATATCAAAAAATGTTGTATTGGTATAAGAATTACTTCAGTATTTTATCTTGGTAAACACATGGAATTCCACCACGAGAACACTTGGTAAAGACTTAAGAATATTAATCCTCCTCCACCCCCAGCACATGCATGACACACGACGAATATACCTCTATTGAATACCTCTATACTGGTTCAACCCCTACCCCTACCCTTCGTGAAATGACAACATACATTATTAACCGAGTGATTTAACTGTGATAATAAGATAATCTTGTGGCTTTCTCTCCACATAAACAGAGGTTTTTTGACCTCTTTTTTTTCTTTACATCTAAGGGGGTTGACTCTTTGAAGGAAAAAGAATTCAATCTAAACACAACACAAATCCCATCAAACACCCTTCAACCATGAATCGTTCATCTAATCATCTTAATCTCGGCTATTAAATGTTCTTATCTATAAGATCTACTCCTTTGCTACACACAATATAAGCTCGTCACGCAAGGTCAAATAAAGATATAACCACCACCCTCCTCCCCCCGCCCCACTCTCTCTCTCTCTCTCTCTCTCTCTCTCTCTCTCTCTCTCTCTCTCTCTCTCTCTCTCTCTCTCTCTCTCTCTCTCTCTCTCTCTCTCTCTCTCTCTCTCTCTCTCTCTCTCTCTCTCTCTCTCTCTCTCTCTCTCTCTCCAAGATCATCCCTTCTCTACAAAAAAATACCTTCATGCACATAGTATTATAGCTACTACGTACCAATAGTTAATTCTATTTTAGAAGATCTCCTCCTACTCCACACCAAAACTCGTTTTATGGGGGGTAGTAATTAAAATCGTAAATATGGTATATTCAAATCAAATATGTAAGTGCAAGTGAAGCGGTTGTGTGTTGAAACACGTTGTGTGACTCAATGATGAGACGATATTGTGAGCGCAACATTTGCTACTGCACTATGATTTTAATTACCTTATTTAAGTTTTGCCTTTATTCACCAACTAATTGAGTTTCACAGTTTGAGTTGGTATTTGATTGTGATCCAAGTTTACAAGACTTCAATGATGGATCGATTTCCTTCAAGAGATGTTACCATGCAAGAAAAGTTTTCATATGAACAACATTTTATAAAAGAAAGAAGTGCAACTCGTTCTCAATTGGACAGCCAAGGGTATGAAGTACATGAAGGAAACAAGAATACGGAAGGAAACAAAATATACAAAAACGAATAATGAAGTAATCTAGCTTGTGCACGAAGTCATGGCGGATCTTTGATGAATCTAACTTTGATTGTTTTTATGGCTCTGTTGATCTAGATGAAGAGTACTACTTTGAAGGTGAAATGTCCCAGGAGGAAATCATTGAAGACTTGAAGTCTACCTTTCACAATAATCTGAGAGAAACCCATAAACTCATCAAAGCAATGAAGCTCAAAAGCATGAGATTGAAGCTTGAGGGAGATGATGAAATTGTATGCGAGAGACCTAGACAAAACAAAAGCTGAACTAAAAGAGGTAAAAGAAAAACTTAAAAAAGACAACCAAATCATTGGCAAATGGAACTCAGGTACTTCCAAACTTGACGAGGTTCTGAGCATGGGTAATCAAGGTACAAATGGTCTTGGATTTGTTGAGAAGCCTACCTCTCATGTTACTAATTCTGTCTACTTAAAAGCAGGCTTTGTCAAGGAAACAAAAAAATTGAGTTGCGTTCCTATCAACACTGAGAAAAGTAAAAGTAAAACTACTTACATTTGTCAATATTGTTTTCAACCTGGTCAATGGCCATATTCATTTAGTGAATGGAAAGAAAATAGTTAATGTTTCTAATGTTAACTCAATAATTGTCACTGATGTTACCCCAACATTAGGAACTAGACAAAAAGGTAGAACTTGGTGTAGACACGTGAAATTTGTGTCTAATTAAATCTCGACACGTGGAAAATAATATATTAATTTATTTTTCTATTTTATTTTGAATTTATAACAAATTTATTTCCAAAGTAAAGTAGTTAAATTTATTGATGTTAATATATATGATGGATAAATTAAATAATGTCTTATTTATTAATTGGAGTTAAATTGTCCAATTAAATTAAATAATGGCAATCTTGTAAAGTAATAAAGGATAATACATATATTATTTAATCCTAATATTTTGAAGGATTAAATAAATATATTTATCAAATCTCAAGGCATGTAAAGTTTTCTCCTCTAAGTCTCAATATTCAAGAGATATCAAGAAGATTCATGAAGATCAAGTCTTCCAAATAAAGAAATCATAGACAAGATCACAACCGTTCATCTCATCAGGAGATTCTAGTTGAGATTCACTCAACAACTATAAATAGATGTGCTCTTCAAGAACAAAAATCACAATTCAACATTCAAGAATTAAGAGCAAGGAAGTTCAACAAATCCTCTCCAACAAGTTCAACAATCTTCAAGGTGTTCTTCGTAAAGAACTCATTTCAATCCACTGTCAAGTCTCAATTCCATCTAAAAAACCGTTTTTGAGGATTGCACTTCTGCCTAGGAAGATCAAACTCCAAGAAGTTCAACAAATCTAAAACCAAGTTCATACCATTCTTCATTCGTCTTCAAGTCAAAAATCCGTTTAATCCGAGATCAAGTCCCAAGACCCTCGAAAAACCATTTTTGAAGATTGAAGTCCATTCAAGAAGATCAAAACCCGATAAATTCGAAGAATTGAAGACGAAGATCATGCCAATCTTCATCAACCTTCAAATCAAGTTTCCGTTCGATTCGAGATCAAGTCGTAAAGCCCTCAAATCAACGTTTGTCAAATTTCCAAGTACTTTAAAGATCAAGATTCCTCCAAAGAAGATTGACATTCAACAAGTTCAAGATGAAGATCAAATTTTTCGTCGCAAATATCAAGTCAAGTAGATCGTCAATTCAAGATCAAGCTTATAGCCATTGGATTAACGCTCAACTCAAATACACGTGGAAGAGATCAAAATCAAATCCACTCAACTTGAAAAAAGAATCAGAGGATCAAATAGAGAGATTGCACCACAATTGTACTTTAAATTTACTGAAATTTATTTTGTAATCTTTTCTTGTCTTTTATTTTTAGAATTCAAGAATTTGTCGTTACACTTGGATTGAAAAGCTTAAATCTCCTAAGACTAAGATTGTTTGCAATGTGAGATTTTATACTGTATACTTTAACCTTGCAGGTAAGTGGTACTTTGACAGTGGATGTTCAAGACATATGACTGGAAACAAGGACAATCTTGAGCAAATGATTCCGCTCACTGTTGGAACTGTCACCTATGGTGGAGGCACCAAGAGAAGAATCATTGGGAAAAGAGTACTGAATGTTGAAGGATTTCCACCTCTTAAGGATGTTATGTTGGTTGATGGATTGAACGAAAACTTAATTAGCATTTATCAACTTTGTGATGATGATATGCTAGTTACTTTTGATAAAGTGTCTTATGATGTATTTGATAGTGACAACGTCCTTGTGATGACATGTACTAGATCAAAAGACAATTGCTATCTTGCTCAATAAGAAGCAAAATGTTTTCATGCCAAAATAGATGAAGTTGATATCTGGCACAAGAAACTTGGACATGTACACTACATGAACTTGGAGAAGCTACAGAAGGTTGATGTTGTAAGAGGGCTACCTAATCTAACTAGCCCAAGTAAACTTGTATGTGGAGACTGTCTCAAAGATAAACAAACCAGAGTTGTTCATACACCATTTCAGGTACAAACTACTACTCTTAGAACTAACATGTGTTTTGAACTGCTACACATGGATTTAATGGGTCCAATTGAGGCCAGTAGCCTAAATGGTAAGAAATATACCTTTGTTATTGTAGATGATTTCTCTAGATATACATGAGTAAAATTTCTTAAAGAGAAGTCTAATGTGTTTGACACATTCAAGATTCTACGTGCTAGTATCAAGAACCTATATGGCTCTTATGTATCTAGAATTAGGTCTGATCATGGAAAGGAATTTGAAAATGCAAGTTTTGATAACTTCTGTAATTCAAAAGGTATCTTTCATGAGTACTTAGCACCTAAGACACCTCAACATAATGGCATTGCTGAGAGGAAAAACACGACTCTTCAAGAAATGGTTAGAGTAATGCTAAGAACATATCTAAAGACTTTGGGTTAAAGCTTTGAATATTCCATGTCATATTAGTAATAGGGATTTTCTTAGACATGGCACAAATATGACACCTTATGAAATCTTGAAGGGTGTGAAACCAAATATTGCATATTTTCATGAATTTGGATGTGAGTGGTACTTGTTGAATGATAGAGGAAATCCACAAGTGGGGGCTATTTCTATTTGGGAAATAATATGGTTTCATGGTATAGCAGAAAATAGAATTTTGTGTCACTATCTACAACTGAATTAGAATATATAGCTACTGGCAGTTGTGTTACCCAACTTGTATGGCTCAAACACAAGTTGTTGGACTATGGGCTAGATAGTGATACTCGCACCATGTTTTGTGATAATCTTAGTGCCATTAGTATCTCAGAGAATCATGTTCAGCATTCTAGGACTAAGCATATAAATATAAGACATCATTACTTGACAGACATGGCCGAGGATAAATTGATTGACATTGAGCACATTGAAACAATCATTAAGCTTGTTGATATGTTTACTAAGCCTTTGGATAGTGAGAGATTCTTCAGTTTGAGGAAATCTCTCGGTATGTGTACTATGTGAGAATGTTGGATCACTAGTGTTGACATAACACCACTGTCTAGCACTGGTTACTGGGTATGGTGTGTCTGTAATTCCTGTTGTTTTCCTTTTTGTTTTCTTCTTTCTATTTGAGTTTCATACATCTCTGTTTTGTTATAATTGGTTTGTGTGGTTAAAATCTATGACTGACTAAACATTATGGCTGACAGATTCACATTTTTGTTTTGTAAAATAGAAACTCTAATGTTGGTCTGAGGTTGTTAACCTAACATCGGGAGAAGATGGGGTACACAAAGATCACTACTTTGGTGTTTATTTAGGTGTGACTTATCCATGTTAAGGTTTGTACAGGGCATGCGGAGAAGTTGGGTTTCATGATGTTGATAGCTTCAGAGATATTCAGTTGTGCTTATTTACATGTTTCTGATATTTTTGACCAAGGAACACATGATGGTGATCCTTTCTACTGGGATGTTTGGGGCTATTATTGCCTTAAATTTAGTAGCACTGATCACTTGGTGTTTTCTCTTGAACGTAGGTTGGTCAACAAGTATACATGGAGAATTGGGGTGTTGAGGTATATGATATATGTATTGCCATCATTCAAATCCTTTATACTTGCCTAATCTGTTGCTGATAATGATGTTGTTGGGGTGTGTGGAGTCTTGTGCTGCCCTCATTCAGTGGTGCCATTATCCTTGTTTTTACAACCTTCAATTTTTGTTTCATAAGAGTTAGTGATAATAATGAAGATTTGATGTGATCTGTAACTGGTATGTAAAGTTTTAATAAGTGTTTACCATATTCTAGTGTTGACTTAACATTGCTGCATACATTCTAAGTATTGCACTTCTTTTTATTAGATAGTTCCTAATTCATGTGTTGGGGCATGCTCCTTGGGTGGCATATTGCAAGTGATAAACTTTTTGTGACTTTCTATGCCGTGGAAGTGGATTATTCCTTTAATTCATAACTTCTTATCTCTGTGTGTTTTCTGTTACATGTGTTACTTACTCATGATTTTGATCTAAAACATTGTATGTGGTACTCACGTGTTATTGATTAAGTGGTAGTCACGTGTTATTGATTAAGTTTTAGATATATGTTTTGGAGTTATCTCACGCTCTTACATGAATTTGCTTTGATGAAGCCCCACACCTTCAACTTTCTAATTTGAATGTTATCCTGCCAAAGTTAGTCTAACATTGAAACTCTGTGACATAAGTTTTCAAATTTGGGAACTGCTCTGGTCACGTGTTATTTTAACATTGACAAGTGGTAAGGATGTAAGCGGGAACGTGTGAGTAGTTTGCAACTAGTTTTGGTAACACTACAATCCCACTCACACCGCTCTTCACATTCTGATCCTATACATTTTTGCCCTAATCTTGTCTTGCTTTTCACGATTTTGAGATTATTTTGCAAATACTCTCAGTTTTTTCTTCGATTTCTTATACTCTCACCAAAATTTATTCTAACAATGGCTCGCAAGTCCTCCATTTATGCTCTTGTAGATGCAGTTGAGCAGATTGAGCAACTACAAAGGCACAACATTAGGCATGCAACCTCTGAACCCGCCACCACTGCAGCTCCCAAGAGAAAAATGACATATCAACGACGCAGAGCTAAAAAGAGTGCGACGACGAGTGATGTTGGAGCAACATTAGAGGCTGAGAAACCCACCACACCCACCACCACTAAAATTGAAAATCAGGTAACGATGGCTAACTCTACTCATGCTGTAATTGCTGATGATGTTGTTAAGGGGGAGAATTTGGTCGTAGTGCTTGATTCATGTAACTTTGGTGTTTAGTCTGGTCTGGGTGTTGCCGAGAATGAAGTTGAACTTGAGAATGAGGTTGACATAGCTGAGGGTGATACTACTGCTGCTGCTGAGAATGAGGGTGATGAGATTGAGGAGGAGGAGACTATTGCTGCTCTAGCTACCGCTGCCAGAAATATGAAGGGTAAACAGGTTATTGTGGAACCTGAGTCTGAGGAGGAGTTTGAGGATGGAGAGGAAGAAGAGAAAAATGAGGAAGAGGAAGAGGAAGTTGAGAAGGAGGAGGGGGAACTGGTTGCTGAGGACCTTGTTGAGGCTGATGTTAACCTAACATCAGAGACATATGAGTACTTTGATGAAAGGGATGGAGGGTATCCCAAAGTTCCTCATTCAGACTTTTATGTGTATATAAAAGCTGAAGAACAATGGGAAGCCTACCAAGCTCGGATGATCCATAAGGAGAGAGCAATGGAGTTGGACAGTGTTAAGGAGAAAACAATGTTTGAGCTGCTGGGAGCAAGGGGTGCATTGGGCTCCATGATGAATCATGCTTCTTTTGTGCCTGATGTCATGAGAGAGTTTTACATGAACCTCTCCCAATGGGTGTGTGTCAAGAAGTCTCCCAACTATGGGAAAGCTTGGATTATGAAGGGAATTTTTGATATAAGCCCCTCCGCTATCAATGAAGCTTGGGGACTTCATGATCCTAAAGAGTCTGATAAGCCTAACATGGATTGGTGTCATCACCGACCTGACTGGAGGCCTTACCAGAAAGTGGAATGAAGGCTTTGCCACAATAAGACTTGACTCCCTTAGTGCTGCGTTGCACAAGATTGCAACCTACAACTAGCTATAATCTTCGAACACCACTGTTATGACCAAATAATCTGCAAGGTTGGTGTTTAAACTAAAGAATGGTTTGAATGTGAACATAGAGGAGAAGATCTTGAAGGCAATGTATGAGACCACAACTAGGCCAAAGGGGATTCTGCCATACCCATCACTGATCTCCAAAATTTTGGAGAAGCAAGGGTTCAAAACCTTGAGGACAGTGGGATGGATCAATAACAAGGGCAAGATGCCTGTCACTGCCAGCTACTTCACACATGTGAGGGTCCATGATCTTCCTTGGAACCCCAACAATGGTGATGAACCCACCAGGAAGAAGAAAAAGACTCACAAGTTTGCTGCTACTTCTGCTCTTCTTTCAAGTGAGGATGACTGCATGGTGATCACCACCTCCTTTGTGGGGCAACAACTCATTTGGCTTAACAGGAAGTACATTGAGACCTAGAGGAAGATTGCTGACAAGCAAGTGCGCCTGCAAGACATTGATAGCCTTAGAAAGAACCTCAAGAATCTGCCTTCCTTACAAAAAAGGGGATAGTAGATCAAAATATTAAAATTTATGGGCTTTTGATTTCTTGTTTTCCATATTTCTTTGAACAACTCTGAGTATCCTTGAACTGCTGCTTCTATCTTTTTGTTCTGTTTCTGTTACTGATATGGGTTTGTAATTAAGTATTCTACTCTGTTGGTCTTAAATGTTTCTACTTATGAAGAATTGATTATCTATTTCACTGGCTAACTTTTCTGCAAGTACTATCTGATATTGATGTTAAGACAACATTGATGAAATCAATGTTAGAACAACTTTTTGGATTCAATGTTAAGCTAACATTGAGAAAGTTATATATGACAACATTGTAAATTGTCAATGTTATGCCAACATTAAGTTGGACTGTTCTGTATTAAGGGGGAGAAGTGTTAATAGGTTGATTAGTTTACTTAAGTTTGTTTGTGGATATTTGATCTGTTGTTAGGTTTTGTGAAGTAAGGCAAAAAGGGGGAAGATTGAAAGTGCAAAGTGTTTTGTCGATGTTAGAATAACATTGTGATCACAATGTTAGGATAACATCAAAAACAAAAACTTTCTCTAACATTCTAGTTTTGAATCTTTACATTATTGTTTTGCCTTTATTCACTAACTAATCAAGTTCCACTGATGTTGTTATCTTTGATTATTGTCCAGGAACCAAACTTAATATAGGTTGATCGTTCAAGTTTCCATTCAGAGAAGTTTTCTTAATTAGAGCGTTGAAGAAGCCAAGTCGCACGTCTTGAGAAGAAGGAAAGAAGTGAAGTTCGAGTACAACAAGGAAACATCAAGATGAGCTCTGAATTGAAGAAGGAGTCTTTCATTAGTTAGTTCACTAACAAAAGAACTGTCATTCAAGAAGGGGTGCGAGATCTTGGAAGAAGAGTTCAACTAGAAAATTTGAAGAGTTATCAAAGCCATGTACAACACATCTTGAAGACAAAGTCAAGAACCTATATAAAGGTACATCAAGACAAACACAAGACAGAGCTAATAAAGCTGAGAGATTAGATCTTTAGTTGTTGAGTGTTGTCTTATTTTTGGAAAGTTTGTGAATTGTCGAGTTAAGTCTAGGTTTAGATTTAAGGAGAAAATTCTTGTCTGCTTTGTTGAGTTCGATCAATTCGAGAGTGAGAAGCTTAAGAATTGTGAGAAACATCTTTGTTAAAACCTTCGTGGTTATTTTGCCTACGGCCCAAAAGATTATATTAATATATTATCTTCTTAAATTTGGTGTTCGCTTTATTTTCGCTGCAACATATTATGTGATCGTTGTTAAAGTAACATTGGTTCTACAGTGTTAGGTTAACATTGTGTTTATAACGTATCAATCTCGATCCACAATTTCATGAAACATTCTAGAATTACTAGCTAGTAAGAATAACGGATGCTTAAGCGGTTCTAGGTGTTTGGTCTTTTGGACAATATATTATTAGTCAAGGTTCTATGACTTCTATAAGAAGTATGGGGTCAAATGATGGTTCACGCCAGGCACTATATAAGAATTAATATTTGTATGAATCAGTGATATACGTAATCTGTTTCCACTCTCCAACTTGCGCGAAGGTGCATAATGTGAGGTAAATATTTGGCCTTTAATGATGTAATTTGAGAATAATTCGTTACAGTTAGGTTTTCTCTAACTACCATAGTTACACAATCTATAATAAAATCATTTGACAAGAAAGCGCCTCTCTTTATGTCTATCAATAACTACACGAGCTAGACTACGTCAACACATTATGTTTTTATCTATTACTTTTTTTGGTAGAAATGTTTTTATCTATTACACATTAACTAATAGTAACCAAGAATATTTCCAACATCGTGAATGCATGGATACAGTACCAATTAAAGATGCAACACCAAATTGTAGTATGAGACTGATACGGCCCAACAACGTACGATGAATAGTGCGAGGCCCAGTCGGATAAAGAATAAGCCCGCATGGCTTAGGGATTTTGGAAATTAGCTAATTAAGTTATCTTGGTCTTAAATTAGGAAATTATATTTAATTAGAGTAGTATTAGATTTTTATTTCCTTTAGTAGTCTAGGTTTAGTTGGTTAAGGATTATTCGACTTATTATAAATAGTCTAAGTCATGTAATTTTTAATTCATTGAAGAACAATAAATCTTAGTTAAATTTACTTTTTATTCTCTCTTCTCTCCTAAAATATTCTTGGAGCTCGTTCTAGCTCGAATAGAACCCTAACCCTAACAATTGGTGCTTTCATTGATTTTTGAATTCATTAATTTTGGCTTCTGCTCATGGCTCCTCGAAAAGATGGAACAGCTACGTCAGAAGATTCAAACCTCGCTGAGTCGGTTCGACAAATACAGTCCGATATGGCAGAATTCAAAGCAACATCAGCAAAAGTCCAGTCAGATATGGCAGAATTCAAAGCAACATCAGCAAAAGTTGATTCCATGTTCCAGATGCTGGCTGATTTGAAAACAGCCATGGACCAAACTAGGAATACCACTGCCCCCATAGGGCCACAACATCAATCATATCAGGTTCATAGCCCCTTTCATTCACAAGCTTTTAATTCATATGCGCCTAGCACTGAGTCGCTGCCAAAGCCCCCTAAGGTGCATCTGCCCCCCTTTGATGGCTCCAACCCTAGGGATTGGGTTGCACAAGCCCAACACTATTTTCGTCTGTACCATGTTCTGCCCGAAAACCGTATCACGCATATTTCGTTCTATATGCAAGGTACAACCCTGAGTTGGTTTAATTGAATGACTAATAACGAGATGATCAGTACATGGGAGGCGTTCGTTCAAGATTTATTTTCACGATTTGGCCCATCATCCTTCGAGAATCATTAGGCTGAGCTTTTTAAACTACGTCAAGTTGGGACAGTTATGGATTATCAGAAAGAATTTGAACAACTTTCTAATTTTGTGACAGGTTTATCTCATGAGGCGCGCATGAATTGTTTTATTTCCGGGTTGCGAACAGATATTCGTAACGAATTGGCAGTTATGAAACCACATTTCATGCATCATGCTGTTGGTTTGGCTAAATTATTTGAGAATTTTTTTTTGGAAAGCAGACCCCGCTTTGTCCCTAGACCTCAAGCAGCTTCGCAACCGATTTTGCCTACCCTGACACTCGCTTTACCCCTACCCCGACCTAAGCCCCATTTACCAATTCGACGTTTATCTCTTAGTGAGATGTAGGCACGCAGATTAAAGGGCCTTTGTTTTAATTGTGATGAAAAGTTTGGACCCCTACATCGGTGTAAGACTCCTCAATTTTTAATGTTGCTGGAGGAGGAGGGCTCCCCAGGGGATGTCGTGGATCATGATAGTACTACTTATTCCTTACCAGAGCACGACAACATACATGCTGTGATAGAGGATTCACCCGTCGGCCAGTTTCACCTGTCACTGGCAGCATATCTGGGTCTCGCATCACCACAAACATTGCGTTTAGTGGGCTATATTAAAGGTCAGCCCCTAACCATTTTAATAGACACTGGTAGTACTCATAATATTATCCAGCCTCGCTTCGCAACCCAGTTGCAGTTGCCTGTTTTGGAAGCAACTCCAATCAAAGTAATGGTTGGTACTGGAACGTTTCTACAATGTGAGGGGCATTGTGCCAACACAAAGCTACGCCTCAAGAACACTGACTTCTGTGTTCCTTTGCTGGTTTTACCAATCCAAGGTGCATATCTGGTTTAGGCATTGAGTGGTTACGTGAGTTGGGAGAAATCAAGGCCAACTTTGCAATACCTCGAATTTCCTTCGAATGGGAAAGGCAACAGCTTGTCCTGGAGGGAGACTCTGCGGTTTCAGAAGCCACGCCGTCACAGGTACGTCGCATGCTACAAACAGGCTCTGTTGCTTCTATTCGCATGGCTTAGGGATTTTGGAAATTAGCTAATTAAGTTATCTTGGTCTTAAATTAGGAAATTATATTTAATTAGAGTAGTATTAGATTTTTATTTCCTTTAGTAATCTAGGTTTAGTTGGTTAAGGATTATTCGACTTATTATAAATAGTCTAAGTCATGTAATTTTTAATTCATTGAAGAACAATAAATCTTAGTCAAATTTACTTTTTATTCTCTCTTCTCTCCTAAAATATTCTTGGAGCTCGTTCTAGCTCGAATAGAACCCTAACCCTAACAGAGACATGGATTACAATACAGCTACGTTGCACGGACACGGATACGTGGACACGTATCAGACAAGATACGGATACGAAGATACATATTTTTTCAAAATCACAAATTGAGATACGTCGAATATTTAATATTAAAAAATTATATATGTATATATATATATTATGTAAGTAAATATATAAAATAATGAATATTAAACACTTATAAAATTCAAAAAATAATCAACATATAGCCATATACAAAGATCCACCATTCCACAAACTCAAATATTAATTGATAAATATGTTCAACACGAATATTACAAAGTTTCATAATATAACAAAGATTAATATTGCAATAGCTTATTTATTGTTAAACAACATCATCAACAAACAAAACCAACTCAAAGTGGGGTTCATCAAGTGAAAAGTGAAAATGATGAACTATTATATGAGTTAAATGAAGTAATAAATTAAAAAGTTGTATTTTGGTGTTTGTAGTATAAAAAAATATATTTAAATATGATACGCCACGTGGCGTATCCGATGCGTATCTTTATTCGTTTAGTATCCGATACGGGATATAAAGTCATTTTCGGAGTATCCGTGCAACATAACAATACAGTAACCGGGATAGATTTTTCACATTTTATTTTACATATTAGATAACGTGTTTAATTTTTATGTCCGATTTTTTGTCACTCCACTTTCTTGTCAATTTTCTATTTAAGAAACAAATCATTAAACAATAGATCGTAAAGTTCTTTTTGCATCTTGTTCCCATTTGAGTGGACTTATCACAATTTCAGCAAAATACATTAAAGGACAAAAAACTGCCATTCTCTTTAAAAGTTGAGTTCACATAGAGTTTAGTTGTTGACGAAACGTCATACAACGACCAACATGGAACATAACAACGTGAAAGGTTCTCAGTGGCACTAATTAGAATATAGCACAATTTTATCACATAACTCACTGACTCATGCTATTCATGCATATAGATTTATGGCCAACTTTTCATAATTTGTATAGGATGGACAAATATAGCTTCTAGCATCTAAATCTACTTCATCCCGGAAAGTTAAAAAAAAAAAAGTAAAAAAATTTAGTAGTTGACTGGTGGGAATAATAGTTAGGTAGTGTTTGAAATACTCCAAAAAGAAGTTAATAACTTTTGGTATTTACAGTGTTTGTATAACTAACCAAAAAACAAAACAAAATTAAACAGTTGGATTGATGTTCTATTCGTTCCAAAATAGACAATTCTAGCTATATTCTTAATCAAGCCATTAAAAATAATATAATTTTCTTATAATTATTGTGGACACATAAATCTTCTAGTCTCTAGCAATAACTTTTTGCTGAGAAAGTTACAAAAAAGAAAAAGAAAATGTAGCTGACTGGTCATGAGGAATGATATTTATATAGGTAGAGCTTGAGATACTCCTAAGAGAATAGCTGAATAGTTAATATAGAATATTTATCTTGTTTTAGTTTTTTATTGTGAAATGTTGGATCAATGCTTATATCTTCAGTCCGAAAAATAGATGTTGTTCTAATATGTTTAATCGTGACATTTTAATTTACAAAACAATACTTTTAAGTTCTGGTCCCAAACATTTCTTATGGACTCATTCTTTTGGTTATTCATTGCATTAAATCGACTTCTCATGTCTCAACGACTTTTTTACATAATCAATAATTACAGTTAATTGATTATTCAGTTCACCTCTGACACTTTTAAGCAAAACGATCACCATTCATGGTATAGAGACAAAAACATTAACACTCCTTTTAGCTTGCTTCTATTTTAGTTTTCTTAAAACATTATAGTACAATTAATAACCTTTAGAAATTACAAAAACTGAGGAATATTCCACCCCTTTCGGCAGTTAACGATACCGTTGTGGCAGACAAATCCACATATGCCTGACACAAAATTACCCCTACAAATCTAGAAAAATAGATTGTGATATTTGGGATATCGTGAAAATTCATTTTTATTTTGGTTTTTCTCTTTGATTTGTGTTGAAGTAGTCGGTTCATCGTATCTAGTATTCCTATTCTTGGGAGTTCTACAAGCTAGCTTTAAAAATTTGGCCCACCCAATAATGTCGTTTCGTAATTCTCACTTGACGTTTTCTGTTATTAATTATCCAATGTGTTAATAATTTTATCCTCATCACTCTTGTACTAATGGGTTGGGTTTGGCTATCAATCGTGTAAACCGAAATTCTTGCCCAAGGTCCAGTCCTTTGTTAATATCTTTAATGGGCCTATAAACGAACGACTACTTAGCCCTTAGGCATAATGACCCCCCCAACCCCCCCAAGTAATTGATCGCAGATAAGTAAAATGTGAGTGTTAGAGCAACTAAGTTGCACGAAAAATTCCAGTCAGGAGTGAACTTTCACTGCATGTCCCAAGCCAGGATAAAGGAGGAGGGTTGTGGTAGGCTTGTGACAACCAACGTAAAAACTCCGTCACATCCTATGATATGAACCATACTATGAATTTCGTTGGGACGTTCCCTACTAAGCGACGCGCTACATCGGACCATGTGTGTAGTGATAAATGGGCAAGGGTTGCTAGGTCGTCGCCCGGAAGCAACGCGCCACATCGACGCCCAGGTGTGGTGTCTAATAAGAAAGGGTTCCCTCACCTTCCAGGACGGGTGAGGGTAAAGAAGTTAGTCTAGGAACGACGAGTTCGCCTTGCATCGTGGAATGTGGGGTCACTCACATGAAGATTGGTCGAGTTAGTTGAGGCAATGTCCAGGAGGAGGATCAACATCTTGTGCGTACAAGAGACCAAGTGGGTTGGTGATAAGGCCAAAGTAGTAGACCCTTGGGGTTGTAAGCTTTGGTATACCGGGACAGAGAAGAACCGAAATGGTATTGGGATCATCATAGATAAACTTTGGCTCGAGGACGTGATGGAGGTAAGAAAGAAGGGCGATAGGATCTTACTGGTCAAGTTGGTCATAAGCGAGGATATCTTGAATGTCATTAGTGCCTATGCACCACAGAGAGGACTAGACAAAGTTGTGAAACATAAGTTTTGGAAAGATTTGGACGAGATGGTACAAATGATCCCTAATAGCGAGAAACTCTTCATTGGAGGTGACTTTAATGGTCATGTAGGATCTAGCCGTGATGGGTTCGAGGACACCCACAACAGGTATAGCTTTAGGGATTGCAATGAGTCGGGCAACACTATCTTAGACTTCGCCATCTCCTATGATTTGCTTGTAGCAAATACTTGGTTTAAGAAGAGAGAATCTCATTTGGTCACTTATATGAGTGGGTAAATAAAGAGCGAGATAAATTTCTTCTTAGCTAGGAAGGTGGATAGAAGTCGTTGCTTAGATTGCAAGGTCATCCCCGGAGAAAGTGTGGTTACGCAACATAGGCTTTTGATGTTGGATATTAGACTGCAGCAAGGATTGAAGAGGAGTAGGCGCCGGGTGGAACCTAGAATTAAGTGGTGGCGTCTTAAGAAGTCTACCCAAAAGGTCTTCGTGGAGCGAGTGGTTCAAGAGGTAGATTGGAAGACTGACGACGATGCAGATGCAACTTGGACCAAAATGGCTTGTTGTATCAAGAAGGTAGCTAAAGACCTCTCAGATGAATCCCGAGGTAGTAGCCTGATAGGTAAAGACACGTCATGGTGGAATGAAGAAGTGAAGGCGACAATCAAGGCAAAACGAGATTGCTACAAGGATTTGAAGAAGAACTATGATGAAGCAAGCTTTGAAAAGTATAAGCTAGCCAGAAAAGAAGCAAAGAAAGTTGTTCGACTAGCGCAAGAGGCTGTGTACAAGGAAATTTGTGAGAAAAGGGATAGCAAGGAGACCGAGAAGGATATATACAAAATTGCTTGCATTAGAGAGAGGAAGACTATAGACCTAGGTGCAATGAAATGCATCAAAGATAAAGGTCAGTCTGTCTTGGTGAGGATTAGGTCAAAGCACGGTGGAGGGAGTACTTCCAGGTTCTGTTCAATGGAGGTGCTGCCCAAGCAGTGGGTGACATCTCGCAGTCCCTTCAAGATCTGAACTGCAATTTATGCGCAGTATTAGAAGGTCGGAAGTCAAATATACTTTGAAGAGGATGAAGACTCGAAAAGCTGTTGGCCCAGATGGTATCCCCATCGAGGCTTGGAGAAGCATGGGAGAGATATGGTGACCTTGTTGATGGACCTCTTTAACAAAATTTGGCGAACAAATAAAATACCAAAAGAGTGGAGGAAGAGTACGCTAATACCTCTATATAAGAATAAGGGTGATGTCCAAAACTGTTCTAACTATCGTGGGATAAATCTTATGTCTCATACCATGAAACTATGGGAGAGGGTTATTGAACGCCGATTAAGACAAATTGTTTCCATATCTCAGAGCCAATGTAGATTTATGTCCAGAAGGTCGACCATAGAAGCCATCCATTTGATTCGTTAGCTCATTGAACGCTTTCGAGAAAAGAGTAAACATTTGCATATGGTCTTTATCGACTTAGAGAAGGCATATGACAAAGTACCTCGAGAGGTATTATGGTGGACCTTGGTAAAGAAGGGGGTACCCATTAAATATATCAACATCATAAAAGATATGTATGGGAATGTGGTGACAAGTGTCCAAACTTTTGGCGGTTTAACTAACGTCTTCCCAATTACAATTGGCTTACATCAGGGGTCAGTTTTGAGCCCATTTTTGTTTGCCATTGTAATTGATGAAATCACCAGAACCATCCAAGACTGAGTCCCATGGTGTATGTTGTTTGCAGACGATATTGTCCTCATTGATGAGACAAGAATAGGAGTTAACGCTAAATTAGAACGATGGAGACAAACATTAGAAGCACGAGGATTTCGACTAAGTCGAACAAAAATAGAGTACCTCGAATGCAAGTTTAGCAAACAACGAAGAAACAAAGATGGCACAGTTCAGTTGGATGGCCAAGAGATACAAAAAGTATGTATTTTCGGTATTTAGGCTCCATACTACAGATGGATGGAGAGTTAGACGGAGATGTCAACCACCGCATCCAAGCTGGATGGATAAAGTGGAAGAGTGCAACAAGGATCTTGTGCGATTATAACTTTCCTTTAAAGCTTAAAGGAAAGTTCTATCGTACGGATATTAGAACTACTTTGCTTTATGACTCCGAGTGTTGGGCTATTAAGCAAAGTCATGAACAGAAAATGAACGTTACAGAGATGCGCATGCTTTGGTGGATGTGCGGTAACACCAGGAGAGATAAGGCGCGCAATGAAGATATTCGTCACAAATTAGGTGTGGAGGTCATTGACGAGAAAATGCGAGAAAACCTTTTAAGATGGTTTAGGCATGTTAAACGCAGGCCCATAGATGCACCAGTACGACGAGTTGAAGATCTCGACTTAGGACATACGGCTAGAGCTCGTGGGAGACCGAAAAAGACGTGTATGGAGATCATACGGAACGACATGAAGCTAAAAGATCTAAATAAAGACATGCTCGTCAACCGAAACTTATGGAGGCAGAAGATTCATGTTCACGACTCGATGTGATTCATTCATAGTTTATATAGCCTACCCCAATTTAATTGGAATTACAGGCTTGGTTGTCGTTGTTGTTGTAGCGGGCGCGGAGGGTACCCCTATCCCGGCGCATGCGAGTACCACCTACTTGCTAGAAATGAGACTTTGTTACCTATTTATGCTCCTGCATAGAGTGGCAAGTACGAAAATAAATAATGGGTACACAACCCTTTATTTTCCAAATTTTGAATGTTGGAAATATGAGAGAGCCACTAAAGTTGGAAAACAATGATTAATCAATTGGAAAATGATATATAAGAGTAAATCTCCTAACCGCGTGGAAAATTCCCATTATATCGTATAAAATCCCACTTCTACCCCTGGGCAATTTAAATTGATAGATTTTATATCCACAATTAAATGAGGTTTACCTATATAAGTTAAGTAATGAAGTTTAACGGTGTTTTCAAACACAACCAGATTCATAGCCCCAAAGTCGAGACCACATGGTAAGAGAGTCCTACCAGAAAGTGTTACTAATAACAATAGTAAAGGGAATGCTGTAGGGGGTCAAGGTTGGGCAGCAAATAATTCCTATGGAGGGACAAATAAATAAAAAGAAAATTCCTAACGTCATTTAACCCAAACTTTAATAGGTTTGAAATATTGACGAGGGAAAAAGAAACAGGAGAAATATTATCTGAAAGCCTAGGTAAAGGACAACATGGAGATCATCAGTGACGTGATAAACTCTAAGACACAATTTTCAAGGACCCCCACGGATATTACGAACCGACACATGGAAGAGAATGATAAACGTGCTTGAAATTCCAGGGAGCATCTGGAAGTGGAAACTTCAATATATTGAATTCAGAACGAGAACAACTTGATTTCATGGTGGTAGAAGACCACGATGAGTGAATGGGAGACGAGTCAACAAACTTGGTTTAAGAATGAGCAGTTGGGGAACTCGAGACAGTTTAGATTTGAAGAAGCTTGGTTTAAGAATGATGAATACGAGCAGATTCTAAAGAACATTTGGAAGGAGAAGTCGAAAATCCTTGACGCCATAGCTTAAATCCCGAAGGCGTTAATTCCATGGAATAAAGAACGGCTCGGGAATATTTTCAAGAGGAAGAAAAGTATTATGGCTCTACTGAATGTAATCCAAAAGACACTAGGGAGGAAAACGTCAACCTTTTCCAGAGTCTTGAAATCGAACTCATTATCGATTACGACAAGGTTCCGCGTCAAGAGGAAATTTTATGGTTCCAAAAATCAAGGGTCAAATAGATTAAAGATGGCGAACGCAATACCAAATTCTTTCATCAATCCACTTTGACGAGAAGGAAACATAGTTATGATTTGTATGCTTAAGATACATATTGAATGGGTCAAGGAGGATTCGACTCTTCAAGAACATGTGAGAAACTATTATATTATGCTATTCTCAACTCCTAATAATTCGGGTAATATGTGCAATGCTCATACTCTTCAGCATTTTAGATTCCAGACATTCATATCTGATGAGGACGCGCGTATGCTTGTTAAGGCTATGGACTTGGAAGAGTTAAAGGGAACAATTTACGTTATGCACCATTTCAAAGGTCTAGGCCTAAATGGTTTGCACGCGGGGTTTTATCACAATGGGTGGGACTGGATGCAAAACTCAGTGCTCAGCTTCGCAGAAAAAGTGTTTAAAACCCGATGTTTTGACCCGCTGATTAGTGAGGCATTCTTATGCTAGTGGAAAACTCTGAGCTGATTGTTCAATACCGACCGATCTTTCTTTGTAATGTTCTCTAAAAGATAGTTACCAAGTGCATCACGACGCGTTTGAGAAATGATGCCTAATCTGATAGCCCCGACCTAATCTAGTTTTATTAAGGGGAGAAGTACGCAAGACAAATTTTTTATGCTACACGAGATTCTCTATTCGGTAAGCACCGAAAAGAACAATAATGTGGGTTATATGATTATGAAACTGGACCTTGAGAAGGCATATGACAAGGTGAGCCAGAATTTATTGGAAGAAACCTTGCGTTCGTTCAGATTTCCGGAGGAGCTTTTGGATATTATCATGTTATGTGTTCGAAACGCCATTACCAAAAATTTTTGGAACCGTTTGCTGTTGGAACCAATTAGACATACGTGCGGACGTAACAAGCTGATCTGCCTTTCCTTAATCTTTTTGTTCTTTGTGTTGAAAGATTATTATATATGATTAATGAGGTCGTAGAGAGAAAGAAGTGGGCTCCTATTATCCATTCTCGAGGGAGGGGGGGGGGATGGGGCGAAGATATCACATTTATTCTTTGCGGATGATTTAATCTTAATGGGGAAAGCTACCATGTATCATTACATTTTCTTTAGGGTGATTGACACCATTGTTTTTTTTAAAACTATAATTAGGGGTGGCAACGGGAGTGGGTACCCATTCCCAAACCCTACCCATACGGGAATTTCCCTATAAGGTCGAGTTGATTTGGGTGCCGGTACCCCAATATGCACTACTCGCAGGTTTTAAGGTGGGTGCGGGTATGTGAAACGAGTAATTTTGGTCCATTTTCCTTACCCAATAAGGCACCATTTTCTTTTAATGCTATTGTTAACCCTAAAAATAAAATAAAGAATATTACTACTACTCGGAGAAAACAATAAATGGACAATACTATTGTCACGAGTACTTCCGATGAGATGTACCTATAAAGAAAACCCCTCGGAGGATTGCCCTACCTTTCAGTCACTGACCCGAAAAGGTTTACAAGAGCACCCGAGGAGGAACATAAGTGTCCCTTGGAAAGTCAAACGGTGAATAAAAAAACAGATATCAGCACGGCATCGGAAAAAGAGCGAACCCCGATGGACTCGTACGACTTCGATATCCACCAATGCGCCAAGAGGGACCACAACGGACCCCGAGTCCCATGAACTTACAAGAAAACTTCCTTGCTGAACACTCCTCGGAAAAGACGACCCTCAGACCATCGCTCGAGGACTCATTCTCGGAGAAAAATCAGAAGTAAATAACATAGTGCCCATATAACATATTCCGAGGACTTAGATGAAAAAAATACCATTTCAAAAGGAGCAAATTCAGCCCTCGGAGATCATATTTAACTCTCGGAGATTATACCACGCCCTCGGAGATCAAATTATGCCCTCGGAGATTACTCCTGATCATTAAAGAACGGACCCAAATCAAGAAAGAGAAAAAGAGTCCCTCGGAAGAATAGCTCTATCAAAACAATCCACATCAAAGGCCCTCGGAGCTATCAAAAGAGATGGAGATTAAATCTAGTCAGCGCTTAGTCGATAAAAGATAAACTTTATCCTTATTTTAAACACTTGTATCAAGGTAACGACAACACCTGTCCTTACCAAAGCACATGCACAATAACACCTGTCCCCACCAGAGTCTATATAAGGGAAGGTGATCCGTAGAAGAAAAACAACCTAAGATAACTCAGTTTACTTACTACAACTTGACATTCAAATACATAAAAAGAGTAAAAGGAGGAAAAGTTCAGTGAATAAAGGAAGGGAATATTCTTGCAGCTATTCTTATTATTTCCACTTGTCATTGCCTCTGAATCACGGACAGGGCGTTCCGACCCAAATAAATATCTTTCGTTAAATAGGGAATAATTCCAAACCCGTTAACAAAGTGGCGCCGTCTGTGGGAACGCCATAATATATGTCCTCGAGAGAATTCAAGCAGATGTCAGCAAGGATGGACGATCTTTTCGAAAGTGACAACCTTCCTTTCTCGAACAGCGACTCAGAAGAAACTTTGTCCAATTACGAACCAGGTACTAGAGATTTTATTAATATTCCCCGATCTGTTTACGAAAGACTTATAAATGCTGCACGAACACCCCGGAGGAATGAACCTATCGGACAAGCATCCTCTGTGCTCTTCGATAATGGGAATTCCCCCTCGGAGGGAGATGTACCTCCGATGGCGTGGAACCCAAATTCGAATCCTTGGCAACGAGAATCCCGACAGATGCCTCGAAGGTATGTGTGTCAGGAAAGAATTCCAGAGAGGGGTAGAGAAGAAATTTCTCGCCCCTCGGAGTATCGAGGAGAGGTTGAACATTCCTTATGGGGAATGATGGATGATTTACGAAAAGAATTAGGTGACCTAAAGAAGACTATGGTCCCTGAAGAGGATCCTACATTCAAGACCACTCCTTTCATTCCCGAAATCGCTTCAGCTTCTATCCCCTCGGGGATGCGACATGTCAATATCCCGTTATACACTGGAGAAGCTGATGGAAAGGACCCACAGGATCACATCCATCAATATCTGGCTGGAATGGACCTCTCTTCTGCCCCTGACCACGTGTTATGCCGCGTGTTTCCTGTTACCCTCGGAGGGCGGGCCCAAGCCTGGTTTACTCACCTTCCACCTTGTTCCATTACGAGCTTTGATCGATTAGCCCATTTGTTCGTACGACAATTCGCCTGCAATCGAAGGTACCCTAAATCTGCCACACACCTATTCACTATTAAACAGAAAAAAGATGAAACCTTACGAGAGTATATAAAGCGCTTCACAGATGAAGCACTTGATGTTCCCAACGTTAGTCCGACCATTATGGCGGACATATTAACTCAGGGACTCCGAACGGGGGATTTCTTCAGATACCTTATGGGAAATATGATCACGGACATGAATGAACTAATGCAAAAGGCAGAAATCCATATATTGATGGAAGAGGCAGAGGGAACAAAAAAGCAAATGGAGCAGGAGGATAATGAACACCTAGAGCGCGTCGAGAAAGAGGCAAAGGCTAAAGAAAAGAATAAGGAAGGAAAATCTCTTCAGCGCAAGGACGAAGGAGGAGTGGTTAAGAAGTTCCTCCGACCCGTGCACCTACCTCCGATGACTGTTACCCCACCAGAATGCTCAATATAATGAGGGGTAGCAACGAGTTACACTGGCCCAGACCGACTAAATTCCCTAACCGAGACAAGGACACGGGGAAATATTATAAGTACCATAAAACTTACGGGCACACTACGGAAGAATGTACTACCCTTCGTTTAGAGGTGCTCCGCCTGTTAGAAATAGGGTATTTTAAGAATTACCTCAAGGAAAATAACCCCGAGGAGCCCAAAGCTCATGTTTGGAAGAGATCACGAGGAGAGGAGGAAGAACAAGAAAGGGAAGAAAGGATACTTAGTCGGAAGTCACGAGAAGGGACAACTGGACGTCTCCGATCCCAAGAGAGAATTAAAGATCGTCGGCAAAATTCACGAGAGAAAACGACAGGGTATCAGAGTTTGCCTCCTCCACCTAACTCTTACAAAAACAACCCCCCAACAGGGAGAACGATCAATATGATTGAAGGGGGTGAAATTTCCATGACACCTCAGGGTAAAAAGAAGAAATATTTGAAAGAAGCCCGACGAGCAGAACAAGGATTGTCTGTCTGCTCCATTCAAGGATCAAATCTGCCTAGCATCACTTTTGGGCCCGAGGATCTTATGGACGTAATATACCCTCATGAAGATCCATTGGTTATTTCTGCTGTCATCTACGGGTATGAGATCCAACGGATCCTTATAGATACGGGTAGCTCCGTGGATGTACTCTTCTTACCTACCTATCTGGCTATGAGGTTGAAACAAGAGACATTGGAAACCGTTGAGGTCCCGCTAGTAGGATTCTCAGGAGAAGCCTGTCAAACCCTCGGAACTGTTACTCTGCCAATGTCATGGGGGAAAGGAGCCCTTCGAAGAACGGAATCTATTAAGTTTTGGGTAGTGGAAGCTTCCTCACGAACATATAATGTCATCTGCGGAAGACCATCTATTCGGGCCTTTGAGGCTATCCCCTCCACTCTGCATCTTAAAGTGAAATTCCCCACTTCTTCGGGAATCGGAGAAGTCCGAGGAAGTCAGTCGAAAGCCAGAGAATGCTGCATGAATGCCATTCCCTCAGAAGAGAACGAACACTCACTCGGAAAGAACAAAAAGTGTAAAACCGAGGAAACACGAGTCCAACCTATGGAAGAGTTAAAAATGGTGGAATTAGTAGAAGGAAGCCCCGAGAAAGTAATCAAAATCGGCACCCATATGGCTCCAATCATAGAAGGTCAACTGATCTCTCTCCTCAAACAGTTTCATCACCTCTTTGCATGGGAAGGTGGACCACCCGGGCGAATCAGCAATAAGGTATGCCAACACTTTCTTAACGTAAAGCCCGGGGCTAAACCTGTCCAACAGAAGAAAAGGAAAATGGGACCCGAGCGCAACAAGATTATCCGATCGGAAATACAACGCCTTCTTAATTTAAAGCAAATTCGAGAAGTCATTTATCCCGAATGGCTAGCTAATGTCGTGCTAGTGCCCAAGCATGGAGGAAGATGGCGAATGTGTGTTGACTTTACCAACCTTAATGAAGCCTGCCCAAAAGATTGTTATCCCTTACCGAGCATAGATCAGCTAGTTGATTCTACCGCAGGGTGCGCGCTACTATCAACTTTAGATGGAGACCAAGGGTATAACCAAATCCCAATGGCGATTATTGACCAAGATAAGACCAGCTTCATCACAGATGCAGGCACATTTTGTTATTTAGTTATGCCATTTGGGCTGAAGAATGCGGGAGCTACCTACCAAAGGTTAGTAAGTCTTATGTTTACATGACTTATTGGGAAATCAGTAGAGGTTTACGTAGATGATACTGTAGTTAAAAGTAACACTGCCGAAGAACATCCCGAGGACCTACGGAAAGCGTTGGTCATTATGAACAACTTTGGCATGAAAGTTAACCCTCGGAAGTGCTCTTTTGGTATCCGAGGAGGAAAATTTTTGGGATTTATGGTTACGGAGAAGGGAATCGAAGTAAACCCCGAAAAAGCAGAAGCTATCATGGGATTGCCTACCCCTAGGACGGTGAAAGATGTCCAAAAATTAACTGGAAGAATGGCCTCGTTGAGTCGATTTGTCTCCAAGTCTGCAGAGAAAGGGCTTCCCTTCTTCACGATACTTCGAAATGTCAAGGAATTTCAGTGGACCCCTCAATGCGAGGAAGCTCTCGAAGAATTGAAAAGATATATGTTGAAACCGCCTTTGCTGGTAAAACCTATACCCCAAGAAGAGTTGTTTCTGTATTTATCAGTCGGAGAAGAGGCTATTAGCGCTGTCTTAGTCAAAGAACAGGAGGGGGAACATCACCCGGTATATTACGTCAGCAAAACCCTCCTCGGAGCCGAAACCCGATATACCCTAACTGAGAAACTAGTTCTAGCATTGGTTACTACGGCTCGTAAGCTACGTCCCTACTTTCTATCTCATCCAATTACCGTGCTAACTAAGCACCCCCTGAGGGCAATTCTTAACAAGCCTGAATCATCAGGAAGACTGATAAAATGGGCCATAGAGCTTACTGAGTACGATATTTCCTATGCTCCGAGACCATCAATCAAAGCGCAAGTTCTGGCGGACTTTGTAACAGAACTTACGAGCATAAGACCCGAGGAAAAGGAGCCACGATGGCATGTATAAGTGGACGGATCCTCGGTAAGTACACATGGGGGGGCTGGAATAGTTTTGATAAACCAAGAAGGGGAGGAGGAAAGACTTCATTTTGCGGTTAGAATAGATTACCCACTTTCTAACAAAGAAGCCGAGTATGAAGCTCTCCTTATCGGTATGAGACTAGCAAGGGAAGGGGGAATGAAGAGAGTACTCCTCCATAGTGACTCCCAACTGATTGTTCAGCAAATTAAGGGATCATATGAGGCAAAGGAAGAAAGAATGCAAGAGTACCTCCGAGTTGTTCGTCAAAGATCCGAATGGTTTGAAGAGTATGATATAATTCAAATTCCCCGAAAAGAAAACCAAGAGGCGGACGCTTTGTCCAAAATGGCTACACAAACAGCTGCAATACATACTCGGAAGATTACTCTACTGCATGTCAATGAATCTGAAAAGAGCGAAGGCCAAGAGGTGAATACCATCTCAGATCCCTCATCTAGCTGGGTGACCCCTATCAAAGCCTATTTGCAGAATCCCGAGGGATACTCCTCGGACAAGAATATTCAGCGAATGATGTTCAGAAAAACCCTCCGATACTTCCTCAAAGACGGGATACTCTTCCGAAGGACATACTCATGTCCCCATGCTCGATGCCTTAATGAAGAGGAGGCACAACTAGCTTTAGCAGAAACTCACGAGGGGGTATGCGGAAGCCATACCAGCAGTGAAAGCATGGTCGGACGCTTGATCCGACAAGGCTATTACTGGCCCACAATGACCAAAGATAGCAAAATCCATGCCGAAAGATGTAAATCCTGCCAAGCATACGCCCCTCGGACCCATCAACCTACAGCTCCTTGGGAACCCCATTTGAGCCCTTGCCCATTCTCCAAGTGGGGTATTGATATACTGGGACCTCTTATTCCCGATGCCGGTCAAAAGAAATTTCTATTAGTAGCCGTTGACTACTTCACCAAATGGGTGGAAGCGGAACCCCTGGCTAGAGTAACTGCAGGGGCAGTCATCAATTTTCTCTGGAGGAGTATTATTTGTCGCTTCGGTGTCCCTCGGAGCTTGGTAAGTGACAACGGTTTGCAGTTTACTGACCAAGGATTACAAAAATGGTGCGATCATTGGGAGATAAAACATCGCTTTGCCTCCGTGGGATACCCTCAAGCAAATGGCCAAGTAGAAAGAACCAACAGAACCCTCTTGAAGAACATGAAGGCCCGACTTGATTGGCATAAAGCTAAGTGGGTTGAGGAGATACCCGGGATATTGTGGGCCTATCGGACCACGCAAAGTGTTGCTACGGGCGAAACCCCTTTTAGTCTATCCTACGGGTGTGAAGCTGTTTTGCCCTCGGAGGTCTCCATAGAAAGCTGGCGAGTCAAAGAATACGAGGAAGTGGCCAATGGCTCAAACTTAGCCCTTGCCCTTGATCTTCTCGAAGAAAAAAGAACCCGAGTTGCCCTCCGAATGGAAGAATACAAGGCTCGGATGTCACGATATTACAATACCAAGGTAAAACCCCGAACCTTTCAAGTTGGAGATTTAGTGATGAAACGAGTCGGGGCCTCTAAGAATGTGGGTAAACTAGATCCACGATGGGAAGGACCCTACAAGATAGTGGAAATTGTGGGACCGGCGACTTATCGGCTTGCCACCTCCGAGGAGGCAATACTTCGCAACACATGGAACGCAAGCAATCTTAGGAAGTACTATGCTTAATGTAATAATCATGCATGAATAAAAAGAGTGTTCATATACGAGGGGATATAGTACAAAAAAGAGTTGTCCGACAGAATGATGGCTCTATATATGAGACATCGAGATAACCCGATAATAATAAAAACCCTCTGTATTATGAACTAAACTATATAACTTTCATCTACAAACTAAGACCCTCCCATGGGACGTTTCCCCTCCCTGATGAGTCTTCTGCGTTGCTCCTCGGAAAGAGAGAAGGGGTCATCACAGAACACAGTTCCGATCGCAAAATCTCCACTAGGTGAAGGTAGAAACTCCTCGGAGACTTGACGGATGTTGAGTTCCGGAAGGAGCAAGCCCGAAGGGAACTCTGGCAAAGCTTGTACGGCGTCTTGGCACAATTTATAGCCTATATGCACTAAATTCCGCATCTCACCCCGAAGAGACTCACGAGGATTGGATGGACCCACCACCTCCAGCACAGCTTGGACTCGGGCCATAACCACCTCTACCGCATGAGAACGAGTTATTCCCAGCAACTGCTGACTCAAGGCATCTCTCTCCATCGTAACATGTGTTAGTTGCTCCTCCGAGGGCCGCATTTGGCCACGTAACACCTCAATGCTCCTCCCTAAATTCAATACACGAGCTCTTTCAAGCACTAATTGGCGTTCTAATTCCCACGCCTTATCCTTCTCGGACTGTAACGCATGGATATGAGTCTCCTGAGCGGACTCGTAAACTTCCTTCAAATGAGTTATCTCCACTTGAGCCTCCAAGAGACCTTGCTCTAACTCGTCCCGACGACGGTATACCAAACCTGGATCTGAAGAAGAGCTTCCGTAAGAACCAAGAGCATCCAACACCATATAAATCTGGTCAAAAAAAAACAAAGCAAGGGGCATCAGACCGGAAGACAAGTTAGTATTAAATAAAATGAATAAATACCTCACACAGGTCTTTACAGGCTAAATCCTGGAGAACGGGTACCGAAAGGGTTTTTATCAGTTCACAATCTGTTACGTTCAATAAACCGCTGAGAAAGTTTCGGCAAAATCCCACCTCTGATCCAAGAAGAGAAACATCCCGACTATCCCCGGGGGGAAGAGTTCTCCCGAGGGAAGGGTGCTCCTCGGGCGGTGGTACAGGAATACGATCAGGGATATCTTCCCGGGGCGGCAAGACCTCTGTGCTAGGGGAGAGAAGATACTCCTCTAACACGCTCACCATGGCAGGGCTACGAGGACTAGGCTGTAACACTATAGGATTCCCGTGAAAATCTGCTGGGGAAAGAACCGCTATCGTATCTGACGGCCCCGGAGGAATTATATAACTGACTGGGGGGGCTGCTACAGGTTTCTCCTCCTCCGAGGAAATCTCAACCATGCCCTCATTCACGAGAGGAACGGAATTACCAATCTCCACCATTCCGGGACTACCATGCAATGCTCTCCTAAGGAAAACGTCGGTAGAAGACCCGAGGGAAAATGCTCCCATCTCCGCTCCTGCAAAAGATATTAGTAGGAAAATGGTCCGAGGGCACTTATAAAATTTACAAGTTAAAGAATGATTAATAGAACTTACGAAAATGAAAGTTACTGTGAAGAGGACGAGAAACAGGAGTATATCCCTCCACCCCCTCTTGTAAACCTGCCAAAATCAAGGCCTCGGGGAAATCCAGTAGCCCGGATATATCAAAAGAACCAGAGAAAAGTCCCGAGTGAAGCAATATCTCCCTCACTTGCCCTTGTGTTTCAAGGTTGGGAGCAATATATCCCAGACCCCATCGGATGGGTACCCCCCATGATCTGGCTGACTGACCTCTCGGACGGACGAAGAAAAATCTCCGCCTCCAATCCCCTCTATAAGAATGGGAGCTGGATACACGAGTGAAGATATTTTCCTTGTCCCTATAGGTCAAGCTAAAAAAGGGAGTCCCCTCTGAGCAAGGTCGAAGGGTGAATATTGTTCCCACCCGATAGGGGGACATTGGAAGGTTTAAAAGCTCACTACGAAGGATGTACCCCACCAGATGGCTATAAGAACTTGGTGTTAACTGACTCGGACACACCTGCCAATACCGAAAAAGTATTTGGAAAAAGGGGTGAAAAAACATCCGCAACCCGCAACGCATCTGTTCGGCGTAAACGGTCATGTAACCCGAGGGGGGTGCGTAAGCCCTTTGGCCCGAGGAAGGCACTATTATATCATAATCTTCGAAATCTAAGTTATAACCAGTGAAAAGAGATCTTACCGAGGTCTCACATTCTGTACTCATAGTGGATCCTACACGTCCTCTACCTATCAATCTTGATGGATTAAGAGGAATCAAATCGAACTCCGAAGACTCATCCGCCAAAGGATATGGCTCCCTACTCATGAATATCTCCCTGATATGGTTGACTCTACGTGAATTTGTAGATGGAGTCCTACGAGCCACTCCAAGGGAGGAACTAGCACCAAGTGTCGCTTGATTTTCGGATGGATTGTCCCTCGGGGGAACCCTTGATGATCCAGAAGGACTCCGAGCGGTATCTCGAGAAGAACTACAAGACGAAGCTGAACCGCTTCTTCTATAATAAGGAGGCATCATCGTATCAGGTAATTATTATCTTCGTACTTGCAATTATGAAAGAAAATTAATGGTTAATTATGATTACAAAAGTAGAGATAAGTGCATAATTGGTAAAAAGCTTAAGCATATATATACTCTCTAAACTCGTGGTTAAAAGAAGAAGTTTAGATTCTTATTATGTTAAAAAAGGGACACGTGTTGAAACTTTTTTTAATTAAGAGTGACACGTACCCTACTTAACCATGCAAAGCAACACCTCCTACTTAGAAAGCTTACTTAGTCATCAACCTTATAAGAATTGTCATTATCTGATTTAGTTAAATTTTAATTATAAAACCAAAAAATAGAAAAAGGAAATTGAACAAAATATTTATTTAAGCTGAAGAGCCCTCGGAAGGGTAGTAGATACAAAGAACATTTATTTTAAAAAAAAAAAACACACACAAAAAGAGAGCAAGACTAAGCTCCCGTGGAAGGAGGGAGAGGAGAAATTGTCTCTTCAGCAGAAGTACCCAATGGAGCGAGGCGGGAAATTGGAGAAAATACCCCCCCGGAACCACTAGCCCTCGGACTCGGACTAGTGGCAGATCGCATCGGAGAAGGTGCTGGAGAATCCCGAGAAGATTGTAAACCCCCAAATCTCTCCACAAAGTACTGGCAATCATCGGGAGTTGGCCTCTTCAGCTTACGAAGGTCAAAAGACTTTGAGAAGTCAACCTCCGACCTTATCAAAGACTTAGCCAACCTAGCACACTCCAGATAACCCCATAAAAGGTGGCCTGTCAAGAGCTCGTGAGAAGGCATCTCGGATACTCCTGATTGCTGTCGTGAAATCTCCCGCTGAGCGAATTGAACGGCTGCATCCACCTTAGCCTGCATGTCCTCGGGAGATAGAAAGTTTACCAACTTCTCTTCAGCTGACTCAGCCCTATCAGTAACTTGGCCCAATGTCTCCTGGAGAACCCTCTCTCTCTCATTCCCGTCCGCTACCGCCTTCTCGAGAGCCACAATACGAGCAGTAAAGACCCCCTCGGACTCCTTCCTTTCCTTCTCCAGAAGATCTATCTTAGCTGCTGCAGCCTTCTCGGACGCCTCCATCTTTTTGTAAGCGGACTCAGCAGCGTTTAAGTTACCTTGCAAATCCGCCCTCGTCTTCTCTGCTTCATTAAGAGCAAATTCGTAGTCGGAAATCCTGGTTTGAAGAAGGTCCTCCCTAGTTTGACTCTCTTTGTCTCGGGCTAAGAGAGGTGCCAATTGTGCCCGGAGTACTTCTAACTCCTCTAGGTCTTTCCGACCGTGCTCTTCAACGGCAGTGACCGCCTCCCGAGTCTTTCCAATCTACATAGAAGTCAACAATAAAGAATTTAACAGAGAGATATCATGTAATTTCAGAGGATTAATTTAGAGAAGCTTACCATGAGCCCCAGCCAGTTAAGACTGGTGTACAAAAATTAGTACCCCTCGGCGGGTGTTGAGCTGGAGGAGGCGAAAAATCGGAGAATATCCTGATAAGCTTCACCCACCGTCCGAGACGAGAACTGCCCTCCGGATCCACTGGGAGGAACGGCCTCCTGGAATGTATGACCCCTCGGAGACAAAGTCACCGGAACATGCCCCCTCGGAGGAGTCGCATCCTTTATGGGAGTCATCACTTCTGAATTCGTAAAAACGGCCCGAGAACCACCAACTGTTGTGGGTGGACTAGTCTTACCCAACAGTGAATTAAGAATCCCCTCATTCACATCTCTGTCTTCGGAAGAAGGATCGAACTCCCCTTGAGTATCCTCGGAATCCCCTCGTAAACCTTCCTGCTCGGGAATGTTGAATTGGGCCAGAAATTCTTCCTCTACAAAAGATACACACTGTTAGTGAGAAAAAGAATGAAACTAGAAAAAATTATGGAAAAAGGGCGAATAACGGATACTCACCATATAATGAAGGCTCTTCTACCATCGGAGCTTTTCCTTTATCCATAGCTGCTACATCAAAAGGAAAAGTGTCGACACATCAGCGAATGTCACGAATAAGGTATGAAAATCTCATTAAAATCTCATAGAAACTCACCACGAGGAGCGGATTCGGAAACTATCGGAGGCTGAGGAGAAGGACCCTCGGAAGATAAGTCTATTACTTCAGTAACCTTCTGAGCAGATTCTTCCTCGGTAACACTCGGAAAGATCCCCTCCTCGGAAACTCTCGGAGAAGTTCCTATATTAGATTCAGAAGCAGGTAAATTCCCCGACTCGGATTTGGAAACGGGCACCAAAGCCAAATCCCAAGGAGCTACTTGACGCAAGGGAACATCGCTCCTCACGACCCCCGTCATATCCATGCATAGAAGAGAATGGTCCTCGTGAAATTCACCCTTCTCTGAACCCATATGCCTACTCTCGGGAGCATTAACCTCCTCCTCCTCGTGATCACCCTCCTCTGGTATCTCAGAAACACCACTAGGAGTAGGCTCCCTCGGACTCGACTGCAGATAGTAGTTCGCCATGACCTCCCCTGCGTCAACCCACCGATAATGTGTATAAGCACAATTTATTACTGTACTCGGAGAAAGAATAAAAGAATAAAAGAATAAATAAAAAGACTTACGAAAGAGACTCCTCGCATCGGGAGACAAAGATAAAGGCCTCTCTACGGCGTCGTCGGTAAAAACTACAGAGTGAAGACCGGAGGTCTCGTACAACATTGTGAAATCCTCTGATTCCATCAATTTGTGCTGAGAAATTATAGGAGATAACAGCACCTCCTGGTCCAGAGCATGCACAGGAGTAGTACCCTCTCGCCAATCGAAGGGCACATCCCACTCACCCTTAACAGGTCCCACGAAGAAATATCTATTCTTCCAGACGCTATGTGAGGTAATGGCAGCACCCAAGATCCTCTTCGTGGAATCCCCCGTGTTGTCCCGATGACGAACATTATAGAACGGATACCCCCCGGGTGATACCGCCACATCAAAGATCGAAATAAAATGATTCACCGAGCACTCTAGCCCATTCACTTGGCACCAAAAGACATAAATACAAATAGCGGCAAACCCGTTCGGCACCATTTGACTCGGGCAGATATTACAAGTCTTGAAAAGCTCACAGAAAAAAGGTGACATGAATGAACGCCACCCGTACTTCACCTGGGCAAAAAATACTGTCAACATACCCGGAGGAGGATAACATGCCCTCTCATCCTTTGTCGGGATTCGGAATACCATATTCTTCTGAAGGACCCCGGTTGAGGTAAACAGATCCGCTACCTGCTTACGAGTAGCAATATTCCGCATCTTTTCCACCTTAGTAAAAGTACGAAGAGGCGGCTCCTTCGATTTGGGAACCCTAGCTTTTTTCGAGGAAGTGGCGCCGCCCTCGGCAGCAGCAGCAATTTCTCCCTTGCGTTTACGAGTCACAACTCCCACCAGAATACTCCTCACACTCGTAGAAGTGTTAATCGGAGAAGTAACTTCCGAGGAGGTAACAGCAGCAACAAGGTTCGTGTTGGCAGAAGAAGCCATGGATATAAAAAGAAGAAAGTTTTTTTTAAAGAATAAGAAAAGAGCGAGTAAATCTACTGGAACTTTGAGTTGCAAGAGAATAGAGGGTAAGAGAAGAAATTTGTGGCTCTGAGAGAAAATTATCACAGATTATACTTGAGTGAATGAAGAAAAGAAGAGGCAACAATGTCCTATTTATAACCAAAGGCTACAACGGTCAGATGCCCATAAAGACGTGGCATTTATTCAAGACTCCACGTAACCGTCGCCCGCTCACGCCACGCCGTCAAGATTCTGACCGTTGCCAACGGTCAGATGCTCCAAATTTCGAAACTGGTCAAACGGTAACCCGCAACCTGCGCCTCCGAGATCCTCGCGTGCTTAATGATGATGCCCTAAGGGTAATCAGGGACACTAGGACAAAAAATAACCCCTCACCTCACTGAGGACGATGATTTAAAATTCTGTTTGTCTCTACGAGGACAATCGAAATTTGGGGGGGCTAGTGTTAACCCTAAAAATAAAATAAAGAATATTACTACTACTCGGAGAAAACAATAAATGGACAATACTATTGTCACGAGTACTTCCGATGAGATGTACCTATAAAGAAAACCCCTCGGAGGATTGCCCTACCTTTCAGTCACTGACCCGAAAAGGTTTACAAGAGCACACGAGGAGGAACATAAGTGTCCCTTGGAAAGTCAAACGGTGAATAAAAAAACAGATATTAGCATGGCATCGGAAAAAGAGCGAACCCCGATGGACTCGTACGACTCCGATATCCACCAATGCGCCAAGAGGGACCACAACGGACCCCGAGTCCCATGAACTTACAAGAAATCTTCCTTGCTGAACACTCCTCGGAAAAGACGACCCTCGGACCATCGCCCGAGGACTCATTCTCGGAGAAAAATCAGAAGTAAATAACAGAGTGCCCATATAACATATTCCGAGGACTTAGATGAAAAAATACCATTTCAAAAGGAGCAAATTCAGCCCTCGGAGATCATATTTAACTCTCGGAGATTATACCACGCCCTCGGAGATCAAATTATGCCCTCGGAGATTACTCCTGATCATTAAAGAACGGACCCAAATCAAGAAAGAGAAAAAGAGTCCCTCGGAAGAATAGCTCTATCAAAACAATCCACATCAAAGGCCCTCGGAGCTATCAAAAGAGATGGAGATTAAATCTAGTCAGCGCTTAGTCGATAAAAGATAAACTTTATCCTTATTTTAAACACTTGTATCAAGGTAACGACAACACCTGTCCTTACCAAAGCACATGCACAATAACACCTGTCCCCACCAGAGTCTATATAAGGGAAGGTGATCCGTAGAAGAAAAACAACCTAAGATAACTCAGTTTACTTACTACAACTTGACATTCAAATACATAAAAAGAGAGAAAGGAGGAAAAGTTCAGTGAATAAAGGAAGGGAATATTCTTGCAGCTATTCTTATTATTTCCACTTGTCATTGCCTCTAAATCACGGACAGGGCGCTCCGACCCAAATAAATATCTTCCGTTAAATAGGGAATAATTCCAAACCCGTTAACAACTATGATATTTGTTTGAAATTTAAAAAGATATACGCCTAAATACAATACATATATACTTTTCTTTTAGTAGTTAGACATTTTAATAATACAACCTGCAACATATATTTTCTTCACTTAACAATTAACTCATACTAACTTGTATTCTTTTACATTTTTATTTTGGACAAATTAATATTTGTGCCCTGTAAGTTTACCTTTTTGAAGAATATGCCCATTATCTATCGAGTTTTTAAAAATGCCCTGACTTATGCACTTTTCTTTAAAAAAATGCCCACCCGCTGCCACATCAGAAAAATTACGCTTACGTGGCTGCCACATGGGAAAAAGGCACACGCCATATTAATATATTTAAAACAAAAATATATCTTTTGTGTTATGTGGCTGCCACATGGAATATATATATAAAAAATATATATCTTTATGTATTAAAATATCAAAATATATACAAATATATAAAAAATATATATATCTTTATGTATTAAAATATCAGAATATATATATATATATCTTTATGTATTAAAAACAATATCATATTTATATCTAGAATATATATAAATACTATAAAAAAATATTATTATGTATCTAAATATATCTATATCTAGAATATATTTAAATATATAAAAAAAGGAAATATCATAAATACCATTTTTTATTACTACAAATTTAAAAGAAAATTATAAAAAAAAATCAAGAAAAAACAGAAAAAAAATAGAGCCCCCACCCAACCCCCACCCCCCCGCCGCCACCGTTGCAACTTGCGAGTTGCGAGTTGCAGCAGTGGTGGCGTCGATCGACGCCACCACCGCTGCAACCCGCGGGTGCAGGCGGTGGGGGGGGGGGGGGGGGGGAGGGCTCTATTTTTTTTGTTTTATTTTTAATTTTCAGTAATTAAAAAATTGTATTTATGATTTTTCTTTTTTTAATATATTTAAATATATTTTAAATCATAAAGATATTTTTTATATATATATATTTATATATATAAAGGATATAAATATATTTTCGTTTTAAATATATTCTATGTGGCAGCTATGACTTGTGCATTAACATCCACATCGGCTGCCACGTCTGCGATTTTTCTGATGTGGCAGCGGGTGGGCATTTTTTTTAAAGAAAAGTGCATAAGTCAGGGCATTTTTAAAAACTCGATAGATAATGTGCATTTTCTTCAAAAACGTAAACTTATAGGGCACAAATATTAATTTGTCCTTTTTATTTTTTAAGCAATAAAAAATAAAATAATAGGATACCCTCAACCCGCAAGGTAGGGTACCCTACCCGATCGGGTATTCACAGTTGCGGGTACCCTACTAAAAGGAGAACGAGAACGATTTTTTTTGTTCTAAAATACGCAGGTACCCTCATTTGATTCCCTAACAGGGCGGGTACCTTACCCTTACACACCCCTAACTATATTAAGTAATTCCTTTCTACATAGTGTTTCAATTCATGATAAGTAAACATTACTTAAGCATACATATATTCTTAAAAAGTATTATATCGAACTTACTTAAAAAAAAGTGTGATTAGAACTAAACTACTTAACAATTAAAACTAAAAAAAAAGAGTTTAGAGAATGAAAAAATCTTGTAGCTCAAGTCCGCTATGACTAGCGTGGGCGACACATTCGCTATGCCAAGACTGCAAACCTAGCCAGTGAGTTGCTGCAGCCTGCAAGCTAAGGTCCGACGACTTATATATGTCGACAATTTGGCCAGAAACTCGTGTGCATTTCTTATGTCTTACAAATAAGTTGCTAAAATTTTTAAAAGTGGTTTCATTATTATAATTTTGTGTTTTAGTCTATTTTATCCTTAAATATAGTTCAACTACATCCTAGACAACATATGAGTGTGACGTACCGATTATATTTTTGAGGTGTAAACTGTTAGAACTTAGACATATATACTATATTGTTATGTAACGTGTGAAGCACTCGTTAAGATATGAGGACTTCATTTTATTTTACAAGAAACGCTGGCACACTGTCCTCGTGTGATAAAAAATTATTTTAATTTATATATGGTAAAAAAGTAACTTGAATAAGTAAAAATTAAATATATAATAATGATAGAGGATTTATATAAAAAGTTTAAAATTTTGGGAAACTAAATCACAATCACCATAATTATTGTAGTTAATGATTCTACTTAAATTCTAACGTTAGATTATGAACTTAATAATAAGATATTATATCAGCACCAAAATTATAAGGCTAAAACTAGAAATCAAAAGTTTGGTGTCACAAGTTGCCTTTCTTTTTATATAATTAATATATAGATTTTACCGTAAAAAGAAGTCAATTTCTTATAATAATAAAATAAGAATTTCTAGCTTAGCTATATCATGTTGTCTACAGAACAGTGCACTTGCACATATATGCGTATTTGCACTTGCACATATAATATGATATTTTTTTTGCCACGAGCTAGTAAGGTAAATTATAATTTCTTTTCTTAAATGAGTTGATAGTTTTCCAATGGAGTAATGTGATAGCTGGCTGCATAATCTCTTTCTAATATTGTGAAAGATACTCTATATATGGATATATTATAACGTACTTCAATCGAATTTGCATTTCCATGTTTTCGTGCTTAAGTAATGACTAATGAGTCAATATTAGTTAAAACCACCCATGTGCTATATTTAACTGGCAAACAACATTCAACTGCTTCGTTTTTGGTTTCAGGGTAATATCAAAACCTACAAAACTGATTAGATTGAAGAAAGCTAGCTAAACAAATCAAAATGAATTTCTTATCATCAGCAAACAAATCAGAAGGGGGTTTGATTGCAAAATGTATAAAAATTGTGGGGGAACATTACTAATTTTATAAAACTATAAGTTGTTTCCCAATTTTTTGGAACACAGAGAGATTATTTTGCCAATTTTAAATCATATAATGGAGATCAGAAAACATTAAAAATAACCACGCACAGATCAAGAGCAAAACCGCGTACTTCATAGTTCGAAATTGGACTAAGTTTTTGTTTCGGCCATTGACCAAACAAGGCAATAGGGGTTTTAGCTAATTAAAACAAGACATGGTTTCTTTTCGGTATATTAAAAATAACACATGGGTCGTTTTTTTGTTTTTGTTTTTGGGTTAGCTCCTTATAATTTATAAAGTAATCTAGAAACAATTCGCAATATATATAACTACCGCCCATCATAATTCATAAAACCCTTATATCAAAATTTTTTTTTGACAACTATAACAATTCAAACAGGTGAAAGGAAATAAAATCACATCAATCAATATATATCTTTCTTTTTATGAATAATAAATTAATAATCAATATATGTCTACTTCAGAAAGTAATCAAAACCAAATCAAACCTTTCTTTAAATAAACCAAAATAATACTTTTCTTCCATGTAGTCCAACACTCAACCAAATTGTAGCACATAACTGACAAAGGACAACTACCAATGGGGGCACAAATGATATTTCACTTCAATCCATCCTTTCATTACTTGCCACGTGTAATCAAACCAAAACCTGATGTTGTCACATTCAAACTCCTTCCCGTTACCTTCAATACAAACTGACAGCTGGGATAAAATCTTAATTATTTGTTTAAACGTGCAGTCCAAAATAGATTTCCTTAATGTGTGTAATCTCTTATTGTCATATTTAAAATGACTTTCTTCTGATTCTTACAACGTGGGACTTGATTTTTCTTGATTGATCACTAATGAAACAGTACCACAATCGAATGATTTGTTATTAGTGATGATTTGTGAAAAAAATGGGATTTTTCGACTCGTTATTGGGAATCGTTGGATTCGGAATGGGAGCGTCGATAGGACTTGTTCTTGGATATTTCTTGTTCATACACTTTGAGTCCAGAGATGTCAAGGTGAAGTCTTTTATGCAATTTATGGACATATATGTTCCTGTAATTAACTAAAGGAGATAATATTATTCTTTTATGTGAAACTAGCAGGAATCGGATGCCCAGTCGCTTAACAAATTTGATTCGAGCTCTCTGTTTGAGCTTCTTCCCAAACTTCCTTTATGGGTGCTGAATCCGGATTATGAACGTGTAGGCGAATTTGTTTCAACTTTTGAAGTAAAAGCTTTAGGTGTTGAAATGAGTTAAGACTTTGATAATATGTTGCAGGTGGATTGGTTAAACAAGTTCATCGCGACTATGTGGCCTCACTTTGATAAGGTGAATCCATATTCACGATTAATTTAGAGCGTTTGCTGGTTTTGTTCAACACTGATAAGCTCTAATTTATTGGTTTTGATATTTGTTTCTAATTATATAGGCAGCTTATGGGATTATTAAGAGCTCAGCTGAATCCATCTTTGCAGAGTATATCGGCAGGTTTAAGATAAAATCAATTGCTTTTGATCACCTCACTCTTGGAACTCTTCCTCCCACGATTCATGGTAAGCTATAACAAAACGGTCTTACAGTACATTACTGCTGTATTTCAGTTTGAAGTCATCTGTTCGTTTATATTTGATGATTGCTTGGCACGCTCTAGGAAGTACTAGGTTTGGTACAAGTAAATAATATACAGACTTGTATTGCAGCCATTAGGGAGCTATGAACAATGTTCATTGTTGTATAAACTCGATACTCACCTTTTTAACAGGACTAAAGGCTCATGAATCAAATGAAAATCAACTGGTTCTTGATCTTGCCCTGAGATGGGCTGGAAATCCAGACATTGTCGTGGTCGTAAAACTGCTCTCTCTGGAACTCCGAGTCCAGGTTAGGAAAACTTTGTTTTCGCACATTTGACAATTTACTGATGAAGTAAGAGGTTTGACGACAATATTAGTTGAACCGAATTGTGGAATTATGAGTTGTGCTTTATCTTCATTCACAAACAGATCTTATTTATTTTGTTGGGGTCTTGTGAAATTCATATGTATAAATAACTCTATCTCTTCTGAGACCATTTAATTTTGTTTAAAGCCAGTTGGTGGATTTGCAAATATCAGCAGCAACCAGGATATTTTTGAGACCTATTGTGCCAACATTTCCATGCTTTTCAACCATTGCAGTGTCACTTATGGAGAAGGTAAACTATTCGACAGTCTTTCATTTTCTGAATCTCCGAGTTTCGACTTACGATCAGAAATAATGCTCCTGAAGTTTTACAGTAAATTCTTACTAACCAAAGTATTTAAATGCAAGAATGCAGCCACAGATAGATTTTGGCCTGAAAGTCATGGGAGGTGATATTATGGCGATTCCTGGCCTTTATCAGATTGTCCAGGTACTTTTATACATGTAATCTTTTGCATATCGATGCAAGAGCTTGTAAAGTGAGTTTTTTTTTTTATATATATATATCTGAATAACTCTGCTTAAAGTGGTAAAGCTATTTTTTGGTTGAATTCGCTGCAAAACGATAATATTAAATCATACACGATTCGTGCAGTCCAGAAGTCAAAAAGTTCCTTCTTCATTCATTTGTCTAGTTCGATTTACCTGGCCTGACAGATAAATCTTAGCGGGGTCTAAGCTATCAGATGAAACTTTTAGTACGAGAGTAACTTGATGATTCATGATATGATACGGCTCAGGAAGCCACTGATAATATGCACGCTCATGAATTCAGAGTAGGGATACACATGACAATTGCAAAAATGTGCACGAATGCTTATGGAATTTATAGACGTCACAACCGATAATATGGAATTGCTTGATTAGCAAACATACGAAATAGACATTATTAATTGACAGTTTAGTTTGATGTTCTGAACTTGGATTTCTTGCAGGAAATTGTAAGCAAACAAGTTGCTAAGCTTTACCTCTGGCCTCAATCATATGAAATAGACATTCTTGACAGTTCAATGTAAGTTCAAAGTTGAAGATTTGTTCAAAAGTACCAATGCAACCCACTCTTCTAAGTTTTGTTCTTTTTTGATTTCGTAGAGGAGCTACTAAAAAGCCTGTCGGAATACTGCATGTCAAGGTGGTGAGAGCACGCAAACTTCTTAACAAGGATTTCCTGACTACATCTGATCCCTACGTTAAACTCAGCCTTACGGGTGAAAGGCTTCCAGCAAAAAAGACTTCTGTCAAGATGAATAATTTGAACCCCGAATGGAACGAGGACTTCAAGCTGATCGTGAAGGACCCTCTCGCTCAAGTACTCCAATTACATCTATACGACTGGGACAAGGTTCATTGCAAAATATATTGTTCAATGAAGGGTGTCTGCAATTCCTCGGTAATATTTCCATGAAAGATATTATTGACTCTAATTCATGAATGGCAGGTTGGAGCTCATGATTATTTGGGAATGCAAGTTATCCCACTGAGTCTTCTCACTCCATATGACAAGAAAGAACTCACTCTCGATTTGCTGAACAGCACGGATCAAAGCGACCCTCAAAACAGGAAGCCGCACGGCCAAATAACAGTCGAGACAACCTTTGTTCCTTTCCTAGAAGAGAGCAAAACGTTCAACGAATCATTGGAGATTGCTGGACATAAAAGTTCCCATAGTCATGCAAGCACATCATTGTGTGGATCAGGTTTGCTTCATGTTACCGTTATAAGAGCAGAGGACGTTGAAGGAAAACGCCATAACAATCCGTATGTCACAATCATATTCAGAGGAGAACAGAGAAAAACAAAGGTTAACTTTTTTCTTGAATCCCACTGCAGTTAAGTACTTCTATATACAAACCAAAACTTACTGGAATTTATTGTATTTTGACTTTAGTCTATCAAGAAAACTCGGAATCCATATTGGAACGAAGAGTTTGAGTTTGTACTGGACGAGGCTCCTGTAAAAGATCTTCTTCACATTGGAGTCATGAGCAAGAGGAGACGCTTTGGACTTATGTCAAAGGTACAACTTAAATGAGCATCATCTTTGTCTTGTCAATTAAGTTTAAATTGGATCTTAGTATTGTGACACTTATGTCCATTATTTTTGGCTCCATGCAGGAATCACTCGGGTATGTTGAGATTAATCTGGCTGATGTAATCTACAATGGGCATGTTAATGAGAAGTACCATCTTATTAATTCTAGAGATGGAATTATACACTTGGATATGAAATGGCAAGTGATATAAGATTGATTCATTTGAGCTATGCATATAGTATCTTCTTTGTTGAACTCATGGTTTTTGTCCACTAGAAAGTTTTGTTGTACAAAAGGTGCAGATAGAGTCATAGGCAGATATAATGTCCAAAAAAAAAAAAGATATGATATTATTTATGTCAAATGTGTTATATACTTTAATATACGTGATGTGTCCGAGTACATGTAATTGCAAATTAAACTGGCACCATGAATATTGTAAGTTTTCTGTACCTGCAATATCAAATATTTTATGTGTTGCTTTCCATTTGATTAGCAACTGATAGTTGAGATATTGTTGGTATTGAGAACTGCAACCAGAAAAGATATTGTGTTTCAGTGCATTAATATGATAAAATGCTAAATGGAATGACGCAGTGGCATGGTTCAGAACTTCTTTATTATAGTTTCGATTCTTTTTTTTTTTGTTTTTTGGGATGAATTAGGATTTTATTAAAATGAAACAAGGTTAAAATCAAAACCAGGTATCCATCCCCAGAAAGCTTCATCAAACAACAAGTTAGACTCTTTCTATTGCCGCATTTCCAATGTTATACTCAACCTTTAAACTTTTTGAATGTTATACCCAACCCTTTATTTTTAAAAACTATTGCACATAAACTACGTTTCCGGCTAAAAAACATCACAACTCGATGAGATGACATCATTACTGAAGGGTAAAATAGTCAGTTCATCTCGGCACCTGATTAAGGAGGGAATTGAGACGTGATCTATCATTTTCCCAAGTCAATTTTAGAATTTCATAAACCCCAATTTCGCAATCCTGCCTCTACAATCAAAATTTTCCCAAAATTCGACATTTCTGTTGAAATAGTAACCTAAGAGAACGTTGTGACAATTGACTGGAAAATCCGAGACCAAAACGCTGACATAGCGGAGGATCGATTTCGAATTATGATGAGTGGGTTTTGGACATCCTTTGTTTTTGACTTTTGTTCAATATAGTTGTTTTATTCAGCTCCAGTAGTGTACTTTTAGTCATATGTATGTGAAATGCATTTAGGTTTCTTTGCACCCGTATGTGAGTTATTTTAGTTTAGCATTAATTGTCACTTTTTGTATTGTTTTTGCTTGGTTGGTGGTCCAAAGTGCTCCCCACTCATGAAAATGATGTGTACTTTAGCAATAATATATTGCATGCCCTAGAGTTTTGGTTGGAAGTGCATATTATATTAGTACTATTAATATTTTAAGCTTGTTCTTGTTTGTGTATTTCATGTCTTAAAACTTAGTGGTTTATTGTTGTTGTTGTTGTTGTTGTTGTTGTGGTGGTGGTGGTTGTTGTTGTTGTTGTTGTTGTTGTTGTTGTTGTTGTTGTTGTGTATATACATGTAGTGATAGTGAGTATATCACTATTATGATGCATCACTCTGAGAACTTGATGAATCTTGGGAGGATGTGCTACTTAGAGGGTGTGCTCTAGACTTGAGTTGATCAGTATGGTTGTTGATATAGGTCTGAGTGAAGATGTGATGGTGCTTTACAAAGGATGATGTTAATGAGTTATCACTACAATTGACCTACATCAACGATGATAATGATGCACTTGAATGGCAAGGGTGTCTAGTCAATAGAGGCTAGTTGAAGTCTATTTATTCAAATCGTAGCTACCTGAATCAAAGGATGATGATTCAACTGAAAAATTGATTCCCTCCCTCTTATTAGTGAGCCGCTTGATTATGTTAAGGATGATGGAGGATGTTCTGAGGTGGGAGTTGAAGAAGAGCATAATGATTTTGAAGCAGAAACAGATAATGTGAATGGTTGAGGGGTATTCGATGAAGGGATTAGTGATTTTTTTGGTTTAGAAACATGTAATTCTAGTGATGAGGGGAGAACAATGAGGGAGAATGAAAAAACAAGAGCAAGTAGTTATCAAACAGAGGAGGGAGATGGTTAAACTTTTGCTGAGGGAGTAGATAACACATATTTTCATGCAACAAATGATGACAACGATGCAGAGAAAAGACATGTAGGAGAAACATCAAATGTTGGAGATGCAACAGAAGATGATGGTTATCAAAAGGGTGGTGCTACATCGGGTGGTAATGAATGAAATCAAAGTGTAAATGATGTGTCTGTAAATGATGAAACACAATCCAGAAGACATGGAACTGGAAATGCATATCACAATGAGGGTAGGCATGAGGGAGTTAGAGATTTGCCTAACTTCATATGGGATAACTGTGGTCCATTGGTGGCTTCAATATTTGATGTAGATGACAACGATGATAGTGAATAAGATGTGTCTCTAGGGTTAGATTTTGAGTATTCAGATGGTTTGGTTAATGAAGACAATGATGCAGAGGAAGATGATGATCTATTCACATCAAATGTGGATCTTGAAGTTGAGTGGCCTGGAGCAAGAAGAAAATAATCCAACACTTCAAGTAATGAACCTACTACTACAAATGAGATTACTACTGCAAATGAGCCTACTACTACTTCCACGACTACATCATCTAGAGGCAAACATACAAATAAAGAGAAAGAGGCAACAACATCAAAATATGCCAGTGAGGTGTACAAGATCCATGATGTATTTAATCCCACAGTAGACATGACCAAGGTTAAATTCAAGCTGAGTATGTGCTTTTGGGATCCTGTCCACCCGAGGGCTGCAATTAGTAAGCATGCCAATGACCTGAGAGATCAATTAGGATAATCAAAAGTAATTCAAGAAAAATTAGTGCAAGGGGTGCTCATGAAACCTGTCCATGGTATATTTGTGCCTCAAAGATCAGAGGGGATGGCACACTACAAATCAAGACACTTGAAGAACCAAATGAATGTACAAGACATGACACGTGTACACAGGTTACTTCAACTTGGTGAGCAGATAAGTATTATGACAAGATCATATCTGATCCAAACTGGCCTGTGAAGTCAATGTTGACTATTTTAAAGAGGGATTGTAAGTTGGAGTTTACCAAGAGCCAAATGTACAAGACCAAGAGAAAGGTATTTGAGAATGGACATGGAAATGATGTAGAGCAGTATTCTTATCTATGGAGGTATGCTGAGGAGATGATGAGAACTACCCCTGGAACAACAGTGAAAATAAAATGCAAGTTGTTTGGTGATAAGTACAAGTTCAAGAGAACGTACATCTGCTGGGGGGGGATCTAAAGAGGGGTTTTTTGGATGGATGCACCTATCATATACTTAGATGGAACTCATCTGAAGACGAAGAATGGTGGAATCTTGCTCACGGTTGTTGGGGTAGATGCAAACAACTGCACTTATTCTTTTGCCTGTGCTATGGTGGAAAAGGAAAAGATGAAGGAGATGGTTTCTTCAGATTCTTACTGAAGATCTCAACATTCAAAATAACTACCATTGGACCATCATGAGTGACAAACAGAAGGGCCTTGTAGATGCAGTGGAACAAGTGTTCCTTAACTGTGAGCATATGTTATGTGTTATGCATCTTTGGGCAAATTTCAGGAAAGGACACATGGGTTTAACAGTGAAGCACATCTTGTGGAATGCTTCTAGAGCCACTAAAGTGGCAGATTATGATAGGATTATAGAATATCTCAAAGAGAAAGATCCAGCAGCATGTGCATGGTTAGAGGAAAGGCCTTCTGCCCAATAGTGTAGAGCATACTTCAACACTAACTGCAAGAGTGACTTGCTCCTCAACAACATGTCTGAGAGCTTCAATGCTTTGATTGTTAAAGCAAGGGGTATGCCAATTATAGAGATGCTGGAAAGTATTAGAAAGTCATTGATGAAGAGGATTGGGGTTAGGAGGAGGGCAATGGAGAAGGCATGGACTAAGTTATGTCCTAAGATAGATGCCATGTTTGAAATATTGAGGGAGAAGTCAATGGAATTCATACCTCTCTAGAATGGACATTTGCATTTTGAAATAGCTGACCCATTTGGCACAACATTCATATAAACTTGGCAAATGAGACATGTAGTTGTAGGAGATGGCAGCTAACTGGAATCCAATGTGCTCATGCCATCAGTGGCATTAATTTCATGAAATAGAAGAACCTGGAGGACAAAGTCCATGAATGCTACCACAAAGAAACTACCTCAGAATATATGGCCATTTGATGATGCGAATGGAAGGGAGAGATGCATGGCCACTGCCACCAAAGAATGTTACAAAGTTAATGCCTCTTAAAGCCACTAAAATGTCATGGATGCCAAAGAAAGGTAATAGACAAATAGATCAAGATGAGATAAAGGACAATATGTAACGCCCCAAAAAAAATAGGAAGAAAATAAATTTATAATTTAGTCCTTGAACTTTTGAAAATCTCTATTTTGACCTTAAATGTCTAGAAAAATTTGCATTTAGCCTCTGAACTTAAAAGTTAGTATTTTATTATATTTACAGGTCTGTAATCCTAAAACATATATTTCAATTTCAAATATTAACCAAATTGATCGAATTACCTAGAAAAGTGACATAAGTAAATATGTATGTAACAAAGAAATCTAATTATACCTATTTGAATTTTAATTATAAATAATTGAGAGACTCGATATGCAATTAACCAATTGATGAAGTAATGACATCTTTTTGATGAGGTAAGCTATGACATCCTTAAGAGTATGATTAAATTCAAATTTTTGTGATTTATTATAAAATAATCAAGGTGGGACATAAATAGTTATGATTAAAGTACTATTTTCGCTTATAAATACTCACCATGGTTCAACATTTTATACAACCCAAAATAATCCCATTCTACAAACGTTCCCAGAAATAAAGTGTTCCTTTTTGTGTTTTCATTCGGAAAATGTTTTTTTTTCAAATTTTTATCTTGTTATTTTCTACCCAAAAAGACGCCAAAACTTTTACTACGCAGAAAATGTTGATTCTGCCCCTACACCTTCGAAAAATCATATCAAATAGTAGAAATATTATTTTACTACCAATATTTGGATATTATATACCCTCCTTGGTGTCTTCTATCTTTGTATGAAGACATATTTCCCAAATAATATGATCTAGAAGGCTGTAATACATAAACCGTGAACTGCTGCCAAGAAAGCCGATAGCAACTCTTATGTTGCAAGAATTATTTAGCATAGCAAACCTTTATTTTTTCACAAAATCTTGGATTCACACATCTCTCATGATGCTAAAAACCATAAACCATAAAAATATTTGAAAACCAAGTTCATTTGGATGTCCGATCAAAGGTAAAACCAAAACTGCGGTGAATTTTCAGTTTATTTGGCACAACCTTTGTTTTCTTACTTTATAAGTTTAATCACCATCATAATTCAAGTATTTATCACACACATAAACTTAACATGATATAGTATTAGTTATAATTATGTTACTATGATTTATAATCATGAATTGACATTTTTGTGATTTTATTTATAGCATTTAAATGGTATAATTATTATGTTTAACATACTATTTTCATAAGTTTTACAAGATTATTTTTGCCACTTCATGACTTAACCATCAAATAAGATTATTTATCAAATTAAACATTTTCTTATCACATGTTTTAATATATTTCTCATTTTATATCTTTATATTTAAGTTATAACATAATTATATGCATTTTAAACTATGTAAAATAAAGTAATAATTGACTAAGTTATACCTTTCAAGGTGTTACTTCATATGATAATTATTTGATGTGTGGGTATTAAAAGTTTTGAATTGATTAAAGACTAAAAAGATGAGTCTTCCTAGAGTTAGTTAAGTAATATGTTTTTTAAGGATTGATTATGCATCAAATTGGATAGTTAATCAGATCTTACTTGTTACTGTTACTTGTCGTCGAAATGACTTTAACATGAATACTCACAGTTATAAGTTAAAAAATATGGTTGTTTTAGATAATTTTGAGAGAGAAATAAGGTGGTTAAAACAATAGATATTTGATGTTTAATTTAAGCATATATTTTCTCTTTAAATTCACCATCTAAGATTTTCATATTTTGTGTAATGACATAAATTAATCTTATGTGTTATTTACTAAGATTTACATCGTAACTAGCATTCTTAACAAGAACGTTCCCAATTTCACCAACATGAGAATAGAAGAAAAAGTACTCATATTTGTTGTGGTGAATTATATTTTCAGTTGATTAATATTATTTAAATTTGTTAAATGTTTGACGAACTAATCAACGCCATCAAGGTTCCCCGTATGAGTTAAGGTGATGTTCCATTTCTGATTTGTTCTAGCCCCGTTTGACATCCTGAGTAACTTGGACAAAAAAGCCACTACTCCGTTATCAAACCTTGAACAACCTATATTTCATCATAGTACTGTTTGGCATCTCATCTCATAACATGATCTTCTTACTCATTGTTAAATCATATCCAATCACTTATTATTTATCATATCGATTCATAATCATGGTGATTCTCCAATATTAAAATCTCATATGCTGGTTCTTGAATTGTGCAAAGAGCAACGAACTATGTTCGGGACATGTAGCTCAATGAGCAACATATATTATCCGGTTTACTAGCTTATTTGTTTATTTGTTATACCCATTGGGACGCCTTTGGGAAGTTGGGCCCAGGGATTGCGTCGAGTTACTTTCGGGCAGTAAGGACTGTTGGTTTAAGTAATTTCGCTTGATACCCATCTATCTAGGCGCTGCTTGCAGTTAGGAGTTAGCTGTAACCCGCGTGCTCGATCGACATGTACTCGAGCATGTCTCTTGATTCATAAGGTAGAATATTAGAAGCCATAAGGATGGATCATTTGTTGTTAAGCACAAGTTCATTAACTATTCTATGAAAATTCCAGTACCATTGCTACATCAAATTATCTAATTGAATTGTCCATACCAGTAAGATCACTCCTCAAAATGTATCCATTAAATCACAGTTAATTCTTGCATTGCTAGTTCTTTTATATGAATCCGACTAAGTCATAAAGACTTATTCCTCGTTTCTTCTATCCATTCCTCAGGATAAAATCAACATGACAGCATGGACAAAGTGAGAAATTGTTAAAGCATGCATTTTGAAATATTCGCGTTTTGTCTCTAGTGCATAACTATTAAAATAGTCACATTATTTTTAATACCAAGAATGCCATTGTATATATCAAAATATAATTTATAAAACGTGCACGGTTTTGATCCTGAACAAGTGAGACCCCTTCCTATGAGTTGCACTTTAGTCTGGATTGGGTAAAGTGGCTGGCCACCACTGAACCAACTCGGATCGGAGCATGGCTCGTGGGGCGCGCTCGTCACATAAAAGGTTGTAGCTAATAGAGAAAACTTGTAAGATGGGAAGGCATGGGATAATTATGACCTGTGTATTGTGGAAAACAAGGACACAATAGCAGAAAATGTGAGTTGAAAAAGCAAACCCTTTGGTTGGGCCAACTAGGAAAAAAAAAACAAAGAAGAAAACAGCACCAGCAACAACAGCTCCAGAATCTTCAAGTCATAGTGTGCAGGTTTGTCTAATCTTCATCATGTGTACAGATTCTTGTTTAGTTAACAATTACTTATAACATGACAGACTAATGTTAATCCTATTTTTATTTATCATAGATTGAAAAGGTTGTGGGAACTCAAGCCTTATAAGTGCACCCTGCTCCTCCTGCTGTTAGAGCTACTAAAACATCTTAGACCTCATGAGTTCTATTTGCTTCACCTGTTAGAGCTACTAAAACATCCCATACTGTTGTTGCACCTGCAAAAAAAAAAACAAAGAATTGTCAAGAAATATTACAAGAAGCCTAATGTAATCTTATCCCATATATGCATCCAATTAAAGTATATATTACAATATTAGTTGATGTCTTAACATATTTTTATTAAACCTAGGATTCGAGTGTGGCATCTAGTGTACCTTCTACAAAAACAAATAATCTTGCTCCTTCAAACACAAAGGCAACAGATGATGTTGGTCCAACTCAGGCAACATATGATGTTGCTCATTCTAGGGCAACAGTTGATGTAGGTCTTTCAACTAGACCAAAAGGACATAAGGGAAAGCTAAAAGTAATGAAATATGAACAACTAAACTAGTCATATTTTTACTAATGTTCAATATCTCATTGTAGGTGGCCCCAACATGGAGGAAAGCTAAAGAGCCAAATGGTGTGCCTATTGCTCCAGTGACATCTCGACATGTAACAAGGAGTTAGACACCTCAAAAAATGCCTACTGCTATTGCTGCCAAGACTATTGAAACAAGTACGAGGAGATTGTTTCCTGAGCCACCACAACCACTATAAACTTCTATGCCATCAAGTAGTGTGTCGGTACATACTAGCAACCAACTTACTCCTCCTGGTATGAAAAAATTCAAAGGTCCTGCAGCTAAGAAGAACGTTGGAGTTCCTAAAATACATGTGAAGAGAATGATAGTTGCCACTGTGGAAGACAAATTAGTTTAAGGTGCTTTTTAGAATGAACTTGGTACACATGTATTGTGGAATATCTTTGAGTCATATTTTGGTGCACTTAGTGTCCATTAGACAACTAAATAGTTATCTTAATGGATGTAAACAATTGGTTCTATGAAGTGATCATTGTTAATGCTAGTGATCATATTTTGATGATGATTTTGTCATTTTCTAACAACTTTGTTTACTGGTTTTGATAATGGTGATCTTATTTTGAATCTGGTTCTGTCATATTTTCATCAACTATTTTGTCTACTGGTTTTGATGATGGTGAGCATATTTTGAGTCTTATTTTAATTATATATGCAACAACTATTTTATGTCCTGGTTTGTCAAATTTTGATGCTTGTTTTGTCAAATTCCAGCAACTATATTGTCTACGAGTTTTACATATGTAGTCCATGGTTTATCAGACATGTATTCTGCATTTTTTTGGATAAGTTGAGCAGTGCAAACAAAATCACTTATTTAAACACCAACTAAATACTCTAAATTCATTACAACAAATCTGATAATCCAATTACTGATACAAACTTTATAAAGTAAGAATAGAAATACAACTTCCTCTAAAAGACAAACAAGTTCATATAAGAAAACAAACAATATCTAAAAAACACCCCTCTACACCTTCCTCTTCATAGTCCTCTATTTATCTCCACCTTGTCCTTCACTCCTCTTCTGATAAAATGGTGCACATGTGTACAACAAAGAAGTTTTGAAGATACCAGGCATTAGGGCAACCATACATACAAAAATACTTCTCGTCATCTGTCTTCTATAAAAGAAGATACAAATCAAATAAATTAGTTATGTGCATTCAACAATTAGAAAAATAATTAAAAGATAAGAGTGGTATACTTGCCGGGGTTGTGCTTCCTAAGTTGCAAGTGTTATCACATTCAAATCGTGCCAGCGACATTGAACACTGGGCAAAGTGCGAAAATGGATGAAACGGTTTCCACTTTTGCCTCAAACGGTTGATTTTGGCTCGGATCTCTGCCATCGTATACTCACCGTGCCAATGCAATGCATCCAACTAACTTTTTATGAATCCCAAACCCCTTCCAACGCCCTCAACTCACTAATTCTATGCCTCTCTCCATATTTGCATAACTTAATCAATTAGTGAGTCCCGTAATGCCAATTTACAACGGATTATGATACAACAAGAGCTCATCATTGTTATTTGGGATTTTTTTTTATTTGCAAGGATTCGGGTAGGGGAAAGAGAACGAGACAAGTAATTCAACTTGTCTACTAACATGCTGAGTGCTAGTCACAAAGCATTCACAACAACTATATCTGAAGTTACTGAACCAAAGAGCTTTACACAATCAAACAAACATCCATCCTAGAGACTTGTAATGAAGAAAGGATGCTTTAGAGAAAACTAAAACATGTGTACTAACTCGACTTCCATCAAACCATCACTGTATTGGTTGTAAGTGGGTTTGTAAAGTAAATACAAGTTTGATGGCTCTATTGAAATGTATAAAGCAAGTTCGGTTGCTAAAGGATATACACAAGAGGAGGGCTTGGACTATTTTGACACATTTTCACAAGTTGCCAAGCTAACCACAGTCAGAACCATTATTGCCTTAACAGCTTCTCATCACTTACATCAACTAGATGTAAACAATGTCTTCCTTCATGGAGACCTAAATGAGACCATCTACATGAAACCTCCTTTTGGATGGTGTGTCAAGAATGACACCAGAGTGCCTCCTCAAAAGAGCCTTTATGGCTTGAAACAAGCATCAAGACTGTGGTTTCAAAAGCTCACACAGTGCCGCATTCTATATGGCTTTTCTCAAACTATCTCTAATTCCTCTTTGTTTATCTTGAGCCACAATGAAAAAGTAACCATCTTATGCGTATATGTAGATGACATAATCTTGACATAATGATTTACATGCAATCAATAAAATAAAAGGCTCACCTAGACAATCAGTTTACCATTAAAGACTTCGATACTCTTAAATACATTCATGGTATTTCCCACAATGAGAAAGGCATTTCTTTATGCCAAAGAAAGTATGCCCTTGACATTCTCACTGACTCTGGCTATTTGGGTTGCAAACCAAGTTAAACACCAATGGATTCAAGCACCAGACTCAAGAAAATTGATGCAACTGATGCATGACCTTTGTTTAATGCTACTACTTACATGAGAATAGTTGGAAGATTGCTATATCTTACAATTACTAGACCAGGTCTCAACTACGACATACAATGCTTAACACAATATATGTCAAGTCCCACTATTTTACATCTAGCTGCAGTTGAGATATATTAAATCAACAACTGGTAAAGGTTTATTTTTTCCCATTGCATCAGAAACACACTTAAAATGTTAATGTGACAATGGTTGGGCTAGTGATCCAGACACAAAGAGAAGCATAATAGGGCATGTTGTGTACCAGGGCAACTTAATAATCTCCTCGAAAGCAAAGAAACAAAGCACAGTTAGCAGATCTTCAACATAGGCTAAATATAGAGCAATTGTAACATCAACTTGAGAAGTGGTTTCACTTCAAAAATTGCTGAAAGACCTGCAGATTCCTCATCCAAAGACCCCTCTTCTCTTCTCTGACAATAAGAGAGCCTTCTGCATCGCCAACAACAATATTCACCATGAAAGAACAAAGCACATTCAGATTGATTGTCGCTTTGTTAGAGAGAAAGTTCAACAGGGACAAATCAAGATATTTCACATTTCAAATACTCACCAAGTTGTTGACATTCTTACAAAATCTATGGCTATTGGTCCATTCAATCTCATGATGTCCAAGCTAGGTGTCATCAACCTACAAATTTGGGGGGGGGGGGGGGGGGGTCAGCATACAAGCTAACTCAAAATAGAACACTTTGTGTTTTGAGTAAGGAATTCAAATTTTGGTTTGCCCATTAGTTAACAACCTTCTCAATTTAGCAAGTGCTATTAATTACTTGTAATTCAGTTTTAATTTATTGCCAGCTGTTAATCACACGCTCCACTCACATGTATATAAGTGCACACACACCATCACATTACTTCGCTTTTGCACTTCAGATATTTTGGAGAAATGTAATAGATTATTTTCAAGTTTATTTCAATACAGTTTTGTACAATTCAGCAATGAAGAACATTTATGTTCTTTGATTTAATCACCTTATGCTCCAAATCTCTCGCATACAAATGTGATATTGGTTATGAAGGCATTTCTAGATGCATTCTTTGAGCTGAAAGACATTCAATAACTCTGGTTTCAGAGTTTGAAGACAATTTTTACTGAAGCTTATGAATGATTTCCCTTTGTTAATTAGTTGGCTACCCCAATTTTGAAAAATGCCGAGGCACATGTTTGTAGCCAAAGCATTGTTCGAGTTAGTGTTAGAAAAATATTAAGATCATCAATATAGATTCAGGCCATTATAACTCCTTTAAAGTGCCCATTTACCTCCCCTTTTACTATAAGTCTAGGAAAAAACTTAACACAAGTAATGATGATATAAAGGGAGACGAGATCTCTTGTGGTACTTCCGAAAAGGTTTAAGTAATTAAAATTGAAAATGCAAATAAATTCCAGTACTTTCTGAATATAACACAAACCAAGTTTCTAAAGAACTTTAATTAAGAAGTTCTTACTTCACACGATCATGAGTTTTGATAAGATCTGCCTAAATAGGCATAATGCCTTGAATACTTTCTTCTTATTAAGATAATGTATAAGCTCATTAGTAAAGTAATTTATTGTACCTGTTTCCCTTCAAAGAAAGCAAAATTAAAATAGGAAAACAATAATGTTAACGGGTTTGGAATTATTCCCTATTTAACGGAAGATATTTATTTGGGTTGGAACGCCCTGTCCGTGATTCAGAAACAATCATAGATGGAAATTACTTGAAAATAACAAGAGATACAAGAATATTCCCTTCCTTTATTCACTGAACATTTCCTCCTTTTATCTCTGTGTGTTTGTGTCAAGTAGAGTAATCCTCCGAGTGTGTATGTCGGCTGTTTGAGTGGCCATTTTGGATAAGGCGTCCGCCTCTTGGTTTTCTTTTCGGGGAATTTGAACTATGTCATATTCCTCGAACCATTCGAATCTTCGACGGACAACTCGGAGGTACTCTTGCATTCTTTCTTCTTTTGCTTCATATGATCCTTTGACTTGCTGGACAATCAATTGAGAATCACTATGGAGGAGTATTCTCTTCATTCTTCCTTCCTTTGCTAGTCTCATACCGATAAGGAGAGCTTCATACTCAGCTTCATTGTTAGAGAGGGGGTAATCTATTCTGATTGCAAAATGGAGCCTTTCATCCTCCCCTTCTTGATTTACAAAAACTATTCCTGACCCCCCCCCCCCCCGTGCGTGCTCACCGAGGACCCATCTACATAAGCGTACCACAATGGTTCTTTCCCCTCACAGATCCGATGCCCGTAAGTTCCATTACAAAGTCCGCCAGGACTTGTGCCTTGATGGAGGGTCTCGGAGCATAAGAAATGTCATACTCGGTGAGTTCTATGACCCATTTTATTAATCTCCCCGATGATTCAGGCTTATTAAGGATTGTCCTTAGGGGATGCTTTGTTAGCATTGTAATTGGGTGGGAAAGAAAGTCGGGGCGTAGCTTGCGGGCCGTAGTAACCAATGCTAGGGCGAGTTTTTCAGTTAGGGTATACCTGGTCTCGGCTCCGATGAGGGTTTTGCTGACGTAATATACCGGACGATGTTCTCCATCTTGTTCTTTGACTAAAACGGCGCTAATAGCCTCTTCTCCGACCGACAGATATAGAAATAACTCTTCTTGAGGTAAAGGTTTTACCAGCAAGGGTGGTTTCAACATGTACCTTTTTAGTTCTCCGAGGGCTTCCTCGCACTGGGGGGTCCATTGAAATTCCTTGACATTTCGAAGTATCTTGAAGAAATGAAGGCCTTTTTCTGCTGACTTGGAGACGAATCGACTTAGCGAGGCCATTCTACCAGTCAGTTTTTGAACGTCTTTCACCGTCTTTGGGGTGGGTAATCCCATGATGGCCTCTGCTTTCTCGGGATTTACTTTTATTCCCTTCTCCGTAACCATAAACCCCAAAAATTTTCCTCCTCGGATACCAAAAGAGCATTTCCTAGGGTTAACTTTCATGCCAAAGTTATTCATAATGACCAACGCTTTCCGTAGGTCCTCGGGATGTTCCTCGGCAGTGTTACTTTTGACTACCGTGTCGTCCACGTAAACTTCTACTGACTTTCCAATAAGTCCTGCGAACATAAGACTTACTAACCTTTGGTAGGTAGCCCCAGCATTTTTTAGCCCAAATGGCATGACTAGGTAACAGAATGTGCCTGCATCCGTAATGAAGCTAGTTTTATCCTGATCTATTGCCGCCATTGGGATTTGGTTGTATCCCTGGTCTCCATCTAGGGTTGACAGTAGTGCACACCCAGCAGTGGAATCAACTAACTGATCTATGCTCGACAATGGATAACAATCTTTTGGACATGCTTCATTGAGGTTGGTAAAGTCAACACACATCCGCCATCTCCCTCCGTGCTTGGGGACTAATACGACATTAGCTAACCACTCGGGATAGATAACTTCCCGAATTTGCTTCAAGTTGAGAATGCGTTGTATTTTCGAGCGAATGATTTTATTACGCTCGGGTCCCATTTTTCTTTTCTTCTGTTGGACAGGTTTAGCTCTGGGCTTCACATTAAGAAAGTGTTGACATACCTTGTTGCTGATTCTCCCGGGCGGTCCTCCTTCCCATGCAAAGAGGTGGTGGAATTGCTTGAGGAGGGAAATCAGTTGGACCTCTACTGCGGGTTCCATGTGAGTACCCATTTTGATCATCTTTTCGGAACTCCCTTCTACCAACTCTACCATCTTTAATTCTTCCACCGGTTGGACTCGTGTTTCCTCGGTCTGACGCTTTTTATTGTTTCCAAGGGAAGGTTCGTCTTCTTCCGAGGGGATGGCATTCATGCAAGATTCTCTGGCTTTAGATTGACTTCCTCGGACCTCTCCGATTCCCGAGGAGGTGGGGAATTTCACTTTAAGATGCAAGGTAGAGGGGATAGCTTCAAAGGCTCGAATGGATGGTCTCCCACAAATGGCATTATATGTCCGTGAAGAAGCTTCCACTACCCAGAATTTGATGGGTTCCGTTCTCCGAAGGGCTCCCTTTCCCCATGACATTGGAAGAGTCACAGTTCCGAGGGTATGACAAGTTTCCCCAGAGAATCCTACCAAGGGGACTTCAGCGATTTCCAATTTTTCTTGTTTTAGCCCCATAGCAAGATAAGTAGGCAAGAAGAGTACGTCCACAGAACTGCCTGTGTCTATGAGGATCCGTTGGGTTTTATACCCATAGATGACGGCTGAAATAACTAACGGGTCTTCGTGGGGGTATATTATACCTGTAAGGTCTTCGGGTCCAAAGGTAATGCTAGGCAGCTTTGACTCTTGGAGCGAGCAGACTGGGAATCCTAGCTCTACTCGTCTGGCTTCTTTCAAATATTTCTTCTTTTTACTTTGGGGCGTTATTGAAATTTCACCTCCTTCAATCATATTGATGGTTCGCCCTGACGGGGGATTGTTTTAATAAGAGTCATGTGGTGGAGGTAAACTCCGATACCCCATGGTCCTTTCTCGGGAGTTTTGTCAACGGTCTTTGGTTCTCTCTTGGGGTCGTAGGCGTCCAACTGTCCTTTCTCGTGAACTCCGACTGGGTGTCCTTTCTCGTGACTCCGACTGGGCGTCCTTTCCTCTTCTTCTTCCTCTTCTTCTCTTCGTGACCTCTTCCATGCGTTTGTCTTGGGCTCCCCGAGATTATTTTCCTTGAGGTAATTCTTCAAGTATCCTATTTCTAGGAGACGAAGTACTTCTCTACGAAGGGTGGTACATTCTTCAGTGGTGTGTCCGTATGTTTTGTGGTATTTGCAATATTTCCTTGTGTTCTTATCTCGGTCAGGAAATTTAACTGGTACGGGCCAGTGCAACTCGTTGCTGCCTCGCATTATATTGAGCACTTCCGGGGGAGTGATAGTCATGGGAGGTAAGGTCACGGGTCGGAGGAATTTTTTAACCACCCCGCCCTCGTCTTTACGCGGAGGAGGTTTTCCCTCTTTACCCTTCTCCTTAGTCTTTGCTTCTCTCTCTACGCGCTCTAGGTGTTCGTTATCCTCCTGCTCCATTTGCTTCTTCGTTCCTTCCGCCTCTTCCATCAGAATATGGACTTCCGCCTTTTGCATAAGTTCATTCATGTCCGTGACACGATTGCCCATAAGGTATCTGAAGAAATCCCCCGTTCGAAGTCCTTGAGTCAATATGTCCGCCATGATGGTCGGGCTAACGTTGGGAACATCTAGTGCTTCGTCCGTGAAGCGCTTTATATACCCTCGTATGGGTTCATCCTTTTTCTGTTTAATAGTGAAAAGATGTGTGGCGGACTTGGGGTACCTTCGATTACAAGCAAACCGTCGTACAAACAAATGAGCTAATCGGTCAAAGCTCGTAATGGAACTAGGTGGAAGGTGAGTGAACCACGCCTGAGCCTGCCCTCCGAGGGTAACAAGAAACACGCGGCATAACACATGGTCATGGGCGGAAGATATGTCCATTCCGACCAGATATTGATGGATATGGTCCTGCGGATCCCTTCCATTAGCTTCTCCGGTATATAGCGGGATATTGATGGGCCGCATACCCGGGGGGATAGAGGCTAAAGCAATTTTGGGAATGAAAGGAGAGGTCTTGAATGTGAGATCCTCCTCAGGGGCCATGGTCTTCTTGAGATCGCCCAATTCTTTTCGTAAGTCATCCATCATTCCCCATAAGGAGTGTTCAACATCTCCCCGATACTCCGAGGGGTGGGAAATTTCCCCCCGACCCCTCTCTGGGGTCCTTTCAGGATAAGCATACCTTCGGGGCGTTTGTCGGGGTTCCTGATGCCAAGGGATTGAGTTTGGGTTCTGCACCGCCTGGGGTGTATCTCTTTCAGAAGGGAAATTTCTGTCCTCGGAGGATATAGAGGACATGTTTCCGAGATGTTCCCCCCTCCGGGGTGCCCATGTAACATCTATAAGTCTTTCATAGACAGATCGGAGAATATTAATAAAATCTCTCGTACCTGATTCATAATTGGATAGAGTTTCTTCCGAGTCGCTGTAAGGAATTGGAATGTTTTCACTTTCGAAGAGATCATCCATCCTAGTCGATGTTTGCTGAATTCTCTCGAGGACAGATATTATGGCGTTCCCACAGACGGCGCCACTTTGTTAACGGGTTTGGAATTATTCCCTATTTAACGGAAGATATTTATTTGGGTTGGAACGCCCTGTCCGTGATTCAGAAACAATCATAGATGGAAATTACTTGAAAATAACAAGAGATACAAGAATATTGCCTTCCTTTATTCACTGAACCTTTCCTCCTTTTATCTCTGTGTGTTTGTGTCAAGTTGTGTTAAGTTAAGTTGTGTTAAGTTAAGTTGTCCTTCTTCTATTGATCACCTCCCTTTATATAGACTTTGGTAAGGGCAAGTGTCATTGTGCATGTACTTTAGTAAAGACAGGTGTCGCTATACTGATGCAGGTGTAAAAATTAGGATAAAGTTTATCTCTTAATCTACTAGATACTGACTAGACCCATTTTTGTGCTTTCCGATGGCTTCGAGGATCTCCGATGAATGATTGTTTTGGGGACGCTACTCTTCCGAGGGCTATGCTTTTGTTGATACATAATGAGAATGCTCGTACGGGGGTAGGGACTGTTGTATATGCCTTCTGAGGGGTTTTATTTCTCTTTCTTGACTCGGGTCCGTTCTTCAATGATCTGGAGTGATCTCCGAGGGCGTAATGTGATGACGTAATAGGATCTTTTATGGCGTAATGTGATCTCTGATGGCGTTATATGACCTCTGAGGGCGTGATATGATCTCCGAGGGCTTGATATGATCTCTGAGGGCTTGATTTGATCTCCGAGGGCTGGATTTGCTCTTCTTGAAATGGTACTTTTTCGTCTAAGTCCTCGGAATATATTTTTTGGGCGCTCTGTTATTCATTTCTGGTTTTTCTCCGAAAATGGGTCCTCGGGTGATGGTCCGAGGGCAGTTCACTTTGAGGAGTGTTCAGCAAGGAAGTTTTCTTGTAAGTTCGTGGGACTCGGGGTCCGTTGTGGTCCCTCTTGGCGCATTGGTGGATATCGGAGTCGTGCGGATCCACCGGGGTTTGCTCTTTTTCCGATGCTGCGTTGATATCTGTTTTTTATTCATCATTTGACTTTCCAAGGGACGCTTATGTTCCTCCTCGTGTGCTCCTTCTTGCCTCCTTATGTCAGTGACCGAGGGGTAAGGCAACATCCGAGGGGATCTCCTTATTAGGAGTTGGTACATCTCATCGGAAGTACTCGTGACAACTGTATTGTCCCTTTATTAATTTCCCGATTAGGATTAACCTTCTTCTTTCTCTTTTATTTATTTTTATGGTTAACAAATAATTTTGATTGAGTATATTTAAAATAGATTGTTTTGAATTTTCATACAATTCTTTGACCAAAATAAATACGGGCTGGACTTAATGAGTGTAACTTATTTAAGTCGTTTCAAATTGCTCTCAAATACATGCACTACACCGTGGAGATTTTCTTAAGAAGCCTTGGATAGTAAAAAAAAAAAGCTAAATTTATTCACAATTGAATTTCTTGCTCGAATAAATCTCATAATGGTAGCAAGTGAATTATTTTCATTCTGAATGGTATAAGATCTTATGAGATCTCGACCCCTTTTAAAATCAAATGCGAAAGTTTCATTTATCCAGCTCAAGTAGGTACACCAAATAAAAAAAAAAGGAAAAAGAGAGTTATTGCTTTCAAATTTAAGAAAACTAAAAAATTAAAAGTTCTACTCCGTGCTCATGCCCCAAGTTAAGATCAATGTTTCATTGGTTTTACCTTTTTTCAAATTTTATTTGTTATTTATTTATTTATTTTTAAGTTACGACATCAATGAAATGTGAAAGTCTTGATGGTCTACTTCGCAGGATATTTTATTGTCCTATGTGGAAGAAAGAAAAAAGAAGGAGCCGTATATTGTGAGAAACTGTTACGAACAAACGATGATTCGTGTCAACAAAATCCACTATTGCTAGAACAGTCTGAGCTTAAACTATTTTGATCTAATTTTGAGAACAAATTTTGTTGATAAAAGAATAAGATGGATATAAGTTGAGCTCTATACAACATATCAATAATCAAAGCTCACATTGTCGGTTGTCTCATGTCGTCAATGAACCCGAGTACTGAAGAAATTTGTTGCGCAAACAAAATCGAATTCCTTACAACCAAAAAGTGCTCAATCTTTGAAACAAAAACGATATCTTTAGCTTTAGATTAGTTACAATGTATCATTTCTAACACATTTTATGAGGCAAACTCCAACATATTAAGTACATCTTGTATATACTTGTATCATACATTTTCACTGAATGTGGTGTTGTATTTAAACATTTTAGAGTTCCATGAACTTCTAGGAAACCCCATATTTAGATACCAAACACATCAACGAGTGATTAGAGTCAATATACTTTCGAAATATGAACAAAGGAGAAATCTCGACATATTATGATTTTGATATACGAGTAAGAAAACAAATTTCAAGAAATCCACAAATGTAAAAATTCGATTTATCTTCAACTTACATATCACACCTAACAAAAGAAAAACACTTTATTCTGATTCAACCTGTTGTCACATATAAACTAACAAATGTCTTTCTCAAAAGTTATTGACTCATCTCCTTAAGCAAAACCATAATTATATCTAAATGTCAAAAAAGAAGTTTTATTTAATAAAACCATTAAAGAAACTTTTCTTTTAAGTTTTAATAGTAAAATTTTCTTTATCCATTAGGAGAATTTAAACAAAATCACGTTTAAATCTTGAAATAGGGTTTTTGGAAGTTTTGGTCCTTTATGTATACCAGTCTGTAGTTTTAGTCCTTTATATATACACTGCTCAATTTTAGTCTTTTATGTATACATTACGCTTAATTTTGGTCCTCCAGCCAAATTAATTTTAAATTTTGTCAAAAGACGTCACGTGCGAGTCATGTGACACCTGAAACCGGTCCCTTTTTTTATGTTTAACTTAATTTTAAAATGACAGGTTCGTTAACAAAAATGAGAGTGGTGACCCAGTAAGATGAGACGTACAAGCCCATTTTTACCACTAAACATAAAAAATAAAATAAAATAAAAAGTTAATAGAATTTCTCTTTTAGGTTCTATAGCTACAAATGATCAAATGCCCTAATGTATTGATTGTGTGTATCAATCTTAAAAGATAAAAATAAAAAAAGTATGATAGTTGTAAACCCGAGGAATAATGTTTTCCGAGGAATTACAATTACAACTATCAGGGGTACAACGAAGGAATTATCGGAGGTGCGCTACCAGGAAGAAGTTATCGGAGTTAAATGATTCTAATAGTTATCCCTCGGGTACATACGAGGACAACTCCATCGGAGGTGCGTTACCAGGAAGAAATCATCGGAGTTACATGATTCTAATAGTTATCCATTATAATAGTTATCCCTCGGATACATACGAGGACAACTTGCTAAAAATACACGAAAACATATCCATCGGAGGTAGTAGTCCTTGGACTTAGATGACCCGAGAGACTCACCTCAATAACGATGACAGGAGAATGTGAACAGGATACAAAATCCACGAGGTACACCGAGGCTTACATGACCTTATAATACCTCGTACGATTACGATTATCCTTAGGCATCTCTCCGATAGTCCCGGGTGTTATCCGATAGTTTTCTCAAAACATCAGAGATAGTCCCGAGGATCAATATTTAAATCACATTGTTGCATGGCAACACCAGGTGTCTAAAAAGGCAAAAGGCAATATTAGAGCTAATTATTGAAGACCACTTGTCAGTCATAAAAGCAAATGAAAGATGTATCAGCATGCAGGCATACCAGGTGCCCAACAGTTACATTATCGAGTGTTAACAAATGGCACCGTCTGTGGGAACGCCTCAGAAATTGCCTTGAGTAACTCCGCAGGGATAATATATCAGCATGGACGACTCTACTAGCCATCCACAGGAAGGAGAACCAAGATTGGAAGAAGAAGTATCAACCCGAGACCCCACGGAAATACCTTCTGCCTCACCTATACCCGCTCCCGATGGAGAATTCACAAATGTCCCCAGAAACGTATTTGAAGATCTAATGGAGGTTGCCCTCCGTCGATCCGAGTACATAAGAGAAAGGGAACATAGAATTCAACCCATTTTGCCATATGGGGAGCGATACCATGTGGAAGAACAAGGATCTCGAATGACTCAAACTCCTCCCCAAGGTCCAGCATACCGAGAGCACGCTCATCCCACACTAAGGAGGGAATACGAGGAAGGCCCTCATGGATTTTATGATACTCGGTTTGCAAGAGAAATTCCTCTGGAGGAACCATATAACGTCCAACATCCGACAAGCAGGGAACTTACCCCAACCCTGTGGGCTGTAATCAATCACATGCGTAGAGAGATGCAAGATATGAGAAGAACGATAACTCCGGTAGAGGAACCAGTTTATCACGGATCTCCCTTCGTCCCAGAGATTGCACACGCAATTATCCCAGTAACAATGCGACCAACGAATTTACCTTTATACTCGGGAGAAAAGGATGGGCGAGATCCCCAAGATCATATTAACCAATATATGGCCGCGATGGATCTCGCCTCAGCCTCTGAACCGGCGTTGTGTCGAGTATTCCGAATCACACTAGTTAGACGAGCTCAGTCGTGGTTCTCTGAGATACCCCCGGGTACAATTGCTAAGTTTGAACAACTAGCATGTCTATTTGTTAGACAATTTGCTTGTAACAGACGTTATCCCAAGTCATCTTGTCACATTTTCACCATTAAGCAACAAAAGGATGAATCCCTCAGAGATTTTATGAAACGATTCTCCGACGAAGTCTTGGATGTACCAAATGTAGATCCATCTATGATTACTGACATTCTGGCACAAAGTTTGAGGACTGGAAGTTTTTTTCGGTACTTAGTTGGAAATAGGGTAAAAGACATGAGTGAGTTAATGCAGAAAGCAGAGACCTACATCCTCATGGAGGAGGCTGAAAATTCCAAATTACGGTCTGAAGGTGAGACCCACGAGCAGAATCCTAGAATGAAAGAAGAAAAAGTACCTCCTTTCCGGAAAGAAAACCCGAGCAATGTGAAGAGGCACTTGCAACCCATTCCCCTACCAACCATGACCGTTACGCCATCGGAGATACTCAATATAATGAAAAGCCATCAAGACTTTGTGTGACCAAGACCGGTCAAACAGCCATACAAGAACAAAGATTTGGGAAATTTTTGTAAGTATCACAAGGCTTATGGGCACACCACCGATAGTTGCACTACGCTAAAAAAGGAAATTCACCGTTTGTTGAGCCTGGGATAGTTGAGAGATTACGTGACCAAAGAGGATCGGGATCAGGTGTTGGAGGACATGAGGAAAAAAGGCAGGAATGAGGAAAGCGAAAAATGGCAGACGACTTGTCGGGATCAATCGGGAGGATTATCACCGTCAGGGGCTCCCTCCACCCCCAGAGTCTTACGAAGATAACCCGCATGTAGGAAGGACAGTGAATATGATTGAAGGAGGAGATAAAGCGATAATACCTGCAGGAAAGAAAAAGAAATACCTCAAGGAGGCACGGGAGGTAGAACATGGAATGCCCATCTGTTCAATTCAAGGAGCAAAGCTCCCTGTTATATCCTTTGGACCTGAAGATCTAAAAGGAATTCTGTACCCGCATGATGATCCACTTGTGATCGCGGCAACCATCCTAGGAATAAAAGTTCAAAGAATCCTGATAGATACATGGAGTTCTGTAGATGTATTGTTCACACCTACTTTTCGAGCTATGGGATTAAGGAAAGAGCAGCTGGACCCGACGGAGACACCACTGGTGGGATTTTCTGGAGAGGCTAGTCGTACGATGGGTACCATTACATTACCCATGTCTTGGGGAGAAGGAGCCCTGAGGCGAACTGAACACATAAAGTTCTGGGTGGTTGAGGCACCCACGAGGACCTATAACGCAATATGTGGAAGACCCTCAATACACGCTTTTGAAGCCATTCCCTCAACCCTTCACCTAAAAATCAAATTCCCTACTATGTCAGGAATAGGTGAAATGAAGGGAAGTCAAATTAAAGCAAGGGAATGTCGCATGAATGCCATACCTCTTGACTATGAGGAGGAAATTTCCACACAAGGGAAAAAGCGAAAAAATGAGGAAGAAAGAGTACAACCGGTTGAAGAACTCAAATTAGTGGAAATCGTGGATGGGGATGCCTTTAAGAAGGTGAAGATAGGATCCGAGTTGGAACCGGAATTGGAAAAGGAAATCGTTGAAGTACTGAAAAAGTACAGTCACCGATTTGCATGAGAGGATGGACCTTCTGGATGGATTAGCCCTCAGGTGTGTCAACATTATCTCAATGTAAGGACCAATGCTAAACCTGTACAGCAAAAGAAGAGAAGTATGGGGATCGAAAGGAATACGATTATTCGCTCTGAAATCCAGCGATTGATACGCCTTCAACAAATCAGAGAGGTACTGTATCCCGAGTGGTTGTTAAATGTGGTATTAGTGCCCAAATCAGGAGGAAGGTGGCGTATGTGTGTGGACTTCACTAATCTAAATGATGCATGTCCAAAAGACTGTTATCCCTTACCTACAATTGATCAGCTTGTAGATTCTACAGCGGGATGTGCTTTGTTATCTACCATGGATAGAGATCAGGGGTATAATCAGATACCTATGGCGACACGAGATCAAGAGAATACGAGTTTTATTACTCAAGTTGGTACTTATTGCTATCAGGTAATGCCCTTCGGACTCAAAACTGCAGGAGCTACCTACCAAAGATTGGTTAACTTCATGTTCTCAGATTTCATCGTAGATTCAATGGAGGTATACGTGGATGACATGATAGTAAAAAGGTAAGCATGCTAGAGAACACCCAGCAGATTTAAAGAAAGTCCTTTCTATCATGGATCGATTTGGAATGAAGATTAATCCCAAAAATGCTCATTTGGCATAAAAGGAGGTAAATTCTTGGGGTTTATGGTAACTGAGAAAGAAATTGAAGCAAATCCAGAAAAAGCAAAAGCCATCATAGAAATGAAAACCCCCGCTACGATTAAAGATGTCCAGAAATTGACAGGCAGGCTAGCCTCGTTGAATCGGTTCATCTCCAGATCAGCAGACAAGGGGTTGCCTTTCTTCAAAATTTTAAGAAATTTGGGGAATTTTCAATGGAACGAGCAGTGTGATAAAGCTTTTGATGATTTGAAGAAATACTTGACTAGCCCTCCCTTGCTAGTCAAACCTCGGTCAGGAGATAAATTGTTTGCATACTTAGCGGTTGGGGAAGAAGCGATAAGTGCAGTACTAGTGAAGGAGCAGGGAAAAGAGCACTTGTCCATTTATTATGTTAGCAAAACCTTGCAAGGGGCGGAAACTCGGTACACGCTGATGGAAAAACTCGTATTGACACTGGTAACCATGGCACGAAGATTGTGATGCTATTTTCTATCCTACCCTGTTACAGTCTTCACCAGACATCCTTTGCGAACTATTCTCAACCGACCAGAAACATCCAGGAGACTCGTAAAATGGGCTGTGGAGTTAAGCGAATATGATATCAAGTATGCCCCACGGCCAGCCATAAAAGCACAAGTTTTAGCAGATTTCATTGTGGAGATGACTGATACTCCCACAGGAAGTCATGACCCCCTATGGCACGCGTTCGTAGATGGGTCATCCGTAGGAACCCATGGGGGAATAGGAGTACTACTCAAAAATACGGAATCTGAAGAAGAAGTGCTACACTTTGCCATCCGAGTAGAATATCCCTTATCTAATAACGAGGCAGAGTACGAAGCTTTGTTAGCAGGTATGAGAATAGCACATGATGGAGGGATAAAACGACTGATAGTTCACAGCGATTCACAGCTGATAGTACAACAAGTTACTGGAAATTTTGAGGTAAAGGAATAAAGAATTAAAGCCTATACTCAAGTAGTTTGTCGGAGGAAGCAAGCCTTTTCGGAATTTCAGGTAACACAGATACCCCGATCAGAGAATCAGGAGGTGGATAGCTTGTCAAAGATACCTTCTCAGACTCTTGTAAGCACCCGACGAATCACCTTGTTGCAAATTAGTGAGTCTGAAAAAGATACATTTGAATCGGGGACTTTGGTGGCACTCGTCAGTGACGAATGGATGACGGATATCAAGAAATACTTAGAAAATCTGAAAGAATATGGCAAGGATGCAAAAGAACGACGACAAATAGAACGGAAGGCGGCACGATATTTTGTCCATAATGGAACATTGTTCCGAAGATGCTGTAGCAATCCTCATACCCGATGTCTAGACAGTATAAAAGCCAAAGCAGTAATGATAGATATACATGAGGGGCAATGTGGGAGCCATTCTGGAGGGGTTAGTATGGCCCAACGAATTTTACGACAAGGGTATTACTGGCCATCCATGGTGCAAGATTGTAAGTACTATGCGCAAAAATGCAAACCTTGTCAATTGTATGCTCCGCAAATCCATACCCCCGCAGCATTTTGGGAACCCCACCTCTTGGCATGTCCCTTTGCTAAATGGGGAATAGATATCATCGGGCCCCTGATACCGGATGCGAGGCAGAAGAAGTTTCTCTTAGTAGCTGTTGATTATTTCACAAAATGGGTAGAGGCTGAGCCATTGGCTAGGATTACTGCGGGAGCGGTTATTAATTTTTTGTGGAGGAATATACTGTGCAGGTTCGGAATTCCCCGATACCTCGTAAGTGATAACGGACTGCAGTTCGATAGTAGCAAGTTATACCAATGGTGCGCGCATTGGAAAATAAAGCATCATTTTGCATCGGTAGGATATCCTCAGGGCAATGGACAAGTGGAAAGAACAAATCGTACTCTGCTAAAAAGCATAAATGCACGACTTGATTGGCATAAGCTAAATGGGTAGAGGAGGTGCCAGGTGTCTTATGGGCATACCGTACCGCTCAAAGTTCTATAACAAGAGAGACACCTTACAGTCTAGCGTACGAGTGTGAAGCAGTGATTCCCCCTGAGTTAGTTGCTGAGAGTTGGCGCATTCAAGAATATGAAGAAGTAAGCAATAGCTCAAATCTTGCCCTGGAACTCGATCTACTTGAGGAAAGAAGAGCCCGAGTGTCTAAAAGGATGGAAGAATATAAAGCAAGAATGTCTCGTCATTACAATAGAAATGTAAGAACGAGGACGTTCCAAGTTGGAGATTTGGTTCTAAAAAGAATAGTAGCATCCAAAAGTGTGGCTAAACTACAGCCCAGATGGGAAGGAGCTTATAAGATATCCCAGATAGTAGGGCCAGCCACATATCGGCTGAGCGATGAAAATGGTAACGAGTATTCCCCCACATGGAATGCCATGAATCTGAAAAAGTACCATGCTTAAAAAGCATCAGAATGTAATGTACATATAAATAAATGCAAATGAATAAAGGGAAGTTTTATTTCAGCAAGAATTGAGTATTACATAAGTACCAAAAAAGGCGGCAATTATGACCTGCAAAATGTACTTCTAGTAAAAACTCTATCTCTTGCGAAACAAGAACCCCTAATCATCGTAATCACCATATATAAGTATACTTGATAGGAATACATGCATCTAATTCTCAGCAGGACGTTTACCCTCCCTGATCATCTGACGACACTGTTCCACGGTGAGGTCAGAGGGATCCATCAAAGTCACTGTTGGAATCGTAATATTCTGAGAAGTTGGCTCCGGAATATCCGACACAGAAGCTGCAGCAGAAGAATTGATACTTAAGTCAGGTAAGATTAAATCACAATGAAAGACTGGAAGACTTCTCACAGCATCTTGGCAAAGACGGTACCCTAGCTGGACCATTTCTCTCATATCCTCACGAAAATAATCTTCTATTTGGGGAAGAGCTGGGGTGTCCATTATAGCTTGAGCACGAGCCATAATTAGCGATACCTCATGAGATCTGGTCAGATTTTCCAATTGACTGCGAGAGGCGTCGCGGTCAGCAGAAAACGGGGAAATAATTTCATCAGAAGTGTTCATTTGAGACAAAAGATTGTCTATTCTTTCTTCCAAATCAAGAATATGAGCCCTATCCAGTGTCATGATGCGTTCTAGATCCCAAACTCTTTCTCGGGAAGCGTACAGTAGATCCTCAAGCAGTTTTTGATCAGCCTTAGCTTTGGAGAGAATGCGATCTTTTTCTGATCGGAGGATTAATATTTCTCTTTCCAAGCCCTCCAGATGACAGAACAGAAAATCGAACCCCGATGGGATTCCATAGCATCCACCAGCATGAAAATCTAGAAAAAATTGTCAGAAAAACTCCGAAAACCATAAAAAAGAAAAGAAAAAGACAACGGTTACCTTGCAAAGGTCACGGCAAAATCGAGCTCGAAGGGTTGATATGGGAAAAGTTCCCAACTGCTCACAATCTGTTTGGTTCAGCAATTTGCTGAGAAAGTCCTGACAATAGTCTGCATCCGGGGCAAAGGATTCAGGGATATGGGATGAATTGCGAGGGTAGCTAGGACCTTCCCCCGTGGGTGAAAAAATGGGAACCGAAAAAGGTGATGGATTATAAGCCACCATGTTAACGGAAGAAAGGATAGCAGAACTCGCAGGTAAGACGTTCAAGCCTAAGGAGGTGTTAATCTCTGAGGAGTTCGTTACCACCACCGTCATAGAGGGAAGCTCACCAACAGATTCCTCTATCGGCAATGGGTCGGAGAGTAAGTACAAAGAATCAGACCTTGTTAAGAAATCGATATCAGAGGGACCCAAACGAACAGGAAAAATTTCATGTTCAAAGGATGAGTTTTCCACGTTGGTCAAAGCTTGAGGAGGAGGTATTGGGGGCAAGAATTCCGAGCCAAAAGGCACGATAGCAAAAGAATTCATCTTTGATCCTGCATTACAAACAAAAAGCTGAAGTTACTAATGCAAAAAAACAAGACGCTAAGAAAGCAAATTGAAAGACTTACTATACGATGGATTTATGTGCAAGGTATCAGACGAAGGTCTGGAAGAATCTCTTTGAGGTTGTAAACCCACCATCTCCAGAGTTTGGCAATCTTCTAACAAGGCGCAAACGTCATAACAACCCGAATATAAACCTGCGGTAGTAAGATAGCTCAATTCGCGAACGGAAATATCAGGATTAGGAACTACAAAACCTAACCCCCAGTGAACAGAAATTCCCCAAGTTGAGGCCAATTCCCTCTTTGGCTTTATAAAAAAGATGTGTTTTTTCCAGTCCAGAGAAAGACTTATGCGACGGGGGGCAGAAACAAAGCTCCGAGGATTCTAACGAGCCACCAAACTAAAAAAGAGAAGACCATTGGGACAAGGACGAAGGATGAAAGCTGCTCCGACACGATAAGGTGTTAAGGGAATATCCAACATCTTACAGCAAAGGATGAAACCAACTAAATAACGGAAGGAATTTGGAGTTAATTGGCTGGGACAAATTTGCCAGTATCGGAATAAGTATCGGAGGAAAGGATGAAAGAACATTCGAAGGCCACACCGAATTTGGTCAACATAAACAGTCAGGTAACCAATCGGAGGATCAAAAGCTCAATGGGGGCGAACGAGGAATTACAATGTCATAATCATGTATGATCATCTAGTACTGAGAAAAATTTTGTGAAACCGAATCCGAAGACTCGACACTAATACAAGACCCAATCCTTCTACCTCCAGCTGCCACACAGGTATTCATAGAGGACGTATTGAGAATGGAAAGTCGATCTACGGGAACATAAGGTTCCCTACGAAGGAATATAGAATGCAGTGAATTATTTGGTGATAGATTCAAAGGAAGGGTGGCGGGAGTGTCACTCAAAGTTCTTGCCGGAATATCATCACCTCCTTGAGGATCCTCTAGAGCACGAGGATTATGAAATGACTCGGATCTGGCCTGAGAGGGGGAAGGACTTCTGTGAAAGGGTGTTTCAGAAGAAGAAGAACGGGGCGAATGATTAGACATGCTGATAAAATATAAGTAGAATAGATTTGGGCAAAGTTATCCAAGGAAGAAAAAACTTATGGGAAAACTGAAAAAAGAATTAAGAGTTTCAGAGCTATTTATAAGAACCAATTATGATAGAATATTGTCACTTGGGCGGTGATACTCCCCAATCAGCAACCCATGCAGGAAAAAAATTGGACACGCAGAGGTATCTGACAACCATAATGTGTGACATTCTCTGACTCAGGTGTAATCGCACGTTCAAGCCATAAACGCGAATCCCAAAAACATGTCGGAAATAGTTACAATATGCGACAACAAAAGATGGCTAAGAATGGAGCTTATAATAAAAAAAGAGTGCATTTGTCACGCGGGGAAATGATCAACGGTGACAGCCCTCGAAATATTCTGATGAATCTAATGGAAAGATACTCGCCACACAAAGGAAAATTTCATTCTGATATGTTAAAAGGCTGTTACAATACATGAATAAAGATAGCAAGTGAAACATTAAAAACAGGAAAGTACAGAAAACATATGAAGCTTGTCACTATGCTATTATGGGTTGTTGTTGGGAGATACTTCTTTCACACCACTGACACTCGCAAGATCTTTGGAAGCCTTAGACAGTGGGGGAACGACATTAGTTCCAACCGTTGCTGAGAGACCAGGGATAACTGAGGAATTGGAAGTACGTGAGAGGGAGAAGGAGATCGTGCCACCACTCGAGTAAACATCTCGAAAGCTTCCTCCATTGTCGGAAGGCTATTTAACAAGCCACTTGGATTCAAACGTCTCCAGCTATCGTCTTGAGCAAATAGTCCGTTATCTCTACCCATATTGATGCAGCGGAGGAACCCACATAAAGAGTCTCCGAGGAAGTATCCCTGCTGGCGAGTGCGCAGATCCTCCTCACAACTTTTGAAAGTAGCGTCCTTAACCAACTGGACGGCTTCATCTAACTTTTTTTTCATCTCGTCCGGAGAGATATATCACACGGGAGCGGGAGGAGGCTTCTTCAGTTCTTCCTTCAGCATGACCACTCTATTTTGAACTTCAGAGAGTTCCTTCTGTAGACCAACTTCTTTTTCCTCCCAAGCCAGTTTTTCCTCCCTCAGGGAAAAAATTTCCTCCTCGTACGCAGAACATAAGGAATGACTCTTACCCATAGAGTCCTCCAACTCTTTAATTTTATCTTCCTTAACCTGCTCCTGAACGAGGCTTTGAGCATAACCCTCACGAAGCTTAGCAATCTCCTCTTTGGCAGCGGCCAGTTGCTTGTCTCTCATCTCCAGCTTCTCCATAGAAAGAACAGCGATACATTAGGCAACGTCTACCTCATGCCAGATAGAGGGAATTATCTTTGGAACCTAAACAAAAAAAGTAAGTGATAATAAAGAGTTAGCCGAAAATAAGGTAAAATAAAAAAGGGGGAAGGGCATGAAAAACCAGTTAACACTTACCATCTGAGCTAGCCACTCGGAGCAGAAACGGGCGACTCCCTCGCTGTGACGGGTCAGGGTGGTTGTTGAATTAAGGTAGCTGGTAATGGTTTGCATGACCTCACTCATTCGCATCGGAGGAGGTGTAGGTCCCTTCACATCATTATCCCAGTGGTAAAAGTGAAAAAAGGAGAACCCTCAACATTGGAACGACTGGAGAAGGACATGCCTTCTCTAGCAGGAGGAGCCGTTGAAGCCACTCGAGGGGAATCGGTATATACGGCTGAGGGAAGGGAAGTAGGTGCCACCCAAGCGCTTGATATGGCCAGAGATGGGAGCATCCTGTCCAAAAGAGCCAAATACTTTTGGAGAATGGGAGGATTGGAGGAAGGCTCAGATACTTTAGTAACCGGAAGACGGCAAAAGAGATCCTCATCACCATCAAGCAAGTCATCTATTGAGAGACGCTGGACTATCTTTGGTAAGCCAACTGACATATCCTCTGCTTGAAAAGCACAGATGTTAAAATTCCACAAAATATCATCTTGACGTATAAAATCAAAAAAAAAACTTACCAACGGAAAGGGGAGGATCCTCATGACTCACGACGTTCTTTCCCTTATCTAAAAAATAGCGAGAAGGTTAAAAATTAACATTCGAAGAAATAAAGAAATGATAATAGGTATAGGATACCTAGTGAGGAAGGAATTTGAATTGGACTTGAAAAAAGTGGCACAAAGGGGGGCGCGGCGGATCTCGGTGTAGTGGTCAGGATAGCGTCTAAAGTATAGAAAACATCAACACTCATTTGGGAAGGCGGTAGGGATGTTGGAGCACGGGGACTGTTTGAAGAAGGGAGGCCTTCATCAGAAGGAATTTCCAGAGGAGTCGGAGGAGAAACCATCGGTGCAGTAAAAATAGGAGCCTCGGTGGTAGAATAAGAAGCCGGGTGACCCGCGGGTAAAGCAGCGTCCCGTGACAAGAGGGTTAATAAATCTGGACCCTCGGATTCCTCACTAATGGCAAAAGTAAGTGACTTGGCCACGAAAATATCCCTCCCATTCTTCCTGGGAAGCGAAGCGACCGTGACAGTAACGTCGGAACTGGTATCCTTAGCACTCGGAGGCAGATCGCCAAAGGAAGATCCCGCAATTTCACCAATTGACCTGCTTTTAATCCTCAATGACATTTTGGGTGGTTTCTTTTCATCTTGAGGAAGGACGATGAAGTTTGACAGAGATTCAACTAAAAAGGAAAAAAAGAAGAAGATTTTTTTGGTTAGCCATCAATAAAAAGACATGGTAAAAACAAGTAAAGAAAGGAGAAATCAAAAGAGGAAAATCCTTACTGAACGAGGGCCTCATATCCTTTGACAGCGAAATAAAAGACTCCACTTCTTTCTCTAAATCGATCGGAGAAATCTTGTACAAACCCGCAGCTCGGCATAGGGCTTGATAATGCTCCGAAGATGAGAGTTTTACCGCATCATAAACGGTATCGAAAACTAAGGAGGAGTCCAAGCGATATGAAGGAGCCTCCGGCACCCTCCATGTGAGGGGGAAATCCCATTTTCCCCCAATATTAGGACTGGCAAAGAAATACTTATCTTTCCAGCTGCTATAGGAAACGTTGGTTCCGACCAGAATCTTCTTGGAGCGGTCACGATGAAAAAAGAAGTAGAAAGGCGCCACTGCCGAAGATACACATACCTTAAAAATGGAAAAAACCTCTTCACAGTACACTCTAACCCTCGAGCAAGGCACCACAAGACGAAGCCCAATAAGATAATGAAGCAGTTCGGAGTTAATTGACTAGGGCAAATGTCGCAAGCTTTAAAAACCTAACAATAAAATGGAGGAAAAAAGGTCCGGAGCTCCGCGCGAATCTGCATATGGTATATTGTGACACAACCATCAGGAGGATTGTCACCCCTCTCATCTTCAGTCGGGATTTGAAGCACCAGATTCCTAGAAGATGCACGGAATTCGGTAAAAAGATTTTGAACTTCCTCCTCCGTCGCAGTGCTAGCGACGTCGCCAACTTTCTGGAAACAACGAGTCTCCTCCGGAGAAGTCGATTTTTTAGATTTTTTTCCTTTCTTTCGAGCCACCACAACGCCGCCTTCATCACTGGCTGCCTTACCGGTGGTCTTTCTCTTGCGAGAAGGAGTAACAACGCTGGTCGCCGCCACCGGAGAACCCATATCACGAACAAAGGAAACAATTTCCGTGGCAGAAGCCGCAAAGATGTGTTCAGAGGATTTTTCAGTAGTCGCCATGAAAAATGCAAAATCAACGATGAAGATTCTGGTGTGAATATAAAGAATTTTCCGGCAAACACACTGCTGAAGATTAGTAGAAAGTAAATAGTAAAGAAGGAAGATGGTGAGCAGTAAAATAGGTGTTTTTCCCTTATTTATCGAATAATGTATCCTGAATGGAAGAATAGGGAGTTAAAGAGAATTAATGCCCTAGCATTAAGGGGCACAATTCCCGAGAAATCCGGAGTTGTTACGAGAAGCCAAACAGTCATCATTAAGAGGAGCGGGCAATACTGAAACGCTCTTTTGGTAAATTCGAGAAAGAATTAAGTTGGAGTTCCTTCAGATTCTACTGAATACCGAAGTAACTCGGGGGGGACAGATGTAAACCCGAGGAATAATTTTTTCCGAGGAATTACAATTACAACTATCAGGGGTACAACGAAGGAATTATCAGAGGTGCGCTACCAGGAAGAAGTCATCGGAGTTAAATGATTCTAATAGTTATCCCTCGGGTACATACCAAGACAACTCCATCGGAGGTGCGTTACCAGGAAGAAATCATCGGAGTTACATGATTCTAATAGTTATCCATTATCATAGTTATCCCTCGGATACATACGAGGACAACTCGCCAAAAATACACGAAAACATATCCATCGGAGGTAGTAGTCCTCAGACTTAGATGACCCGAGAGACCCACCTCAATAACGATGACAGGAGAATGTGAACAAGATACAAAATCCACGAGGTACACCGAGGCTTAGATGACCTCATAATACCTCGTACGATTACGATTATCCTTAGGCATCTCTCCGATAGTCCCTGGTGTTATCCGATAGTTTTCTCAAAACATCAGAGATAGTCCCGAGGATCAATATTTAAATCACACTGTTGCATGGCAACACAAGGTGTCTAAAAAGGCAATATTAGAGCTAATTATTGAAGACCACTTGTCAGTCATAAAAGCAAATGAAAGATGTATCAGCATGCTGGCATACCAGGTGCCCAACAGTATAGCTACTCGTCAGCATCTGAAAGAAGTATCAGCAGAAAGAAGACTACCTGTCAAGAAGAAAACATGCATGAAGACAGCTGTTAGAAATTAGCTTCTATAAATAAGGAACCCCATCATAATCAATGAGGTGGAGAAAAAAGTATCAGGAAATATCAAGTAATAAAAAGAATATTTTACGATTCTGAGGAGCAGGCAAGGCGTTCCGACACTTAAAAAATTTATAACCCACCGATTACATTATCGAGTGTTAACAATAGTCATCTTGTGTGAGGCTATGCATTAATTAATCACTTCAGAAATTTAAATAAATAAAATAAACATGTTTTATATTTTTATTTTCAGTATCCCAAGTTGAAACCATGAATACAAGATACATGAAACTCTTTATAATGTAAAATCTCAATACATAATTTATGACGGGGAGAGGGAGGGATGCGGGTTGTTAACGAATCTATTTTTTTCTTAAATTTTAAGTTAAACATAAATAATAATAATAATAATAATAATAATGGGACCAGTTTTAGGTGTCACATGACTCGCACATGACGTCTTTTGACAAAAATTAAAATTAACTTGGCTGGAGGACTAAAATCGAGCGCAATGTCACTATCTTCTTGTAAAACTTTGAGTTGAGTTCTATATCATTTTAACTTTCTGCAAAAAAACAATTAAGCGCAATATATACATAAAAGACTAAAATTGAACAAAATATATATAAGATTAAAACTGCATGATATACATAAATGACCAAAACAGCTAAAAACCCTCTTGAAATGGACGAAAAGATCATAAAGCAAACGAAGGTGGTTTTCCTTTTCTAACCCGACCCAGTTATGGAACCCGCCCGACCCACTGAGGTAAACCCTAGCTAGCTCCTCCTTTGTAATTGTACTACAACAATGGCAACTCAGCTGGAATCTCATAAACCCTAACACTCATTTCCCCTTTTATCACATGAATAATAATAATAATCCCCAATTTTAACACAATCAAAGCAAAACCCATCACCAATGGCGTTATTAGCAGCATCCAAACGAGGCAATTTGAATCCAAAACTCTCACCCCTCAAATCCCTTTACTTCTTCTGCACCTCCACTACAAACCCCAATTCGGAGACCTCCATTTCACCCCTTCAAAATGCTGCAGAACAACAAGATTCCGCCAAAACGACACCTGAACCCGCGTTTCGCCGCGAACTCAGGCGCCCAAGGGTCCCTGAAAAAACCGAAGATGTTATCTGTCGAATGATGGCTAATCGGGCATGGACGACCCGTTTGCAGAACTCGATCCGTAATTTGGTTCCCACTTTCGATCACGAACTGGTGTACAATGTGCTGCACAGCGCTAAAAACGCCGAACACGCGCTTCAATTCTTCCGTTGGGTCGAAGGATCCAACCTTTTTCAGCATAATAGGGAGACCCATCTTAAGATGATCGAGATTCTCGGTCGGGCTTCGAAGCTCAATCACGCTAGGTGCATTCTGTTGGATATGCCCAAAAAGGGTTTGGAGTGGGATGAGGATTTGTGGGTTTTGATGATCGATAGTTATGGGAAAGCCGGGATAGTTCAGGAGAGTGTGAAGTTGTTTCAGAAGATGGAGGAGTTAGGGGTTCAGCGTACGATTAAGTCGTACGATACTTTGTTTAAGGTGATCCAGCGTAGGGGTAGGTATGGGATGTCAAAAAGGTATTTTAATAAGATGTTGAGTGAGGGGATTGAACCGACTAGGCATACGTTTAACATTTTGATTTGGGGTTTTTTTCTGTCCGGGAAGGTGGAGACTGCGAATAGGTTTTTTGAGGATATGAAGAGTCGGGAGATTGCGCCGGATGTGGTCACGTATAACACGTTGATCAATGGGTATTATCGGGTTAAGAAAATGGATGAGGCAGAGAAGTACTTTGTGGAGATGAAAGGAAGGAACATTGAGCCTACCGTAATTACTTATACGACTTTGATTAAAGGGTATGTCTCTGTTGAGCAAGTTGATGAGGCAATTAGGTTGTTTGAGGAGATGAAGGGATATGGTATTAAGCCCAATGCCACTACGTACTCGACCTTGTTACCTGGCTTGTGTGATGCAGAGAAGATGGCTGAAGCTCGAAGTATATTGAAGGATATGACAGAGAAGTATATCGCACCCAAGGATAATGCTATTTTCATGAAACTAATTTCTGCCCATTGTAAGGCGGGCAATTTGGATGCAGCCGCGGATGTTCTGAAGTCTATGATTAGATTGAGTGTTCCGACTGAAGCTGGGCATTATGGTGTTTTGATTGAAAGTTGCTGCAAGGTTGGTGAATATGATCGAGCTGTTAAGTTGTTGGATAAGCTCATTGAGAAGGAAATTATCCTGAGGCCTCAGAATACTTTGCATATGGAGCCTAGTGCCTATAACCCGCTGATTGAGTATCTTTCCAATAATGGACAGACAGCAAAAGCCGAGAGCCTTTTGCGGCAGCTGATGAAATTGGGTGTGCAGGATCCTGTTGCCTTTAATTCTCTGATTCGTGGGCATTCAAACGAGGGTAGCCCTAATTCTGCCTTTGAACTTCTTCAAATCATGGTTAGGAGGAAAGTAAGTTCAGAAAAAAGTGCTTATGATTCACTAATTGAATGCTATTTGAAGAAGAACGAGCCTGCTGACGCAAAAACAGCCCTGGATAGTATGATTGAGAATGGACATCTCCCAGATTCTTCTCAGTATAGATCGGTGATGGAAAGCTTGTTTGAAGATGGAAGGGTTCAGACGGCTAGCCGTGTCATGAAGACAATGTTGGAGAAGGGTATAAATGATCATGAAGATTTGATTGCTAAGATTTTGGAAGCTCTGCTATATAGGGGTCACGTCGAGGAAGCCCTTGGAAGAATTGAATTACTGATGCACAGTGGCATTGATCCTAATCTTGATAGCCTCTTAACTATTCTCTGTGAGAAAGGAAAGACAATTGCTGCTTTGAAAATATTAGATTTTGGATTGGAGAGAGACTATAACATTGATGTTTCAAGCTACGAGAAAGTTTTGGATGCTCTATTAGGTGCTGGGAAGACTCTTAATGCGTATTCTGTTTTGTGTAAGATTATGGAGAAAGGAGGAGTTTCTGATTGGAGTAGCATCAAAGACTTGATTAAGAGCCTCAACGAGGAGGGGAACACGAGACAGGCTGATATTCTATCTCGAATGATCACGGGGAAACAGGGTGACAAGAAAGGAAAGAAGAAAGCTGCTGCAACCCACTAATTGAAAACTTTATGATTTTTTGGGCCATCGCAAGGTGACAACTTGACGTCCAAAGTAATTTCGAGACTGGAATTTGGGTTCCTTTCATTTCTGATTTTCGTTTTAGCATTGCATTACGGAGAAAGAGGTTGCTGTTGGAAATTGGTGATCGTCAAAGCAAACGGTCTGTTATTCAATTGATAATGCATTCTAGACCAGTTTCTGTTCACTCATACTGGATTTCTCTCTTTTGTTCTGATTTACATGTTGCTAATAAGGGCAGCTTATATATCTCTGTCGAAATATGGAGGATACATCTGTTATATCTGTCCAGAACACTAGGAATTGTTAGTTTGATGATGGGAATGTACGGATATGTTATTTTCACTTGCCTTTCCCCTACATCTTTTAATGTTTATTTGGAATAGAAATGGGCAATCTTTTTGAACAATATGTGCCAATTGTAATGATTTTATATTTGAAGCTTTATTCCGTAGTGATAATTAATTCATTATGCTTCATCTGCCCCTTGTTTTTTGTTTGGTGGGGGGGGGGGGGGGAGCTTTGTGGGGATGTGGAGTATACCTGAAGATAGGAAGAATTATTAGCGGAGAAGCGACTTTTTACTGGATTATTAATATGGAAATGAAGCTATACTTTTCAAGATACTCTAGACCAGTAAGTATAGTTAGTTAAGTAGATAGTGAATGGTACATAAAAAGCCACAAATTACATAGCTATGAAGCGTATATAATAAGATGCGTGAATATCCTATGATTCTCATGACTGAGGTGAAAATGGAAATAAGTGAGGAAATAGATGTAAAGAGATCATCATAATGTAGTATAAACTGTAAATAGAGGGACCAAGAGGGACCAATGCAACTGATAATGGAGATTTAGTTGAATGGTGCATGAAACTATTACCACTCCCTTTAGCAAGCCAAAATTACGTTGTGTATAGGCTTGCAAATTGCAGTAAACCAAATATGTTCTATATCGGTCTCTGTGTGCTTTCGAAGATAATTCAGCTTTGGAGCTAAAAGTGGGATATGAAAATCTGGAATATACAGGAAATGCAGCTTTCATTACGATCATTATTCGGTATTTGAATATTCATCAAGTTATTGATCCAACTAGTACAGTGCATTTGAAAATGGTAAGAATTGAAAAGGAAATTACTGACTGTGGATTGCGTGCTAGTGATGGTCGATTTTTGCGGGTTCTTGTCATTTCGTATGGTGTACAGAGCCTAACATTGACTTCTGTGATCTGCTTCATGAAGTTTGTCATGATTGTATGCGATTGATATCTCCAAAACGTCTAGCATTTTCTCGAGATGTTGAGGATTTATTATATTCTGTGTACCTAATTATTTTTTGATGAGTTCCGTGTGCCACCTAGTTGATGATCTCGTTAAAATGTCTGTTTTCCAGTTGGGTCTGGACTCTGGAGCACGTGATGGTTAGCTATCTTGACGATTTGCCATGTTCTCGAATATTGTCCTCTGGTCTTCTTCTAAGCGTCGTATGTCTAGTTACTTCTTGATTCTTAGTTTCTGGGAGACTTTAGCCTTTAGTTGTTAATTTAGCTAGTTTTACATTGTTACATATGACACCCCTTTGTTGGCGATTCTTAGTTGACCTTAGATGGGGGTTTTTTTCACCTGTACTAGCTATTGGCCAGTGGAGCTTGATTTCGATTGATTGTTGGTAATTATTTATAGGTATGAAGTATTCACATCAGGAGCTTCTTCAAGTTCTCATGGCTTCGTTGCACTTGATTTTTCGCTTCTTGAAGAAATATAACACACGAAAGTTACGACTTATTATTCTCAAGTTATTGAATGCGGAACGAAGAACAGAGAGTAAGTAGTTTGAATCGATAGCATGATCCAAAAAATGAGCCTCGATTCTAAACAGTAAATTTTTGTTTAGTGCAAGTTCAAAACTCAAATGTGCCCATTCGGTAGATATGAATAGTATTTCTTGAGCTTCGATAAGATTTTTATTTTTTATTAATAGGAAAGTTAATCGACATAGCTTATCAAAGTCCAACTTCCATCTGAATTCCAAAGCAAGATGAATAGACACCCCTATGAATTTATCTTAACTTATAGACATGGATTGATATATAATCATAATCATAATTATAGTTGTAATCATAATCATAATAATGATATATTTAGTTGAAGAGGATCAAGCTCTTATATTAAGTATATATATATATATATGTTCCTGCTCAAAAAACCTCATTCTCATTCAGAAAACCACAAATTATATATTAAAAAGTCATATTTCGGAGAAAAAAAGGAACCTTCTAAATGAGCAATTTTTGGAAATGCAATCATATTTTGTACTGTTTCAGAAAAACAACCAAAGGCAATTTTCAGATTGGCCAATCCGAATCCCAACAACAGAACTGAATCGTCTCCATACATTAACTTTCACAGAAATATGGAACGTTGCAACATTTAGAAGAGCACCCGTAACTGTTGGACTCCACCAATAATCACAATATATATTCACTTAGCTAACCTGGTGCTCGAACACCATAAACAAAATCAAAAGTTTGGTTTTGGTATGATATGGAGGGCTACACTAAAATTTACGACGACGAGTTCCTTCTGCTGCTGGGGAATCCCTACGTCGACTACGATGAATATGGCAATTACTTTTATTCAGGACAGGATCATGATGATGATGTGTTTATTTCAGGGGCAGTATGTCGTAATCGTAATGTGTATGGATTCTATTCCGAGAGAGATTATAGCGGATTTGCTTCCGAGGTGGATTTCGAAGACTTCTACCCAGAGATGGATTATTACGACGACTATGATCCATTTTATTCAGAGATAGATTGTTATGCAGACGACGACTATGATGCATTTTATTCAGATATAGATTATTATGATGAATTTTATTGAGGGGAAGATGACATTTCTTAGACTCCGGGATAATTTCTTATGTTCGTTAGAGTTGTTAATCTTGGTCGGTTGGTCGGTAATCAGCTTGAATAAGTACCTTTGCCTAATGTGTAACTCAATTATCTTCCTCAAATAAAAGCTCTTGCTCTTCATATCAAGTTCTTTAAGAGTTTTGCTCTTCCGGTTAGTCTAAGATATCATTTTAATCTGATATTTGGATTTGAGTTAAATGCAAAATGTAAGCCTATTGTAATTTCTAATTGGCGAAAGACTTTATATATCATAGTCGTGTTGATAAGCAATAATATACTGAGGTACCTATCTTCATTTTGTTCCATTTATTTCCTATTCAAACCTAATTCGGGGAAGATTATATTTCTGAAAGCTCGCACGAATGCACCAAATGTTGAATTCTATATTTTGAAAATCTCGCACACAACAGAAAGCCAGCATTTTTCTGTTTTTTTGTAAATCCAACTTTTAAGCTGTTCGAGCATTCACAAATTTCTGTATCAAGCTTATTTTCATTGAGGAGGATAATTGGCTGCTTCTGACCTTGAGGTTTTCATCCAAATGATTTAGGAGATCGAGACACGAGTCCAACTTGCATAGCTCATAAAAGGAGAGATGAGAAGATGAATCATTGTTGTAAGTTTTGTATTTTCATGAACGGTCCTCCCTCCAAAACTTCCTATAAATAGGTACATTAAGGTTCGAAGAAAATCACCCCAAAGTCTTGTAATACATTTCTTTTGTATACTTAGCAACAAATTGTACCTCAAATGTTTTTAAGTATGTTAACTGTCTACGACCAGCTGTAAGTATATTTAGATAGTGGGTGAAACATAAAGGACTAGTGTCTAGTGTGGCATGGATATTAAGCATGTAGCGAAAAATGCCTGAAATGTCTTATAAATATTAGAAATTATTATCATATTATTATAAAATATGGCGGTGGCTAACTAGGCTGGCCCAATCCAAGGAATTAAGTCGGCCCAAAGAAACAATACTTGGCAAAAAAGAGTATCGAATTGGCAATTTGATACTTTTCTATGCAAACATCGAGTAGCCAATTCGATACTAAGCCTGTATTGAATGGCCGATTCGGCTTTATTTTGGGAAATTCGGGATACGGGACCCATGAATCGAAGTCTATAAATACCACAGATCTCGAGAATTAACCAGATAATTAATTACTGTAGCACTCCAAGCTCTTAGATCGAAGACTTAATCCGATACTTTAGCATTTGATCGTCTAGAGCATTCGACACATATGTTCTTTCATTCGAAAGAGTCGAAGCTGAGCATTTTCAGTATAATTCAGAATACGATACTCGCGATTCGACAATCTGGCGTTCAGATTGCATTTCATTTCGAGGGTGATTTCATTCGATACTCCCCTCGTTAGATATTAAATCAGTTCACGGTTCCATATTCAAGACTCTGAAGATCCATGTTCACGTGGTTTTTTGGTATTCCGGACTGAGCTAAGTCAATCCATGTAATAGATTAGCATAAATTGGTGTATTTCAGGCCCAAATTGTACTTTATTTATCTTTCATGTGACCTAGATGAAATAACACTAAACTATTGGCACCGTTATTGGAAGCACCACAAGTACGGACGCACAAGCAAGGATATTCTGAGTGATGCGATGTTAACGTCGGGCTGCTGAAAGCTCGAACGCAGAAATGCATTGATTGGCAGAGGCCAGACGCCCCCTCCGGTCCAAGCTTCACCTATGGAACCACAGGAACAAGATAAGCCAATGGTTGAGGGTCAGCCTCCACTCAACGCAGGCGGGCGCCGACATAAGCATGAATCTCCCGCCAAATATGATGAGCCAAATAATGATGATGGTCCAGACCGCCATAGCAGCCACGCTCCTACTCAACCATACTGCGGTGCCACCACCTCTGAATAGTAATGGGGAGCTACTTGTTGTACAAACCTCAGTGGCCAGAAATCGTCGCAATGATGAGAGAAACAAGCATTCCCCATATCCAGTCGGGGCATGCTCTCATTCTATTGAGGTGGAATTACAGAGAGATCGTGCACGTGCCAGGCTGGAGGGCAGTTGGGTAGATCAAGGAGAGGGGTCGAGAGCTGAACATTCAAAAATAACCAAGAGGTTGGAAATGTTGAACATGGAGAGAGAAGACGTACACCGTTGTATGACATTAATGGTTAAACCGCGTATGAGTATGCCATTCAGTGTAGAGATCAAGGCGGAGGTGTTGGATTGAGGAGAAAAGATCCCACAACTGAGGACCTATGATGGCAAGCAAGACACTTTAGAGCATATGTTTTATCTTGATGGGATCTTATTCCTCTATGGATTCACCGACAACGTACAAGCGCACATCTTTGCCACTACGTTGACAGGTGTGGCTCTGGACCGGTTCTTTAGAATTCCTTCAGAAATGATAACAAGTTATGACAATATGATAAAAGAAGGTTTGAGAGTCAATTCTTGAGCTAGAAGAGGATGGTTATGGATCACACACATCTTTACTCCTTCAAGTAGGGAGAAACTGAGACATTGAGGGATTTCATAAAGAGATTTAACGCGGAATTATTAAAGATTGACGACCTAAGAGGGGAAATGGTGGCAAACATAGTGTTACATGCCGCTTGTTACCACAAGTTCTCAACAGTTTTGCGAGACGATAAGCCTAAAACGATTGAAAGGATTAATGAGTAAGCACATCAAGTTGTGCACTTCGAAGAAATGATGGGCGCGAAGGCAACCAATGGAGAGAAAAACCTAGAGTTTTTTCTTCTTCAAAACTTGTGAACATTTTGGTGTCATGTTTTTTTGGAGGGCCTCTATTTATAATTGTAGAATCTAGAGCATTTCACTCAATCAACTTACTTGTGATTGGCTGTTTTTCTCTTGAAGATAAACATGAAGCTAATTTATTAAGAAATATTTTGATTGACTATAACACATCATATTTTCCACGTGTAATAATGTGATTGGTCGAAACACATCATCTTTTCCACATGGTCATGTTTGATTAGTTAAAACACATCATCGTTTTTCGCATGCATGGTTTAACATAATTGGTTGACATACTTCATCTTTTTCACAAGGCTTTATTTGATTGGCCAACAAAATAAATATTAGAAAATCAATTGATTTAACTATTTTCAATTGAAATTTTATTTAGTAAAATCTCAAATTTAAAATAGAAATAAATAATTTAATTTCTAAAAATTTAATTAACACTTGTCAACATATATATACTTGGGTCTACAATGCGAATTTAAAAACTTAAAACTTTGTGGAAATATATCATTGGTTTTGATTGTTATATTCATAATTAAGAAATATAAACTATCATTTATTATTGATAGATTTTTACCTTTTTTGTCGTGCTTCTAAATAAAATAAAAAAAAAATTCATTGCTCTCAGTTTAGGAATTTCAACCGGTTTATGTATCACAGTATCAGACCCCTATAAATTATTAGCATGAGTTGAGCGTTCCAAATTCTTGTTCTTCCGTAAACCAACAATAACAATTCAGATTTGTTCTTCCATCTCTTGGAAAGGTAAAATTCTCTCTCTCTCTCTCTCTCTCTCTCTCTCTCTCTCTCTCTCTCTCTGTATATATATATATATATATATATATATTCTGTACGTGTATTAATCCATCGATAAAGCTAGAAAAGAAATATTATTTTAAACTATGAATACTAGTTAGTTACGAGTTAGTGTGCAGGTTAAATTATATTTTAATGATTGATGGAGAAATCAGAAATGCCTCATGCTCGGGGTCACAAAAAATAATATGGATGAATTTCCACTACTTTAACGGAAATACATTTGAAAGTGAAAATTGGTCCCGTATGTGTAATCAAGTTATGTTTCAGAAACATATATTCAGATGCCATGTTTAGTTTAGCTTTTCATTATCTCTTAGATTATTTATTTTGTTTAGCCTTGAATTTTTGGGCTGCCGTTAAATGAAGATTTGTATCGTAAGCAGGCAAGCGATGGGCTTTAGACTCTCGTGGAATGTGATCGTGGCGGCAATCCTACTCTTGTTGTCGGGAATGTGCGCTTCTCAATCAGCAGCACGTACGTTGTATGATCCTGATGATGCATCGTTGATCAAGAGGCACGAGGCGTGGATGATAACATACGGACGTATCTATAAAGACACAGCGGAGAAGGGGGAGAGATTCAAATTATTCAAGAAAACAGTGGAGTGGGTCGAGGCATTTCAATGCTGGTAACCGTAGTTTCACGGTAGGTGTAAATCGGTTTGCTGATATGACGACCGCGGAGAGAAGCACGGCATGTTGTCGCGGATATAGACCTGATTTACGACAAATGTGGCTGTCATCAAGAAAGGCAAATAAAGTTTCATCCTCCTAATGACCTTTCTTGATTTTATATCTTTTTTTTTTGATAGAAAAATTCTCTTTAACATCAAGGGAAACAACCTCCAAATAATAGTACAACTCACGCAACATCACATACCCAAAATAAAACACTACAACTCGGCAAATAAAAGTGGATTCGGGCCCTCAACATCGACCAACACATTGCGCGCCAAGTTATGAGCATCCTCGTTCGCCTCCCTTCTAACCCAATTGACAGAAAAATCTCCATAATTCATCAATCTAATAACATCCACAATAATATTTGCATGGAGAGCGTCTCTCGGTCGTCGCATAGTAATATCATGAATTACATTGAGGCAATCCAATTCGAAAATCACCTTTGTCCAGTGCATTCCGATCGTTAAGCGAATAGCCCACCTAGCTGCTAACGCCTCGACACACATGGGAGCAATAAATGCCTCCATCCGACGTTGCACCCACGCAACAGTCTCACCTTGCGCGTTTCTCGCCACCACGCTAATCCCCACAGCATTTTCTTCTTCAAACCGAGCTCCATCGAAATTAATCTTAAAAAACCCCGTAGGAGGAGGCGTCCAATTAACCCAAGTCATGTGCTCCTGATTTATGGTCCGCACATTCGCCGCCATCCAGTGCCTCACATAATATCATCCGGAGATCGTGCTTTATCCCTCGCGAGCATATTTGCATATTTGCATTTTGCTAATGATACAAAAAAAAATGCTTATGATTCACTAATTGAGTGCTATTTGAAGAAGAACGAGCATGCTGATGCAGAAATGTACACATATTGCTATTTCTAATTGGCAAAACACTTTACATATCATTCTTATTCACAAACCTTATCGTGTTATTAAGCAATAACATCATCAAGTACCTATCTTCATTTTGTTCTATTTATTTCCCATTCAAGCCTAATTTGGTGAAGGTTACATTTCTGAAAGCTAGCACGAATGCACCGAATGTCGAATTCTTTATTTTGAATATGTCGAGTGTTGAATATCATGATTCGTGTTCATAGTTGCAAACCAACAAAACAGAAAAGAAGAATCAAAGCGAATGCAAGATCGAGAGAAAGGAATTAAACCGAATATTATTGAGTTGAAATGAGTGATTCCGCCATTGTTGTACATTGAGGAATCGCCATTGATCTTTTAATCTAACTAATTGAAGCAGAAAAAAGTGAAAATGAAAAGATAACTAATTGGAACTTTATATAACAGCTTGGGTTTCCTAAAATAGAAAGCTAACCAAACTAAAACTAACCGACTTTGAATTATTACTAAAAATAGAAATAGTTGAAAATTATTTTGTAAATTAATTCTGATTTAATCTAATCAGCTAACACCCCCCCCCCCCCCCCGCAAGTGGGGCATGTATATCCAAAATGCCCAACTTGAGCATCATGCATGTGAAAGGCTGTAATGGCAGTGGTTTGTCAAGATATCAACCACTTGGTGTTCATTTGAAATATGAATCACCTTTATACATCCTTATTGGGCCTTTTCCCTTACAAAGAAGCAATCTATTTGAAGATGCTTTGTTTTCTCATGGTGAACAGGGTTGATAGCAATCATTTCTGCACTCTTGTTGTCTGTATATAATAGAGGAGTTTTCAAGTCAGTGAGTGAGAGGTCTTTCAGTACCTGAGTGATCCAGACTATTTCACAAGTTGTGCTAGCTATTGCTCTGTATTCAGCTTCGGTTGAGCTTCTGCTTACTGTTGGTTGCTTCTTGGCTTTCCAGGATACAAGTGAGTTGCCTAAGTACAGAGCAAAGCTAGTTATGTTTCTTCTTGTGTCTTCACAGTTACCCCAATCACTGTCACAGAAAGATTTGATGTGGATATCAGAGTTTGCTGGTAAAAATAAACCTTTTCGAGAAGCTGACTTCAAATATCTCAGCACTTTGTGAGCTTGTGCAAGATGCTGAGTGGTTGGTTTTGACATATGTTGTGTCAAGCACTGTATACTGTATGAGAGATCTGGTCTGGTGATGGTAAGGTAGAGTAACCTTCTCACTAGTCTCCTGTATACTGATGGATTAGGAATATGATCGGAGTCCATTATTCTTAACTTTGTTTTAGGATCCATTGGATTATTACTTGGTTTAGAGCTTAAGTAGCCCGATTTTGTGAGTATGTCCAGTGAGTATTTCCTTTGAGAGATGCATATTCCTTTGTTGTTTCTTGCCACTTCAATTCCCAAGATGTACTTTAAATCACCAAGATCTTTAATGGTGAACTGCTCATCCAGATGCTGTTTGATTTTATTGATATCTTCAATGTTGTTTCCAGTGAGTATTATATCATCAACATACACACACAGAGCAGTGAATGTGTGGTTTTTTTGATGAGTGAAGAGAGAGGGATCACTGATAGATTGCTTGTATCCATAAGCAAGAAGACATAGAGTTAACTTTGTGTACCATTGCCTAGATGCTTGCTTAAGTCCATAAAGGTTTTTCTTTAGAAGGCATACTCTGTTGTCATCTTTCTTGCAGTATCTTGGGGGTGGTTACATGTAGATTTCGTCATCTAAATCTCCATGCGAAAATGCATTGTTAACATCTAATTGTTTTAGATGCCAACCCTTTGAAGTGGCTCTAGTAGTACTCTTACTGCAGTTAACTTTGCCACATGGGAGAAAGTGTCAAAGTAGTCAAGTCCTTCCTCTTGTGTATACCCCTTGGCCACCAATCTTGCTTTATATCTTTTTATACTTCCATCTGATTTGCATTTGACCTTGGATACCCACTTACAGCCAATTAAGTGTTGTCCTTTTGGTAGAGTAGTTACGATCCAAGTCTTTGTCTTTTCAAGAGCTTGTAGCTCACTGTTCATAGCTTCTTGCCATTCTTTGTGTTGGCTTGCTTGTTTGTATGTCTTGGGCTCATGATTCACAGTTATAGCTGCTGTGAATGGACTGTGATTTGGTCCATGTCTTGAGTTGCTAATCTGATTCTCAATGGGATATCTGATAGTAGATGAGGTATTTGCCCTGTGTAGAGATTTGGGGAGTGCATAGTCATATACTTGTAGATATGCAGGAGGGGCAATAGTTCTAGAAGATCTTATGACAGGAATTTCATGTTCTGTAGTTGTAGCTGGATTGTTAAGAGTTTCTGTTAAAATTTGTTGCGGAGAGCTCTCATTGGTAGTAGGCACTTCATGAGTGCTATTTGCTGTTGATTCATGAACATTGGTATCTATGTGTTAATGAATATCTGGAGTTGAGGGTAGTGAATATGAGTTTTGCTGATTTTCTAAGTAGTGATCAGAAACTTCAGGAATGTCTTGTTGAGGTGGAACTTGAGCCCGCTGCCTTGTTGATATGGAAGTATCCGTGTATATTCTGATGGCTTCTGGTCTCTCCTGAGTTTGAAGTGTGGAGTTCATTTGATTCTTCAGTGGGAATATTTGTTCATGAAACATGGCATTTCTTGAGATAAATATCTCTTTTGTCAACATGTCCATGAGTTTATATCCCTTAGTTCCAACAGGGTAACCAATGAAAATGCGCTGTCTTGCTCTTGGATCTAACTTTTGTCTGTGATTTTGAAGTGTTGATGCATAACATAGGCATCCAAATGCTCTCAGTAGAGTGTAATCAGCTGGTTTGCTGAATAGAAGTTCATATGGAGACTTGTTGTTCAACACTTTTGAAGGAAGTCTGTTTATAATGAATGTTGTTGTGCTTAAGCAATTACTCCAGAAATCCAAGCTAACTTCAGATTGTAACCTTAGGGCTCTTGCAACCTGCAAAAGATGTTGATGCTTTCTTTCCACCAGACCATTTTGTTGTGGTGTTTCCACACAACTGGTCTGATAAATAATGCCATGACAGTTATAGAATTCCTTCATATTTAACTCACAACCATTATCAATTCTAAGGACTTTGATATTAGCTTGAAACTGAGTATGCACAAGTTTATAAAAGTGAGGCAAATGTTGTTTAACTTCTCACTTTGTTTCCATTAAGTATGTCCAAGTACATTTTGTATAGTCATCTACAATGGTGAGAAAGTGTTTAAATCCTTTATGTGAAGGCTGTGCTAGGAGACCTCATATATCACAATGTAGTAGATCAAATGCTTTAACAGAAATATAACTACTAATAGGAAATGACAGTTTCTTCTGTTTTGCCAAATGGCATACATCACAGTGTCTCTGTTTATGAGCTGCTGAAGTAGAAATACAAGGTATTTGAGATAGCTTTTCTATGGAAGCATGACCCAATCTTAGGTGCCATATGCTGTTGTTATTGGTTGTTGAGTTACAAGCAGCTTTATTAGTGTGAAGTACATAGAGGTTGTTACTGATATTAGCAGAACCAATCATCTTCTTGGTGATTTAGTCCTGCAAAATGCATGAGTTTGACATAAACATAAGCAATAACTTTGATTCTAGTGTAAGTTTAGATATTGATAGGAGATTATGAGTGAATGAGGGAACATACAGGACATTATGTAGAGTAATGTTTTCAAATAAAGTTACAATACCAATGTGTGTTGCTATAGTGGTGCTGTTATTAGTTAAGTGTATCACTATTGTGACATGTTTTGGCTCAAAAATGAACCAGTTCTTAATACAAACCATGTGGTCTATAGCTCATGTGTCAAGTATCCATGAATCTACATGTGAAGCTTGAGAAAAGTAAGCAAAATGAGGTTTAGAAGTACCAGTAATAGTAGTTGCAGCAAAGTGAGGTTGCACAGTTTGATTCTGGTCAACATTCATGTTTGTTGACCTGTGTTCCTCTTGTGCTTGCTTGAAAGCTAAAAATTGGTCAATAATATCCTTAGAAGAGTTGGACATTAGTTGATTAGAAGAGAAAGTAGCTGAGCCATCAGGAGTGGCAACATTGTTTGCTGAGTGAGTGGGCTGGTTTCTCTTCCCTGTTGGTCCATCCCACCCAGGGGGATATCCATAGATTTGAAAGCATTTACATATGGTGTGTCTAGTGTATCCACAATGTGTGCACCTCAGCCTTTTCTTTTCTTGCTTTGAGAGTCTGAAGGGCTTATTTTGCACACGTTGAGTGGACTGGTAAGCTGGAGCAGATCTTGTTTGAGGGTTCTAGAAGTTGCTTTGTGTGTTCCTGGTGAACATTGCTAGAGTGTCTTGATTTGGCACTGAAGTGTAGAGTGCTCTCTGGTTTTCCTCTTGCAGCAGCATTGAATATACTTTGGAGAGAGAGAGGGTAGAGGATTATATAGTAATATCTGGCTTCGTAGTGCAGAAAATGAATCATTTAGACCAACCAAGAAAGTTGCAAAACAACTCAACATTCACTTTTTCTTTCACCAACATTTTATAAACAATAAGTAGGAGTGTTCTTTCAAATCTCGCAAAAACAGAGTAACGAAAGACGCAAACAAACATTCTGGGGTGAAAATGTAATTATTCAAAAGTTGCAAAAGAACTGTAAATTTACTTTTTCTTTCACCAATATTTTTAAAACAGTAATTAGGAATGTTCTTTCAAATCTCGTAAAAAACCGAGTAACGAAAGACGCAAACAAACCTTTTGGGGTAAAAATGTAATTAATCAAAAGTTGCAAAACAACTCAAGTTTCACTTTTTCTTTCACCAACATTTCTAAACAATAAGTAGGAGTGTTCTTTCAAATCTCGTCAAAAACGGAGTAACGAAAGACGCAAACAAACATTTTGAGGTGAAAATAGAATTATTCAAAAGTTGCAAAACAACTCGAAATTCACTTTTTCTTTCACCGATATTTTTTAAATAATAAGTATAAGTGTTCTTTCAAATATTGTCAAAAAATGGAGTAACGAAAGACGCACAATAAATAATGTAATCATATAACACTATATGATCTTCAACCCTAAATCCTAAACCTTAAACCATAAACACTACTAACCCCTATACACATACACTCTACTAAACCAAAATTGTATTTTCACATGTAGAGAGTGTCAATCAACTCCAATCCTCGATTTTTTTTACCATACGCTATGTTATTAAAAATAACTGCGTTCTTCAAAACTTCGTCAAAAACGGAGTAAGGAAAGACGTTTAAAAAATATTTGGGATAAAAAAATCTAATTATGCAAAAGATGGCAAACAACATCAAAACCCCATTTTCTTAACCACTATTTTAATAACACTTATGAGGCATACGTACATTCACAATTTGTCAAAAATGCGGAACGAAAGACGTTTAAAATACTTTTAGGGTCAAAATATAACTACAAATTTAATAAGTATGATTTTTTTTGTAAATAGTAATAAATATATGAAGAGAAATATTTTCATGCAAATAAAATTGCATAGAAATATTTATATGCAAAAATGTACCTGTTTCCACCTGCATAGGAAAATTTCAATGCAAAGTGTACTATATACATGCTGCATCGGAAAATTGCAATGCAGGACATGTTGTATGGGAAAATTTCGGTGCAAAAACTGCTTTTGTCAATTGCATCGGAATTTTTCCATACAGAGCAAAGCCTGCATGGAAAATCTGCATTGTAAAACTACTTACATTCTCCTATAAATACCCCCACACCCCATTCACTTCTCATTCATCACCTCCTTACCTCTCTCTCCTCTCCGCTCCTCTCCACTCCTCCTCTCTAAAATATTTGTTAATACATTATAATTTTTTTATTAATAAATCTTTACTATATTGATACAAAAAAAATTAAAATACGTATGTATAGGAAACCATATAAGAATATTGTACAAATATGTATTTCATTAGAATAATATTCTAAGGTTTTAGTTTAAACACAATATGTATATTTTGGAAAGTTAATCAATGCGTATTTTAGAAATACGTATAAATTAGTATAAAATGCGTATTTCTTTCATAAGAATAATACTTTAAATCTTCAAAAAATATAGTTTAAATGAATTATTTATATTAATAAAAAGGAAAAAAATTATAATATAGTTTAAATAATCCCATCACTTTATTTTTTAAATAATTCTTAGATATATTGCATAGAAATATTTCTATGCAACATATCTATTGCATCAAATATCTGCAAAGAAAAATTTTGCATTGCAAATTTTCGATGCAATTGCTCAAGGAGCAATTGTATCGGATTTTCTCCAAGCAATTGTTGAAGGAGCAATTGCATGGGATTTTTCCTATGCAGGCTCTATACCAACCAAATGCTGCCACGCGACATGTTCTACCTAAAGCCGAATTCTCCTTCTGCATTGGAAATTTTTTAATCGAATTTTTTCTATGCAACAAGTTTTGCATCGGAAATTTTCGATGCAACATTGCATCCGAAAATTCGGATGCAAAGGCTAATTGCATCGAAAAACTTTGATGCAATTCTCTTGCATGGACACCAGACGCATTGGAACTTGGCATTGAAATGTTTCCATGCAATTGATCATAGCCTATTGTCCGTAATTTTTTCATGCAATTGATGCGTTTTGTTGTAGTGATGCATTTTTTGGTGGTAAATTTATTAATTAATTAGTTTTTGTTAAATAGTTTAGTTAGGGGGTTTTGATGCAAAGTTTTGTAGCAAAAGGATTATTGATGCAAAAATTATGATACAAAACAATGAGATTTTATGCATGTTTAACAAAATCAAAAGGAGCCAATATATGGTTATTGTTAGAATATATTTTTGTAATGGGTCTTTTAACTATTACTTGTTGTAATGGCACTTAAAATCACTTGGCTGAAGTGTATATATATATATATATATATATAGTGACTTCTAACTACTATGTTATAACAACATTTTTTGTGTTTACATTTTTGGATGCAAAAACAACATGATGTTCTTTTTTGTGAAATTTAAGACTATGTCTCTCTTTTTCTTCTGATTTCTGGATGAATAAACTTGTACATAAAATCTTCTATTTATGCTATTCAAGATATTAACAAATACTTAATACATATTGTTCATGAATCAACGAGTTCATGGAGATTTGGACTTCTGTATAATATGAATCCACAAGTTCGTGGAGTTGTCAATTAATGTATCAAATAATTCATGCATTCTACAATACATCCTATCTAATTATATCTATTATTCATGTAAGTAAGGAACTTATTATTATATTAGGAAAGAAATTTCAACAGTTATACATGCTCCTATAAAATAGAAAGCATCTTGTCGATTAGTCTAATGTATTGCATATTTTGATGTGCTTTCTTGAGGAAATATCTCTTTCTTTTGATTTTTTGAAACTTTTCAGCATTTAGGAGGAGGCCATGATATTTTTTGTTCGTAATGTATTATGATTATTTTTTGGTATGGACCAGATTGAGATACTGATTTAGCGAGCGGAAGGCATAAGGGAAGATGAAACAATACAATAGATCAAAGTTTCGTTGATTCCGCAGAATACCGAGAAATTGACAAAAACTGAGAAAACTCTCAAGTTAGTTATTTTTTATTCAATCAACAACTGACTACAATGACTCAAAGACGACTAACTTAATTATAAAGTGAAAACCCTAATTAAGAAAAATTCCAAAATTACAAAAGACCCTTAAAATAACTAAATAAAACATAAAAATCCCGCTAGAAATAATAAACTACAATTTTGACCCTCTAAACCTTCGAACTTGCCTAAAATCACGTGGGCGTAAAGACTTTAGTCTTTTTATTTTGCTCAGGATGTCGTTTCCACTTGAAAAAGTTGTATCTTTTGTCAAAAACGGGCTATGTTGACTTTTTGGTCAAACCGCGACTTGCTTGAACCTCGGGTTGGTTATTTTCGATCAAGAGATACTCATATTTTTGATCTCCACAGATACGGAGAACTCAAGTGATAGTACTGGAACATATTCACCATGCACTTCAGACAACAACAATGATGGTTTTGGCGACTTCATCATGTTCCTCTTGCTATGCAGATATCTAGATGATGATGAATACTCTACATATGAATATGACGATTATTCATATTCGGAAGAAGATGACAATTTTAGGGAATATTTTCCAATGGAAGCTCATTTTGAAAATGATGATGAGTTGATCAGTGACGCAACGTCGAGAAGAAAGACCAAACCCATTGAGAAAACATATGAGCCTAACTCTAGTCACAGGCTTCCTTCAGCAGCAACACCATCCGGTTTCCCAACCAAGAATGAAACAGATATAAGAGAATTAATATTTGGAGTGAATGAATATTTCATTAATCACCATGAGTACTTATAGTAAATTACAAGGGTAATAAAGTACAAGACTAAATACTAAATACAACCTATTTAATAATACAACATAATGATATACTATCATCTAATACGTCCCTCAAAATGAACGTTCCATCAGTAATGGAGATTTTGGAATAGAGAAGCTCAAAGCGACTACGAGCAAGGGGCTTAGTGAGTACATCAGCCAATTGGTCAAGAGTGTTTGCATAGGAGACACAGAACACCTTTGGCAACAAGATCACGAACAAAGTGGAGATCAATGGAGATGTGCTTCATAGGAGAGTGTTGAACCATATGTGACGAGAGACTCACAACACCTACGTTGTCACAACGAATTGTAGGAACGGATCTAAGAGACAACCCAATCTCCAAGAAAAGATGCTGAAGCCACCGAACTTCAGCAGCAGTAGAAGCGAGGGCACGATATTCAGCCTCAGTGAAAAAGCGAGAGACGGCCTTTTGTTTGTGAGAGGACCACAAGATGGGGTTAGAACCTAACATAATAAGGTAAGCCGAAGTGGACGTGCCATGAAAGGAGTCCCCACCCCAATCCGAATCTAAGAAGGTAGTGAGAGCAAGGTTGGCATCCCGACGGAGGGTAATGCCATAAGTAAGGGTGCCCTTCAAGTAACGGAGGACACGTTTCAGGGCGACCCAGTAGACGGAATCCGGAGACGACATCCGTCGAGCGAGGCAGTTGACCTAAAATGCAATGCCGGGCCGAGTGAGTGTGAGATACTGAAGACCATCTATGATTTGGCCGGATCAATCGAGGCGCGTCGTGGAGGATTACGAGCCATATGAGTCGCTAGCGGCTTAACACCGTCCATCTTCTACCGTGCCAACAAGTCCAAAGTACTTCTGTTGAAAGAGGAACATTCCATCACCCATCTTGTAAACCTCAATACCCAAGAAGTAAGTGAGAGGTCCCAAATCCTTGACTTCGAATTCCTTACTGAGTCGAGAAACTAGCGCAGTGACTGTGGTCGAACACGAGCCAGTGACAACAATGTCATCGACATAGACAAGGACATAGACACGCATAGACTCACGCATGAGAATGAAGAGCGGTGTATCGGACTTGGACTGAGTGAACCTAAACTTGATAAGGGTGGCGTTAAGGGCAAGATACCAATCCCGCGGTGCTTGCTTGAGCCCGTAAATGGACTTGTTAAGAAGACATACATGATTGGGATTGGACTTGTAAACAAACCCGGGAGGCTGACTCATGTAGACCATTTTAGTCAACGCACCATGAAGGAACGCATTGCTGACATCGAGTTTACGTAAGGGCCAAGAATGCATGACCGTAAGAGAGAAGATGGTGCGAATGGTCACCGGTTTAACCACATGACTGAATATTTCCTTAAAATCAACCCCAGGGCGCTGGTGAAAGCCCTTCGCCACAAGTGGACCGGTCCGCAGGTGGAAATGGAACCTAGCGGGTTGGACTGCAAGCGGATGGGCCTGGGCCATGGCGCTAGGGTTGCAAGGAGCGGCTGTTGCGGTCTGGGCAGGCGGCCGTGGGTCCGAGGACACCCTAGGGAGCCCAATAGGCTCCGCGGGCGAAATATGAAGGGCCGTACTCAACCCACCAACAGTCACGGAAGGGTTTGTAGTAATAGAGGCCCAATCGGGACGAGGGGCACGGGAACAGAGTCTTCAATAAACCGCACATGACGAGAGACATAAAGACGGCCCGTTGAGAGATCAAGACACTTGTAGGCAGACTACGAGGTAGAATAACCAAATAATAGACACGCCCGAGAGGGGGCGTGAGCTTCCCCAAAACATAAGGTCGTAGATGTGGGAAATAAATACAACCAAAAGTGCGAAGACCCAAGTAGTTCGGTGCACAACCAAACATAGCCTCAAAAGGAGAGCGTGAACCCAACACCACTGTAGGAAGGCAGTTATAGAGGTAGACCACTGTGCAAAAAGCATAATCCCAAATTCCGGAGGTAGAGAGGCGCGTCTAAGTAGAGTGCGACCCATCGTGACCACCACACGATGGCGTCGCTCACTAGTACCATTTTATTGGGGCGTGTGTGGGGCAGTAGTCAACCAAGATATACCGTGCGAAGTGAGAAAAGAATACATGGCCAAGAATTCACCGCCATTATTTGAGTAGAAGTTCCGTATGGATTTACCAAATTGTTTTTCGACAAGACTCTTAAATCGACTAAAAACACATAGAACATCCGACTTAACAATCAACAAAAAACAGCCAACAAAAATTGGTAAAGTGATCCACTAAAATTAAATAATAGCGACACCCATTAGTGGACAAACCGGGAGAAGGTCCCCAAACATCACCATAAACATAATGCAAAACATCATTATACACAAGACATGTGTCACGAAAAGCAAGGTTTTGACTCTTGTTCAATAGACATGGAGAACAAAAACTAGAGTCCGACGCATCGGACGACATAATAGGTAAACTAAACTTTCTAGAATATAAATTACTAATCTTTGTCGGAGGATGGCCTAATCTATCATGCCAATAGATGAAGCTCGTACGTTCACCAACCAAGGCCGTGACATTAGGTAGCCGAAACGCCAAAAGTCACACACGGTAAACGCCATCCACACACGCCCCACGAAACAGCTTACTCCCCGTACGGCAATCCTTAACAATAAAGTGAGATGAGAAGAACTCAATAGATACATCATTAGCTTTAGTAAAATGATGTACATACAGTAAATTTCGCTGAGACGATGGAACACACAAAATATTGTGAAAAGTAAAAGACCGATCACGAAGAGTGAGTTCAAAGAACCAGTGTGTGATATAGACAAACTTGTACCATCAGCAGTAGACACCTCTTCGGGACCAACATACTTAGAGTGGAGAGCAAGATTATTCAAGTCAGAGGTAAGGTGTTGCGATGCACAAGAGTTAGCAAGCCATTCAGTACCTTGAGAATCAATAGTAGGTGGCGACGCAGCGAAGTTAGCACTGGACATGGGATAACGACGACAAGTCCAAGCACCATGTCCACTCACACCACACAGTTGACAAACAATCGGGCCACGAGAATGAAGTGGTTGATACACACCCACAGTAGGGAGAGACGGAGCCATAGGGTACGACGGCTAAACCCGACGGCGACCACCGCGAGTATGCTGACTCGAGCCATTCCAATTATGCCTATGGTTATGAGGGTTAGACCAAGGTTGAGAGACGGCGAAATTGGCGGTGGCAACTATGGCCGACTGTTCGGCTTACATGCGCCAAAGGTACGATTCCTGACTCACCAGAAGATCGTGTAACTCACCAAAGTGGATGGGATGCTCACGGGCACAGATTGGACCAGCAATATCCCGATACAGAGGGCCAAGAACATTGAGGATATAGAGAGTGATGTCATCATCCTTCACTGGGCCATTAATGGCACCAAGTTCATCAGCATTGGATTTGATGCACTGTAGGAACTCGAAAACCAAGCGATTACCCAGTTTCATGTTATTAAAGTCATCTTTGAGTTGCATGACGCGGTAACGAAAACAATTGGCATAGATGCGTTCCAGAACGTTCCACGCTCCCACAGAGGTTTGAGTAGAAGCAATCATCGTGGAGATTTCCACTGTCACGGACCCAACCATCGCTGTGACAAGTAAAGAGGTCTGACGGGTCCACAGAGAATAGGCAGCCATGGATTCAGGAGTATCATCCAACGCAGGACAGGGATGCGAACCATCTACATACCCAAATAATCCATACCCATAAAGTAGGTGCCGAATCTGACAGCGCCACAACGCATAGTTTGTGCCAGTGAGGCAAATAGGGATTTGATTGGAGGTGATGGGGATCAACGCCACACCTCCAGAGTACGGCCCGTTGAAGGGAGGTATGGGCGGTGGGATGGATGTGGCCAGAGCGGCGTGATGATCGGAAGAATGATCGGACGCAGCGTCGACGACAGAGCGGGTAGGTGAGCCCGTTTGAGACATTAGGTCAGGATCGAAGAGAATCTCGTCAGAGAGTTAGGGCTCTGATACCATATAAGAGAATTAATATTTGGAGTGAATGAATATTTCATTAATCACCATGAGTACTTATAGTAAATTACAAGGGTAATAAAGTACAAGACTAAACACTAAATACAATCTATTTAATAATACAACATAATAATATACTATCATCTAATAACATATTAAAATAAATATGTGTTCCATGTTACTACTTAATACATATGTAATAAAGTTAAGTGTATTATCATAGCGGCAGTTATTTTGGGCCTGATGGCTGGTGGAACTGTTCCATATATAATTTCCAGGGCTTCATTTTATTTAGTTTGTCAGCAACTTGCCGATTGATAATGTATTTGTTGAAAAAATGGTAAATGAAATGGGTTTGTACAGCTGACTTCAGGTCATATTTTGAGCGAGTCCCACTTGTCGTTTTGACGAGTTCAAGATGGGAACGTGCTCTCCTATATGAGAGCTTCGAAACGGTATATTACACGCTCAAAATGGTACACGGGTGAATGAGAAATTGATGCTCAAAGTTAGAAAATATTGGGAGGAGAGGGGGGGGGGGGGGACTCAAAAGAAAAGAGGGTTGTCCCACATAGGAAAAAAGATCATTTTCTTTTGGGGTTTATCTATGGGAATGCATTTTTAGCATTGTAAGAATGTGTTGGCTAGTGTCTCCTCCTCTTACGCGCGCGCAGGGGGTGCAAATCTTGAGGCAAAATTCATCGGATTAGTGTGACTTTGGCTCGCGCACATGACGATGTACGCGTCGAATGTCGATCTGTTTGGCCTGTTGGGCTCCTGCTCTAAGTTCATCCGAGATCTTTGCGAGTAATTACCTTAACTACAGATTCGTAATTATATCCTATAACTTGTTTTCTTGATGACCTATTCGTAAATTGTAATTATTCTAGGTTTTAATCATCCAAAAATACATTGCATACACAAGAAAAAGGCTTTTGCGCAGCCAAATATTTTTATTCATTGTGTGCTGGTGAGGAAAGTTATCATGCGAGTTCGTCAGAACTGTTTTACGTGTGCTAGTAATCCAGTTCGTAGGTCGTTTTATCCTGGGAGGTAGTAGTCCAACATTCTCAGCACGGTAGGGAAGGACTAATCTGCTTTAAGGAAATTGAAAAAGACTCGACCATATTCACGTTCGATTCACTATGATTAAGATTACAATTTCTAGTTTCCTTGTTACATTATTTATGTTTGCTTATTTATTCGTAACATACTATATCTGTTCGTTTTCGTGCTAGTTTTCTAACAGCATCTAGGACCAGTTTCTTTTTGCTTATACTATACATACTGGATTTTTTTGTCCTCTGTTATGATTTACGCGTTACTAATAAGGGCAACTTATATCTCGCTCTAGACATATAGAGGATACATGTTATATCTGTCCAAAAAACATTAGGAACTGCTGGTTTGATGCCGGAAATTTATGAGCAATTAGTACTCACTTTAGCAAGGGACAATTTGGGTGTTTTGGTGCACAGAGGTGAGTATTGACTTGTTTGATTTGATTCATTTAGTCTGTTCTTGAGGATTTATTCTTATCTCATTCTAATGTCTCTCTGTTACTCCGATTGGGCCTAGCCGCCTAGCTGCCTAGAGCACGTTTCGGTCAGGCTATTTAGCAATTTGGCTTTTGCTCGAATTTTGTCTGTTCTTTTCTAAAGAGATGTATGTCAACTTCTTGATTTTTAGGTTCTCATCATGGTATGGTTAATTTAGTGAGTTCTACATATGACTTCCTTCCTGGATGTTATATGAGTGTCACCAATAAGAGAAATTAGCCAGTGTAATCACATGCACTTTGCAGAATATATACATATATATGGTATGTACATATATATTATATAAAAGAAGTCATGTTAGACATCAATTTTTAGATTTCTTTACTTATACTCCTTGGCACACTATTATTTTCTTATTTGTCGAGATTTTTAATTGTAATTTACTTTAGCTTAATCGTAAATTTAAACTTATCATTACGAGAAAAATTATTACGTAATCATCTCTTACCAAGAAGGTTAAGATATATAGATTATATACCCATATTTGAGTTGTAATGTTTTCCATATAAATTAATTATTTCTATACTTACGCTAAATTATTAATCAGGCGGGGACCGCGTATTAATGTTTTGAGTATAATAAAAAAGAAGTCATAGTAACACCAATAATTCGATGCTCTTATTTACTCCTCGACACATTATTAAATTTTATTATTCGTTGAGATATAAGTGTAATTTATTTTAGCTTTATGATTATGATCCTCTCTAAATGAATCATATTTGCAGTTGTGTTGGGCCTTCGGTTTCTGACAATCTGATGGATAGTGGATTGGGCCATCACTTTCAGGCCTCAATATGTTTTTCTTCTTTTCTCCAGCAAACTGCACTGCGGCTAATGTTGTCGGATATATGCATGTGTTCTTGGGCTTTTTATCTTATTTAAATCCAAGTATAAAGATCCATCGTTATCTTTCTTCTTCTACTACTATCTATTTATATATTTATATCTATATACTATTATATAAAGAAACCCATTGTGACACCAATTTTTTGATTTCCAACTTTAACCTTTGTGTTTTAGCTATATTGTGAAAATTTCTTATTAAATCTCCAAAATAGCCTTACAAATTAAGTTAGACTAATTAATTATACTACTAATTATAATTAATGACTTACTTTTCTCATAATCTGTTTTTCTTCCATTGTTCTACTCAGAATTAATGAGACATGTTATCTAGATAAATCTTCTTCTTTAACCCACATAGAATGACATTGAAAAAAGAATTATGTTCGCGGGAACCGCTTGCTACATTTGCTAGTTATTATATAAAGAAAAGCAAACTGTGACACCAAACTTTTGATTTTCGGTTTTAGTTTTATAATTTTAGTATTAGAACAATAGTTTATTATTAAGCTCATAATTTAGCCTTAATTTAAGTAGAACCATTACTACAATCATTGGAATTTAGTTTCCCAAAATTTAAAACTTTATATATAAATTCCCTATTCTTATATATCCAATATGTACTCATTTAAGTTATTTTTTTTACTATAGATAATAAAATAAATTTTACTTACGCGGGAACCGCGTGCCAACGTTTCTAGTATCTATAACGGGGGAGATTGTTCTCACTTGGTTATTTGCAAAATACCTTTATTTTTTAAATTTGTTTTTTACCCCTAAAGTTTTTTATTATTTACTTTTGGGTCCCATGATAAATTGTAATACAACCCTTCAAATTTTAGATTTTCTTATTTTCTCCCCAAAAGGTATTTTTTATTTGAAAAGTAAATTTCATAAAAATCCTTGCGCCTTTGAACAATTTCACTTTCGCCTTTAAAGTTTCTTGTTATTTACTTTTGGCTTCCACAGTAAATTGCAAAACAATTATTATGGTCTTTACCTATTTTACTTTCGCTCTTAAAGTTTCGTGTTATTTGCTATTGGGCTCCATAGTATATTGTAACACAGTCGTTCAAGTTTTAAATTTTTTGATTTTTGCACCAAAAGATTTTGTTATTTAGCTCATTTCGTCGTCTATTTTTCTTTGTTTCAATTTTGTCCTTGTAAATTCAACTAATTACTATGTTTTGTTATATTAGGTCTTTTTATATGTACTATATCTATAAATTGCTACGATTTTAGTTCTGTAATTTGGTATGCCCCTATATTGCCCATATTATTTCATGTAATTACTTTCCAATATACTCAAACTCAAACACCAAGAAAAGAGATGCCAGCAATTGAAGAATTTGTGGCATAAAATGTGTTGGTGGGCCTCGTCGGAGGCGTGTGATGTGGTGGTGATAATATGCGCAATCGGAGGGATCGAATGTAGTGGTGGTTGTGGGCGTCGTCGGGGGCACATGATGTGGTGGTGGGAGCTTGGTGGCGACGTACTGGAAGAAAATTGATTCGACTGCTATGGCAGAGGAAGCTGGCCGTCAGAGTGGTATTTCAGCGAAAAAGTGAGTGGTGGGGTGGCGAGGACGAGAGTGCAGCGGTAGAATCGGAACAATTAAAAGAGGTAGAATCAGAACCATGGGAATATATATATATATATATATATATATATATATATATATATATATATATATATATATATATATATATAGAGAGAGAGAGAGAGAGAGAGAGAGAGAGAGAGAGAGAGAGAGAGAGAGAGAGAGAGAGAGAGAGAGAGAGAGGTTTTGTGAGGTTTAATAATTTATGATAAATACGATTGTCAACCATAGTAGTATAATTTATGATTTATTATTGGTTTATATAAAAATAATACATGGGAAAACAATTTTTTGGGTTTTAATCTTATTAAGTAGACATCGAATAATACTAATAAAAATATTAATAAAATTTTGTACGCACTGGCTTATTTTCTAGACTATATATAAGCGCCAAAAGTGTTAGCACTTGCCAAATTGCAAAATAGTCCATGTATTTAGAAATTTTTTGCCCCTAAAGTTTTTACTTATATAATTTTGGACTCCATGGTAAATTGTAACACACCCCTTTAAATTTTAGATTTTCTTATTTTTGCCCCCAAAGGTTTTTGTTATTTGACTTGTGAATATCAAAAGAACCCTTGCGCCTTTGAACTCTTTCACTTTTGCCCCTAAAGTTTCCTGTTATTTGCTATTGAGTCTCATAGTAAATTGTAACACAGTCCTTCAAGTTTTAATTTTTTTAATTTTTGCACCAAAAGTATTTGTTATTTAGCTCATTTTGTCGTCCATCTTTCTTTGTTTCAATTTTGCCATTGTAAGTTCAACTAATTATTATGTTCTGTTAAATACTATATCTATAAATTCTAAGATTTTAGTCATGTAATTTAGTTTGCCCCGATTTTGCCTATGTTATTTCATGTAATTACTCTCAAATATATTGAAGCTCAAACACCAAGAAAATGAGTGGCCACAATTGTAGACTTTGTGGCGTAGAACGTGCTGGTGGGCCTCGTCGGAGACCTGTGATGCGGTGGTGATGATATGCACAATCGGAGGGGCCGAATGTAGCGGTGGTTGTGCGCGTCGTCGGTGGCATATGATTTGGTGGTGTGAACTTGGTGCCAATGTGCTGGAAGAAAATTGATTCGACCGCTGGGGCAGAGGAAGTTGGGCGTCAGAGTGGGATTTCAGCGAAAAAATGGGTGGTGGGGCGGCCAGGGCAGGAGTGTCGCGGTAGAATTGAAACCATGAGAATAGGTGATGTCGTGCATGATGAAGTTTAATAATTTATGACAATTCACATAAATACGGTAGTCAATCATAGTAGATTAATTTATAATTTATTATTGTTTTATATAAAAATAATACATGGAAAACAATATTTTGGGTTTTAATCATATTAATTAGCCATCGAATAATACTAATTAAAACATTAATAAAAATTTGTACATGCCCGTGCGTAGCACAGGGTTATTTACTAGTATAATATAACCCCGTGTTATGTTCAATTGACACATACCTTTGTAAAAAATAAATAAGTAAATCACAATTCATATATATATTTATCATTTTTTTAATGTGGGAACCCGCCGTAAATCGCAATTTAGTGATCTCCAAGAAGTGGCGTACTATGCAATGAGGTATATATAATTCACTCTCAAAGTAAGGGATAAGGTAATGATTAAGTTAATTAAAATAAGGAATTCAACATGTTCAAAAGAACAAAGATATTTCTTAAAATCAGTAAAAGCCGAAGTTTATGAAATATGCCTTATAACTCAAAATTACACGTCTCAGAAAATTGCTCCAAGTAACGCTAATATTCTCATCATCAAATTTTAGGGTTATGCAATGAGTGTTTATTTGGATGATCCGAAAGTAAAAGTCCTGAGAAAGTTAAAAAAACAATGATTACAATATGACCGCTAGCGTTCATTCTAATTTCAGATTTGCAATAATAATTTAAGGGATAATTACAGAAAGTTAAAAAAAATGATTACAATATGATCGCTCCATGTGCTTCACACTCACAACCAATCCTTCACCTTTTTGACCTACAAAACTGATCACTATTTTCAGAAACTCACACCAGATACACCAGCCACTTTATCGAAGGAACTCCCATTATGGAAATAAACAATTTGTAATGTAATAAATGTGTGTTTTAATGATTTTCTATTCTAAGGGCGCAGACATATTGAATCTGAGTTTTTAGGATCCTTGGGGGTTACCACTGCACCCCTTATTGGGACGATGACATGTGGCAAAGACCACTTGCACCTTATTTGTTTGGCCAAATTTTTATTTTCAAAAATTTCAATTTCAGCCCAAAAGTTTTTAATTCTTTTCATTTTCTGACCACATGAGTTAAATGGTATCAAAGCCTAGGTTTATTTATTTTATGTGGAAAATTATTTATTATGATAACCTCTAATTTCCTTATGAGAGGAGTAATTTACAAACATGGATAATATATGGGATTCCCCATACCAGTTCACCTTTGGTGGACACAAGTGTGCAAATATTAAAAAGCATATCATTGCTTTGACAGAAGAACGCGAGTTCCACAAAACGAGAATCCAACACCATGATGTCTTGCGTTGTGACTTAGAAGAACAAGGGAAAGTTTGTCTTATCAATAAAGCTAGACTAGAGATAGTCAAACAGCTAGATATTAGTCTTGAAAAAGCTAATAAACAGAGCTCAATACTAAGCCTTTAATTATGCCTGGTATTACCCTAGAACAAGAGCCCCAACTCTTGAAGACTAAGTTAGTAATCCTAGCTAGTCAAAGACCAGATAATCTCCCTGGCATTAGAGCTAAGTTCATAGCTGTTAATGGCCTCACGGCTGAGATTACAAGAATAACCAGATTAATTGTCGAAAGAAATAATAGATGAGTAATCTGGCTTTGCCAAATTTTCACGAGCTTGAAACTGAAAACTCTAAGTTGACCCAAGACCTTAGAGAAATTCAGAAAAGAGTGCAAACATATGGTAATCATCAATACCATATGCCTGAGCAAATATAAGAAATCCAAGACAAGCTTGAAACCATGTCTAGACGTCACAAGGAGATCTCGGAAAATCTGCAAGATATCCAATTAAGAATGAAGAACCTGGAATCCATGCCAAGGTCATGTGAGAGAAGACGTGAAGGATGGTTACCACCATCTTTCGGGAAGGAACCCTTGCTACATCAAAAGGGTAAGGCAGTCGAGGTCAAAAAAGAGTTGACTAGGAACGAGAAGATTGTGGCCTTGATACAAGGAAAACCCAATACCTCGCAAGATCATGTCTAGATTCAACCTTGACGAGATCAGCTACAATGACCTGCAAAATCTCTCCGGTCTGGCATAATCATTTTCAGGACTAAAGCTCATCAACGTCCAAGGCTTAGAAAGTGCAATGGTGCCAAGACAAGATCCTCCCCAGGGACAGTCAACGGTTACAGAGGGCGTCAGATCTTCAATTCCAAATCCAGAGCCCATCCAAGATGAGCCAATGCCACACCAGCATGACTTTGTGGCAGGATCAATGTACAAGGCAGTACCAACCCGATCAAGAGCAAGGAGGCCAGACGTTCATGGGACACCATACGGAAAATCCCAACTCGATCCAATTCATCCTTATGGGCTTATGCTCAATTTGGATATTTTGGATTTTAAAAATCGAGAAGCTCTGATAGATGAATGGGCTTCAGCAATGAGGATCGCAACGACAACGTTGGAACTCAACAAAGAAGGGTTCATTATGATGTTACAAATGAGCCTCGAGCGATCAATAAAAATCGGATGGGAACATGCTACCCCAGAAATCAGAGATGGAGTTCTATCCGGAGATGCCCTCAAAGACATTGTTGACAGGATGGTGAGACTATTCAAGATATACTTCATCGGAGAAGGATATTTCGTCGATCCCCAAACTAGAAGAGGTGACCATGAAAAGGTCAGAAGATACGAGCAAGCATTGTATAGCGTGGAACTACATGACATATGTAGTGTCGACCTATACATCAAGCTTTTCACCGATTACAAATGGAAAAGCCGAATAAATGAAGACACGGCTATCCATTTGTTCTTTGCCAAGATACCAAGCCCATGGCGAGAGATGTTATTACGGGAATACATCCTTGTAGGAATTGACACGGTGGCCCAGAGGATGTCCTTCCTTAAGGCTAAGCTGAGCGAGTGGTGCCAGAAAGCAGCGATTCAGAAGAATCTCAAACGGCTGAAAAGAATCAATAAATCAGCCCATCTTTGCTGCAACGACAATGACATCCCAACAGTCATTGGTGCACCAGAACGACACCGCAAGAAGAGGCATAGGGATCACCCCTATGAACAAAGGAGTAGGTTCACCAGAAGATGTTCCTGGAAACCAATAAGATTTTGGTCGAAACAAAAGGCCCGAAGCTACAAATTGGGGCAAAGAGCAGGACCCAGCCGGGGAAGAACCACCTCGAGTACGAGCAGACCACCAACAAGAAGAACTTTCAGAAGGGCTTACACAAGAGCAAACGAAAGTTTCAAGGACTGTAATTGTTGGACGTGCGGAGCCAAGGGACACATTTCAAAAGACTGTCCCAAGAATCAAGAAAAATGATTTAGGCAGTTCGAAGCTACACCGGAATTCGAAGAAGCTGTCTACTTTCAGAACCTTGTTCAAGTATACCAGTTTGAGGACATTCCTTAAGACGAAAGTATATACGAAGAAGACGAAGGACCAGATGAGTCTTCAGAATCAGAATCAGAATCAAACTGAAGACGAGGAGATCTTCCGTCAGGAAGTTCAGGAGGACTTGTCAGGATTTTTCTCCCAAACTACCATATCTCATAAAGCTTTAATGAGAATTATGCGAGAAGATCCAAAATTGCGAGTTTATGATGGGTTCACTATCGAAAAAATGGAAAGAACCTTAGCCCAACTAAGCTTCAGGCAAAGAAAACATCACATCATTTACAAGGTTACAACGGGAGAGATTGCAATCCCAATGGAGCTGACCAGTAATGTGATGGAAATGCAGCTAGTTCCTATGAATGAGATCAAAGAAGAACTAGGGAGACTCAAGCCAGAAGTTGCTCAGAAAATGTCGTGGATCCATATCGGAGTCATTCGAATTCTCCAATTGATATTGCCATCTTTGACAGAAGGATCCAGAACCTACGAGATGCATGTCTCGAAGGAATATCAGGAAATCTGTTCACTATAAAGGTTACAATGTTCGTATATCCAAAGATTGCCTACAATCTAGCCGATCGAGATTTCAATAGAGTCCTTACTCTACACCAGGACTTTAAAAACAAGGAGTTGAGGGAGGAGGGGAATAGACCCTACTCAATCACCTACAACATTTCCTATGCGCTCTCCAACACTCATCATTCAGATCTTTTCCAAAGAAATGAGTTCGTTGAGATACCAGAAATCTTTGAAAAGGTTGCCCATGCAGCCAGGCTAGAGATTTCCAATTTGCGTCATATCCATGAAATGGATATGATCATCCGAGATCAACCAATGTTCAGCAAAGATACGAGCCAAAGATTCGAACCCAGAAGAATTTCTTTCCAAGAAAATAGAATGCACAGTCTTACCTAGGGAAAGAAGCCCATTGTTGAAGTTGTGATCGAACCAAAGAAGTTCACAACTAAAGGAGAACTCCAATGTCCTGGAGGATGGGGCGAAGTCGAAATAATCTTCGACACTACCCAGAAAGATAATACATTTTCGTGTGATGCATTGTATTATCTTAAGCAGCCATTCGTTGGAAGATATCAAGGAAACTTGAAACTAGGTGGAATCGATTTCATTAGCAACAGACGAGCAGGAAAGAGCCCATAACAACTTGTTCTTGGAATGGAATTTCTCGAGGATCACAAACCTTGGGAAAGATTGCCAGAAGGAATGGAGTTCACGGTGGAAGGAAAAAGATATAGATTTCGATGACCACCAGTCCTTTCTCAATCTACATCTCAGTCGAGATGTTATACGAGGAATTTTGAGCCGAATACTTTGCGGCATATATCGATTCAGGGGCTGGTATTTGTACAGCCTAACCAGGAATCTTCCCCGTAGGAATTGAAGAAGATCTACCGGCGGTTGCGGGAAGAGATTTCTCAAAGCAGATTATCATCTTCAAAAGGGGAGTCAGACATGTTGAGATTTTGATTGGAGGAGCAGGCGCTACCCCATGGTACAAAGTCAAAACACCCCCAATCTATTTTCACGATACTGGCGCCGATATCCTACTCGGCAACAATTTCCTGCAAACGTTCAAGCGTATTACACAGGATAATGAAACAAGGCGTCTTATCATCACAACTACTTGTGATCATAAGATTTTGGTACAGAGATTGACACATGCATTCTACCATAAACTGCCAATTCAATTTCGCAGCAAGCGTGGTGATGAAGGAAAACTTCGACACCCAAAAATGCAAGATCAAAGGAAATATGGAGAAGCAATCTTGCAGCTAAGGATGGACAGTCTAGGAGGCCAAAAAATAGAAAGGATCAAAATTGAGACAATTGAGATCCTTAAGGCTAGCTTGGACACAAGTCCTCATTTGGACATCACTAACAAGCAGCAAGTCTCGATAGAAGATGTCAAAAAGAAAATCCAGAGAAACTGCAACGAGGATCCTCTTGCTTGGTGGAACAAGAACGAGCTCAAGGCATTCTTAAAAGTCCAAAAAGGAAAGGAAAACGAGCTTGTCAGATATAGGCCTATCCTCAAGACGATCGAAAGGATATGCAGAAGATTCTTGAGGAACATCTAGACTTTAAGATTATCTCACCAGGAGTTTCTCCATATAGTAGTCCCGGATTCTTAGTCAGGAATCATGGAGAAATCAAAAGAGGAAAACCAAGATTGGTGATCAACTACCAAGGGATCAACAAGATCTTGGAATTCGACGGATATTATATCCCAAACAGAGAACACCTGATCAAATGCGTCCAAAACGCAAAGGTCTTCTCCAAGTTTGATTGCAAGTCGGGGTTCTATCAAATCAAGATGGAAAAAGAAAGCAAGAAGTTCACAGCTTTCTCCACACCACAAGGACATTACATCTGGAATGTTATGTCAATGGGATTGGCTAATGCACCCCAGATATATTAGAGGAAAATGGATAATCTCTTCAAAGATTATTTCAAATTCATGTTCGTTTATGTTGACGACATTCTCATTGCATCGAGAAATGTTAAAGAACATATCAAGCATCCAGAGATTTTTTCAGATGTCTGTCACAAGGAAGGATTGGTGCTATCTGAAAAGAAAGCGGTAATTCTTACAAGAAAACTCGAGTTCATCGGAATTGAGATCGACGAAACATGTATCATCCTCCAAAAACATTTGGTGGAAAAGGTACGCGATTTTCCTGACGATCTCAAAACTGTTAAACAACTCCAGAGTTTTTTGGGGTTAGTCAACTTCGCTTGAATGTTTATTAATAATCTGGCAAGTTACAGGAAGGTCTTTAGTCCATTGCTGAAAAAGGAAGCAGAGTTCAGATGGACATAAGAACATAAGGGAGCGGTACAGAAGCTCAAAGCAGTCTGTCAAGACCTCCCGAAACTGGCCATACCAAATGACGAAGACGATCTAGTTCTTTATACAAACGCAAGTGATCATTGGTGGGCAGCGGTTCTAACAAAAGTAGAACCTACAGGAGAAGTCCCTTGCATATATTGTAGTGGACTATTTTCCAACAGCGAAGCAGCAAGATGGCATATCAACGAGAAAGAATTTTTTGCTGTCAGAAAGGCTTTTAAGAAATGGCCATTATTCTTACTTGCGAAAAAAATCATTTTGAAAATTGATAATACAAGTGTTAAAGCTTTCTTAAAAAACAGAATAGAAAGCAAACCGGAAAAGCTAGATTACTTAGATGGCAAGCCGAATGTCAATACTATGATTTTGATGTTCAAGTTATCAAATCTCATGAAAATGTTCTTGCAGATTTCTTAACAAGAGATGGAGGCACATGAGGCCGACACCATCCTCACTAGATGGAGGCACCACAGGGAAAATCTGGAAGAGCTCAGCAAGTCGATAGATGGCCTAGCAATCAATGCTAAGGCCTCATGTCATGTATAAGAAAAGGATCTTAGTAAGGTCCAGAACGCGATGAAGACTGCCCTGTTAGACATCACAAGTCTATGGGATAGTCTCATGGAACCCATACTTAGAGATGCTTCTACCTCTATGATACACGCAAAATAAAAAATCGTCACTCTTGATGAGGGCGATTCAAGCAGCACATGACCAGTTGGTGATCCTTTCGAGGAAGACACCACCAAACAAGATGATTCAAAGGTGGAAACACCTAAAGAGTCAAAAGATACTTCTGATACTACAGGAGACGAGGTTAATCTTAGACCCAGAATGGGAACTACTAAGATAAACAAAAACGAGCAGACACCACCTTTGATTGAATATCAAAGTACGTGGGAAAAATTATACACGAGAATGGGACTTGTCCCAGGAAAATCTATAGCAGACTGGTCTGGAAAATATCCCAGAATTTGGATATTACCCGGATCAAAACCCAAACAGGTACGAGAATGGTTCGATTTTGGATGTATAGCCTCAATCTTCACCACATCACCCGGATTCCCGAAAATCGCCAGGTTACCAGAATGGATTCGAGAAAAGGTGTATGAAACATGGTAGAACAATCATACACTAGAGAGAGGAGATGTTCTGGAGTTGAAGTTTATTTCAGCAGCCCCAGAAATCACAGGCAAAGGGTACTCGCCGAGTTTTCATTTCATCAAACTCCAAAGGCCAAACATGAAAGCAATGGACTACATCAAGCCTCCACTAGAAGGACCGATGCTAGTCACCCCGATCTCAGAAGATGACATCTCAACCAGAAGAGCTTGGGGGCTTTGGGTCTATCTCACAGAGATGGACAAAGTCAAGTACGCGTTCAAAATTTTTCAAAAAATAGAGAACGGGTCGTTCATGCTTAATAGCATGACAAACACCACTACAAGATTTGCAGAGACGATGTTCGAAAACAAACAGCGAACATTGTGGAGAAATGAAATTCCGGCAACAGCAGAAACTGGCTGGAAATTTTGTAACATGGCGCACGTCGGCAAGTGGGACGGAAGGATCTGTCCAAAATGTCACGATCAAAAAGAGCCTCTCTTTGAAGAAAGATTCCCTGTGAAACGTGACACGGGAGAAAATGACAAAGAAGGCAATTCGATATGTGGAAAGATGTCGTGTGGGACAGGAAAATGGACCAATGCAGCTGGCAAAGCTAAAGTGGCCATGTGATTAAAGGTTGGACCACCTCCGCTACAATGACAGGTGAATGATGGAGGGATCAGACCACGAGCTGTAGTGGGTAGAAAAGTATCCACTAAAAGGATAGGACAAGTATAGAGGGTCATGCCACTATCATAGTGGGAGAAAAAGTTTCAAGATGTAGTTGAAGTCCGTGCTTTAAATCCGGAACTTCGCCTATATATTCACAAGCTGAAGGAAGCAAAGGGCATCGATCATTCCCTGAGTTTTCTTACAAATAAGAGAGAAGCATATTAATAGCTTGTAATAGTTGAGAGTTTAAATTCTGTCAATAAACTAGAGTGTGTCAAAGTTTTATATTTCTGTGCTAAGTGTATGTACAAGGGAAACACAGCTACTATGAGTAGCTAAACGAGTAACTCCTCTCTAAAGGGGTTATGTGGGTTATGTAATAAATAAGTTTCCACAAATAAATAAAATCCGAAGCTTTTACCTCAGTATGCTCGAGTATTGTGTTCTTTAAATATATCTCTGGAATCTATCTCTCACACCCGGTGTAGGAAACGAACCAGGGTTGTGCTGCCCGTCGTTGAAGGAACCATTGCAGAACCATCGATTGCGATCAAGTGGTTGAAGGGGAGGAGTCTTTGTAAAACCTGGTGGGATACCCGACGGCGTTACGGTCAAAAGGAGGTAATTCAGAGTTTATGTTTAACCATTAATACGGAAGCATGCTGGGCCTGATATGGTCGTAATGGACTATCTCTGTTTAAGTTATGGGGTCTAAAATGAAAATTTTGTAAACTTGGGGCTAAAGTTTCAAATATTTCTCCATGCCAATAAAAATAGGACACTTGGCACTATCTTAAGAAAGGAGGACCACTGGTTGCCTCCCTAGGATCCTATAAACCATTGAATCTGATCACCTTTTCTTATTCCAATTGCAGATTGCATCAAGGCTTTGGTGCAGAGTTCCGTGCACGTAAACAACACAAGGAGAGTTTGGTGCAGAGTTTTCGATATATGTGCTAAAAAAATCACACTAGAGACTCCCGTGTTAAGCTTATAAATAGTTTAGTCCATTGTAAACTAAAGCTAACGACTTTCGTCACGCTAAAAAGAGTGAGCTGTTTATTTGTGATTTTTCTGAGTGCTTTGGTTTGTAGAAACATGTTATCCCTCAAATAAATATATACACGCACCTCGCAACACTTTATTTTTCTTTATGAATACAACAAGGTAGTGAGTGTAAAATATGTAGCTAAAAATATTTGAACCATTTTCTACGAGTCATGATCTCAAATAGATGCGTACACAAATTTCTAATATATACAAGGGTTGAATTACAATTTTAGACATTTGATTAATTTTCATAGTCCTGTGATAGAGTTTGTTGCCAAAATATTTTCCATCTTTTATGATGTTTGTGCACGAACTAAATTCACAGGTTTATACAATAGCACGTAAACTTCGTCATTTGAGCAAACCATACTGTGTGACAAAGGCGCAATAACAGTTAAACCTTGTCAGTTAGGTAAATTACGCTAAGCAAACACTTTTGGGGAGAAACCAACCCAGAAGACAAGAAATCTTCTTAGCATTTTTAGGAGTCTATATGTGGCTATATTATATATACATGAAACAACGCATCACTAAAATGGACCCAAAATTCATGTTGATCGACGTGAACACTTTGCAGACCCAACATAGCTTTCTGAAATTTATTTGTACTTCAGACTATCTGGTTAGTGGGGCGGAGCTAGAAAACTATTTTATCATGGGCTACACTAGGGATGAACAAAAGGGTTTTACAACCGTCTCGATTTGACTTCTAATCCTCTTTTTTTATTTGAAAAGTAATCTTCACTACAAGATTGGGGGGACATCTCAACCCCCCTTCCAACAGCCCCGACGGTCGCCATTAACGACGACTGCTGGCGGTCGCGATGCTTTTATAAGGCCTCGCGACCGCTAGCTATGTGCAACCGCTCGTCGGTTGCTGATACTAGTTATCTGCAACCGCCCGGTGGTTGCTAATAACATTCATACTTGAATTTTTACTATTTCAGATGATTCGTTGTGGCACGTCGTTTGATCAATTGATAATTACGTTAATGATAGTTAAAAGAAGCCAAATTATAAGGTTTCCTTGCAAAATCAAGCTTGGGGACAATATTAAGGACTAAGTATGATTATTAGTTGTTGAACATAATATATAGGTGTATCGTTGATAACTCGCATGCTCACATATAATCTACTATTTTACTAACTCAATTACTAGTCTTGTAAACGTTTACTATTACTATTCACATGTAATAATGATATTTGAGTTCAATAAACAAACACATTAAGATACTTTTCAAAAATCAATAATTTCGAATATGGACATTATCTGCAACTGCCAGGTGGTTGCAGATAACCAGTATAAGCAACCGTCGGGCGGTTGTCAGTGCTTCTCGCAACCGCTGGGCGGTCGCTAGGTCACATGGCGACCGCTTGGACGGTTGCTGATACTAGTTATCTCCAACCGCCTGGCGGTTGCAAATAACATTCATATATGAATTTTAATTATTACGGATGATTCATTGTGGCACGTTGTTTGATCAATTGATAATTACCCTAATGATAGTTAAAACAAGCTAAATTATAAGGTTTCATTGCAAAATCAAGCTTAGGGACAACATTAAGGACTAAGTATGATGATTAGTTGTTGAACATAATATATAGGTGTATCGTTGATAACTCGCCTAATCAGATATAATCTACTATTTTACTAACTTAATTACTAGTCTTGTAAACTTTTACTACTATTATTCACATGTAATAATGATATTTGAGTTCAATAAACACAAACACATCAAGATACTTCTCAAAAATCACTAATTTGGAATATGAATATTATCTGATGCATCAACATTTAACGTACATTAACATTCCTTATTAACGTACATTATCTTGCCCCATCCATAGTATAGCATGCCGGATGGGGCAAGAACAATTAACGTACATTAACATTCCTAATAATATCATAAAGTAAAATGTTGTTTGTGTAAACTGCACATACACCAGCCAATATCAATCAATAATAACAAAGTCAATAATAATAAGTTCTACTACATAACACAACTATCATGTAAAAACAGTAAACACAAATCCACAACCTGACCTTTCAAACATATGATTTAATTATATGTAACATACATCATAATCACCAATAATTACCTAATATTAATCACCATACAATTACATTGGTAAGGGACAACAGATACAGTGAACAACCACCTAAGTTTTGACCCACATATTCAAGTGAATCACAAGGTCCAGTGAAAAGCATGAAAATAACCTCATGAAACATGATTTTTGAGCTCAAAAAGTTTGGGGGTAGCCAAAGTTCTAACCTTTTCTTACAGGCCGTAGCTAAGTTAATGCTTTTTGGAACTCAGCTTCCCAAACCTCGATTGTACACTTGGAACAAGAAATTAGATTCAAGATTAGAAATCATCAACAAAGAAAAAACGATATGATAAGTTTAATTTGACAAAAAAGAATTTTTTTTGAGCAAAACCTTGAAACCCTAAATTCGCGAGCTGCGGGTTTCTAAAATGAGAAATTCCCCCTTATATATGTTGTCTGAAAGGTACCGTGCATTTTAGGGGCAGGAACTGTCATTTAATTGGAAAAGTCGAGGGCAAATTCAATATTTTCTACGGTGGTTGTGGTGGTCTTAAATAATCTCGGGGGGGGGGGGGGGGGGGGAGTGAAGGGTGTGATAATTAATATGGGCTCTTTAAGTTAAATCCATCAAAGATGACCTACTTTTACAGAGTTGCTCACACTAATTATTTATAAACCAAATACAATATTAAGCCATATTATATAATTATTATGGCCTCTTAAGGCCTTCCAAACGCGCCATAGAAAAATTCTTATTTATTTTGGGCGAAAATACTAAATAAATGATTTATAAAAAGTACTAGTATGCTAAAAAGACATATCCATGCATGTAAATCATACATGTTAGTTTCTTCGAAGTAAGCATTGCAATACACCTCTTAGTCTTAGATATACAAACACATCCACATCCACACTTATATCTCTGAAATTATATCCCAAAAAAATGAATTCTTAATACTTAGAGAACTATTTACAAAGTTTACGCATCAACCTAATCTAAGACATAAATTCCATTCTAGTTCAATTCAAGTTGTTACTGAAACTGCAAGATATTCTGAAATTAAAGTTGTGCGATGTTGGGACAACATTGAGGAAAATATTGAAATCAGAGAACCTGCGCGAAAACTGTTCTATAACTGCTTTATTTAGTTCTGCTTTTATTCACTTATTAATCAAGTTCCACGACTTTAGTTATTTTTGTTTATGTCCAGGAATATATCTTAATCATAAGGAAGAGCTTTGGAAGATTCTTTACTTGAAGTTTCCATAAGTCAAGAGGAGTTGAATAGTCAACACAACACGGTTTGCAAAGAAAGAAACAATTGGAGTTCCACCGCAACTTGGATTCTTTCCAGGATTACTCCGAATTGAAGAAGGTGTGTTACCTTATTAGAACTCTGATAAAGGGAACACTTATTCAAGAAAGAGACCAAGTTTACAAGGAATTCCAATTCAACAAGGAAACAACAAGAGTTACCAAAACTGTGAACAACACCTTGGAGTGCAAGTTTCAAGAAACCTATATATAGGTGTGAAGTTCATCAAGATGATCACAAGACAATTGTGCTAAATAATCCAAGAGATTAATTCTTCGTTGTATTGTCTTCGTCTTGCTTTAGTAAAGTTTTTGTATCAACTACTTTAAGTCTAGTTCTTAGAAGTTAAGTAATTTGTGCTTGTCTTCTTTGTTGTGTCCGATCAACAAAGAGCATAAGTGAATTGTTGTGAGAAACATTTTGTTAAAACCTTTATTTGTTATTTCGCCTGAGGCTAGGAAGTTTTTAATAATATTGAAAACTTCTGAAAATTATATTTTCTTGCGTTCTTTATTTTCGCTGCATATTACTCTTAACAAGAAGATCATAATAGAGTTAAGGCAAGCCCAACTTAACTCTCAAAGTTGTTGTGTCAATCCACGATCCGATAATTTCAATTGGCGTCAGAGCCAAACAACGACTACACTGGTGGTTTGGAGGTGATACAACACAATGGACAGTGTCAATCCCAATACCAACATGATTCCAGTTTTGGATGGCTCCAATTATGCATACTGGAAGATCAGGATCAGGTTTCACATCAAAGCTATAGATATTCGAGCCTGGCAATCTGTGATCAATAGATACTCTCTTCCAACATTACCAAGAGATGGTGAAGGTGATCTAGTACCAAAACCAGAAGAAGATTGGACAATAGCAAAGGTAAGTCTCTATAACTCTAGTGATAAGGCTCTTAATGCTATTTTTAGTTGGGTTAATCATCACATGTTCAAGTTAATCCAGAATTGTACAAAATCCAAACATGCTTGGGATATACTTGAATTACATTGTGAATGAGATTCTGCTGTTAAAGATTCTAAACATAGACAACTGCTTCAGCAATTTGAAAAACTTGAGATTGGTGAGGAGGAGAGTGTTGATAGTTATTTTGAAAAATTCTTGATATTGCTAAACAATGTGAAAATCTAGGTTTTTCTATGACTAATCAAGAGATGTTTATAAAGCTATGAGAACATTGTCATCTAAATTTGCTCTCAAGAAAATTGAAATGAGTGAATCTAGGAACCTTGCTAATCTATAGTTTCAAGTCTTGATGAATACTCTTAGAGAATTTGAGATGTAGCTTGCCTCACAACCTAGCAAACATATGGTTGTTGCTTTAAGAGAATCCAGTCTTGACAATGAAAGTGATGATGAATGTGAATTAATTTCTTCAAACTATGGTAAAACTACTAAGAAATTCAATAAGTTAAACATTAAAGGAAAAGGTAAAGAAAAGAATCTTAGTAATAGCTCTCCTTGTTATAAGATATTACCTCATAAGTTTGTTAAGTACATGGCATCAAAACCTACTTCTTTAGAAGCTGATAAGTTAAAAGATGTTCAATGTTTTGAATGTAAAGGATATGGTCACATGGCTAATGAATGTGCTAACACTCTTAGAAAAAGAAAAAATTCTCATTGGGTTTGTGTAGATGACTTCAATGAACTGCCTCGGATTTCAATGTTACCCCAACATTCAGGATCCAACATCAGAACATGAGACATTTTTTGCAGATTGGGATGAATATAATGATAATATTGAACCTAATCTTGTGTCTAACAATGATGAATCTAACTTTGATTGTTTTCATAGCTTAGTGGATCTAGATGAAGATTATTTATTTGAAGGTGAAATATCCCATGAGGAAATCATTGAAGACCTGAAGTCTACCTACCACAAACTGCTGCTTGAGAATCACAAGCTCATCAAGAGCAACAAAAGCTTGAAGGAAGAGATTGGATGCATGAAGGAGATGCTAAAACTGTATGAGAAAGACCTTGAGGCTGAACTGGAGGAGGTTAAGGTAAAATTTGATAAAGCTAAACAAACCATTGCCAAATGGAACTCGTCTACTTCTAAGCTTGATGAGATGCTGAGTATGGGAAATCAAGGTAAAAGTGGCTTGGGCAATGTTGAGAAACCTCCCTCTGAAGATGCTAATTTTTCCTATTTGAAAGCTAGTTTTATCAAGGAAAGTAATAGCTTGAGTTTTGAAATTCCTTCCAACAATGTGAAGAATCCTACTTTTATCTGTCAATATTGTTATCAACCTGGTCACATTAAGCCTTATTGTAAAAAATATAAAATTGTGATTGAGAAGAAAACAGTAATTAAGAGCAGTACCAATGTTAGGAGAACTTTTGTTCTGATTGTTATCCCAACATTAGCTAACAAAGGTGAAGGACATAAAAGTAGAACTTGGATTGAAAAGATAAAAACTCCTAAGGTTAAAATTGTTTGCCATGTTGTCTTTTCTGCTGTTTACTCTAACCTTGTAGGTAAGTGGTATTTTGACAGTGGATGTTCAAGGCACATGACTGGAAACACTGACAACCTGAAAGATGTGATCCCTTTGACTGTTGAAACAGTTACCTATGGAGGATGCACCAAAGGGAAACTCATTGGAAAAAGAGTATTGGATGTTGAATGATTTCCACCACTGAAGAATGTGTTGTTGGTTGATGGATTGAAAGTAAATTTAATTATCATAAGTCAACTTTGTGATGATAACTTGCTAGTTACTTTAAAAGTTAATGTGATATGTTTAATAGTGACAATGTCTGTGTCATGACAGGTACAAGATCAAAGGATAACTGCTATCTTGCTTAAGATGAAGCTGAGTGCTACCATGCCAAGGTAGATGAATCTGTCATGTGGCACATGAAGTTAGGACATGTGCACTATAGAAATCTGGAGAAACTATAGAAGTTAGATGATGTAAGAGGTCTACCTAAGTTGACTAGTCCAGGTAAAATTGTTTGTGAAGAGTGCCTGGAAGGTAAAGAAACAAAAGTTGTTCATACACCACTCCAGGTACAGAGTACTAACCTTAGAACTAATAAGTGCTTTGAATTGTTACATATGGATCTCATGGGTTCTATTGAGGTTAGTAGCCTGAATGGTAAGAAGTATGCTTTTGTTATTGCTGATGATTTTTCAAGATATATATGGATTAAGTTTTTGAAAGAAAAACCAGAAGCATTTAACACATTCAAAATTTTGCATGCTAGTATTAAAAATCTATATGGCACTTATGTAGGAAGAATTAGGTCTGACCATGGAAAAGAGTTTGAAAATGTAAGCTTTGCTAATTTTTGTGAAACTAAAGGCATTTTCCATGAGTTCTGTGCACCTAAGACACCTCAGCAAAATGGGATTGCTGAGAGGAAGAATATAACACTTCAAGAGATGGCTAGAGTAATGATAAATTCTAGAAACTTATCAAAGAAACTCTGGGCTGATGCTTTGAAAACTGCATGTCATATTAGTAATAAAGCTTATCTTAGACCTGGTACTACTATGACTCCTTATGAGATCTTAAAGGCTTCAAAACCAACTGTTGTACATTTTCATGAGTTTGGAATTGACTACTATTTGCTAAAAGATAGAGATTATTTGAGCAAATTTGATCCCAAAAGTGAAAAGTGTATATTTGTTGGTTATTCTCCTAATAGTGCTGCTTTTTGGAATCAATGTTATGCGATGTTGGGACAACATTGTGGATAACATTGAAACCAGAGAACCTGCGCGAAAACTGTTCTTTAACTGCTTTATTTTAGTTTTGCCTTTATTCATTTATTGATCAAGTTCCACGGTTTTAGTTGTTTATGTTTATATCCAAGAAGGTATCTTAATCATAAGGAAGAGCTTTGGAAGATTTCTTACCTGAAGTTTCCATAATTTAAAAGGAGTTGAATAGTCAACACAACACTGTTTGCAAAGAAGGAAACAATTGGTGTTCCACTGCAACTTGGATTATTTCCAGGATTACTCCGAATTGAAGAAGGTGTGTTACCTTATTAGAACTATGATAAATGAAGTCTAATTCAACAAAGAAACAACATGAGTTACCAAAACTGTGAACAACACACTTTGGAGTGCAAGTTTCAAGAAACTTATATATAGGTGTGAAGCTCATAAAGATGATCACAAGATAATAGTGCTAAATAATCCAAGAGATTAATTCTTCGTTGTATTGTCTTCGTCTTGCTTTTGCGAAGTTTCTGTATCAGCTACTTTAAGTCTAGTTCTTAGAAGTTAAGTAGTTCGTGCTTGTCTGCTTCGTTGAGTCCGATCAACAAAGAGCGTGAGTGAATTGTATGAGGAACGTTTTGTTAAAACCTTTATTGGTTATTTCGCCTAAGGCTAGGAAGTTTTTAATAATATTGAAAACTTCTGAAAATTATATCTTCTTGCATTCTTTATTTTTTCTGTATATTACTCTTATCAAGAAGATCATAATAGAGTTAAGGCAACGCCAGCTTAACTCTCAAAGTTGTTGTGTCAATCCATGATTCGACAATTTCAGTTATGTGCCAGATTTGTGTTCGCTAACATGAATTATAGAGAAAAAAATATATTTATTTGGGCGAAAATAGTAAATGTATGATTTATAAAGACTACTAGTGGGCTAAAAAGACATAACTTGTTTCCTCGATAGTGCTAGTTATAAAATAATACTATTATGTTCTAAAATTTTAAAAACCCACCTCAGGCTAGAGCCCAAATTAGTCCTTGCACGAGTCTGCCCTTCCTCGTTAGGGTTTCACAACGGTGAGTACGATGTTGACCCTTCGATCTCATAGCGAAAAACTGGGAGAAGATGTCAAAAAGTCAAACAAGTTAATAGGTCTAGTGTGTGCCAATTACATCGGTAATTAAAAGGTAGATGACTTTGTGATAGTTGTGTTGACCTTGTGTAAATAGGTCGAGTGTGTAGTCATTGCGTTGACAATGTGAAATTAGGTCGATTGTGTGGTAGTTGATGATGAAAGTAACATATATTTTCCTCCAAATGAAGGAGAATTTATAGTTTTTATGGCAATTTTGGGTCCTTTCATATTTACCCATCGTGGCTTCGAGTATAAGTCTTATTCATTTAACCTATGTTTATCGATGAAAGGCACATATATATGTTGACCTAAGTCAAGATTGCATAATTTTAAGACTAACCGGCTTGAGTTGCCCCCAAGTGCTTAGTTGACCTAAGTACTTTAAGGCCCTTTAAGGTTCAACGGTGTAATACTAGATAGAAATAGCTCAAGTTTAATTTAAATTTTTTGACAAAATTTAAAATAAATATCAAGCCTAATCCTAAAATAAGAGATGTGTTTGCAAGAGCTTATGACAACTGCTTCTTCTTATCTTCTAATTAAAGTTATGTAAAGTTGTTAATATAATAATGTCTTACATGCTCTTATTACGTAAATCTTTTAAAGATATTTTTCTGTTATTTTTATTATTAATTTTTTAATCGTTTTTTGTTAATTACTTTTTTACTCTAACAAATATGAAATTATGGTGAAGAAGATCACGTTGATAAGAGAAAAGAGAAATAATGGGATTTATTCCAACTTAATTGAGGGTAAAATTGGATATTTAGAAAAATTTAAGGGACATATAAGTCTAAATAAGATATTTACCAAGATTTATGGAGAAGCTCCTTATGGAAGCACCTCATGAAATTTTATTGGACTTTTTTTTAAGAGAAGAAGAAGCAAAATCAACAATTGCAAACACTTATTAAATACTTTTCAGTGACTTATAGCCAATAAGTAGCTTATAAGAGCTCTTGCAAACACCCTCTTAGGGGTGTTTGCAAGAGCTTATGAAAGCTACTTCTTCGTAACTTTTACTTAAAGTTACTTAAAGCGGCGTTTGACTTAAAACAATGAGTGTTTGCAAATGTGTTTTTAAAAGTTACTTAAAGCAGTTAAAATAGTTTTGTGGTGTTTGCAATAGCTAGTGAAAAGCAGCTTTTGAATATTGATCAAGATGCAATAAGATTTATTTACGTATATTTAAAGTATACATAATTTTAATGTTTCACTCCACATGCACAATTATGGTTATATTTAAAAATAAAATAATATAATTGAATTAATACGTTTATTACACTAAATTTCACAATTTATTTGATGTAAGCATTTATTTTTAGAAAGTATAACTTTATCTGAAAGTTGTTAATATAAATATGTTGTTGTTAAGTAAAAAAATATTAAGAATTTCTTTCATTATTACTTTTTCTTTAATTATTTTTTATTATTAATTAAAACACCACAATTTAAGATTATAGAGAATATCACGTAAATGAGAAAAGAGAGAAATTATGAATTTTTTTTTCTGATTAATTAAGGCTTAAATGGGATATTAAGAGAAATTTAAGGAATATATAAGTAGAAGCAGTTTATGGAAGCACCTCATGACATGCTTCTGGGCTTATGCTTATTTTTTACTTTTTTTAAGAGAAGGAGAAGCAAAAGCATGAATTGCAAACACTAAATAAATGATTTTCAGTGACTTAAAGCCCATAAGCTCCTTTTAAAAGCTCTTGCAAACACCCCCTTAATGTCATTGCTTATTCGTTAAATTCAAATAACAATTTAATTATGCCTTCTTTAAATAACTGTAGAGTTTTCGGTAGAAGAATCTCAACGCTTAATGCTGCAATATATGACATTCACTTAAGTAGTTTCCTTTACCACAACAAAAAACATTTTTACTTAAATAACTCATTTCCAAAATATAATTACACAATCAAGTTTTTCACCATTAAAGCATGCACATTTATGTCTTTTCGTGCACGAACAACTGTTTTAGATTAATAAAAATCGAAGAGATAATATATAGTATCCTATACTTTTTGTTAATAACCAAATTATTTTGAAATTTTAAAGCAATAAGGAATAACTTTAATTGTATAAGTGAATAAATTTATATTGATGTTAGTTCTCATATTTTCAAAATTCTATCAGGTAGGAACAAAATGGTGCAATCTTTATCTAATATTAAATATATATCTTTGGAACTTAATAAAAATAAGTAGTGCCCTCTTCTTATTTAACACCGAGTCTAAATCACTTCAAGAAATTAGCTAAGGAACATAACTATGGTTGGAGGGGAGATCTTTACAATATCCAAAATACAGTTTCTATTATAGTTACACCAAACATAAGGGGTGTGGTTGTAATTACCCCTCAAATTTATTCTAGTTGTTTCTTTCTTGTCCCACCTTTCTACCATTAGCCAATCGTCAGTTGTTTTTACTCCCACTTTAATTTCTTTCTGGGAACGGAAAAAGACCGATGCATAAAAGTTATCACAAAAAAGGTTGTAAAATTTCATCACGAAAGGGAACATATGCCAATACCTGATAATCAGGAGATTAAGCAAATATAAATTAAGAGATTTGACATACTTTGTTTGGAAAAGCAAGTGGAGCTGAAAAAGGTAAAGTGTGTTACCACAGTGAAAAGGAAACATCAAAACAGCTACGGACCCACCATCTACTCAGAAATGCACCTCCAGTTAACTTTGTTATCTTCTTTAGTGGTAGACTAGACGTTTTAATAAGCGGTTGAGCAAAGCCTAATTAAGGATTTACTTACAACAATAAATCGTACAACATGACCCTTGATTGATATTTTGTCTGCACTTTTTCTAATTCTATTGTGAACTTACTACATACACATTCATACTTGTTTCAATGAATAATATAATAATGTCTTGAAATCGGACAACCCTATTACAATTGGTATGTGGCTTGTGATATAAATCACTTGACGAGGAGAGAGTTTTGGTCATGAGAGCTTTGTATCATACTTCCTCAGAATTATAAGCTCTTTCGGTGTGGAATATATGCACGGCAAAATTTGCCCCACATGTTTTGGTCACTATTTAATTTTCTTTTTATGATTAGCCACTATTTGAAATTGGAGTATCGCACCTGAAAAAGTTTTAGGACACAGTTAAGCAGAAAATTTTAATAATGCGTGTGCATCATATTTCACAATGTTGATGTGTTCTTTTTATAGGGTAACCCATTATTTAGAAAAAAACTGGAATTAGAACCTAGATGTTTTTTTTTTAATTGAATGAACATATATGAATATTGAAACATAGTAAAAAGCATCAAACTTACAATGCATGCATCGCTTCAACATTATAAAATTGTGGTTTGCCCTTGATTAACTCTTCTTAGATTTTGACGGAATCTTTCCTATTTCTTCAACATTTTGAAACTGTATAAGTTTGCCCTTGATTAACTCTTCTTAGATCTTGAGGGAATCTTTCCTATTTGTCCGAGTTCACGTAAGGGTGTCGTCTATAGTGCCAACCAAGATATCAACTGAAATAATTTCTGATAATACCTAGACTAGATGTCTTGATAAAATTTATATTACTAGTTATGCATCTATCGAAGAGGCTCATTCATTTAACGAAAGACAAAGAAGCAACCAAGCATAGACACATACCCAATTAATATGAAGGAAGATATGGACAGTAAAGTTGAAGAATTATAATCTGATTTGGAGTCAAGAAAATATAGAAAAGGAAGATGCCGTTAAAGAATAATGATTTGATTTGAAGCTGAAGAAAAGGAATTATGTGCCGTTGAAGATTGATGATTTGAATTGATGCTGAAGCAAATATATAAAAGGTAAGAAATCAACCGTGTTCCCACCGTTAAAAAATGATACTTTGTGTATGAATATTTATGAACGGTGATCAACAATGAGAACTTAATATTTGACAAGGCTGTTTTTTTCTTCAACAGAGATTCATATTTATAATAACTTGGCTCTGATCTACTACAATTTCCACCATAATTTATTCCACCAATCATATTTCATTTTGATCCTTTTGCCATTGGTAGGAACACGGTTGATTTCTTACCTTTTATATATTTGCTTCAGCATCAATTCAAATCATCAATCTTCAACGGCACATAATTCCTTTTCTTCAGCTTCAAATAAAATCATTATTCTTTAACGACATCTTCCTTTTCTATATTTTCTTGACTCCAAATCAGATTATAATTCTTCAACTTTACTGTCCATATCTTCCTTAATACCCTCCCGCAAACTGTGTCGGGTCGTAGACACAGTTTGTTGCAAAAATAAAATAGGGAAGCTTTAGACATTGGCTTCGTGAAGATATCCGCGAGTTGACGAGTAGTGGAAACATAGCGAGTTACTAATCGACCAAGTGCCACTTGCTCACGCACGAAGTGATAGTCTAATTTAATATGTTTGCTACGGCTATGAAAAACAGGATTTACGGTCATATATAAGGCACTCAAGTTGTCACAAAATAGAATTGGTGGATTTTTAAGCGGAACATCGAGATCTCGAAGAATAAAGGTGAGCCATGTGATTTCAGCGGTAGCGTTCGCCATGGAGCGATATTCAGCTTCAGTGTTAGAGCGTGAAACAGTGTTTTGCTTCTTTGAACACCATGATATGAGATTAGAGCCTAAAAAGGTGCAATAATCGGCGGTGAAGCGCCGAGTTGTAGGACACCCAGCCCAATCTGCATCAGAAAACACACAAAGATCAAGTGTAGAGTTTGAATAAAACATGAGACCTAAATGAATGGTACCCTTCACGTAGCGTAGAATACGACGAACCATCTTAAGGTGAGCTTCGTTTGGAGAATGCATATATTGTGAAACATAATTTACACTAAAGGTAAGGTTCGGTCGTGTGAGAGTCAGATATTGTAAGGCACCTACCACACTACGAAAGTAACTAGGATCACTTAAAGGCGATTGATTTGTAAGGCCACGAGTTGAAGACTCTATAGGAGTACTCATGGGATGACACTCAAGCATTTGGGTTCGTTCAAGTAGAGTCATGGCGTAGTGGGTTTGTGATAGATGTAAACCGCTAGAGGTTTGATTAACTTCAATCCCAAGAAAATGGTGAAGAGGACCAAGATCTTTCATGGCGAACTCACTGCTAAGAAGGCTAATGAATGTCTCAATGAGCTTTGTGCTTGAACCTGTAAGAAGCATATCATCTACACACAAAAGTAGGATAAGTGTATCTTGTTTGCTATGAAGAATAAATAAAGACGGATCGGCTAAGCTACATGAGAAACCTTTTTGTAACAGAAATTGACTGAATCTATCAAACCAAGCCCGAGGTGCTTGTTTAAGATCGTATAAAGCACGCTGGAGTTTGCATACATGATGGGGATATTGGGGATCATGCATACCTGGGGGCTGCTCAATGAAAATATTTTCAGAAATGAGGCCATGAAAAAATGCGCTTTTAACATCAAGTTGACGAATGGACCATCCTCGAACCAATGCAATAGCGATAACCATTCGAATAGTACCTGGTTTGATAACTGGTGAATAAGTTTCCATGTAATCAAGGCCATCTACTTGAAGAAAGTCTTTCGCAACAAGGCGCACTTTGAGGCGATCAAGGCTGCCATCCGCTTTAAGCTTAGTTTTATACACCCATTTGCAGCCGATTACATGCATCGATGGGGTCCGAGGTTTGTGCATAGTAGGAAGATTTTGTCCCCGTCAGGAACAGAATGTCCGATAGCCGCCAGCGAGTCCAAATGTCCTTTGAAAACTCGAACATGTTCTGATATGGAGGTGGATGGATCTTTTCGAAAAGTTATGAGTTGCTGGCGAAGCGCATAGACTCGCTCCTGAGAATTTTGTGCGTATGAATTTGCGAGCGCATCCCAGACACCGTAGGTTGTTTCAATTCCTAGAATGATGGAGACTGCTTCTGGAGTCATGGTGCTGATCAGCCATCCACGAAGAAGCCGATCAGATTTCTTCCAGACTGCGAACGCCGGGTTGTTTATCAGAGCAACTTCTTTCTCATTCTCTACAACTTCAGAACTTTTAATGAATGGAGATGGTGAATTTCCAGTGATATGGTGAGAAAGATCTTGAGATTCAATGAGTGCTAATGCTTGCTCTCTCCAGATTGGATAGTTTGTTTATTCCAACCATTGTGTAATGAAGTTACTGACATTGAGATTTGCCATAGGATTTTTGAATTTTGATGTTCGTAGGTTTGATTGTGTTGATCACCTCTGGCTCTGATACCAAGAGGAAAATTGATATTTTGTGTATGAATATTTATGAACGGTGATCAACAATGAGAACTTAATATTTGACAAGGCTGTTTTTTTCTTCAACTTATTTTGCTGATGCAAAGATTCATATTTATAATAACTTGGCTCTGATCTACTACAATTTCCACCATAATTTATTCCACCAATCATATCTCATTTTGATCCTTTTGCCATTGGTAGGAACACAGTTAATTTCTTACCTTTTATATATTTGCTTCAGCATCAATTCAAATCATCAATCTTCAACGGCACATAATTCCTTTTCTTCAGCTTCAAATCAAATCATTATTCTTTAACGGCATCTTCCTTTTCTATATTTTCTTGACTCCAAATCAGATTATAATTCTTCAACTTTACTGTCCATATCTTCCTTAATAATTAAAACACAGTATTGAGCTTGACTTATGTTTTAGAAGAACTACAGGTGAATGAAACAAGAAAATCGTTATTATAATTGTTTACTAATAAAACAAGGTCGCCCACTGCATGACAATATATATTCCATACATTATGAAGGATGGTAACATATCCGAATAGACTAAAATTTCGTGAGAGAAAATATCCGAAAAGGCGCAAAGTCATGCACATTTTGAATGGTCTCCAAGTGGCTCGTTTAACTAAAACTTGTTATCATTTCACCAAAAATGATGTCCAAGCTAATATGGGCATTTTGACATACATGCTCTTCTTTAGACGGATCTTAAGTTGTACATTCCTTCATCTGTTTCAAATGTTAATTAACATATATATATAATGATAATAATATAATACGGGCTAGCTTCATTTGTTGACTAAGCACTCCATATCAGATTAATTCAAGGTCATTATACTCTTGAGCTAGTTTTGAGCTTAATTAGAAAACTTGAACTGAAAAATACGACAAGTGAACTAGGCCGGGTTGACCCAACATAGGCGCTTGAATGCCAAAGTCAGTTGATGCACGTTGATTGGTGAGTCAATCAGCAGGTATAACTTAAATACGATGTAGTTTGGATAACAATTGCTACAATCTAACACCTCAAGATTTTCACACCATATCAAACGTGAAGTTGGACAACACGCATCACGTAGGACCTAGAAGTTTGCCATAGTGAGATGGGGTCTGCTCTAGAGGTCGCACCTAGGGGGTCGACTGTTGAATGGCATGTAGGTAACTTGAAAGCTCTGTAAAATGTACTTTATTTAATGATTAATGAAATATTTATAGACTGATTGTTTTCTTATTATCGAAGTGCATTGGGCTAATTTTTCATGGATTGTGCCATTAGCTCGGACCTTCAAATCACTGGTGAGCAGGTCAGGTCAGACTTATAAAAATAACAAGGGGCCCCGATGTGGCAACGTCGATGCCACTGCATTGATGGTATGGAGTCGACATGTGTTGGTGGCGGGTCTAACGGCTGCGCCGAAGTAGTTTGACTATGGTGCTGATCTCACCTCTTGTCCACGATGATGTGCCACATATCACAGCCTCAATGGTCCACTTGTTTGTGCTAGATTTGTTGTCTGGACGAGTTGTGATGCCACGTGTGGCGTTTTGATTAATAGACGTGTTATCTTCAAATTAGGAGACACTAATTAATTAATATATATATATATATTTAACTAGTAAGTAATTAGTTGTGAGGGCGACAATCTTCTGCTTGTAAATGTATATTTGATTACAATCTTGTAACTCATTCAACTTACAAAATAATATCATGTTATTCTTCATACCAATTCAAACTTCTCATTCAATATATATATATATATATATATGGATATAGGTATTTAATAAAATATTACGGAAGAAACCGGCATAAAGTTAACCAATGGCAACACAATTTTAAAAATTTCGACGAGTAGGTTGCAATAGAGTTCATATATTAGGGTTTTGAAGACTTTTAAATTTTGCAACAACTATGAGCTAATGTTTTAACTCTAAAATATATGTTTCATGAGCTCATTTGTCCTTTGTATGATTCGATCATTAGCTAACCAGCTTTAAAAAATGTATATGCAAATTAAAAAGAAGATCCCCCATATTTCCATTTATAGCATGTTGGCAGCAAAAAGAAACGGCAATGAGTTTCAACTCCCCTCAGAATTGTTTGGTGCTTTGTGAGGAAGCGATAAGCTGATGAAAGTTGTTCAGACTTTTTGAGACCAAGATAAGATAAACATCAAAGACATGGCAAACTCGAAGTGACCCTCCATATTGGGGTTTACGTGTCGTTTCACTATTGGGACTATCTTTGTCAAATGTGACTGGTCCAAGATATAAATTTTTCACATGAATTAAATTATTACATATGCACAATTACGACCAGTTGGCCATGTGTCAGCACAGGGATTTTCCACTATTTATAAGGTTACTTTATAACAAAAATGGTTTTTGCAAAATCACTTGCAAAATGTTAAAAAAATAAAACAAAAACCACTTGCAAACAAAATGATTCTTTGGAATGTTCAGAATATGATTGTTAAAAGTTAATATCGAATATGTTTGTTGAATTATCATTTTCTGTATTTTTCTTTGTGAGAAATACTACATTAATCTATTAGTCAAAAATGTCTCTAATAATCTTTTATTATTCAGAAATGGAAATAATAACAAATTGTGAATTTCATAATCGCGTCCTAGATCACAATAATTGTTAAAGCTAGCGAGCATGTATGATTTCAAGACCTTTATACTTGCAACTATTGAACTACAAAATCCCTACAAAACACAACTTTGTTAAGAGAGGAATTAATCAAGATGGCGATGTCCCATGCCCTTTTTGAGTAGTAGCGATGAAGAAATTTGCATAAATGGCCCTTTCTCCTATGCAGTATGGATGAACATTCTTAGATGACTCGGTGTTGAATGTGTTCTTGTTTGTGAACCTGGAGCTCTCTTACTTCAGTTTAAAGGGCTTGTCCGAAGGGAAAATGGAGAACCGGACCTCGAAAGCGTTTGGTACTTTGTAATTTAGCGAATTTGGATGGTTAAAAACCAACATATCTTTAAAGGTCTGAACATTGACCTTCAGGATGTGGTCGACACCATTAAACTTCGTTCATGTACTTGGATAAAATCATGCATGTCGTTCTTTTCTTACTCTTTCGTTGATTGGTGTAATTACCCACGTTGTTGTATTTTGTGAACTCGAGTTGAGTATTCCTTGTACTCATTTTTTAATAAATTTTTCTCTTTGCAGATAAAAATAAAATAAAAATGAACTACATAACATATGTTTCCTGAGACTCTGACACTTCATTAATCATATATGATACACTTCTTACTATAGAACAATTTTACTCATAAAAAGTGAAAGTGCAGGGTTTTCTAGAATTAATGTTATGCGATGTTGGAACAACATTTAGGATAACATTGAAACCAGAGAGCATATGCGAAAACTGTTCTTTAACTGCTAAATTTAAGTTTTGCCTTTATTCACTTATTAATCATGTTCTACGGTTGTAGTTGTTTATGATTATGTCCAGGAAGGTATCTTAATCATAAGGAAGATTTATGGCAGATTCCTTACTTGAAGTTTCCATAATTCAAGTTAAGTTGCATAGTCAACTCAACACGGTTTGCAAAGAAGGAAACACATTGGCGGTTCTCTGCAACTTAGATTCTTTCCAGGATTACTCCGATTTGAAGAAGATGTGTTACCTTGCTAGATCGGTAATAAAGGAAACACATATTCAAGAAAGATACCGAGTTCACAAAGAAGCCAAAATTCAACAAGAAAACAACAAGAGTTACCAAAATTGTGGACAACACATCTTGGCGTGCAAGTTTCAAGAAATCTATAAAGGGTGTGAAGTTCATCAAGATGAATACAAGACAATAGTGCAAAACAATCCAAGAGGTTAATCATACATTGTATTGTCTTCGTCTTGCTTTTGCAAAGTTTTTGTATCAACTATTTACGTCTAGTTCATAAAAGTTAAGTAGTTCGTACTTGTCTGTTTCGTTGAGTCCGATCAACAAAGAGCGTGAGTGAATTGTTGTGAGGAACATTTTTGTTAAAACCTTTATGGTTATTTCGCCTAAGGCTCGGAAGTTTTTAATAATATTAAAAACTTCTTAAAATTTACATCTTCTTGTTTTTAATTCCGCTGCATATTACTTTAGTCAAGAAGATCACAATAGAGTTAAGGCAACGCCAGCGTAACTCTCAAAGTTGTTGTGTCAATCCACGATCCGACAATTTCAATTGGTATCAGAGCCAAACACCGATTACACTGGTGGTTTGGAGGTGATACAACACAATGGACAGTGTCAATCCTAATGCCAACATCTTTTCAGTTTTGGATGGCTCCAATTATGTATACTGGAAGACCAGGATGAGGTCTCACATCGAAGCTATTGACATTTGAGCCTGGCAATCCGTGGTCAATGTATACTCTCTTCTAATATTACCAAGAGATGGTGAAGGTGATCTAGTACCAAAACCAGAAGCAGATTGGACAGATGCAGAGGTAAGTCTCTATAACTCCAATGAAAAGGCTCTTAATGCTATCTTTAGTTGGGTTAATCATCACATGTTCAAGTTAAGCCTAAATTGTATAAAAGCCAAACATGCTTGGGATATAATTGAATTACATTGTGAAGGAGATTCCATTGTTAAAGATTCTAAATATAGACAACTACTTCAGTAATTTGAAAAACTTGAGATGGATGAAGCTGAAAGTGTTGATAGTTATTTTGAGAAAATTCTTGATATTGCTAACCAATGTGAAAACCTAGGTTTTTCTATGACTAATCAAGAGATGGTTTATAAAGCAATGAGAACACTGCCATCTAAATTTTCTCTCATGAAAATTGCAATGAGTGAATCTAGGAACCTTGCTAATCTATAGTTTCAAGTCTTGATGAATACTCTTAGAGAATTTGAGATGGAGTTTGCCTCACAACCTAGCAAACATAGGGATGTTGCTTTAAGAGGATCAAGTCTTGACAATGCAAGTGATGATGAATGTGAATTAATTTCTTCAAACTATGGTAAAATTACTAAGAAATTCAATAAGCTGAACCTTAAAGGAAAAGGCAAAGAAAAGAATCTTAGTAATAGTTCTTCAGGTTATAAGAAATTACCTCCTAAGTTTGTGAAGTACATGGCATCAAACCCTACTCCTTTAGAAGCTGATAAGTTAAAAGATGTTCAATGCTTTGAATGTAAAGGATATGATCATATGGCTAATGAATGTGCTAACACTCTTAGAAAAAGAGGAAATTCTCATTGGGTTTGTGTAGATGATTTAAATGAAGATGACTTTAGTTCTAGAGAAGCTAAAGAACAATCAGAAGAGATTCAAACTGCTGCGCTACTCACTCAGATTGACTGGACACCAGAAGACTCCATGAACCGCTTCAGATCTCAATGTTACCCCAACATTCAAGATCCAACATCAGAACATGAGACCTTGTTTGCAGATTGGGATGAATATGATGCTGATATTGAACCTAATCTTGTGTCTAACAATAATGAATCTAACTTTGATTGTTTTCATGGCTCAGTGGATCTAGATGGAGAATATTTCCTTGAAAGAGAAATGTCCCATGAGGAAATCATTGAAGACCTGAAGTCTATCTACCACAAACGGCTACTTGAGAATCACAAACTCATCAAGAGCAACAAAAGCCTGAAGGAAGAGATTGGATGCATGAAGGAGATGTTGAAATTGTATGAGAAAGACCTTGACAAAGCTGAGGCAGAACTGAAGGAGGTAAAGGAAAAATTTAATAAAGCTGAACAAACCATTGCCAAATGGAACTCATCTACATCTAAGCTTGATGAGATGCTGAGTATGGGAAATCAAGGTAAAAGTGGTTTGGGCTATGTTGAGAAACCTCCATGTGAAGATGTTAATTTTGCCTATTTGAAAGCTCGTTTTATCAAGGAAAGTAATAGCTTGAGTTGTAAAATTCCTTTCAACACTGTGAAAAATCCTACTTTTATCTGTCAATATTGTTTTCAACCTGGTCACATTAAGCCTTATTGTAAAAAATATAAAAATGTGATTAAGAATGAAACAGTAATTAATAACAATATCAATGTTCGGAGAACCTCTGATCTGAATGTTATTCCAACATTAGGTAACAAAGCTGAAGCACATAAAAGTAGAACTTGGATTGAAAAGATAAAAACTCATAAGGTTAAAATTGTTTGCAATGTTGTCTTTTCTGCTGTTTACTCTAACCTTGCAGGTAAGCGGTATTTTGACAGTGGATGTTCAAGGCACATGACTGAAAACATTGACAACCTAAAAGATGTGATCCCTTTGACTGTTGGAACAGTTACCTATGGAGGAGGCACCAAGGGAAAAATCATTGGAAAATGAGTACTGGATGTTGAAGGATTTCCACCACTCAAGGATGTGTTGTTGGTTGAAGGATTGAAAGCAAATTTAATTAGCATAAGTCAACTTTGTGATGATAACTTGCTAGTTACTTTTGATAAAAGTTCATGTGATGTGTTTAATAATGACAATGTCCGTGTCATGACAGGTACAAGATCAAGGGATAACTGCTATCTTGCTCAAGATGAAGCTGAATGCTACCATGCCAAGGTAGATGAATATGTTATGTGGCACAAGAAGCTAGGACTTGTGCACTATAGAAATCTGGAGAAACTGCAGAAGTTAGAGGCTATAAGAGGTCTGCCTAAGTTGACTAGTCCAGGTAACAATTAGGTCTGACCATGGAAAAGAGTTTGAAAATGTAAGCTTTGCTAATCTCCGTGAAACTAAAGGCATTTTCCATGAGTTCTCTGCACCCAAGACATGTCAGCAAAATGGGATTGCTGAGAGGAAGAATAGAACACTTCAAGAGATGGCTAGAGTAATGTTGAATTCTAGAAACCTATCTAAGAAACTCTGGGTTGAAGCTTTGAATACTGCATGTCATATTAGCAATAGAGTTTATCTTAGACCTGGTACTACTATGACACCTTATGAAATCTTGAAGTCTTCAAAACCAATAGTAGCACACTTTCATGAATTTGGTATTAACTGCTATTTGCTAAAAGATAGAGACTATTAGAGCAAATTTGATCCCAAAAGTGAAAAATGTATATTTGTTGGATATTCTCCTAATAGTGCTACTTTCAGTGTCTACAATCCAAGATTGCATACTGTACAAGAATCAATGAATGTCATTTTTGATGATTTAACTGTTTATGCAGGTACTGAAGAAGTCACTGTTTCAGATGTTGCTCCAACATTGGACCCAACATTGAACACAAAAGTTGGAGATGCTGAACTGGAAACTGGAACAAATGTTGACTTAACACCAGAGACCCCCAATGTTAGGCTAACATCTGTGCTGTCAGCTTCTGAAGATGAAATAGTTCCTGAATCCAGAAGAGATCCTCCTACTAGGATACAAAGAGATCATCCAGCCACTCAAGTAATTGGACAAATTACTGAAAGAGTTAGAACATGCAACAAAGAAAGTGTTAATTACAAGGATATCGTTAAGTTGTGTGTTTTTATGTCTTCTTCATGTACTGTTGAAAATGCATCTTGTATTGTTTCCTCCATTGAACCTAAGAATGTAACTGAAGCTCTTAAGGATAGTTACTGGATTAATTCCATGCAAGAGGAACTGTTACAATTCACCAAAAACAGAGTTTGGAATCTAGTGTCTAGGCCTTCACATGTGAATGTAATAGGTACAAAATGGATTTTCAAAAATAAAACTGATGAGAATGGTGTAATTATGAGGAATAAAGCTAGGTTGGTTGCTCAAGGTTATACTCAGGTAGAAGGTATAGATTTTGATGAGACTTTTGCTCCAGTAACTAGGATAGAATCAATTAGATTACTTCTTGCTATTGCTTGCTGTCTTAAAATTAAACTTTACCAAATGGATGTTGAGGGTGCCTTTCTGAATGGTTTAATTGACGAAGAGGTTTATGTAGAACAACCTAAAGGCTTTGCTAACCCTAAACATCCTGACCATGTGTACAAACTTGAGAAGGCTTTGTATGGCTTAAAACAGGCTCCTAGAGCTTGGTATGGGAGGCTAACTGATTTTCTGTTAGGCCAAGGTTTCAATAGAGGAGATGGAGAAAGTTTATCCTTAGAAAAAGCTATGATATATGTATTGCTCAAATTTATGTGGATAATATTGTATTTGGCTCTACTAACAAGTCTACCTTAGACAAGTTTGTTGAGTCTATGACATGAGCATTTGAGATGAGCATGATTGGTGAGCTTAACTACTTTCTGGGACTACAAGTCAAGCAACTGGAGAATGGTATCTTCCTGAACTAGGAGAAGTATGCAAGGAATCTAGTGAAGAGATTTGAGCTACAAGAGTCCAAGCCTTGCAAAACTCCTATGTCCTATTCAGTGAAGATAACAAAAGATGGCACTGGCAGCAATGTTGACCCAACATTGTACAGATCCATGATTGGTAGTTTGCTATATCTCTCTGCCTCTAGACCTGATATCATGTTTTCAGTATGTGTTTGTGCTAGGTACCAAGCTGAGCCAAGGCAATCTCACTTGATTGTTGTGAAGAGGATTCTTAGATATATCTCTGGAACTTCACCTTTAGGCATTTGGTATTCGTATGACACTAACACTAACTTGGTTGGTTTCAGTGACTCTGACTGGGCAGGTGATGTGGATGACAGGAAATCCACAAGTCGGGGCTATTTTTATTTGGGGAATAATTTGGTCTCCTGGTATAGCAAGAAACGGAACAGTGTTTCATTATCAACAGCTGAATCAGAATATGTAGTTACTGGCAGCTGTGTTACCCAACTTGTGTGGATCAAACACATGCTTTCAGATTATGGGTTAGATAGTGATATACTTCTCATATTCTGTGACAATCTAAGTGCCATAAGTATCTCTAGGAATCATGTCCAACATTCTAGAACTAAGCATATAAACATAAGGCATCATCTTCTGAGAGATATGGTAGAGGACAAAGTGATCAACATTGAACATATTGAGACAACAAATTAGCATGCTGATATATTTACAAAACCCTTATATAGTGAGAGATTCTTCAGCTTAAGGAAATCTCTTGGCATGTGCAATATGTGAGAATGTTGAGGGAACCAGTGTTGACATAACACCACTGTCTAGCACTGGTATATTGGTTGTGGTGTAGTAGATATTCTGTTGTTTTTCCTTTGTTGAATTTATTTCCTTGTGAGTCTCATTTAATCCTTGTTTTGTCATATTTGGTTTGTGTGGTTGAACTTTTTGATTAACAACTCTTTGTAGTTATCAGTTTCACATCTTTGTTTTGAAAAAGTAATAAAACTCTTCTGTTTGTCTGAGGTTGTGCTATCCTAATATATGGAGAAGTTGGGATCCACAAAATCCACTACTTTGATGTCTATTCAGTTGTGTCTTATTCATATGAAAGGTGTACATGACATGTGGAGAAGCTGGGGTACATGATGTTGACAGCTTCAGTGTTACTTAGTTGTGCTTATTTACATGTTTTTGTTTGTTTGGACAAGGAGCACATGAGGGTGATCCTTTCTACTAGGGTGTCTGAGGTTTAGATTTCTTACATTTAGTAGCATTGATCACTTGCTGATTCTCTTGAATGCAGATTGGTAAACAAGTATGCATAAGGAATTGGGGTGTTGGGGTGAATGATAAATGAATTGCCAACATTCAATGCCTTTGTACTTGCCTAACTTGCTGCTGTTAATGATTGTTACTGGGGTGTGTAGAGTTTAGGCTGCTCTCATTCAGTAGTGACATTAGCTTTGTGTTTAGTAACCTTCAGTTTTTGGTTCAGATGAGTTATGAAAATAATAAAGATTATAAAGAGATGTGAACTGTGCTGGTTTGATGAGTTTTTCATAAGTGTTTACCATCTGCCTATTTTACATTACATTGTTGCATTCATGTAGAACTTCATTGTTTTCTTTCTTGTTGTTGAGTTGTGTCGGTTTAGGCTTAGGGGGAGTATAATTCATGTGTTGATGCATACAATTTGGGTGACATACTGCAGGTGACACACTTTTCTGTGACTTTCTATGTTGTGGAAGTGAATTTCTCCTTGAATTCATAACTGTTTATCTCTGTGTGTTTCTTGTTATCTATGTTGCTTACTCATTATGTCTGAGGTACTCACTTGCTATATTGGTTAAGTTTCAGATGTCTTTTTGGATGTATCTCAAGCTTTCACATGAATATGCCTTGGTGAAGCCTGTACCTCCACCTTCTGTTTTGAATGTTATCGACTGTTATCCCAACATTGTGCACTATCGCAGGCGAACATTGAAAACAGAAACTTATAAGTTTTCAAAATTTTGAAAATCGCTATGGTTACCTGTTACTTAAACATTGACGCGTGTGCGCGGAAAAACATAGTGGGAAGATTTTATTTGGTTAAATCAGTAACTACCCACTAACATTCACTCTCTCTCCACTACTCACGGTTATATTTGGAAATCAAAACCTTAATTCCCTTATTTGTGCTTACAATTTCCTATTTGTGCTTACAATTTCTGCAATTTTACTCTCTAGTCTCAAAATTCTCTCAATTTTTCTGCAAATCTGTCACTAACAATGGCAAGCAAGTCTCCTATTCATACTCTTGCAGAAGTTGCTCTAAGCAATGAACCAACAGTAGCGTGCACCCGCTCTCACACTCGAGGTGCTGCTGCAAAATTCGAGAATGTTCAAGTTGCTGCTAAAAGGAAGGTGATCCCCTACGTGCGACGAGGAAAGAAATCTAAACACGGAGAATCGACTTCTAATGTTGAGCCAACTGCTGATTCAACCACTCCAATCATCAATGAGCCTGAAATTGAGGCAAATATTGCTTAACCTAACCCTGAAATTACTGTTGATGTACCTGTTGAGGGGGAGGTTGTTAAATCTGTGGATAAATTAGTGAGGAAGTGGATTAGGGGTCAAAAGAAAAAGAGAAAGGGTACTGGTGAGAAGTTGATTGGTGGTCGAACTATGTCTGAGACTGCCAAGAACCGTATTCAGGCTAGAAAAAGGCAAATTGAGAGGTTAGCTAGGAAGAGGGCTGCTGAAGCTGAGAAAAAAGGTGAGGAAGATAGAAAATCTGCTGCTTCTGAGAGAAAGAGGAAGGGGAAGCAAGTTATGGAAGAGAAAATTGAGGTTGTGGATGTTGAGGATGAAGTGGAAGACGAGGAGAAGGAAGAGGAGAAGACTGATGAAGAAGAGCAGGATGTTGTTGCTGATGTTATTGCTGATGTTAAGGCAACATCAGGGACAGAAGAATACCCTGATGGGTTGTATGTGATTTACCCTGAGGATGAGGAGGACTACTTTTCCCTCTATTATCTTACCAAAGATTTGGAGAAGAATTGAGATTCTTTCAAGAGAAGGGAACTTCACACTGAAAGAGCTGTAGAGATGGCCAGCTTCAAGGAACACAAGGTGATGGACTTGCTTGAGGCAAGAGGGATTCATCAATCTGTGATGGAGTTGAAATGATTATGCTCCTGAGATTTTTATGGAATTCTACCTGAATCTCTCCAAGTGGATCAGGGATTACAGATCTCCAAAATATGGAAAAGCTTGGGTGAGGGGGAGAGTCTTCAATATTGAACCCTACACCATCAACAAGATATGTGGATTCCCACTTGCTGAAGAATCTGAGGACCCCTACTATGATGATGTGATTGAAGACTTGGCAAGAGGGTTGGTCAAAGTCTGGAGAGATGCTCTGCCAACTACAAAGCTCACTTCCCTTAGTGATGTCTTGCATAAGATATCATGCTTCAACTGGCTACCAAGTAAGAATGTTACTGTACTGACTAAGGAATCAGCACTCTTAGTATACAAAATCACGAATGGGCCAGCTGTGAATATGGGGGAGAGGATTTTGAAGTCAATGTCTGAAGTTGCTGGAAGGAAGAATGGCATGCTGCCTTTTCGCTCACTCATCTGCAAAATCCTTACCAAGCAAGGATTGAAGACAAGTGTCACTGTGGGCTGGAGGAAGAATGATGCTGAACTTACTATTCTCCCAAGCTACTTGTCTGGATCAAGAGTGAGAGATCTTCCTTGAAACCAAAAAGGAGTGGTGAGACCAAGAACATAGAAGAAGAAGGCTCAGGAGTTTGCTGAAACTTCAGTGCCTATGTCCAAAGAGGAAGATTGCATGGTCATAACCTCAACTTTTGTGGATCATTTGCTGAATTGGTTCAGGGGGCATATTGCTGGCACTCAGAGGGAGATTGAGGAAAAGAATGAGCATCTCAAAGAGCTAGAAGACTTGGTGAAAAATTTGGAGAAACTCCATTCTTCACAAAAAGGGGGAGAGTAGTTCCAATTTTTAAATTTGGTTTTCTAGTTTATGTTTTTTTTCTTAAGAACTGCTGATATGTTTGTGTTGCTGGTACATTATCTCTATTCGTTTTTGTTTTAACAAGGGACATGTCCTTATTATCTAGCTACGGTCTGTAACTCTAAGTATTACTGCTGTTTGAACTGGTCTGACTGCTATTGCTTATGAAAGTACATTTTGAACTGTTTTTCTGGTTAACCTTTTATGCAGGAAACTCACTGGTTTCAATGTTGAGACAACATTGATGAATGTTGGAGTGTGAACATCTTTTGATGTAGTGATGACCTTAATACTTGTCTTTGTTAGTTTAATCTTGAAAATGTTAGTTTGCATTGAGTGGGAGCAGTTTAGTAGTTTAATTTGTTTTTTGTTGATTCTAACCTTCTGATATAAGACTTGATTGGAACAGGTAGTGGTTTTGTGAAGAAAGGCAAAAAGGGGGAGATTGAAAGTGCAAGGTTTTCTGGAATCAATGTTATGCGATGTTGGGACAACATTGAGCATAACATTGAAACCAGAGAGCCTGTGCGAAAACTGTTCTTTAACTGCTAAATTTAATTTTTGCCTTTATTCACTTATTAATCATGTTCCACTGTTGTAGTTGTTTATGTTTATGTCCAGGAAGGTATCTTAATCATAAGGAAGATCTATGGAAGATTCCTTACTTGAAGTTTCCATAATTCAAGTTAAGTTGAATAGTCAACTCAACACGGTTTGCAAAGAAAGAAACACATTGGTGGTTCTCTGCAACTTAGATTCTTTCCAGGATTACTCCGATTTGAAGAAGATGTGTTACCTTGCTAGATCGGTAATAAAGGAAAAACGTATTCAAGAAAGATACCGAGTTCACAAAGAAGCCAAAATTCAACAAGGAAACAACAAGAGTTACCAAAACTGTGAACAACACATCTTGGCGTGCAAGTTTTAAGAAATCTATAAAGGGTGTGAAGTTCATCAAGATGAATACAAGACAATAGTGCAAAATAATCCAAGAGATTAATCATACATTGTATTGTCTTCGTCTTGCTTTTGCGAAGTTTTTGTATCAACTATTTATGTCTAGTTCATAGAAGTTAAGTAGTTCGTACTTGCCTGCTTCGTTGAGTCCGATCAACAAAGAGCATGAGTGAATTGTTGTGAGGAGCATTTTTGTTAAAACCTTTATGATTATTTCGCCTAAGGCTCGGAAGTTTTTAATAATATTGAAAACTTCTTAAAATTTATATTTTCTTGTTTTTAATTCCGCTGCATATCACTTTAGTCAAGAAGATCACAATAGAGTTAAGGCAACGCCAGCGTAACTCTCAAAGTTGTTGTGTCAATCCATGATCCGACAATTTCAAAAAGAATATAGAACAATTACAAAAACGTAATTCGAAGTCAAAAGCTCTAATGGACTTTTTGAGGCTTGACTCTAAGACTCGTCTTCAGGTAAAGTTTCCAAGATGCAACATAGTTATGTTTCGTTTCTAAAAACACAAAACACCTCGCTTTATGCATACGCACTACAACAAAACCATGCAATATCATGGAAAGTTATGCATCCGAATTTCTATTTTTTGAGCCTTATTGTATCAGAATTTTTCGATGCAATTTTCTTGCATGGACACCAAAGGCATGGAATATTTGTATCGAATTTTTTCCATGCAATTGATCAATTGCATGGAAAATGTAGCCACTTGCATGGAATTTTTTCCATGCAATTGATGTGTTTTGTTGTAGTGACACCTTTACAAATATTGGTAAAAGGTATAGGTGGCATGTAGGAAAGTTGGAAGTTCATAATAATTCATGCTGGCATCAATAATTTTTCATGTTAATATTTATGAAATTGTTGGACTCGAATTTAGTACCAAATTTAAACCTTAACGCTGGTGTTGTACATCAGTGTTGTTACAACACTTAACGACAGACTTGTTGTTGCAACACCTATTCACAAAACATAATAGTGCACCAACATTTCAAGAACATAATAGGTTAAACTTCTAGTAGATTATATTTTAGTCTATCGAGGCAAAATATCACTATGAAATAATAAATTTAAAATACTATTTATCAACTATCCTGAAAATATATAGATCAACTAGTTGAAAAACAATGGAGAGTTTAAAGAGAACGAAACCCTTTAGCTGCCTAACTCTAAATCTCTTAAAGAAAAATGAAGTAGAAAAATCTTAAAAAAAAAAAAAGGTTCAGACACTCAACTAACAAGATCTAACTCTTTAGAATTTTGTGCAAGTCTAGTGTTCAATTTTGATGCACAATTGCCCATATATATAACTAGAAACATTGACACGCGATCCCCGCGTGATTAACAATTTATTTAAAGTATAGATTGTGTGGTAAAGATTATAATTTAAATATGAATAAAGAATCTATATATCTTCACATTCTTTTTATCTAAGAGATAACTAAATAATATTTTTTTTCCTTTAATGAGAAAGTTTGAATAATGATAAAGTTAAAATACATTACAGTTATATCCTAACTAATAATAAAGTTTAATTGTGTCGCGAGGGTAAATAATTAAAAAATAAAAAATTGGTGTCAACATAGCTTCATGTACATAATAGTAGTATAGATATCACATAGCTTGTAGTCCAGGACTTTGCACACGTACTTACGGATTGGTTCGACCTTCCTTTTCAACTCATATTTCTTCTTCATATCGTGATTCTTTCCTTTGATTCAGTCACTCGTCCAATTACCTTCCAATGGAGAACATAATCCAACATCTTATATGTAAGGAAAGTTCTTCGAAAGGAAACTTGATTTTTTTTTCTGAATGATATTCTTGAAGCAAATCGGTTCATCTTGAAGTTTTGTAAACTTAGAGCACATGCAAATCTCAATTAAAATTGTCGAACTCCTTTTGTAAGTGAATAAAAACAAAGCATAAAATAGACAGTTAATTCAGTTGTGCAACAATTGAGTGTAGTATCACAATTTTGTCACAACACGCAGCCTCGAAGTGTTGAACACCACTTAGGCGCACAACATGTGCACTTACTTTTCCATTCTTTGCATTTCTTCACAAAACAAACTTGCACACTGAAAGTGTAGGGCTTTCTGGAATCAATGTTAGACGGTGAAATGTTAGACGATGTTAAGTTAACATTGAGGATAACATTGAAAGTCGAGAGCTTGTGCGAAAATTGTTCATTAGTTGCCAAAATTAAGTTTTGCCTTTATTCACTTATTAATCAAGTTCCACGGTTTTGGTTGTTTATGTTTATGTCCAGGAAAGTATCTTAAACATAAGGATGAGCTATGGAAGATTCCTTACTTGAAGTTTCTATAATTCAAGCAAAGTTGAATAGTCAACTCACACGCTTTCAAAAGAAGGAAACAAGCTAGCTGTTCTCTGCGACGCGATTCTTTCCAGGATTCTCCGAATTGAAGAAGATGTGTTACTTTGTTAAATCAGTAATGAAGGAAACACATATTCTGGAAAGATATCAAGTTCACAAAGAAGGCAAATTTCAACAAGGAAACAACAAAAATTACCAAAGCTTTGAACAACACATCTTGGCGTTCAAGACTCAAGAAATCTATAAAAGATGTGAAGTTCATCAAAATGAAGACAAGACAATCGTGCCAATAATCTTAGAGATTAATCATTATTTGTATTGTTTTCGTTTTGTTTTGCGAAGTTTTTGTATCAACTGCTTAAGTCTAGTTCATAGAAGTTAAGTAGTTCTTACTTGTCTGCTTCGTTGAGTCCGATCAACAAAGAGCGTGAGTGAATTGTTGTGAGGAAGTTTTTTGATAAAACCTTTATGGTTATTTGGCCTAAGGCTCGGAAGTTTTTAATAATATTGAAAACTTCTTAAAATTATATATTCCTGTATTCTTACTTCCGCTGCACATTATTATTATCAAGCAGATCAAAATAGAGTTAAGGCAATTCCAGCTTAACTCTCAAAAAGTGTTGTGTCAATCCACGGTCCAACAATTTCAATTGGCGTCAGAGCCAAACACCGACTACACTGGTGGTTTGGAGGTGATACAACACCATGGACAATGTCAATCCTAACACCAACAAGATTCCAGTTTTGGATGGCTCCAATTATGCATATTGGAAGATCAGGATGAGGTCTCACATCAAAGCTATTTATATTGGAGCCTGGCAATCCGTGATCAATGGATACTCTCTTTCAACATTACCAAGAGATGGTGAAGGTGATCTAGTTCCAAAACCAGAAGCAGACTGGACAGCAGCAGAGGTAAGTCTCTATAACTCTAATGAAAAAGCTCTTAATGCTATCTTTAGTTGGGTTAATCATCACATGTTCAAGTTAATCCAGAATTGTACAAAAGCCAAACATGCTTGGGATATACTTGAATTACATTGTGAAGGAGATTCTGCTGTTAAATATTCTAAATATAGACAACTGCTTTTGTAATTTGAAAAACTTGAGATGCGTGAAGATGAAAGTGTTGACAGTTATTTTGAGAAAATTCTTGATATTGCTAACCAATGTAAAAATCTAGGTTTTGCTATGACTAATCAAGAAATGGTTTATAAAGCTATGAGAACACGGTCATCTAAATTTGCTCTCAAGAAAATTGCAATGAGTGAATCTAGAAACCTTGCTAATCTACAGTTTCAAGTCTTGATGAATACTCTTAGAGAATTTGAGATGGAGCTTGCCTCACAACCTAGCAAACATAGGGCTGTTGCTTTAAGAGGTTCAAATCTTGACAATGAAAGTGATGATGATTGTGAAATAATTTCTTCAAATTATGGGAAAATTACTAAGAAGTTCAATAAGCTGAATCTTAAAGGAAAAGGTAAAGAAAATAACCTTAGTAATAATTCCCCAGATTATAAGAAATTACCTCCTAAGTTTGTGAAGTACATGGCATCAAAACCTACTCCTTTAGAAGCTGATAAGTTAAAAGATGTTCAATGTTTTGAATGTAAAGGATATGGTCATATGGCTAATGAATGTGCTAACACTCTTAGAAAAAGAGGAAATTCTCATTGGGTTTGTGTAGATAATTTCAATGAAGATGACTTTAGTTCTGGAGAAGCTGAAGAACAATCAGAAGAGGTTCAAACTGCTGCGCTACTCACTTAGATTGACTGGACGCGAGAAGACTCCCTGAAGTGCTTCGGATCTCAATGTTATCTCAACATTCAGGATCCAACATCAGAACAGGAGACATTCTTTGCAGATTGGGGTGAATATGATACTGATTCTGAACCTTATCTTGCGTCCTACTTTGATGAATCTAACTTTGATTGTTTTCATGGCACAATGGATCTAGATGAAGAATACTTATTTGAAGGTGAAATGTCCCAGGAGGAAATCATTGAAGACCTGAAGTCTATCTACCACAAACTGCTTCTTGAGAATCACAAACTCATCAAGAGCAACAAAAGCTTGAAGGAAGAGATTGGATGCATGAAGGAGATGCTGAAACTGTATGAGAAAGACCTTGACAAAACTGAGGCTGAGCTGAAAGAGGTAAAGGTAAAATTAGATAAAGCTGAACATACCATTGACAAATGGAACTCTTCTACATCTCTACTTGATGAAGTGCTGAGTATGGGAAATCAAGGTAAAAATGGTTTGGGCTATGTTGAGTAACCTCCCTCTGAAGATGTTAATTCTGCCTACTTGAAAGCTGGTTTTATCAAGGATAGCAATAACTTGAGTTGTGAAATCCCTTCCAATACCGTGAAAATCCTACTTTTATCTGTCAATATTGTTTTCAACCTGGTCACATTAAGCCTTATTGTAAAAACTATAAAATTGTGATTGAGAAGAAAACAGTAATTAATTGCAATACCAATGTTAGGAGAACCTCTGATCTGAATGTTATCCCAACATTAGGTAACAAATCTGAAGGACATAAAAGTAGAACCTGGACTGAGAAGCTAAAAACTCCTAAGGTTAAAATTGTTTGCAATGTTGTCTTTTCTGCTGTTTACTCTAACCTTGCAGGTAAGTTGTATTTTGACAGTGGATGTTCAAGGCACATGACTGGAAACATTGACAACCTGAAGAATGTAATCCCTTTGACTGTTGGAACAGTTACCTATGGAGGAGGCACTAAAGGGAAAATCATTGGAAAATGAGTGCTGGATGTCGAAGGATTTCCACCACTCAAGGATGTGTTGTTGGTTGAAGGATTGAAAGCAAATTTAATTAGCATAAGTCAACTTTGTGATTACAATCTGCTAGTTACTTTTGATAAAAGTTCATGTGAAGTGTTTAATAGTGACAATGTCTGTGTCATGACAGGTACAAGATCAAAGGATAACTGCTATCTTGCTCAAGATGAAGCTGAATGCTACCATGCCAAGGTAGATGAATCTGTCATGTGGCACAAGAAGTTAGGACATGTGCACTATAGAAATCTGGAGAAACTACAGAAGTTAGAGGTTGTAAGAGGACTGCCTAAGTTGACTAGCCCAGGTAAAATTGTTTGTCAAGACTGCCTGAAAGGTAAACAAACAAAAGCTGTTCATCCACCACTTCAGGTACAGAGTACTAACCCTAGAACTAATAAGTGCTTTGAATTGCTACATATGGATCTCATGGGTCCTATTGATGTTAGTAGCCTGAATGGTAAGAAGTATGCTTTTGCTATTGTTGATGATTTTTCAAGATATACATGGATTAAATTTTTGAAATAAAAATCAGAGGCATTGAACACATTCAAAATTTTGCATGCTAGTATTAAGAATCTTTATGGCACTTATGTAGGAAGAATTAGGTCTGACCATGGAAAAGAGTTTGAAAATGTAAGCTTTGCTAATTTCTGTGAATCTAAAGGCATTTTCTATGAGTTCTCTGCACCTAAGACACCTCAGCAAAATGGTATTGCTGAGAGGAAAAATAGAACACTTCAAGAGATGGCTAGAGTTATGTTGAATTCTAAAAACCTATCTAAGAAACTCTGGGTTGAAGCTTTGAATACTGCATGTCATATTAGTAATAGAGTTTTCCTAAGACCTGGTACTACTATGACACCTTATGAAATCTTGAAGGGTTCAAAACCAACAGTAACACACTTTCATGAACTTGGTATTAACTGCTATTTGCTAAAAGATAGAGACTATTTGAGCAAATTTGATCCCAAAAGTGAAAAGTGTATATTTGTTGGATATTCTCCTAATAGTGCTGCTTTTAGGGTCTACAATCCAAGATTGCATACTGTTCAAAAATCAGTAAATGTCATATTTGATGATTTAACTGTTTCTGTAGGTACTGAAGAAGTCACTGGTTCAGATGTTACTCCAACATTGGACTCAACATTGAAAACAGACGCTGGAGATGCTGAACTGGAAACTGGAACAAATGTTGACTTAACACCAGAAACCCCCAATGTTAGGCCAACATATGTGCTGTCAGATTCTGAAGATGAAGTGGTTCCTGTATCCAGAAGAGACCCCCCTCTTAGAATACAAAGAGATCATCCAGCCTCTCAAGTAATTCGTCAAATTACTGAAAGAGTTAGAACATGCAACAAAGAAAGGGTAAATTACAAGGATATGGCTAAGTTGTGTGTTTGTATATCTTCTTCATGTACTGTTGAAAATGCATCTTGTTTTGTGTCCTCCATTGAACCTAAGAATGTAAATGAAGCTCTTAAGGATAGTTGCTGGATTAATGCCATGAATGAGGAACTCTTACAATTCACCAAAAACAGAGTTTGGAATCTAGTGCCTAGGCCATCACATGTGAATGTAATAGGTACAAAATGGATTTTCAAAAATAAAACTGATGAGAATGGTGTAATTATGAGGAACAAAGCTAGGTTGGTTACACAAGGTTATACTCAGGTAGAAGGTATAGATTTTGATGAGACTTTTTCTCCAGTAGCTAGGATAGAATCAATTAGATTACTCCTTGCTATTGCTTGTTGTCTTAGGATTAAACTATACCAAGTGGATGTTAAAGGTGCCTTTCTGAATGGTTTAATTGACAAAGTGGTTTATGTAGAACAACCTAAAGGCTTTGCTGATCCTAAACATCCTGACCATATGTACAAACTTGAAAAGGCTTTGTATGGTTTAAAACATGCCCCTAGAGCTTGGTATGAGAGGCTAACTGATTTTCTGTTAGGCCTAGGTTTCAATAGAGGAGATGGAGACAGAACATTGTTTGTCCTTAGAAAAAGCTCTGATATATGCATTGCTCAAATATATGTGGATGATATAGTATTTGGCTCACCTAACAAGTCTACTTTAGACAAATTTGTTGAGTCTATGACAGGAAAATTTGAGATGAGCATGATTGGTGAGCTTAACTACTTTCTGGGACTGCAAGTCAAGCAGCTAGAGAATGGAATCTTCCTAAGCCAGGAGAAGTATGCAAGGAGTCTGGTGAAGAGATTTGAGCTACAAGAGTCCAAGCCTTGCAAAACTCCTATGTTATCCTCAGTGAAGATAACAAAAGATGGCACTGGCAGCAATGTTGACCCAACATTGTACAGATCCATGATTGGTAGTTTGCTATATCTCTCTGCCTCTAGACCTGACATCATGTTTTCAGTATGTGTTTGTGCTAGGTACCAAGCTGAGCCAAGGCAATCTCACTTGATTGCTGTGAAGAGGATTCTTAGATATATCTCTGGAACCTCACCTTTAGGCATTTGGTACTCTTATGACACTAACACTAACTTGGTTGGTTTCAGTGACTCTGACTGGGCAGGTGATGTGGATGACAGGAAATCCAAAAGTGGAGGCTGTTTTTATTTGGGGAATAATTTGGTCTCCTGGTATAGCAAGAAGCAGAACAGTGTTTCATTATCAACTGCTGAATCAGAATATGTAGCAGTTGGCAGCTGTGTTACCCAACTTGTGTGGCTTAAACACATGCTTTCAGATTATGGGCTAGATAGTGATACACTTCTCATGTTCTGTGACAATCTAAGTGCCATAAGTATCTCTAGGAATCCTGTCCAACATTCTAGAACTAAGCATATAGACATAAGGCATCATTTCCTAAGAGATATGGTAGAGGACAAAGTAATCAACATTGAACATATTGAGACAACTAATCATCTTGCTAATATGTTTACAAAACCGTTAGATAGTGAGAGATTCTTCAGTTTGAGGAAATCTCTTGGCATGTGCAATATGTGAAAATGTTGAGAAAACTAGTGTTGTCATAACACCACTGACTAGCACTGGTATATTGGTTGTGGTGTAGTAGGTACTCTGTTGTTTTTCTGTTGATTTTATTTCCTTGTGAGTCTCATTTCATCTGTGTTTTGTCATATGTGGCTTGTGTGGTTGAACTCTTTGATTAACAACTCTTTCTAGTTATCAGTTTCACATCTTTGTTTTGAAAAAGTAATAAAACTCTTCTGTTGTCTGAGGTTGTGATTGCCTAACATATGAAGAAGCTGGGGTACATACAGTTCACTACTTTGAATTCTATTCAGTTGTGTCTTATTCATATGGAAGGTGTACAGGACATGTGGAGAAGTTGGGGTGCATGATGTTGATAGCTTCACTGTTACTCAGTTGTGCCTATTTACATGTTTCTGTTTGTTTGGCCAAGGAACACATGAGGGTGATCTTTTCTACTAGGGTGTTTGAGGTTTAGATTTCTTACATTTAGTAGCACTGATCACTTGATAATTCTCTTGAATGTAGGTTGGTAAACAAGTATGCATGAGGAATTGGGGTGTTGGGGTGCATGATAAATGAATTGCCAACATTCAAGGCCTTTGTACTTGCCTAACTTGCTGCTGTTAATGTTGTTACTGGGTGTGTGGAGTTCAGGCTGCCCTCATTCAGTAGTGACATTAGCTTTGTGTTTAACAACCTTCAGTTTTGGTTCAGATGAGTTATGAAAATAATAAAGATTATAAAGAGACGTGTGATGTGCTGGTTTGAGGAGTTTTTCATTAGTGTTTACCATCTGCCTATTTGACATTACATTGTTGCATTCATATAGAACTGCATTGTTTTCTTTCTTGTTTGTGAGTTGTGTCGGTCTAGGCTTAGGGGGAGTATAATTCATGTGTTGAGGCATACAATTTGGGTGACACACTGTTCTGTGACTTTCTATGCTGTGGAAGTGAATTGTTCCTTGAATTCATAACCGTTTATCTCTGTGTGTTTCTTGTTATCTATGTTTCTTACTCATGATCTTGATCTGAACAATATGCCTGAGGTACTCACTTGCTATATTGGTTAAGTTTCAGATGTATTTTTGGATGTATCTCAAGCTCTCACATGAATTTGCCTTGGTAAAGCATGTACCTCCACCTTCGTGTTTGAATGTTATTGAATGTTATCCCAACATTGTGCACAGTTGCAGGACAACATTGAAAACAGGAACTTATAAGTTTTTAGTTTTTTGAAAACCGCTCTGGTTAACTGTTAATTAAACATCAAAGCATGTGCACGGGAAAACATAGTGGGAAAGTTTTATTTGATTTAAACTTGGTAACTGCCCACTAACATTCATTCTCTTTCCTTAATTCACGACTAATTCAAAAATCAAAATCCTATTTTCCTTATTTGTGCTTGCAAGATTATTATTTGTGCTTACTCTGCAAAATTACTCTCTACTCTCGAATTCTCTCATTTTCTCTCTGCAAATTCTCTCAAAACTTCTCTACTAACAATGGCAAGCAAGTCTCCCATGCAAACTCTTGCAGATGTTGCCCTAGGAAGTGAACCCACTGATGGACGCACTCGCTCACACACTAGAGGTGCTGCTGCAAAGTCAGTTGAGGCTCTTGTTGCTGCTAAGAGGAAGGCAATTCCCTATGTGCGACAAGGAACGAAGTCCAAACAGGGAGAATCAACCTCCAATGTTGAGCCAACAGTGGAACCAACCACTCCCATCACCAATGAGCCTGAAACTGAGGTAAACACTGCTGAACCCATCCCTGAATTTGATGTTGATATACCTGTTGAGGGGGAGGGTAGTGGCTCTGTTGAAAAATCTGTGGAGAAATTCATTGATGTGTTTGTTGACAAGATGGTGAGGAAGTGGATTAGGGCTCAAAAGAAAAAGAGAAAGGGCAATGGGGAGAAATTGAAAAATATGTCTGAGTCTGCTAAGGCAAGGGCTGAGGCCAGGAAAAGACAAGCTGAGATATCAGCTAGGAAGAGGGATGCTGAGGATGAGAAGAAAGCTGAGGAAGAAGAGAATGCTGCTGCTGCTGCTGCTGAGAGAAAGAGGAAAGGAAAACAAGTAATGGAAGAGGAAACTGAGGTAATAGATGTTGAGGAAGAAGAGGAGAAGGAAGAGGAGACTGAAGAATAACAGGATGTTGCTGCTGATGTTGGAGCAACATCAGGAACAGAGGAGTATACAAATGGGTTGTATGTGATCTTCCCTGAGATTGAGGAGGACTGCTATTCTCCTTTCTATCTTTTGCAAGAGTTAGAGAAGAAGTGGGATTCCTTCAAAAGAAGGGAGATTCACACTGAAAGAGCTATTGAGATGGCCAGTTTCAAAGAGAACAAGGTAATGGACTTGCTTGAGGCAAGAGGGTTGCAACAATCAGTGATGGAGTTGCATGACTATGCTCCTGAGATTGTCATGAAGTTCTACCTTAATCTCTCCAAGTGGATCAGGGACTACAAATCTCCAAAATTTGGGAAGGCTTTGGTGAGGGGGAGAGTCTTCAACATTGACCCTTACACCATCAACAAGATCTGTGGCTTCCCTACTGCTGATGAATTTGAGGACCCCTATTATGATGATGTGATTGAGGACTTGACTGGAGGGTTGGTCAAAATCTGGAGAGATTCTCTACCAACCACAAAACTCACCTCCCTGAGTGCTGTCTTGCACAAGATAGCTTGCTTCAACTGGCTGCCTAGCAAAAATGTCATTGTTTTGACTAAGGAATCAACAATCTTAGTCTACAAAATCAAGAATGGGCTAGCAGTAAACATGGGGGAGAGGATTGTGAAGTCTATGTCTGAAGTTGCTGGAAGGAAGAATGGGATGCTGCCTTATCCCTCTCTTATCTGCAAAATCCTTGGCAGTCAAGGATTGAAGACAAGTGTAACTGTGGGCTGGAGGAAGAATGATACTGAACTGACAATTCTCCCAAGCTACTTGTGTGGATCAGGAGTGAGAGACCTTCCATGGAACCCAAAAAGAGTGGTGAGACCAAGGGCTGAAAAGAAGAAGGCTCAGGAGTTTGCTGGAACTTCAGTGCCTATGTCCAAGGAGGAAGATTGCATGGTCATTACTTCTGCTTTTGTGGATCATATGCTGAACTGGTATAGGGGGCAGATTGCTGACACTCAGAGGGAGATCGAGGAGAGGAAGGAACACCTCAAAGAGCTGGAGGACATTGTGAAAAATTTGGAGAAACTCCCTTCTTCACAAAAAGGGGGAGAGTAGTTCCAATTTTAATTTTAGTCTTCTAGTTTTTGGTCTGTTTCTATGAACTGCTAATATCTTTGAACTGCTGGTACATTTTGGTTTTATTTGATCAAGGGATATGTCCTTGATATTTTAGCTATGGCATGTAAATCGAAGTACTGCTGTTGAACTGCTCTAACTAACCTTAATTGATATTTCTTATGAAAGAGCATTTTGAACTGTTTGTCTGGTTAACCTTTTATGCAGGAAACTTACTGGTTTCAATGTTGAGGCAACATTGATGAATGTTGAGGTCTGAACATGTGTACATATGTGAATGTAGTGATGACCTTAATGCTTGTCTTGGTTAATTTAACTTTGAATATGATATCTTGTATTAAGGGGGAGCAGTTTAGTAGTTTAATTTGTTTCTTGTTGATTATAACTTTCTGGATATAAGACTTGATTGGAACAGGTATTGGTTTTGTGAAGAAAGGCAAAAAGGGGGAGATTGAAAGTGCAGGGCTTTCTGGAATCAATGTTAGACGGTGAAATGTTAGACGATGTTGAGTTAACATTGAGGATAACATTGAAAGCCGAGAGCTTGTGCGAAAACTGTTCATTAGTTGCCAAAATTAAGTTTTGCCTTTATTCACTTATTAATCAAGTTCCACGGTTTTGGTTGTTTATGTTTATGTCCAGGAAAGTATCTTAAACATAAGGATGAGCTATGGAAGATTCCTTACTTGAAGTTTCCATAATTCAAGCAAAGTTGAATAGTCAACTCACACGCTTTCAAAAGAAGATGTGTTACCTTGTTAAATTAGTAATGAAAGAAACACATATTCTGGAAAGATATGAAGTTCACAAAGAAGGCAAATTTTAACAAGGAAACAACAAGAATTACGAAAGCTGTGAACAATACATCTTGGCGTTCAAGACTCAAGAAATCTATAAAAGATGTGAAGTTCATCAAAATGAAGACAAGACAATCGTGCCAATAATCTTAGAGATTAATCATTCTTTGTATTGTCTTCGTTTTGTTTTGCGAAGTTTATGTATCAACTACTTAAGTCTAGTTCATAGAAGTTAAGTAGTTCTTACTTGTCTGCTTCGTTGAGTCCGATCAACAAAGAGCGTGAGTGAATTGTTGTGAGGAACGTTTTTGATAAAACTTTTATGGTTATTTGGCCTAAGGCTCGAAAGTTTTTAATAATATTGAAAACTTCTTAAAATTATATCTTCTTGTGTTCTTACTTCTGCTGCACATTATTATTATCAAGAAGATCAAAATAGAGTTAAGGCAATTCCAGCTTAACTCTCAAAAAGTGTTGTGTCAATCCACGGTCCAACAATTTCACACACAACTTTTTAGTTAGAAACTTATTCAAGAATCTTCAGCTAGTTCCCCTTAATAAGAATATTTATATACAAGGCGAAAGGATAGTAAAACACGTACAAAAGCATAACATGTTTACAAAAATTAGTACAAATTTGTTTTTTCTTTACAAAAACGTTTACCAACCACATGCTATATGGTGACTCTCATTCTTATCTTTTCAAATTTATATTATGTTATAAATACTATCATAAATATTCTTACAGAAAAACATAAATATCCTTAAATACAGATTTATGTTTATAAAGTTCCAAATATTAAATAAAACTTGATGAAGTTTCAAACGTATACTCCTTAGTATTTAATTTAGCTGCAGAATGTTCTCTTGATATTGAATAACTAATAAAGTCCCGTTAAGTTTATGAATCTCATTCTTAAAGACTTCACACGAATATTGCAAATTAAAGTCACCCTCTGAGTTGGACATGGACTGTATGTATAACAAGCAAACATTATAACTATATTCTTCCCAGACAAGTGAAAATAATATTTTAATCAAATTATAATTTAAATAATGTTTCGACTTTATATTATCCCTAGATTTTATGTGATAAACAGTTTACCCCACAGTGATCGATCGAGATGATGCGAATGCTTTTGACTGTTATTTTTCCTCAAGTGATGTCACGTCCCCGTCCTTTAGTTGTCATTTCGGACCATGCCTGATCCTTAGCCAATCGTGAGCTGCCACGTCATCGAGCAAAATGGAACTACGAAACCTTGGTAGAATTGTCGTGTTATTTTTACTTAATTAGGACACACATGTACATGAATGCGCACATAATTAACATGAATGCTGCAACTTATGACGAGAATGTGGTACATAATTTGGGCACGAACATAATGGTCCACTTTACTATGAGACATAAGATGAGGATAATTATTCACGTGAACATAACTTTTTCCAATCTGTTTTGAGTGGTCCAAATTGAAATTTATTGCTAATAGTTGAAAATTACTTAACATAGGAGAACACGAGATAAGGTCAAACAGGAAATATGGCATCAAAATGTGAGTGAAGTTACGGAATGAACTTTTTGCTTGTGGGTGAATTGATTGAATGTATTACCGAAATCATAGACGATCTTTTATTTATCTGCTTATTCAATTTTTTAATTCAAGAAGTATACTACGCAAGTGCAAATGTGCATCAATAGCTCCACCATGGTGTGAATAACCAATTCAAGACTGAGCATCGTGTTGTTTTTAATGATTGTTAGTGCGTATTTGACTAAGTGGTGTGACAATACTTTGAGACTAAGTGTTGTGATAACCATGTGATACACAATACAGAAACGGCTTTTTTTTGACGATTTTTCTTTTTCGTCGGAAAAGAGCATTTCTGACAGCCTTAACTGTCGGAAAAGGCTTCGTCGAAAAAGAGGTTTTTTGTCGGCAAAATACCGTCGAAAAAGCTCTTTTTCGACGGCCATTTTCGACGGTATTATACCATCGGAAAAGGGGTAAAAAAAACTAATTATTTTTTATTGTACTATATTTTAAAAAATACGTATTAAATTTTTTTAATACGTATTAAATTATTTTAAAAAATTTAAAATATCATTTTCGACGGTTTAAAACATTCGCAAATAATATTTAAATATTATTTTCGCAGAAATAATAATCATAAAAAAAAGAAAAAAAATGGCACAATTTTTTGTTTTTTATGGAAATTATTTTTTGGTTAGATTTTCTCTCAATTTCGTCAGCATTTTCGGAAAAGGCTATAAAAATATTTTTTGTTGCATATATAGTTAATAAAATAAAACATAAATATAAACTAATTTGTAATATATATATAGATAAATAAAAATGGGTTATTATGAAAGTATTAATATATATGTGAAATTAAGAATACTAATAATGTAAGAAAACAAAATATATATGATAAGATAAAAAATATAAAGAAAATATAAGTAAGAAAAATATTTGAAGAAAGAATTGGGAGAAGAAATGTAGATAGGAAGATATAATTGAGTGTTTGTGTATGAATGAATGAATTTTATGTGCAAAATTTGAGGGTATTTATAGATTTGGGAGGGGGAATGGTGCCGCGTCACTGATTCGGGTGAAAAACCACCCAGAAATGGTCTTTTCCAACGGCATAGTGCCGTCAGAAAAGACCATTTTCGGGCGTTGATTTCGGCCGGATTGGCTATAAATATAGTTCGATATCGGTTTATAATTTCAAGTCACAATCTTTTCGTTTCAAAACGTAAGGTTCGTATTCGTATTTCATTATGATTTTACGTAATATTTTTATACATTTACGTTATATGTTAATCTAACTTAAGTTATTTTTGTTTGCAAATTGAAGAATAGCAACAAGGCGGGTGTTATAGATTCTTTCAAGCACTGTTTGCGGGGTTGTTTTCTACAAGAGGTACGTACGCGTTTATTTATATACTTACAATCTCTTTTAATTGTAGACTCGAAATGTAATTTTGTCGTATTGATAATGGAGCACACATGGAAAGTTATCGTGCCCGTATTGCATGGAGAACACAAAGTCGTTCCCGTTACCCCACTGTAAGAAACCTACGTGGTGGGGGTGTCGTCGTCGTTTCTTAGCAGAGGACCATGAATTTCACCATGACGTGACAGGATTCAATGGAAACACAAAATACGATGGACCTGCACATCGGAGGACCGGTGCTCAAATGGCAGCAATTGTTGAACAACTGCCACCAAGGTCAACGATTCGAGACACACCAAAAATGGTTGGATATGGGGTAGAGCACAATTGGTCGTACAAGAGCATCTTTTGGGAACTACCCTGTTGGAGTACAAACCCGATCCGTCTCAATCTAGACATGATGGACTGCGAGAAGAATTTCTTCGACAACATCAAGAACACGGTAATGGACGAACCGGGTAAGACAAAAGACAACTTAAAAGCTAGGAGAGATTTAGCAAAGTTGACCACTCGAAAAGAGCTTTTTGTCACTGATCTCGCTGATGGTAGAACCGTAAAGCCAAAGGCCAAATATTGTCTTGATGGGGCTCAAAAGAATCTAGTGTGTAAGTGGTTGGTTGGTTTGCGATTTTCGAATGGGTATGCTTCAAATATTCAGCGTTGTGTGCAACGACAACAGTTAAGGTTGATTGGGATGAAGAGTCACGATTGTCACGTATTTATGCAAAGGTTAATACCTATTGTATTTAGTGATTTGATGCCTGATTCGATATGTGGGGCCCTGTAGAGATTAGTATCTTCTTTCGAGCATTGTGCGCCACAGAGATTAAAGCCTCGGACATGGCATTATTGTAGGAATCTATCGTGATAACAATTTGCAAATTAGAGACGATATTTCCCCGAGGCTTTTTGATTCTATAGAACACTTGGCGATACATCTTCCCTACGAAGCCAAAGTTGGTGGACCGGTTCAATATCGTTGGATGTACCCGTTTGAGAGGTAAACCCTTTTATATTTCTAAAATGTTAGTCATATATTTATGTTATACTATTATTGAATTACTGGTTTGTTTATAGGCGAATGCTTGGGGTTGAAGAAATATGTGTTGAACAAAGCTCGCGTTGAAGGTTCAATTGTATATTTTTATATATTGTCTGAGAGCACCCATTTGTGTACGTCATATTTCGAAAAAAGTGTTAAAACGAGATACAACAGCCTTAGTCGACATGAGGCCGAATTATGTGGTGATTTCACATGGCAGCTTCCTATTTTCTATCGAAGAAGGAAATGTCTAAATCCAGATAAAAAAACAATGTCATCTTACTTCCAAGAAGCTGAAGCTAATTGAGCTTTACATGCTGATGAATTGTCCAGAAGTCGACGGCTGGTTCACGTATGTATATAACAATTAATATTTTTACATATCTCGATTATTTATTTAATACGTTGATGAGATTTACGTTTCACCCGTTTGATAGGTTGTTTGATGACTTGTTTTGTGGCGGTCTTACTCAACAATAAATTCAAAGAAAGCGGATAGCTGAGTTCGTGCCATGGTTTAAAGAAATTGTTTGCTCTGGAAAATACAAAGTAGATCAACATATGTACGCCCTTGCCTTAGGGGCAAGCACACTAATAAAAGGGTACGCAGATTACAAAGTGAACGATTTTTTACTCTATTTGGACTCGTTCAATAAGGGCACAGAAATAAATTATTGTGGGGTTTATATGAAGGGCAGCGACGATGGGGTCGAGGGAACAAATTTTTACGGGATGCTAAATGACATCATTGAGGTTATCTGTGCGGCGGCAACAATAGGGTCCAATCAATTGTATTTTTCGATGTGTATGGTACGATATTTCCCGTCGTGGTACGACAATACACCCGGTGTACGGAATGGTTCATATCAATCCTACGCATTCTCTCACTACCAATGAACCATTCATATTTGCAAATCAGGCTCTCAAAGTGTACTACACTCCATATCCAGCACAACATGTGTCGTGGAGGAAAGGATGGTGGGCAGTTTGCCCTATTCGTGCAAGGAACATAATCGACATGTCGTCAATGCAAGAGGAAGAAGAAGCTGCAGAACTCTTTCAAGATGATGAGTCTCCCGGACTTAACTTGGGTCGCAGATTTGAACGACTTTAACATTGAAGGACAATTGGCAGATGACGTGTACGAGTTGGTTGAAGACGACTTTTTGGACCACGTTTCGGACGATAACACTTGATACCAATGTACTTGAGTTCAATATTGTATTTGTTGCAACTTTTTAATCGTTTCTTCAAATATTTAGTATTCATGTCTTAATATTGGTTAAGTTTAGTAAGAGATAAATTGCATCAATTATGGTAACAAAATTACGATTAAAATTATGATAAATCTCAATCAATATTTATATCGTCGAATTATAGAACATTACTTAAAATACGTAAATTCACTACACACAACATAACTGGTAATTAAAAAAACCTCTTACAAACTCGTAATTTAAACATACAACACTTAAGGATCAAACATACAACACTTAATGATCAAATCATCTACATGCTGTGTAGTCGGTCTCAAGGAGAGGCGCACTCGCTAAGTCGTCTAAAGTAGAGTCGTCTTGTGTAACATGAGGCGCTACAGTATACACTAGAGACCTTCTGGAGAAATTTGGACGATCCACACTAACGCTAGCACGTCAAGCATCATTCGGACGTGAGAATTGAGTGTCATTATTAGACCGCAAAAAATAGTCCAAATCACTTCGAAAACTATTGTTGGGCATTTGGGATTGCTGCCACAAATTGTTCTTGTTGGCGTTATGTTGGTTCCACGTACGTGGCTGACTCATGGCGTTATTGTGCCACAAATTGGGTTGCCACATTGTGTTAGTATCATGATTGCCTTGCTGCCATGACGAGTTAGTACCCTGGTTTTCTTGCTGCCACGGCGTTTTTGTACACTGGTTTCCTTGCTGCCACGACGAGCTTGTTCCCTGATTGCCTTGCTACCACGACAAAGTTTGACCACGTTGTGTCTGGTTTTGTTGCCAAAAATCGTATGAATGGCTTTGCGTTCCATGAAACTGATTTAGAGGAAAGGGGCTTGAATTATAGTTATTGGGTGGTTGTTCTATTGATAATGCTCCCTCTATTCTCGGTCACGAATTCTCTCCCGATCCCCCTCCTCTCGCTCTCGAATTTGCTCCTACTTCCACTCCTTTCGGTCCCTCACCACTTTCGATTGTACATCGTGAATCTCTTTCACAAACCTGCAACGGTTTCATGCAACCCAGTAGTAGCCACCTTGACCGCTTTAGTTGTTCTTATCTCCTCAGCAGGGTTCGGATTTGCGCCATGTGACTTACCATAATCTACGAGGGTATTGTGCCTTTTTGCCTCGGATTGTGTGCCATTATTATCTACAACGGCCCCTATATCAATGTCATACTCAAGCGGCCATTTCTCATGGGGACCATAATTATCCTCGAGCGCTTAACGTTCCAACACTGTTCAAAGTAAATAAATGAAAAAGGTATAGGCACAAAACAATCATATACCTGTTTAAGATAACTTACATAATACCCTTATGACTGTGGTGGGTCCCAACAGATTATTTATCCATTCGAATTCGCTATTGCGTGGTCCATCACGTATTGCTGGTTGAAGCGTATCACATGCGGACTATTATACTATAACAATATTTTTTTAAATAATATTAATGGTAAAAAGTAACTCAATATCACAAAATATATTTTGCAAACAAGAAAATCCTAACGTATCATACCATTTCATAGCTCCTCTCTTGTGTACTCACAGATCCACCATGGTACGTAGCTAATGAACCCTTGCCGAAGGTGCTCTTTGTCTTATTGGACTCTCGGTTTTTCTTTGCTTTTTGTGCGAGTTCCATCGTCCTTTCCTCCACCCAATGATCACAGTACGTCCACTCGAAGCCTCGAGGTAGCCAAGTCTTTTGGTACCATTCGGGGTCTTTAGCTCGCTTCTTGTACAGCTTTTTGCACTTGTATATGGATTCTTTCCATGAGGATTGTGCCACCCGATGGAATGCCTATGTGACTTTAGGCGTTTCCCCTTCATCCCATCGGTATATACCCTTCGAAATATAATAACATATAAGTATATGGACAAAATTATAATATGCATAAATAATGCAAAATGTGTTAAAATAAGTTAATACCCTGAAGTTGGTTATAAATTTTAGTTTTTGTGCCGCGGATAATTGAGAGTAATATATCGCCAATTGATCGCGTAATTGTTTTTGTAAGATCCTCACTTAAAACTAGATTAAAAGTGAAATTGTCGTTCACCACAAGTTTGGGCTTCCATCCGTCGTCGTTTGTAGTACCTCGACCCTTCCCCTGTCCATTATGCGGCCTAAGGCTAGTAGAAGCAGATTCAGAAGTGCCAGATATTGGCGAGGGTTGTTGTCCCGACAAAGCTCCTTCGTTGTTGGCTTGTGCAACTTCATCCATCAAGCCATGCAGAAAGATAGAACATGGAGGAGTAATTTCAGGCGACAAGACTGGATCTAGGTCCCTCAGACGGGGTGCAGCGTCTCGGTTCCGAGTGGTACTGGGGCGTTGTGGTGGTGCATGGGCCGGAGTAGAGGCATGGGTCCGAGTTGTAGTTGGGCGCTGTTGGGAAGCAACCGGATTATGTTGAGTTTGTTGGAGAGGTTCCTCGACATGTTGGGTAACTTCGTCGGGACTAGTTGTTTCAACGTTGCCACCACGCCAAGATTTAAACACACTAGCAAAATTGAGCATCCCCAGGGTTTTCGGTAACCCTACATTGGAAATATATTTTTGGATATTTTTTTGTTTCGCTTTTCCTTTACCTTTATCGGTAATAATGTTACATTTATTTTTATTAACCATTTATAAAAATGACGATTTTTCGAAAAAAAATATATATCGGAGGAAAGAGAAGATTGCATATATATATATATATATATATATATATATATATATAATGAAGAGTGATTGACTGATTGGTGATGATGAATAAGAAATTTTACTTGGTATTTATAGAGATTTTTTATTAAAAATTCTCTTAAACTTGACCCGCGCCTTTTACAAAAGGCGACGATCCCTTAGCCGACGGGAAAGAACGACAACGGTCGGAAAAGAGGTGGGCTCCCACTTTTCCATTGGCCAAGTGCCAACGGAAAAGACCGTGGGGCCCGTCGCGGTGAAACTTTTTTTTTTACTGAAAAGACCTAGTTTCCGACGGGTACATACCGTCAAAAAATACCTTTTCCGTCGGCCAAGTACCGATGGAAAAGGCTTTTACCCATTGCCGACGGCCGATTCCGTCGGAGGTCGTTGAAAATGTGTTGTTTTCTTGTAGTGACAATATTGTACGATTGCACGGTTGAATTAACTGTCTTTTATATTTTGTCATTTTTACTCACTAATTGAGTTTCACGATTTTAGGGTACTTGCGTGTGTTTAAGGTTTACAATATTTGAGATGGATCAATGTCCTTCAAGGGAAATTACCATTCAAGAAAGTCTTCAAGTTTTCATTTGAAGATTTTTCCTTACAAAGACGGCGATGGTGGAGTCTGTTCTCCATTGGAAAAAAAGGATGAGTGACTAAATTGAATGAAAATAAAGAAGGATATAAGAGTTGGAAAGGAAGGTCGAAGCAATCTATAAGTGGATGAACTTTTGGAGCAAGCTATGTGATACTATATATAGGCGGTTGTGCATCAAGACTAAACACGGAACCTGAGCAAAATTCAAGAGACATTAGATCTTGTTAGTTGAGTGTTTAATTTTCTTGAGTTTTTTTTTTTTTTTACTCTGAAGAGTTTTAGAGTTAGGTAGCTAGATTAAGAGTTGGTTGTCTTTAAACTCTCTGATGTCTTTCAACTTGATATGTTCTTTAAATAGGTTGAGAAATAGCTCCGTAGATTATAGAAATATAATCAACTAAATATTTAACCTATTACCTTGTTTAAATTTAGTTGCATCATTATTTACTTTTAGCCGGTGTTGCAAGAACACTTATGTCATTAGGTGTTGTAACAACACTGGCACACTATACATTCACTACAACAAAACGCATCAATTGCATGGAAAAAATTCCATGCAATTGGGTACATTTTCCATGCAATTGATCAATTGCATGGAAAAAATCCGATGTAAAAATTCCATGTATTTGGTGTCCATGCAAGAGAATTGCATCGAAAAATTTCGATGCAATAGGGCTCTGCATCGAAATTTTCAGATGCAAAGTTGCATGGAAATTTTCCTATGCAAAACAATCTGCATCGAAAAAATCCAATGCAGAGAGGCCCTGCATCGAAACATTCTGATGCAGAAAAGGCCTGCATCGGAAATTTTTGGTAAAGTGCTTTGCATCGGAAATTTTCAATCGGAAAAGGCCCAAGTGGGAAAGTGCAACGTGGCAGCGACATGCAGCTTCGGTAAAATGCTTTGCATCGGAAATTTTCAATGCAATTGTTTAAATCTTTGCATTGGAAATTTCCGATGCAATTGCTTTAAGCAATTGCATCGGATTTTTCCGATTCAAGCAATCGCATCGGAAATTTCCGATGCAATTGCTATTACATCGGAAATTTTCGATGCAAAAAATGCGAATGTTTTTTTAAAAAAAAGTGGCGGGATTTTTCCGTCATTTTTTAAATACTTTTATTTTTATTAATATAAATAAATTTTTAAAGTATATTCTTTTAAATTTTAAAGTATTATTTTTATGAAAGAAATACATATTTTATACTAAACTATAAATATTTTTATAATACATATTGATTATTTTTTCAAGATATATATTAAATTTCAACTATAATTATTATCTATACATAGTTACTTAAATTTTTCGTATAGTTATATTTTAAAAAAAAAATGTGATGAAAACTGATATTTATATTTATATTTTTCGTATATATATTTATATTTATATTTTTTGTATATATATTTATATTATAAATTTAGAGAGAAGAGGAATAGAAAGAGAAATAAGAGAGAATGGGATGAATGAGAAGTTAATGGGTGTGGGGTGTTTATAGGAGAAGGTTGCAAAATTCACATCGAAAAATTCGGATGAAAGTGTCCTGCATTGCAATATTGTCATGCGTGATTTTTTTTGCATGGGAAAATTCCCATGCAACATGTACTGCATGGGAAAATTCCCATGCAACATGTACTGCATGGGAATAACATGTACTGCATGGGAATATTCCAATGCAACATCTACTGCATAGGAATTTTCCCATGCAACTACAAATTGCATGGCAATTTTCCTATGCAAATGGAAACAGGTACAATTTGCATAGAAAAATTTATATGCGTACATTTTTACTATTTATAAAAAAAACCTATACTTATTAAATTTATATTTACATTTTCGACCCCAAAAGTATTTTAAACATCGTTCGTTCCGCATTTTTGACAAATTTTGAATGTGCATATGCCTCATAAGTGTTACTAAAATAGTGGTTAAAAAAAACGGAAGTTTGATGTCGTTTTCCATCTTTTGCATAATTAGATATTCTACCCCAAAAAATTTTTAAACGTCTTTCCTTACTCCTTTTTTGACGAAATTTTGAAGAACACTGTTACTTTTAATAACATAGTGTATGGTAAAAAAAATCGACGTGTGGACTTGATTGACACTCTCTACATGTGAAAATACAATTTTGGTTTAATAGAGTATACCTATATAGGGTTTAGGGTTTAGGGTTTGGAGTTCAAGATCATATAGTGTTATATTGTTTATTGTGCGTCTTTCGTTACTCCATTTTTTGATGAGATTTGGAACAACACTTCTACTTATTGTTTAGAAAATGTTGGTGAAAGAAAAAGTGGACTTCGAATTGTTTTGCAACTTTTAACTAATTACATTTTTACCCCAAAAGGTTTCTTTGTGTTTTTCGTTACTTCGTTTTTGACGAGATTTGAAAGAACACTCCTACTTATGGTTTAGAAGATGTTGGTGGAAGAAAAAGTAAAATTTGATTTGTTTTCCAACTTTTGAATAATTACCATTTCAATCCGAAATGTTTGTTTGCGTCTTTCGTTAATCCGTTTTTTACGATATGTGAAAGACCACTCCTACTTATGGTTTAGAAGATGTTGGTGGAAGAAAAAGTTAAATTTGAGTTGTTTTCCAACTTTTGAATAATTACCATTTCAACCCGAAATGTTTGTTTGCGTCTTTCGTCACTCCGTTTTTTACGATATTTGAAAAAGCACTCTTACTTATGGTTTAGAAGATGTTGGTGGAAGAAAAAGTTAAATTTGAGTTGTTTTCCAACTTTTGAATAATTATATTTTCAACTCAAAATATTTGTTTGCGTGTTTCGTTACTCCGTTTTTTTCGATATTTGAAAGAACACTTCTAATTTGCTGTTTAGAAAATGTTGGTGAAAGAAAAACTGGATTTCGAGTTCTTTTACAACTTTTGACTAATTACATTTTCACCCCGAAAGGTTTCTTTGTGTCTTTCGTTACCCTTTTTTGGACGAGATTTGAAAGAACACTGCTACTTATTAGTTAGAAAATGTTGGTGAAAGAAAAAGTGAAAATATAATTGTTTTGCAACTTTTGAATAATTATATTTTCGACCCGAAAGGTATTTAATTATATTAGTGCACCGGTCCTTCCATTTTTGCCTCCCAAAAGGTTGAAAGTATACGATAATTTTTTCTAGCTCGCTAACGCAAAGGCTTTCGTACATTATATCGAACACTGATTCACCATACCACTTTTCGTATGTGTAAGTCGAACACCGATTTATCATACCAATTTCCGTACAAGTAAATTGAACACCGATTTATGTACCCACTTTTCGTACATAATATCGAACACCGATTCACCATACCACTTTTAGTCAGATTATATCGAACACCGATTCACCGTACTATTTTTCGTATGTGTAAGTCGAACACTGATTTATCATACCAATTTTCGTACAAGTAAATCGACACCGATTTATGTACCAACTTTTCGTATATTATATCGAACATCGATTCACCATACCAATTTTCGTACAAGTAAAACGAACACCGATTCACCATACCACTTTTCGTACGTGTAAGTCGAACACCCCTTTATCATACAAATTTTTGTACATTATATCGAACACCGATTCACTATACCACTTTTCGTATGTGTAAGTCGAACACCGATTTATCATACCAATTTCCGTGCAAGTAAATTTAACACCGATTCACCATACCACTTTTCATACAAGTAAAACGAACACCGATTCACCATACCACTTTTCGTACGTGTAAGTCGAACACCGATTTACCATACCAATTTCCGTACAAGTAAAATAATTATATTTGCGTTGGCGAGCTAGAAAAAATTATCGTATATTGACGTAGCGGAAGCTTATAGGAAAGATAGGAACGACGCACAAAAATCAAAATCTTGTTGATTCACGAAGAATACCAAGAAATTGATGTGAGAAGAGAGAAACTCTCAAAAACTTTATTCAATAATCAACTGACTACAATGACTCAAAGACGACTCACTTATAAAGATGAAACCCTAAACATAAAAATTACCAAAATTAAAAGAGACTCTTAAAATAACTAAATAAAACTAAAAATTCCGTTGAAATTAATAAACTGCAATTTTGACCCTCTAAACCTTCGAATTTGCCTAAAATACGTTTTGCTCAGGAGGTCGTTTCCACTTGGAAAAGTGGTATCTTTTATCAAAAACGGGCTCCGTTGACTTTCTGGTCAAACCTCGACTCGCTTGAACCTCGGGTTGGTTATTTTCGATCAAGAGATACTCATATTTTTTATCTTCATCATTCTCCCCTGGTTGAAAAAGATTCGACCTCGAATCTGAATCGTGTTTAGTAACTAAGAACTTATCACCATAAGACAAAATATGACTAGTTACATAAAAATTATCAAAACCCTGAGGATGAACATCTTCAATTGTGGCAACAACAATAGGAGCGTGCTTCTTCTCGTCATCGACCACTTGCACACCTAGATTCTTCGCTTCTATTACAAAACTTTCAAATCTATCACTTTTCTTGGCAACCTCGTACTTTTCTAACATCTTCGTCTCTTTTATTGGATTCTCCACCATGATCTTCTCGTCCACACCCTTCATGAAAGCTTTTAATCTATAAATCTCGAACTCATCCACAATATCATCACCATCGCTATCATAAACCACATCAAATAAAGGTGCACAATCCTCTTCATAATCACCATGTAAATTTAGAATATCACCTTGAAACTCTGATTTCCAATATTTTTCCTCTAGATCATCTTGTCTTCGGTGAATAGGCGGATTCAATGGCTGTTCTAGTGGTACAAACAGATTCTTCTCATCCGTAAACAATGGGGCTTCAGGTGTTGGTGCGAGTTCAGGCCGTCGAGCAACCATCACCGCTATTTGTTGCGTCAACAAGTTAATTTGTCGACGTAACATTGTGTATTCATCACATCTATCTTCTTCTACCGGAACATGATGGACTGCAGAGTTTCTCCTTGCCACCATGGTGAAGGAACGAACATGTCTCTGATGCCAACTGATGTAGCGAGCGGAAGACATAAGGAAAGATGAAATAACACAAGAATCAAAAGCTTGTTGATTCACGAAGAATACCAAGAAATTGATGTGAGAAGAGAGAAACTCTCAAAAACTTTATTCAATAATCAACTGACTACAATGACTCAAAGACGACTTACTTATAAAGATGAAACTCTAAACATAAAATTACCAAAATTACAAGAGACTATTAAAATAACTAAATAAAACTAAAAATTTCGTTGAAATTAATAAACTGTAATTTTGACCCTCTAAACCTTCGAATTTGCCTAAAATACGTTTTTCTCAAGAGGTCGTTTCCACTTGGAAAAGTGGTATCTTTTATCAAAAACGGGCTCCGTTGACTTTCTAGTCAAACCTCGACTCGCTTGAACCTCGGGTTGGTTATTTTCGATCAAGAGATACTCATATTTTTTATCTTCATCATATATCTTCCATGGGAGGCAAAAATGGGAGGACCGGTGCATTATCGATGGATGTATCCATTCGAGAGGTATTCACCAACGGAATTTACAGTTATTTACATAGATGCTCATATCGTTAATATCTAATTTTTTGTTTATATTTACACCACGAAAAATAACAATAGTCCCAAAATTTCAAATTACAACATACTTGGAATAAAAATTACAACAATACGGTTTTTTTATTTTTTTTTTATTTTTATTGCTGCATCGGATATTTTATATCTCCGCATTGGATAAATCTGATGTAGAAGTCTTTTTATTTTTATTTTATTGCTGCATCGGATAAATCCGATGCAGAAGCCTTTGCATCTGATTTTTCGGATGCAGCCTACGTGGCTGCATCCGAATCATCCGATGCAAAGCTTGCATCGGATATTTCCGATGCAGCCTAAATAGGCTGCATCCGATTAATCCGATGCAAGCTTTGCATCAGATTTTTCGAATGCAGCCTGCGTTGCTGCATCCGAATTTTCCGATGCAATATAATTGCATCGGATTTATTCGATTCTAAATATCTTGCATCCGAAAATAAAAATTCGGATGCAAGACTTTCCATGCTATTGCTCCGGTTTGTTGTAGTGATTGTTAAATTTAAAGATTTGGTACTAAATTTCGGTCCACAAATTTTAAAAATGTGACAGAACTCTACTCTCCAAATTAATACCATAATATCAAATTTTAAATAAATTACTCAAAATATCACATCGAAGGGCAAAAATTCCGCCAAAAGAAAAGAAGTGCACAAATTACTTCTATGAACTTATAGGAAACCTGGAAATGTAAGAATTGATTTTACCAACGGATAAGTTGAAGAGAAAACCCTAACTGTTCATTCTCTCATTCTTCTGAGACACATACTTGGATCCTAGGCTCAGGAGCAACTGATCATATCATTTTCTCTTTTTCTTTGTATATTGAAAAACACATTCTGAGAAACACCATTGTTAGAACTCCATGATGGTGAAATAGCAAATGCTTCCTCCTTTGCACTGTACATCTAAGTGATAATAATAGTACTTCGTGATTGTGCTTTATTTAGAAATTGAATGCCGAACAACTTGTGTCGTAGTGCAATCCATGTATAGTTTGCAGAGACAAATGACATGCAGAAAACACTGAGACCAACATGCTTATAAGTGACAACCTTAAGGTTTTGTTAAACCTCAATATTTCAGATTCAGATTAATTACTTTACAATTAAATGCAGGTGATTCTACTTTTATTTTAAAGCGTTAGGAATTGGAATCTTCACATTGGTATGATATTGTCCACTCTGGACCTAAGCCCTCATGGTTTTGTTTTTTGGTCCAATTCCCCAAAATGCCTCATACCAATTGAGATATCTCGAATCCTATAAACCTAGATCAACTCCTACATTTTTCCGATGTGGGACTCTTGTTTGCTCAACAATCCTCACCTCAAACAAAGGACCACCGATCTGTCCTTAAGTGCGCCTCAATTGACTGGAACTTCACCTCATTTTTTCTAATTTTTTTACCTGGGATATGGTTTTTGGCCCAACAAACTTTTCCTCCTTTGAACTAAGGACTTCCAAGCCTCTCCTTAGCCCGACTTCTCACCACCTGTGACAATCTCCTTAAGCCGGAAGCTCACCACATTCTTCTCGTTCACTCCAGGGACACTGATAAACGTCACATTAGCGTGATTTAAGTATCTGATTATTTATGTTTTTGAATACTTATGATGGCGTATTTAGTTGTTTTAGTATTGTTTTATGTTTTCTTAGGTATCTAGGGAGTCAAGACGAAACAAGGTTAAATAAGGCCAACAATGGATGTGTTGGACGACAATTGGTCAAGACTCTATTTCGGGATATTCAAATGCTACGGGAGCGCTACGACACTACAAAAAGGTGAAATCCCAAATACAACACGATTAAAGAGAAGACACCAAGAGACCCCAGGGAGGAAATCAAAAGATGATGCGATAAGCACCGCATCGCACGAGTGGCGCGTGATAAGAAGGTCACATCGCGCGGGGGTCGCACTATCAGAGAAAACTTGGACCGAAAGTCAGAAACCTTAGCCCATCATAGAGAAAAACTATAAATAGAAGGCTACGTTCAGCAGTTAGGGAAACCCACGATCACAACTCTCAAAACCACTTTCACCCACTTTCTAACAGAGAAACCCTGCGGGAAGTCACCAGAAAGAAAACACCATCAAAGTCTTGTTCTAGTTTAGTTGAGTCATTGTTAGAGAGAAAATAGTTTATGAAGAATATGGATCCAACAATAAAAACACCAAAGGAACGACTCTTCACTTTTCGTCAGAAATATGGGGCAACTATAAGCGAAGCATGGGCTGATATGGAAAAGATTCGTAAGGATATAAATACAGAATGGGAAAAACACAAGCACGGAGCCTTGTCACTTTAGTGGCTTACTGATGAGCAATATGTGGAGAATTTATATCTTGGTCTGAGTACAGTGAACCAATGCATACTAGATGAAATTAGTGTGAATTGATGAGATTAAAATTCTTTCATCAACATTCCGGGTTACAAGGTTATGCATTTACTGCAAGAAATAAAAGAGAGGACTCGTAACAGGAATCGATTTTCAAGAAAAGGAATTGTGAGAGGAAAGAAGAGAAAAAAGTGAAGAAAGGAGCAAAGGAGGAGAAAGACTACGGTGCAACCGGTGCACCAAAGTACCTCTAATTCTTTACCAAAACTGTTGAGCTAATCGACAATAAACTCAGCGTTGTGTGGGAGGCAACCCACTATAGTAAGTTTTAATTATCGAGTCCTTAGTTTAATTCTCTTTTGAGTTATATATAGCATTTTACTTCAATTTCTCGTTGAGCTAAACACTGAGATAGAAAAAATGAAGGAAGTGAAAGAAATCATAAGTGGAGAGATGAACAGGACAAAGGCAAGCCGATATTGGACAAAACTAAGTACAACATAACTCAGAGCATGCAGAACAAGTTTTCTAGAAGCATGCGCGATCACACACGCGATCACTGTTCACATCAAGCCTCAGCCGCGCGATCAAGAAGCACGATTCAGAATACATTGCGTCCAATAGCGCATTAAAGTCCAAATCGCGCCCCATCCGTGCAATCACGATGCGCGATTAGACCATATCGGGCACCAACTTTTTCTTGCAGTACACGTTTCTTTGTTCGAAAGGCAATAGGAGACATACAGAAATCATAATCTAAAAAAGTTGGTTTAGTAATATTTCCTACCATACTTATATTTCCCTTATAATTAAATATCGTTGATACATGAGTTGTTCCCATTGTGGTTTTATTTATTATACAAGAGCTATCCAACTTAATGAAAAATTTTAAAATTCTAATTAAGAAGTCTTTAATATATAACTCATGTCACTTTTACACTTCTATTATCTCACAGGATTCATAAGGCTATTTCTTCTCTACTTCTCCTATCTACATGTTTTTTTTTCAAGAAAAAATATTTTTCTAATTATTTTTTGTAGGAGAACATGGCATCCGGAAGATACTATACGATGGATCCAAAGACAGGAAGACCAACAACATTAGAGAAACTTAGCATAACACAACCGAGCTACGACTTGAAAAATACATCCAGTGTTCCACAATGATTTTGTGGATGAGCAAGCTTTTGCAGTCCCAGGAATTAGCATGAAAAACATCAACTTGGATCAAGTTGCACTGAGACCATGGATCGTTAATGACAACCCAGTGAGTTTTATGCCCACTATGTTTGTATGGAGCCATCAACTATCATTCGACTTCAAGAGCTCCGTTTCACCACACAAAGAATAAACGCAAATTTTGGCACAAAGGAGAAATCCATGGACATATGGAGCGCTAACCGAAAAATATCAAAGGAGTTCGCATAAGAGCAGTTGACTACAAGCAAGAAGGCGTTCCGATTCAACCACCAAGGAAAGCTTGAAGTTGACTATGGATCACTTAAAGTTTGTTACAAAGAGCTTTATTTAATCGTAAGTTTGAGAATTCTACCACCGGTTAATATTGAAAAAGTTTCATGGGAACAAGAAAAAATTATAATATGCATAAAACGAGTAGATATTCCAAAAATAGGGGAGATCATGATTAAATCTATCGAGATCACATCATCAATGGTCCTCCACGCTCTATGTATTTTGGAGCACTCATAATCGGACTCTGTATCGAAGAAGGTTATCCAGAGCTTGATACATACATCCACCACTGAAATACACATCCCATCAATAACATTGCGAGGCAAGTGATAGAAATGACATTCCCCACTAACGAATTATCAGCAATAGAATCAACTGAAGAAACTCTATCACCTTAGCCGAAGAGACAAAAGACGACGTGCAAGCAATTGGAAGATGTGAAAGAGAAGAAGAATGATGAGTTGGTGAGTCGGTTGGAAGAAATCAAAAAGCACTTCCAGAACAACAACACTATCCACTGGAAGGAGTTGAGAGAAATCGAGGAGAGTTTCACAAATGGAAAAAACAACACCACCACCTGTCCGACGAGTGTCCTTTGAGCTGGATTAGGGGAGTCCTCTGATCTGTACTTTAATTCTTTCTATTTTACGCAATGAGGACATCGCATGATTTTAAGTTTAGCTGTGGTAGCTATGCTTATTTGTCTTACTTATTTGCTCAATATTTATCTTTAGAGTCTAGTTATTTTTTAATAAGTCATTAAAATGGAATTGGAAGCATGAAAGCATGAATAAGTAATGATTGATGATAGTATATGCAAAATATTGTACGAATTTTAAATGACGGAATATGTGAATACATTTGGTACATTTCGCGTAATATGGTCAAAAGCATGTTTTAGTTTTATATATACATTTCAATCTGATGTTGTGTATAATTGTGAAGAGAATGTTGCATATTTATGAGATTATAGTAATGAAGCATGTGATTATAACACTTGAACAAACCGCTTGACTATTGCTTGAGATAAGGGTAGATGTGAATGTGTTGAGGAAATAAGATAGGACATCGTTTCAAAATTTGAGTTTTAGCCTTTCAAGCTAAAAACCCTTTATGAACAGAAGAATATCCATAGAACCCCACTAAAGTCTTTTTTCTACGAGCCTTTGTTTATGAAGCCTACTTTCGTACCATGAGCTGAAAAAGAAAAATAAAGTATATCCTACCCATTTCTAGAAATGGATGTAGTAGATTGAAGGAGGAACAAGATAGGAGCTCAAAACAAAAGAATGAGCTAAGAAGAAAAATGTAAATAAAAAGGAGGATGAACATAATAGAGAACACAAATAACTTATCACACCCCAAAAATTAGGAAGAAAATAAATTTATACTTTAGTCCTTGAACTTTTGCAAATTTCTATTGTGACCATAAATGTTTAGAAAAAATTGCATTTGAGCCCCCTGAACTTAAAAGTTAGTCTTTTATTATATTTACAAGTCTCTAATCCTAAGACATATATTTCAATTTCAAATATTAACCAAGTTGATTGAATTACCTAGAAAAATTACATAAGTAAATAAGTATGTAACAAAGAAATCTAATTATACATAATTATAAATAATTGAGGGACTTGATATGCAATTAACCAATTAATGAAGTAATCCATGACATCTTTTTGATGAGGTAAGCCATGAAATCCTTAAGAGCATGATTAAATTCAGATTTTTTGTGATTTATTATAAAATTATCAAAGTAGGACATTAATTAAAAGCATTTAACATGATTTTTTTGACTATAAATAGTAGGCTTTCTTCCAATAATTTTCACACCCAAAATCATTTCGGTTTTTCCTTCCTTCTTCCTATGAATCTCTAAGCTAGTGAGTCTACTTTCAGGAAAAATTCATCCCAAGTTGTTATTTCATATTTTTCTACCCGAAAGTACCCCAAAACTTTTATTGCACAGAAATTATACATTCGGCCCTGCACCTTAGAAAAATCATAACTAATTGTAGAAAAATCCTTATTGATCATGGACAATGATCGAATACTCCTCATGATGTCCTCTAACTTTCATATGAAGAAATATTTTTCAAATAATGTGATTTAGAAGGTCGAAATTCCTAAACCGTAGACTGCTGTCTGAAAATCCGAAAATAGGTTCTATGTTTTCAAGAATTATTAGCATAGCAAACCTTTGAATTTTTCTTCCCATTCTGGTACACATGTTCCTAGTGATGTTAGGGATCAGTTGCCACAAAAATATTTGGAAACAAAGTTCATTTGGATATCCGATCAAAGGTAAACTAGAAACTACGACGATTTTTAGCTTATTTTACGTACTTTAAGTTCTTTGTTTATGATTGAAAATAATCATCATAATTCCATGATTGATCACTCACACATGACTCTTATAAGATATAACAATCATTAAAATCACTTTAATTTGATTTGTATTCACGATAAGAAATTTGAGATTTTTCAATAATATATAAATAGTATATTTATCATGTTTAACATATCCTTACATAAGTTTAATAAGATTATCATATATAATTTTGAGGTCTAATCCTCTTATATGATTATGTATCATAACTTAAACAATCTTTGATCATTTACCTTGATTAGGTTTACGTATTTATTTTTGCAAGTTATGAATACAATGTTATGTAATTTAAGATAATCTTGGAACAAAATAATATTAACTAAGATATACAATTTGATGGATTGCTTCATAAGGTAATTGTTTTATGTCATAATTCTTGAAATTTTTGGATGTACTAGAGGCTTAAAGAACGATTTTTCATAAGTCAGTTAAGTAATATATTTTGAAGATTTATTATGCATCAAATTAAATAGTTTATCATACTATACTTGATATTATTGTATACTTACCATTTGAAATGATTTTCTAACATTAGAAAAATTATAACTACAATTATAATTATAAATATATGGTTGCTTAATATAAATATTGAGATATAAATTGCGTATACAAAGTATATTTGATATTTAAATTAACCTTACGACATCAAAGTTTATCGCGTAAGATTTTCATCAGTGATATGTGCTATTTACTTAAATTAGTATTAGCTACTTTTTTTTAACAAGAACTTCCTCAAATTTCATCAACATGAAAGTTGAATAGTACATATGTTTATAGTGGTGAGTTATGATTATTCAGTTAACTGATATTATCTTAATGTTATTAAAGGTTTGACAAATTAATCAACGACGCGCAAGATTCTCCGTACAAATAATGGTGAGGTTTCATTTCTGATTTGTTCTAGCCCCGTTTGGCATTCGGCCCTGAGGAACTTGGACAAAAAATCCACTACTCAATTGCCAAACCTCGAACAACCTATATTTTATCATAATCCTGTTTTTCATATCTTCTTATAACATGATTTTTCTTACTCATCGTTAATCGTATCCAATCATTTATTATTTCCTAATCATGGTAATTCTCCGATATTTTAATCTCATCTTGTGGTTTTTGAATTGTGCAAATAGCAACGAACTATGTTCAAGACATGTAGCTCAAGGAGCAATGGATATTATCCGATTTACTAGCTTATTTGTTTATCTGTTATACCCATTGGGACGCCTTTAGGAAGTTGGGCCCAGGGTTTGAGTCGAGTTACTGTTGGGTAGTAAAGACTGTCGGTTTAAGTAATTTCGCTTGATACCCATCTATCTAGGTGCCGCTTGCAGTCAGGAGTTGGATGTAACCCGCGTGTTGGATCGACATGTACTTAAGCATGTCTCTTGATTGTTTGCGAGGTCGCTCCTCGTCGGGAGGTATAAGGTAGAATATTAGAAGTCATAAGGTTGGATTCGTTTATTGTTAAGCACAAGTTCATTAACTATTCTATGAAAATTCCACTACAATTGCTACATCAAATTATCTAGTTGAATTGTTTCTACCAGTAAGATCACTCCTCGAAATGTATCTAGTGGGTCACAGTTAATTCTTGCATTACCAGTTATTTTATATGAATCTCACTAAGTCATTAAAGACTTATTCCTCGTTTCTTTTGTCCATTCCTCGGGATAAAATCAACATGGCAGCATGGATCAAGTGAATAATTGTTCAAGCGTGCATTTTGGAATATTCGTGTTTTGTCATTAGTGTATAATGATTAAAAAGTCACATTGTTTGTAATACAAGACTTCCGCTGTATATATCAAAATATATTCTATAAAACGTGTATGATTTTGATTCTGAACAAGTGAGACCCCTTCCAATGAGTTATGCTTTAGTCTAAGTTTGGTAAAGTGACTGATCACCACCGAACCAACTCGTATCGGAACATGGCTCGTAGGGCGCGGTCGTCACATAACTCGTGCAAAAACTTTGAGTTTGGGGGTGTTTCTCAAAAAATCCTGAAGTATAGAATGGTTTGATACTTGCGAAAATGAAAATGCAAATGAAAAGATGCCAAAAAGAGCCTAAGATGTGTGGTCAAATGAAGAAGGCACAAACAATGGAGGAAAGAGTAATACATGAATGGTTTACTACATGCATCTCCAGAACTCATATATGACTTTTTTCGTTATAGCCCACCCCTGAGCCTACATTACAAGCTTACAAAGTCCTAAATGATCCTCAATATATAAAATCTACTTATGTCAATGGCAATAGAAAAGTGAAGAGTGAAAAGTGAAGTGATTATATGTTAAGAGCTATGGTTTTATAAGTTTGCAACATGATCTTATGCATCAACAATAGTATCACATACAATTAGAGCACATGAAATGGATGTGAAGATGACTGTATTAACTTGATGTGCACGACACACTAAAGACCAATTGTCAGGCTAGTCAACCCAATGAGGTGCATGTATAAACACCTGCCAATGTACTAAGACATGCATATTGACACATGTCTCAATACCTCTCCTATAAATACGAAGGACATCCCGTACAAGAGAGGACAATTTGAATAAAATAATCAACTACCTATATACTATGTCACTTGTTTGAGAATCTTTCATCGTCATTAGTTAGGCAAAAATCACAATTTCAGGAATTTGGGTAGAACGTTTCGAATATAAAATCGTTAATTACGCAATTATTCGAATAAAATAAAATGAGTGTTAACAGTTAGAATCACGAATTAAGCCAATTATATTCATTTGGAGATTGTTGGAGATATTTGGAAATGAGTAAAAATATTAATTATTGTTTGAACTAGAATTACTTAATGAGAAGCATGTGGGCATTTTATTTGATTACGTAAAGTTCAACAATTAAATATTGAAATTATTTTTAATATATAAAAAGTAAATTTGCACACTCATTGCGAGAATCAATTTGAACGTTGTACTCCGTAAATGCCAACTTTATTTTCATGCGTTAATGACGAAATTTATTCCATAAATAAATCCCCATGTATGTTGATTTTGGCTGAAGTTATCCCTACCCTATTTATAGGACACTGATGCGGGGTGATTTCGTCTGCTGACTAAGCACTCTGCGTCAGACTAACCCAATCTCCTTATTGGGCCTGAGTTAGCTTTGAGTTCGAGAAACCTACACTGAAAATAACGGCACGTAAACTAAACCGGGGCAGAACAGGCATAGGTGCAGTGCTGCCTATGTTAGTTGATGCATGTTGAAGGGTTAGACTATAAACATGTTATAGCTTATATATAATGTAGATTCAAAATAGTTAAGTAAGTGAAACGTATCTGGTTGGTCAGGAAAAAGCGGCTGATGCGGATTGGGGGTTTGTTGATATCAGACTGAACTTGGGACTAAGCCAAGCTGCTTACTTGTCCCGTTTAATAAATCAAGTCGAACGTAGTTCATTGTTTCTTTGTAGTGGTGTGACACGTACACATTGGACCTAGAGGGTCGGACCTAACATGTTGGCACATTGGCCGGTTAGCACATTGGCACCTATGATTGTTGTGTTGTAGGTGACACATTAGATCTAGGGCTAACGTGGATGACGTGGCACATTTGACGTGTTGTAGGTAGCACATTAGCTCTAGGGATAACGTGGATGACGTAGCACATTTGACTAGTTGTAGGTGGCATGTTAGCTCTAGGGCTAATGTGGATGATGTGGCACAACTGGCGTGTTATAGGTGGCACGTTATTTCTAGGGCTAACCTGGATGTCGTGGCACAACTGGCGTGTTGTAGGTGGCGTGTTAGCTCTAGGGCTAACGTGGATGATGTGACACAACTGATACTGGTTGACGTGGTCTCCTAATACAGGTTAACGTGATGACCTGATAGTGGATGATGTGGTCCCTTGATACTAGTTGATGTGGTCACCTGATAGTGGATGACGCGGTCACCTCATACCAGTTGACGTGACTTGATTGCTTTCTCCCCAATCCTTCCCCTTTTAATGATGATTAATAGGGGTGTTTATAGGTGTTTGTTGGGCTATTCTTGATTAGTTTGGGCCCTTCTTGGTCAATTATGCGTGAGTTCACTAATTTGATCATAAGTTCTCCAATACTCATCGGAATTGGGATTCGCCTATTGTGTTAGAAACTACTGGTTGATGTGGTCACCTGATAGTGGATGACGCGGTCACCTCATACCGGTTGACGTGGTCACCTAATACTAGTTGACGTGACTTGTGTGCTCTCTTCCCAATCCTCCCCCTTTTAATGATGATTAATAGGGGTGTTTCTAGGTGTTTGTAGGGCTATTCTTGATTGGTTTGGGCCCATCTTGGCCAATTATGCGTGAGTTTGCTAATTTGATCATAACTTCTCCAATACTTATCGGAATTGGGATTCGCTTTTTGTGTTAGAAACTAGATACCCGTGTCTTTCCAATGGCATATGTTTATAGCCTGATTTGTTCAACCCATGCTATTGTGGCTTGTCATTTTCCAAAGCCCGCACAAGCATATGGCTTACACGCGAGTAACATAAATTATGGTACAACATAAGTCCCCCAGTTTGTTAGGTGGTCGGAGTAGACTAGTGCCTTGCAAACTTTTACAGTCAAAAAGCCATAATTTGTGTTTTTGAAATAGTTCTAGAATAGGTTGAAACCATAATTGGTGAAACTTATATTGTCAGTCTTGATGTCAAAAAGGATCTATGTCGAAGAGGCAAAACTTATTGCATAAGAGGAGCTTGATGAGAAAGGAACCATTCTTGGAGAATAAATAATATAATATGAAAGCAGTAGAGGATGTCTCCAAAGTATGACCAGAGATCAAAATTGTGCACCAGGTTCAAGCGGCCATGACTGAGCATATCTTAACAAGTGGGGCAGTAGCCATCAGGTTCTTAAAACTATGATTTTGGTCTTGAAATCGAAATATGTTGGAGTTGTGGGAGCTGTTAAGCAGGCCAGTTATGAGCTAGGTAACTGACCATGTTGTCTTGATTTAGGCACTTGTGCACCCGTTATCTTTTTTCTGCTTTTGTATGTTTGCCTTATGTCTTGCCTTTGATGGTCCTTTGTCTTGTTTTGGATTCTCGATGGTTGTTGTGCTTTGTGCCTTATCAATTTTTTTTATAATGTCTTTGTCTATTTTGCTTGTGATACTGCGTCGTTTTATATCTTTGACCGACGTCGTGTAGCGAAGAGACTGTTGTTGTAAGGCTTAGATAGATTGTCTGATTTATGAGATATTCACCAAATGTATTTGTTATCTAGCTTCGACATGTATGGCTTACAAATCGGCCTACTTTATGGGATATTCGGCCTATAGACACTTCACCTAGTTTATTTTTGTAAGGCTTACGTTGGGCCTACTTTAGTTTATGTTGACTGCTTTCTTTATTTTGATCTTACTTTCTTCCTTTCTTGATCTGACTTTGTTCCTTCCTTGATCTTGATTTGTTCCTTCCTTGATCTTGCTTTCTTCTTTTGTTGATCTCGCTTTCTTCTTTTCTTGATCTTTCTTTCTTCTTTTCTTGATAGCTTTCTTCTTTGTTTTCTTCCTTTCTTAATCTTGTTTTTCAATTTGTTTAATTCGGTAGGGCTCACGTTGATTGCCTACTTTATGGGATATTCGCCTAATAAGCTCTTCACCTAGTTTATTTTGGTAGGGCTTACGTTGATTGCCTACTTTATAGGATATTCTCCCAATAGGCTCTTCACCTAGTTTATTTTGGTAGGGCTTATGTTGATTGCATACTTTATGGGATATTCGCCCAATAGGCTCTTCACCTAGTTTATTTCTGTAGGGCTTACATGATTGGCCTACTTTATGGGATTTTCACCCAATAGGCTCTTCACCTAGTTTATTTCGGTAGGACTTACGTTATTGGCCTACTTTATAGGATATTCGCCCAATAGGCTCTTCACCTAGTTTATTTTGGTAGGGCTTACGTTGATTACCTACTTTATAGGATATTCTCCTAATAGGCTCTTCACCTAGTTTATTTTGGTAGGGCTTACGTTGGGCCTACTTAATGGAATATTCACCCAATAGGCTCTCACCTAGTTTATTTTGGTAAGGCTTACGTTTATTGCCTACTTTATGGGAATTTTACCCAATAAGCTCTTCACGTAATGTCCTTTCATCAACTTGTGTGATTTTTGTGTCTTCACTTGTCTGTGTCTTGCCTTAACTTCCTTTTTGGTGGTTTGTTCCAATATGCTAGCAATAATTAGTGTAACTTGTTTGTAGAGAGAGTGTTGACATTAGTGCATTTTAGTTCGTTACTTGTGTTTGTCGAGCGTTAGAGGCTCCGATTCAGGGGAATTTCAGACAAAGGCTTATTGCATGTGTATTTATCGAGAACTTGTGGCTCTAAATCTTCTTTCCTCTCTATTGTTACTTATTTACATGTCTTGCCGAGATCTGATGCCTTAACACTGTTCGACATGCTGCTTGTACGCTTTTTAAAGGTAACCAACATTGATTGATCCATCTGGTGTTGAATTGAAAAAACCATCATCTGCACATTCTTAAGTTAAATATCAGTACTACGAAAAAGTTTATATATATATATATATTAAGACTGCACTTAGATGCTTTTTGATTAAGTCTTGCAGATAATGATAGCCTCAGTTGAAGTTAGTTTGGTCTTCTTGCGCTCTTTAGCTAGAGTGTAGTGACAAGTTTCTCTTGTGCCTTGTATGAAATTATGCTCTTTTAGATCACTCAAATGGTTGTCTTTGAATAGTTGTTGACATGGTCGCATTGTTTTTGTATGCGTTATTGTTGTTACTTGCCTAGTAACTACAATTTGCATAAGCTATTTTCTCCATATGGCAAGTCCCCTAGTTCTGTATTGTAGTTAAGTTGATAACGCTGGCGCGCCCAGATATCAGCATAACGACGACCTGATTGACTCTGAGTGGGATTCATATGTTTCATCCCTTGTGACATGCGTGTGAATGTGTTCTATTAGGTTGTATAGAGTGACAAGGTAGCGAGACACCTCTTGATTGTTGTTAGATTGTGTTTTATGAGCTTGAGCTTCTTTTCTTCTTGGGTTGTTGCATGCGCAACAAGTGACGTTATTCCTTTTGGATATGTTGTTATGCTGCTGTTGTATTGGGGGTCAACAACTTCAGTCTTTGGAGAGGATTCTTGAAGTTGTTGAGTAGTTGTGGTGGCATTGGCCATTTTCGGTTGCTCTTAATTGTAGTAACTTCGTGTGTTATGAGCTTGAACTTCTTTCTTCCTAGGTTGATTGGTTGTGCAACAAGTGATGTTGTTCCTCTTGACTTTGTTGTTCTGCTGCCGTTGAAATGGGGGTCAATAATATCAGTCTTTCGTTATAATCTTTGACATTTTTGAGTAGTTGTGGTGGCGTAGGCGTTTTTAGTTGCTCTTGTAGACCTTACCATGGTGATGAACACAAGTGTTTCTTCTATAGTGGACTTAGTGGTGCCACTGATGTAGGGTGATTTCGTCTGCTGGCTAAGCACTCCGCGTCAGACTAACCCAAGATTCTTATTGGGCCTGAGTTAGCTTTGAGTTCAAAAAACATGCACTGGAAATAATGGCACGTGAACTAAACTGGGGCAGACCCGGCATAGGCACAGTGATGCCTATGTTAGTTGATGCCCGTTGAAGGGTTAAACTATAAACATGTTATAGCTTAAATACAATGTAGATAGAAAATAGTTAAGTAAGTGAAACGTATCTGGTAGGTCGGGCAAAAAGCGGCTGATGCGAATTGGGGTTTGTTGATTTCGAACTGAACTTGGGACTAAGACAAGCTGCCTACGTATCCCGTTTAGGGAATCAAGCCGGGCGTAGTTCATTGTTTCTCTGTAGTGGTCGTGTGACACGTATCACATTGAACCTAGAGGGTCGGACCTAACATATTGGCACGTTGGCCGTTTAGCCCATTGGCACGTATGATTGTTGTGTTGTAGGTGACACATTAGCTCTAGGGCTAACGTAGATGACGTGTCACCACTGACTGGTTGTAGGTAGCACATTAACTCTAGGGCTAACGTGCATGACGTGGCACAACTGACGTGTTGTAGGTGGCAAGTTAGCTCTACGGCTAACATGGATGTCGTGGCACAACTGACGTGTTGTAGGTGGCGCGTTAACTCTAGGGCTAACGTGAATGATGTGGCACAATTGATACTGGTTGACGTGGTCTCCTGATACTGGTTGACGTGGTGACCTGATAGTGGATGACGTGGTCTCCTGATACTGGTTGACGTGGTCATCTGATAGTGGATGACGCGATCACCTCATACCGGTTGACGTGGTCACCTAATACTGGTTGACATGACTTGAGAGCTCTCTCCCCAATCCTCTCCCTTTTAATGATGATTAATAGAGGTATTTATAGGTGTTTGTTGGATTATTTTTTATGGGTTTGAGTCCTTCTTGGTCAATTATGTAGGAGTTCACTAATTTGATCATAACTTCTTCAATACTCATCGGAACTGGGATTCGCTTTTTGTGTTAGAAACTAGACACCATTGTCTTTCCAATGGCATATGGCCCATAGCCTGATTTGTTCATCACATGCTATTGTGGCTTGTCATTTTCCAAAGTCCGCACGAGCATATGACTTTACACGCGAGTAACACAAATTATGGTACAACAGACACATTTTAATTCTATTTTTAGGCATCTAAAAATACAAATCACATTACATATTATAAGGTTTTGAAAATGATGCTAGTGTGAGTTGGGGTTAGTAGATGTTCCAGTTGTACTTTAGGTGGTCAATGCCGCTAAGGGATTGAAGTTGTGGGCGCAGCGTAGTGCTGTAGAGGGAAGATGCTTGCTTCTAACTCATCAAGGAATAGACAATAATTCATCACTGAAGTTTTGTTTATTCGTGTATTCATGTTGTTTGTGTTTATAACTTGTTTACAAATATGTTTGTATCTTTTGATTTTATGTAATTGAAATATATATTTTGTTTATATATATGTTTTACCCCGGTACCAACAGCTAGTGCATATGTCATGTGCGATAAGCTAACATTTCAACTTCATCAAACATGTTTTGGTTTGCTATCTTTCAAATTTTGGATCAAGATCTTGATTACAGTGCTAATATTGTCCAGGAAATGAGAGCGTGCTTTATTGTCAAATGATAAGATTAGTAGCAAATACCTTTTTTTTAACACGATTTGCAAACTTCAGTTGTAATTTGATAGTCAAATATTTCTTGAAATTTGCTTGGAACCTGGAAGCTCTATACGATGTGTGCAACATCTTTTGGTCATTAAAAATAAAAATTTCTTGAAGATGATCGAACTCCGTCTTACACACAAGCATGCGTTGAACGCGTGAAATCACACGAGGGCGCAAGTGAATATTTTATTACACACCTTCACATTATCTACTATAATAATAAAAATAGATGTTTTCAAGCCGGTTGCTTGTCAACGAAGATTTTTCATGTTCTGGTTTTACCTCTGTAAGTTCAACTAATTAATGTATTATGTATTGTTTTATAGTAATAAATATCTGAAGTGTCCGCACATATTAATAGCATTGTGGTCCTCTGTAAATTGCAGAACAGTCCTTTTAGTTTTTTAAGTCTTTCGATCCCGCCTCAATAGTTTTATGTCTCGCATTTATTGGCCTGCTGTAAATTGCAGAATTGTCTTTTTAATTTTTTACTTCTTCTAAATTTGACCCAAAGTTTTTGTTACTTATTTATGTGCCTACTTTAAATTATTATTTGGTCCTTTTATTTTAAAATTATTTCAATTTTGCCCCAAAAGTTTTTCCGTAATAAATAACTTGTGTGCTCGCACGTATTAAATAATTGGGACCCACTAAACATAAAATTGATTAACACTCAATACCGTGAGGGTCCGCTGTAAATTTTAGCGCGGGAAGAACTTCTTTAATTTGTCTTTCCTGATCATCCAGGCAGGGCGGCTCTATAATGGAAATAATGGAAATGCCTTGATATGCATGAATCTTTTGCTCTGTGTCGATGCAGGTTCTCTTTAGAGCAAGAAAAAATGATCGTTTCTTTCGGAGGTGCTGACCCGCAGCGAGGCAGCTCCCTAAGGCCAAAAAGAGGTTTCAGTGATTAATAGTACAACTGTTCAGGTGTATTTACATTGGCCCCGCCTAATATTTATTCTTAATTAGTAATCTTATTATCTGCAATTTCTTACACTTTATAATTTTTTATGGTATGTAAAATGACTAGGTTTGTTACTTGCGTGATTTCTACGAAGTAAAAATGTCAAAAATGAGTGAGAATTTCTTCTATTATAGAGGAAATTAAGAGATGGCACGCAAAATTCGCAGAGGTTAATCTTTGGTTTGAAAGCAGGAAAAAAAATAAACAAACCCACATAATAGAAATCTAGTAGTGGGCATAAGAAATTCATAGTGGTTAGTATTTGATTCTTGGCAGAAAATACTTCTGTGTGTTTGTACATGAGAGAGAAGATCCAGAAAAAATTGTAAAAATGATGAATGTGATATTATTATCTAGTTGTGAGTTTTTTATTGGTTGGCTGCACCACGTCATATGCAATCACGTGGTGCAACGGTTGTAAGTAATGATTTCTCTCATCTTTCATTGCTTTGATTTTGTCCTATAAGTTTAACAAATTATTATATTCTGTTTTAAGAAAATATTAATATTATAGTTGCAAGTTATTTAAAAAATAAAATTTGAATATCACTTTTAAACATGTAAAAATATTTATTGTTTTTCTATATAAAAAGTATTTATCGTTCCGCACGGGCGAAGTTGCCTAGTTAATTATAAATTGCCACTCTAGAAAGAAAAATAAACCGAATATAATGGGCCAGACAAGAAAACATGGGACAAGTCAAAAGTCTGAGACGCCAACTTAGGGGTTGCGGCGTTCCCACGGGAAAACTTCATGCTGGCTAGTTAACTATAATTAATTGATTAAGTAAATAATATAGAATTATTATGCATAAGTTTGTCGTTTATATATTTTCATCAATCATAAATATTAGGAAAATTTTCAGTTACTTATCCAAACTTTCACCCGTTTGACAGTTACCTATCAAAACTTACATTTTTGACACTTTACGGTCTAAACTTTCACTTTCTTGACACTCGACGGTCTGAACTTTCATTCTGACCTATCTCGACCAAAAAAACGTCACTTTTCAGCCTTGTGACATCACGCTAACGTCATTAGAGGGGACAATTTTATTATTTTACATATTAGGGATTGTAGTGCAATATGTATAATTAATTCATACACCCTAAATTTTATTTTACTATACACAATGCACCACAAATATTTTAACTTTTTAACAAAAAAAACATATATTACATGTATATTACTTATGTTTAAGGGAAAGTATTTTAATATTTTTTGTTACTTCAAATATATTCAAAAAATAAAAAACTAATAAACTCTAACTCGTCTAAATATAAAGTAAATTCTTTTTGTTTACACATTTATTAGTAAATATTATCAATGTTTTTGAAGAAAATGTGTCTTCAAATGAATTATATTTTTAGAAATTAAAACTTTTCAAAAAACTTAATTAGTAATTTTTTTATCTTGATTTGTTTTGATTGAATTATTAATTAGTTGATATTTAAAACGGGAAAAAAAACCTTTCATCGCCACACTAGTGCGCCAACCAACGCTTTTTAAATACCATTAAGGCGCGCCATGAGAACTTTTTTCTTATGAAATATGTTACCAAACCACTCCTTGTTCCACGGTTAAGTACCCGCGGAACGTCCTTGATGGCCGAAAGGACATCCGGGTGTTCCTCCCAAATATTTTTAATAAGCGGTAAACATTCGGGATGACGAAACCATGCCGCCTCAACTCTAACCGGTCTTCTCCCCTCTGAACACACTTCATGGCACGCCATAATAATAGGGTGATGGTCCGAGTACACTTTTGGTAAGTGAAGGAGGTCATGATTCGAAAACAAAAAATCAAACCACGCTTTGTTGGCTAATGCGCGGTCCAACTGAGCCTGAATCACATCCCCATCGTTTTGTTTGTTCGTCCACGTGAACAGGGAACCCCGAAATCCTGTGTCCATGAATCCACAACGTTCCATAAAACCTCGAAAGAATGTGAGCCGATTGAGCGTTCGCGTGTTTCCCCCGAATTTCTTGTGCGAGTAACTGACTTCATTAAAATCTCCCATCGCTAACCATGGAAGGGCCGACCCGTTTGCAATCCTCGCCATGCTATCAAAAATGAGCACCTTCGCTGCCCGTCGCGGTTGTGCGTAGACCCCCGATAATCTCCAACGTTCCCTCAAATTTGGATTAATTATGGCGTGAATAGCTTGGTCCTCCACCGCCAAAATTTCGACGTTAACATCTATTTCGTTCCAAATCATCCACACTCCCGCTATCATGCTCGTTGTAGGAGTCAAACATAATTTGAGTATCCTAACTGAGGCACAATTCCATACGACATGTCCTCACTAACTCGTGTTTCTAGAAGAAAGACAACAGACGGTCGATGCAAGCGCACCAACTCCCAAAAATTCATCATAAAATCAATGTGACCCGCCCCTTGATAGTTCTATAAAATAATATTCATATTAACTTGATGTAAGTGGTGGAGCTCGATCGGATACTCAATCACAGATTCCCTCTATGTCGCAATCATCTGCCTGGTCTCCCAGTTGCTCGGACTTGTCACCTGCCACCAGGCCGATGTATTATCCTCTATTTGGGTGCGATAAACTGAAACCTCTATCTCCCAGAACGAGCTTGGGATTCTCGGAATATCCACCACTTGGTCCTACAAAGTGATTCGATTGATCCTCGTCGATCCTTGGAAGTCGTGTTGCCTCGTCTTCGCTTCTATAACCTCCCATTCTCCCAATAGTAAGTCGTCCCACAATTCGGCCTCCATCCTCAAGATTTCGCAAAGTCGTGTTTCTTTCCTTAGTCATGGCAATATGGTGTTCCTCATCGGCTATGACCGCAAGTTCTTGATCCATATAGCTTAATAGGGTATCGAACGTGTTAGGACTCCTACCAGTGGCATGCTTGCCTTCATTAACACCTCTATTTGTTTTGGTAACTTTCCTGTAAGGCATAGTAATCCCCCCGCTCTTAGAAGTGGATGATTGGTTGCCAAAGAAAAATTCCCTTGCGGTTGGTCTGGTAACGTTGGGTCATCATGCGGAGTGCCTCTTTGGGGTATAGTCATCGCACCTCCGATCGAAACTTCAGCTTCTGGGGTAGGATTAATCACTACCGACTCGCACTTGGACTCAAGGTGGACCATTTTACCATTCTTGAAGCACATTGTTGGTAGATTCTCGTAAACAACCTCATAAATTTATCCCTCACCCCCACCGTCATCTTAAGTGGCTTATTCGTACTGAGTTGCACACAGACTCTAGGTAATTTGCCCCTAGTTGCGTTGATAGATTTCTATCGATTTTGATGGGATCACCGATCATTCTCGCCAATCCATCCATAATTCCTTCGGATAAAAGTTCCATTGGAAGATTCAAAATTCGCACCCAAGTAATCGCGCTTTCAACCTGATCTGTTGTAGCATCAAAGTCCGGTTTCCATTTATGGATAGAGAGGAAACTCCCCGCCAGATGCCACAAGCTCTTCCGTGACTATCATCTCGCGCTTTACTAGCGTTAACCCTTTCAGGCAGTAGCACTAGTGGCCTAAATCCATGAGGTCAAACTCGTTATGCAAAGACCACATGATATCAAAACGTGTTTTCAGCGCTTCGTAGTACCACGGACTACCGAAGATCCTGATTATGAGGTTATCTTTCTACTCGTTCGGTATGCGTTCCTCTAGCTCTTCAAAGAACGTAACGTTCGAAATAGGGATTGGATCCAAGGTCTCCTGAAAGATAAGCTGTTTTTTCACCTCCACAAATGGCAATTTATCGAATTTGACGTCCCGCGAGTTATTTCGCTGCTTAGTGATTGAAGCATAGGTCGGACTACGGTTAGGGTTTGGCTGCGAAACCCTCGTCTTAGTCATGTTAACGTCCATCGGTGTGTCAATGATGGTTGCTCCTCGTTGTCTTTTCTGAGTTCTGGTTGAGAAGACAAATTCGTCCGGCAGGACGAATTTTGTCGCGGCAGGTTGGAGTTCGGTATTCACATCCGTCGGAGTCGCATGCATGTTACTTTCCGTGCTAGCTTTGTAGTAATTATTATTAAAAAGAAATATGCAGCCCACACAAACCTACCTACAATAGACTGCCATCTTCAATTGGGTGCAATTTGATTAATTAGATGTCTATGTTTTTTTTGTTTGCTTTTTTTTTTGTGTGTGTGCATATTCATACACTTTTAGTTTGATTTTATCTCACATATCACTATGCGATTTTTATGTTGGATTAATATCTCAAACATATCTGGAGAAAAGTTTAAAAATTGCAACTATACTGTTTATTATAAAAGTTAAAAGAATCTTGGGATGCTAATATTTTTTGTATTAGATGACAATCATGTCTTATTCCTAATTTGACTTGTTTCACCAGCTTCCATACATATTAGAGCTTCCATACATATTAGTGTTTCTTATACAGGAAAAATACTACACTACCTTAACTTGTGTTTTTTGTGAAACTATTTGCTTATATAACCACCTATTATAATTTTATTTTACAATGTAATTCTTTTGAAATTTACAATGTAAACCTAAATATGATGCACCTTTTAGTAATGTCTTCATTTAGACGGAAAACATATTTCCAAGGGGAAGTCCAATGCCTATTCTCGGTTTTGCAGATGATTGCTTGATCATGACGGCACACTTTGCTTCCTCCTCCAACTCCTCATATGGTTCCGCTTACTTGAGGGTCCTCGCTTAAGCTACGAAAAGTCCATAGTTCTATGGAAACTATGACTTGACATGACAAGTGCCACAAGATCCTATCTGACGAGGCTAGTTACGACAATAGTACTTCACCGCACTCATTTATTGTTTTACATGTGAATGGCACTTGATACACCCACGTTCTCTTCTAAACCGACATAAGGATGTTAATATAATCGACAGACTAATCTATCCTTCGGTACACCATGAGTGTTGATAATGCATATATTATGGGTACCCAAAAGATAAAAATATCTCGACGCTTCTAAAAGGACCAACGAGTAGGGCACCTCGACAGCAAAGCGAGACTACCTCGAAAAGAATTATCCCACAAGAAGAATATCGCCTCGTAGACATAGGTCTTGTATAGCAATACCATTATTGCATTGATTCAGATCTGAAGGCATAATAACACACTTGGAGAACTAACGCGTGTATTTATGATCTGACAATCATTATTGGCCCAATTACACTCAAACTGCAGGCAATATATTTTCAATGACAATCACTAGGTCTATCATGTACGAGGTAGCATTAAAGGGTGTTCATCCTTCAATGATAATTACAAGAGTTACACTCTTCGGCTAATTTCGTGTCATCTAGTGTTATGCGCATTCCACAAAAGGTTCTATCTAACATCACCAAATTACAAAATCGTTCCTCAAGAATGTCGAGGGCAATAGTCTACGCATTACTCTACATGGGGCCATAGGGTTCTACCACCTCGACAAACTCAATTGAACCTTCGTCCTCTAGCTTGGTTGGAGCCTCTTATCTAACCCCTCATATCTGTAGTCTGTCGAGCGGTCCCTGATGCTATGAATATTATTGGGGACCGCTCGGCAGTCCCTGATTCTATGAATATTATTGGGGACCGCTCGGCGGTCCCTGATTCTATGAATATTACTGGGGACCGCTCGGCGGTCCCTAAAAGTCCCTATATTTGTGGCGAACGCTTAGCGGTCCCTAAATCTTCCCGAGTTATTGGGGACCGCTAGGCAGTCCCTTAAACTCCCTATATCTTTGGCGACCGCGTAGCGGTCCCTAAAACTTTCCGAGGTATTGGGGACCGCCTAGCGGTCCCCAATACTTCTTGATTCTTTGGGGACCGCCCAGCGGTTCCCAGAAGTCTTTAGGGACCACCCGGCGGTCCCTAATGTTGCTGTCGCTGAAAATGCTCACCGAGACCACAAGGCACTGGCCAAAGGGTAGGGGACCAAGGGTTTTTGTGACCGCCTTTTGGTGACCGTTGGGCGGTCCCTAAAGGTCTTTAAGGACCACCTAGAGGTCTTTAGAGACCGCCCTGACGGTCCCTAAAGACCCATGAATCTTGTAGTGACCGTTCATAAAACATGCCAAAATAAAAAAAAAATGATTGTTTTTCTAACGACTATAAACGGCTACTTACGGATATTTTTCCTCTATAAATACACAAATTTCATAACACAAACTCCACACAAATCTTCACATTATTTCTCTCATCTTGCAAAATGATCTCTACGACAACAGCGATCTTGATCCTCATTTACTTTTCAATTTTTATGTTTATGCTAGTAGATGAGGACACTTCTATGTTTGTCCCTATGATATTCCTCCCTTTTATCATAATAATGTTCGAGTTCAAGATTTGGCTAGAGATGAGATAATTGCATTGTATTATTGTAATAATTGTGCTTCTATGATTATGTGTTAAATAAAATATTTTGATCTTAATTATGTTTTTCTTGGTTATGTATTTAGCTAGAAAAATGTCTAACCTTACGAGTACAGTAAATACAAATACGAATCCAGAAAAATGTAAGGTTGTGATCTATATGAGAAAATATTTAGATGAAACCTTAAAAAGGGAATATCTCGATGTTACCGATCCTCGTGAATTATGGACAAACCTATTGGAAAGATATGGCCATCAAAACGAAACCATGTTGCCAAAAGCCACCGATGATTGGAACAATTTAAAGTTTCAAGATTTTGAAACTGTAAGCGCATACAACTCCGCACTTATGGAGATTCGTTCAGATTTAATTTATTGTGGAAGAAAGCTTAATGATAGAGAAATGATAGAGAAAACACTTTCTACTTTCCATGTGTCCATGATAAATGTCCAACAATAATAATACAGATTGCTGAATATTTTAAAATATCACGATTTGCAACAAAGGTTGTTAATGGCAGAAAGTTACAATAACTTATTGATGAAAAATCATCAATTTCGTCCTTCTAGAGCACACGCATTACCTCAGGCAAATGCCATTAATTTTTCAAACACCTATGGACGAGGTAACAATGATAATGACAATCGAGATCATGGTCGTGGTTAAGGTAGAGGTGGTCATAGAGGAGGATATGGCTATAAGAAGTGGATGCAGTAAAAGAGGTGGTCGTGGTCGTGGTCGAGTAGGTTTTCACAACCCCTCGCATACCAACACCGTTTTTAAGAATAACCACCAGAACAAAGAAAAATATAAAAACTCTCAAGGTTATTGATTTAAATGTGGAATGAAATGGGCATTGGGCCAACAAATGTCGTACAACAGAACATCTTTGTAAGATGTACCAAGAAAGTTTGAAGGGTAAAAAAAAGGAAGTTACCCTTGTCGAACAAAATCCAAATAATGATTCCACCTTTATGGAGGCGACAGACTTTACTTATGACTATGATGTTCATTTGGCTTAATATGTATTTTGTGATCTTCTGGCTGAATATGCTTAGTGTGATTTATGTTTAAAGTTGTATTATCTGCTTCCTGCATTTCTATTGTGTGCTTTCAATAAAATAATTTATATTCAAATATTTACCATGTTTATTGCTATGTTTATTTTTATATTGTTTATTTGAACTGAAGCATGATATGGAGCATACTGGTGATTTCTGTCTACTTGATTGTTGTACAAATCATACAATTCTCACAAATAAGAAATATTTTACATATCTAGAACCCTCAAAATTTCAAGCCGATACAATAGGTGGTCCTATTAAATTGATTGAAGGATCTGGTAGAGCTACTTTTACTATACCAAATGGAAAAAAGTTTATCATCCATGATGCCTTATTTGCCCCAAAGTCCAGAAGGAATTTATTGAGTTTTAAAGATATATATATCGCCATGCATATGATACTGAGTCAATGACTGTGGATAACGCTAAATAAGTTTTCATTACTAAGCATATTCCAAGAAAGAAATATTTTCTTGAAAACTACCATATATCTCATCCGGGTTGCATTATACATATATTAATGAAATCGAATCAAATATGGTAGACAATGAAAATCCAGAATTATTGACTCTATGGCATGATCGACTATGTCATCCTGGTTCAACAATGATGCGAATGATAATTGAAACTACACATTGACATTCATTAAAAGCTCAATCTGAGCAACAATAGTCCATGTGAAGCATGTTTTCTTGGAAATCTAATTATAAAGCATTCACGAGTTAAAATGAAGACATAATTACCCACATTTCTTGAAAGACTTCAAGGTGATATATGTGGATCTATTCATCCATCATGTGGACCATTTTAATATTTTATGGTTTTAATTGATGCCTCAAGTCGATGGTCACATGTTTGTCTATTGTCTACTCGCAATGTGGCATTTGCGAGATTTTTGGCTCAAATAATTAAAATAAGAGCTCAATTTCCTGACTATATGATCAAGAAAGTCAGACTTCACAATGCTGGTAAATTCACATCTCAAGCTTTCAATGATTATTGTATGTCAACTGGAATTACGTGACTATATGATCAAGAAAGTCAGACTTGACAATGCTGGTAAATTCGCATCTCAAGCTTTCAATGATTATTGTATGTCAATACATAAATTTTGTAATACTTAAAGATCATAAGTTGAAAGTACAACCATTGTAGAATATATTATTGCGGACGTTTTTGTTTTGGAACTAAAGTTCAACTAAACACAAACCCTTGTACAATTTCCTTTTTTTTTAAGCACTAAAAAATTGGTTCAAGACAATAGTTTATTATTCATGGATCGTTTCTAGGACTGCACATCGGCCGGTTCGGTTCGGTTCGGTTCGGTTCACCGACCGGTCCAATGAACCGAACAAGTGCTTTTTGGCCGACCGAAACCGAACCGTAAATATTACGGTTCGGTTCGGTTTGAACCGGTCGTAACCGGTTCGGTTTTGGCCGGTTTTCGGTTTTTGTTTTTGTTTTTTTTTTTTTTTCCTGAATAAACCTACTGCTTCACTGTTGCTGCCATCTGTTTATTTTTTTTTTCGTTTTTTCCTTTACTGTTTTATAACAACTCGTAGAGCACATTAAAATAATAACTTTATATATATATATATGTATGTATCCATATATATATATATATATTATGTGTGGAATATGTATCCATATATATATATATATATTATATGGGTGGAAAGTACTAATGATTAATACATAAAAAAATATGGTTGGTTATAAATTGCTCGAGCAATGTTTTTTTTCCTGACAACTCAAATGCGTGATATTTTGTGCACGATGTATTTTTTTTTTATTTGTTCCGTCTTTTTCTTTTTTGTAAATTAAGCAAAAGAGTAATATGCATATCTTATTCATAATTTTGTTCGTATGTGTTTTCAAGATTTAATTTTTTTTTGTACAATTTTAGTTTTTTAACGAATTATTCGCTATTCAAATACAATCGAATTTCAACAAACACAATGAAATTAACTAATCAAACATTAATCTTCTTCTTTGTTTTTTTTTTGCTGCACTTTTTTTCCCTTTACAGTTTACATGCTTCTGCCCGTCTCTAATCCTTTTTTTTTATTATTATTTTTTGTTAAAGTAACATTAGAATATTAAATGGGCTGTAAAGCAGGCCTTTAAGTTTTAATCAAAACCGGCCCAAGTATTACAGGCCTTTAATTATAAATTAATTAGGCCTGTTACCCAATCTGCTGCAGCCCATTTTTAATAAAGCAGCCCATTTTCGGTTCGGTTTCGGTTTTTTCGGTTCGGTCACCGAAAAAACCGAAAACCGAAAATAAAAAAAAACCATGACCGAAACCGAACCGTACTCAAACCGGTTCGGCTTCGGTTTGACCGGTTCGGTTCGGTTTCGGTCGGTTCGGCCGAACCGACCGAAATCTGCACACCCCTAATCGTTTCCATCGGTTCTTGATTTTTTTAATTTTCTTGGCTATCGTTCTTTCAAAAAAGAATTTAATCCCCCAAAGTTCAATTATTGGATACGCGACTCTGCGTGACTACTTATAAATCGGCGCAGCAATTCTTATACATACTTTTTTTCAATTACACTAACAAAATATAGTTAAGTAAATGAAGTGGCCCACACGTGCCAACCACACACAAATTGCCCCTTATAAATAACCCTCTTTCCACCAATGTTAAAATGGTAAGGTTACAAGGAGTCAAGCAAGAATTAGTTGATGCTTTGTAGTCATTCCACAACACAAAATATTTCATATTCTATTTGCAGAGAGAACATAGTGCGACAGGGGATATTATTGCTACCAAGATTCTTGTATTATTCCAAAGTATCAGTATCACACACACAATAGTATTATAGAGTGTGTGTGTGTGTGAGAGAGAGAGAGAGAGAGAGAGAAAGAAAATGGAGGGAGAAAGTAATAATGAAATGAAGGCATCAAGATTCAAAACTATTTGTGTGTTTTGTGGGAGTAGCCAAGGAAAGAAATCAAGCTATCAAGAAGCTGCTGTTGAGCTAGGAAGAGTTTTGGTAACTATATAAAGACACACTTTTGATCATACTATGTTGTCTGTTTTTTGCACTTGGGTAGGTAAAAGTTTAATGGATTGTCAAGTATATTTGCTCAAAATTAAATATTGCCTTTATATTGGCTTAGTTGACTCTGTTCGCAGATGAACTCTTGGGGTGTTGTATTTTTTGATGGATTTTTATTGGTTAACATTTATAATGCTATCATTTTCTCATGCAAATATTTGCGTTCGAGGTCTTATTTCAGAAAGACTGTTACTTTATGATGAATTCAAATGTTTGGAGCTATTTGAGTTATGGGTTGTCTTTCTTGCACTCTGGGTTTGAAAAAGATCACATCTTTACAGTGTTTTTTTTTTTTTTTTTTGTTCTTTCCACTTTTTACTTAAATCTTTTTAAGTGAAATCTGATTATACTACATAACAAGAGCACTTAGTGTATTAGCTGCATGGTACTATGAATGCTTCTTTTGTCTCTTCCTCTCAGAGTTTCTAAAGATTGTTAATGAATTGTATGGGTCCCACTTGCAATAGTTTTTTCATATTGCTTAGGTAATGAAACTCTGGTCTAATATGTTTTTTTTTGTGTGTTTTAAGGTTTCAAAAAACATTGATTTGGTGTATGGAGGAGGCAGCATAGGCCTCATGGGTTTGGTTTCTCAGGCTGTTCATGCTGGTGGTCGCCATGTCACTGGGTATGCTTTTTCTTTCATTATAATCCTATTTCTTATTGGTCAGAGTATTCATACTTATTGTCAGAATAATGTCTAAAAATAGTAAAAGCATGGGATTATTAAATGATTGTTCTTTCTTTTGTTAATAAAATATACTCAAAACTGACTTTTGTCATGTTGTTGTCTATTGCAGTGTAATTCCCAAGACCCTTATGCCTAGAGAGGTATGTCTGCTATGGTTTAAAATGTTTTTATTTTTTATTTTGTGTATTATTACTAAACTTAAACCCCACAAAGTAGTGGTTGCATTACTTTCCTGATCTGTTTTCTCCTTGTTTTATTGTTTTCTTTTTCCCCAAAATGAAGGACCTTATGAATGTTTTTGTTAACTTTATCCATAAATGGAATACTTTGATTGCTGGTGTTTTTAGTGTTCTGTGTATATATTTTCTGTTTTTGTTCCTTTTTAGTTTCATCCCGCATATATTCTGGTCTGCAGTGGGCATTTATTAAGCCTTGTATTTGACCATATTGGCTTTTTCTGTGATTTAAATTCCTTTTTTTTTTCTTTCTAAGTGCATGTACAAACATTAAAGCTAGTTTGAATTAATTAGTCATTCATCCCTAAAATGCCATCATTGCTTTCACAGAAGATTGTCACTAACACTTAAACTAAAAAGGACTTTCATTTGGTTCAACTTACTATTATGCAGCTTTAATCAGCATTTGATTTATGGTTTTTGCAGTTAACTGGTGAAACAGTAGGGGAAGTGAAGGCAGTAGCTGATATGCATGAAAGAAAAGCAGAGATGGCTAGGCATTCAGATGCTTTTATTGCATTACCAGGTTAGTATAAGAGGCCCTGTTGGGAATTTTGCAAAATCTCTCATTTTTATATAAATCAGATCATACCATAAATTGTACTATTCATTCCTTCTATTTTATGGCACAAGAGAAATCATTACTGAAAGGCTTGTAGAGGAGCATGCTTGTCATTCACTAAATAGTGGGAGCAATAAGTAGTATTATTGGGATGTGTAAAAGAAATGAGACCAACTATAGGTCTCCACATATGAAACAAAAAACAAGCATGTTTTTTATCATTGTTTTTAGGCTATCATACTGTTTTTTTTTATTTTGTTCTGACTGTGCATTACTTTAGTTAATGACTTGATTGAAGATAAAAAGAAGGGATGCTATCCTCATATCTAAGCATGATATGAAAAGATAGTTTGTACATTAAATGGGGTCCAAAAATATCTAGTGGATGTCAATTGATATGAAATTTATCAAGTCTCTCTCAATGCATACAGGTGGTTATGGAACTTTGGAGGAATTGCTTGAGGTGATAACATGGGCTCAGCTCGGCATCCATGACAAGCCGGTAAGTTTGCGTTTGTGTTTGCATATAAACCACAAAAACTGCCATATCCCAATACCAAATGAATAAGGATGACATGCATTTGCAGGTCGGTTTGCTGAATGTGGCCGGATACTACAACTCATTGTTGTCATTCATTGACAAAGCAGTAGCGGAAGGCTTCATTAGCCCGAATGCGCGTCACATAATAGTGTCTGCACCAACAGCAAAAGAGCTGGTAAAGAAGTTGGAGGTAATTGACATTAGTATTAATTGAACAGTATGGAAATTCATGAGCCTCATTTGTTTAATCTGTGTGATTCGTAGGATTACGTGCCTCGCCATGAAAGAGTAGCTTCAAAACAGAGCTGGGAGATGGAACAGCTCGGCTACTCGACAGAGTACACGATTTCTAGGTGATAGGTTGATTTGCATCATAGAAGAGTTCATTGGATACTCCCGGAACTGGAATGGAAATATTCGAGGTTTTGTTGTTGAAAATGACTTCGGTGAATGTCAAGCCTATCTATTTTCCCTTCCCAAGTAAATTCAAGCTCGAAAAGTTGTTAGTCTGTAGCTTCTAAACGCGCTTTGTTATTCCAAGTAATGGCAATTCACTTTATTGTTGTTTCCTTGCATTTGTTTTGCAAAGTGAGTATAATTTATTTGGTGAGTATATATCGTTATCTTGTTGAGAGATTCTTTTCCCATTTGAACGAATTGCTGAAAGGAGTAAATCTCATTAACGTTGTATACCATCGTAAGATAGATACAGTCATACATACATACAACAGTCCGAGAATTCAAAATTCCGTAGTTGTGAGAACACAAACAAAAGGCATGCCAGAGCTAGATTTTCCTTTCATTGCTTGAAAAGCATGGGATACGCGTTACATATGGTGCAATGCTTGCTTGCTTTGGAAGGACTGATATGTTATATCATGTATATATTAGGGAGTCCGCTCCTCCGGATTCACTTACCTAGTTTAAGGGATTGTCCTTATCTTTTTTGTATCTTGTTATTCTTTAGATAGGATACTACTTCCTTACATTGTGGAAGACTTCTTGTATTTAACGTTGTACTCTTGTATTCTTAGTTACTCAAAGAAATATATTACACATTTAAATATTTACATGGTATCATCCTAATTACGTGATTTCACGATTTTCCTACGATTCGACCTAATATTTCCTCTCTTTGTGCACCGCTGACTCTTTCGCCGACTTCGAAAACACGCACGGTGACCAAGCCGCCGTCCAACTACCCCGCCCTCACGGCACCCACAACCCTCATCCCTGTTACGGCCCATCACCACTTTCCGCTCAAACTCATGACCACCAATTATTTATCGTGGCGTTTGGAGGTGGTGTCACAACTCAACAACCTCAATTTGCTCGGTTACCTTTAGGGCACTAACCGTTGCCCCGATACGTCCAACCACGAGGCTTATTCCCTCTGGTTTCAACAGGGCTCGCTCCTCCTTGGAGCCCTTGTTGGTGGGATTTCGAATGATCTACTTTCACTTATCACCTCTGCCACCACTTCCGCTGCCACCACTTCCGTCGATGCATGGGTTAATCTCATGCAAAACTTCGCTCACCCCGATCGCACCTGAGTTATGGCACTCAAAGACGCCCTCAACTTCGCCTCTTTAGGCTCCCATTCTGTCACGAAATTTCTCATGGATATCAAGGCAAAAGTTGACGAAATCGCTATGATTGACCGACCGCTGCATGAGGATGATATCACCCTTTATGTCCTCAATGGTATTGGCGCAGCATACTGTGACATTGCAACCACCATCCGTCTACGCGTGCAACCGCTCTCCTTCATGGAGCTCCACAGTGTCCTTGTGTCTCATGAGGCCTATCTTCGTCTACTTGACAAAGAGACATCGTCTCTCATTGTCACCGCTAACACGGCGTCTCATCAGCCACCGCACAACAATTACGAGTCTTACAACAATTCCCACAACCGCGGATAGCCGCAGTACTGCGGTCAGCCTCAAAACCGTGGCCGTCAATCTCGTAACTGTGATAGAGGTAACCCTAATCAGTCATCTCGTTCATCGAACTCACATTTCAATAATTATCAATGCCTGATTTGAAGTCGTTATTGGCATACAGCCCCGCGCTGTTACAATCTTAGTTCCATCTTGCCTACGGCCAACACTGTGCGCACCTTGACTAACTCTCAGTCGCGCCTCGACCAAGGTTCTTGGTTAGTTGACACCTGCGCGTCGCACACGATCACCAACGACATCAACAACCTTACCTTTCACTCTGAATATGATGGGACGGACGAGGTTCAGATTGCGGATGGTCATGGTATAAAAACTACGCACATTGGTTCCTCAAAGTTATGTTTTCCCTCTTGCACGTTCTTGCTACCTCATGTTTTGCATGTTCCGGAATCCAAACACAACTTATTATCTGTCCACCAATTTACACGGGAAAACAATGTTTCTATGGAGTTCTTTGTTGACTATTTTCTTGTTAAGGATCAACCTTCGAGGGCACATCTGGCGAAGGAACTTGCAGTAATGGCATCTACCACATTCGGCCACCTTCCTACTATATGTAGTCGGCCGTCTGCCTTGCCACTTTAGGAGTTTGCACGTCGCCATCTATATGGCACTCACGTCTTGGTCATCCCGCCTCCAAGACGATTTTATCTTTAATTTCCACTTTTAAATTACCTATTGACAATAAGTCATCTGCGAAGGATATGTTTTGTGATTCTTGCCTCACTAGAAAGTCTCACCGTTTACCATTTGATAACTCTTCTTTGATTGCTTTGCATCATTTACATTACATTTATGCGGACGTTTGCGGGCCTACCGAATTATCTCTTGATGGGTTTCGTTACTACGTCATTTTTGTGGACTTATTTACTCGTTATTACTGGGTTTTTGTGTTGGTGGCTAAATTTCAAGTTCTCGATGTTTTTACTCACTTCAAACCTTTGGTGGAAAAACAATTTTCACAACAAATCAAGAATTTTTTCAGTGATAACGGGGGGAGTTCGTCTCTTTTAAGAAATTTTGTGCACAAAATGGTATAAGTTGGCTTACAACGGCACCTCACACACCCCAACAGAATGGACTTTCTGAACGTAGACATCGGTTGAGACTGGGCGTACCTTCTTACATCATGCTAGACAACCTAACACCTTTTTGCCTTTTGCACTTCAAATTGTTGTCTATCTTATAAACAGGGTGCCCAGTTCCGCTATTGGCAATGACTCGCCGTTTCACAAGCTCTTTGGTGTTGTTCCTAACTATCTCAAGTTACATGTCTTTGGGTGTCTATGCTATCCTTGGCTTCGTTATGAGCCCGGAAAATTATCCTTTCCATCTGGACCGTGCAATTTTCTTGGTTATTCGACCTCGCAAAGTGCTTATAAGTGTTGGGATCTGACCACTCAACGACTCTTTATTTAACGGCATGTTCGGTTCTGTGAGCAGATTATTCCATTTGGGATCCCTTCTCCACTTACGGCCCGACCCGCACCTCGGCCCTTATCTCCTACCGGTCCGCTACCCATGGGCCCACTTTCGGCCCAACTCGCGGTCTCTACACGTTGTGTTCCTAATGTTGGGTTCAATGTTGGGGCAACATTGCAACTAGAAGCTTTGCCACCAGTTTCTGCACCTTCTGTTCCCAATGTTGGGTCGATGTTGGGGTAACCTTGCAACCAGACTCCTGTGGCACCAGTTTTTGCACCTTCTGTTCCCAATGTTGGGTCGATGTTGAGGCAACATTACAACCAGAACCCTGTTCTTCACACTGCGGCCCAACCCGCGTGCCTCATGGCCTCGGATGCGGCCCAACTCCTGGCCTTGGATGCGGTCCACTCGGGTCCACCTGACGACCAAGTCCAAGAACAACATCTATACGCCTAAGGTTCTTAACTTAGCCATATAGCATCCTATTGTGCCGATTATTGAACCCACCAGTCCGACCGCCGCCTTAAAGGATCTCGATGGGCGTCATGCCATGACCGAGGAGATTAATGCTCTTTTGAAACACGGTAGTTGGGACTTAGTTACACCCACATCACGCCGCTAATACTGTGGGTTACAAATGGGTTTTTCGGGTGAAGCGCAAACCCGATGGCTCGTTATAAGGCTCGCCTCGTGGCTAAGGGGTTCCACCAATGCCCCAACCTCGATTATTTGGAAACTTTCAGTCATGTGGTCAAACCGGTCACCATTCGCCTCATTCTCTCCTTCGCTGTCACGAAATCTTGGCCTATTCGCCAATTGGACGTTAGTAATGCTTTCCTCCATGGCAATCTAAGTGAGGAAGCCTTTATATAATAACCCCTCGGTTTTGTGGATGTGTCCCGCCCATCTCATGTTTTTCGCCTTCGCAAGTCGATCTACGGCCTCAAACAATTAAGAACGTGCTTGGTTTTACGCGCTCTGAGTGCGCTTGTCTAGCTTGGGTTCACCCAATCCCGTTCAGATTGCTCCTTATTCATCTATCGACGTGGTTCAACGGTACTCTTTTTACTCGTTTATGTGGACGGCATCATCTTTATGGGCATTGATCATTCTCTTATTACCTCGTTTAGTACTCGGATCCAATCCTCCTTCACCGTCAAAGATGTTGGCATGCTCTCTTGCTTTTTTGGTATTGAAGCCCTACCGTGTAAGGGAGGTCTCTTACTTTCCAACACAAGTATGTCCATGATCTTCTCATTCGACATCATATAGAAGGAGGCGAAACCGTTTCCACACCTATGGCCACCAACGCCATTGCTTCGTTTCAATCCTCGTCTTCGGATTGCGATCCGCATATCTATCGTCAAGCCATTGGGGAGCTACAATATCTTGCTCTCACCAGACCCGACATCGCCTTCACCGTGAACTGCCTTGCTCGGTTCGTATCATCTCCCATGGACAATCGATAGGCTGGGGTTAAACGGGTCCTTCGTTATCTTAAGGGCACTATCACCCACGGTCTCTTACTTCGACGGAACTCTCCCCTCACAATTCGTGGATAATTCGACACTGATTGGGCCAAGAATCCCACAGATCGCTCGTCCACGACTGCTTTCGTAATCTTCCTTGGTCATAACCCCGTCTCGTGGAGCTCTCGCAAACAAAGCGTTGTTGCTAGGTCCTCCACTGAAGCTGAATACCGAGCCTTGGCCACAGCTGCTTCCGAGATGCGTTGGATCCAAAACCTTCTCACGGAGCTTCATGTCTCGCTCAACTCTCTTCCGACTATCTTTTGTGACAACATTGGCACGACTCACTTGTCTCTTCATTCGGTCATGCACTCCCACGTGAACCGCATTGCCATCGACATTCACTTTGTTCGTGATGTTGTGTCAAAAGGTCTCTTTCGTGTCTCGCATATTAGCACTCATGACCAGCTCGCGGATATCCGTACTAAAGCTCTTCACCGCTCTCGATTTCATCTTCTTCGATCCAAAATTGCCTTAGTCGATAGAACAACAATTTTGAGGGGGCGTATTAGGGAATCCGCTCCTCCAGATTCACTTACCTAGTTTAAGGGATTGTCTTTATCTTTTTTTTTCTCTTGTTATTCTTTAGATATTTCTACTTCCTTATATTGTGGAAGACTTCTTGTATATAACATTGTATTCTTGTATTCTTAATTACTCAAGAAATATATAACACATTTAAATCTTTACAGTATATATCTATATATATATATATATATATACATAGGGGAGCAAAGAATACTTTCTCAAGTAGACATAGCACATGTAAGTTTGATGACAACCCTTCTCTCGAGAAAGAATTGATTGTCGTCTCGTCTCCTAGATTCATTTCTGCTCAATATGATAGCAGATCCAAAATGCACGACTGATGGGCAAATGAAAAAAGTCATTATTTCCACTTCCAGTGATGAATTGTCAATATATGTATTTAGTCCTTGCATAAAGTTCAAATACATCTTTATGCGATGGTGACTTAGATAGACTTTGTTGTTGGGTGATGAGCTATGGTGCGTAACAGTAGTTCAATATAATGGATGTCTCCATCACAGTCCATCATTCAAAGTATGATCAACGTGAATGTCTAAAATTATTTCCGACTGAGGAAGAGAGGTGGTCGGGACCTTGTCCTGCTAATGAGTGTCTAACAATATTTGTGACTGAGGAGGAGACGTGGTCGGGACCTTGTCCTGCTAATGAGCAAATGGTTAGGATTACAAAAGAGAACTGAGAAGCAGGATTGATGGACCAAGTGTGCGTGACTGCGTGCCACTATCATCATTAAGAAAGGACATATGAGGGACCATACATGTTGCTAGCATGATTCAAATCAAGTACTCTTAATGTGCTGTGTGCTTTTTAAGGAACCCCATCAGACGAACATATTGGTCCGAGCCCATAAAAGACTTGTTAGTGCAAGCTGGTGCTGGCCGCTGGGAAGATTCAAGACGAAGAAAAGGATATTCTTTCAAATTCAATGATGGTAGTAGAGCTGCAACATCATGGAGTATGACAAGAGCTGAGAAGTGGGCATGTGGCCCTTAATTTGCAACATCACATGGATCTTGAAGCTTCTGATTTGAACCTCAGGAGTTTGATGTAAATGACAGCAGAAAAGACTGAGGGAAAGAGGTAAGTTTGGCACCCACAATGTCTTTTATGTCCTGAACAATAACCCTACCCAATTTTTTTGTGCTTGAAAAGTAATCATCTTTGTTTCTGGTTTGCACTTTTAATCTGCAAAGTCATCTGAAAGAGTTTGCTTTGCTATCACAAATGGTGTCTAACCACTTCATTGTCCAAAAACTGCAAAGCTTAAAATTAAGATTGGAGTCTGCCTTGTTGCGAAAATCAGCCCGTTGTGTTAAGTCTCTTTAGCATGTGTAATGTGATCTTTTAAGTCGTCGATCTCCTGTGTCTTTACGTAGTACAAACTGTTTCGGAGTTTAAAATACTGTCTTATTATTTTTCCAGAGAAGTTTTTATTTTTCCAGAGAAGTTTCTCCGTAAATCTCGACTTCCAATGAATCACTTAGAATATGGAGAACTGAGAATTTAACTTGTTGATGTTAGTTACATTGATGCGTAATACCTGAAATTATTTAAAACCTGTAAAGAGAAAACCAACGTGGAAGATATCGCTGCCAAAAGCACAATTCTAAGCTTATTACAAACTTCATAAGAGAGTGAGAAACTCTCACCATGAAGTGAATATAGTTTCTCCTTGGCCAAAGAAATCTCAGTCTTAATAGCTTCAGGTTAGAACAGAAGAAAAAGATTTATGACACAGAACCGCAATCTGACTAATCAAATGTCAATAACATATAACAATAAAAAGAACAGAAGGAAAAAAGCCAAATAGCTGTGCATGATCTCATCCAGTAAACCTCTTTAACATCCCAACTCCTCATTTTCATGATCCTGATTCCTGCTCACCTCATTTCCACGACGTTTATCACCATTCGCGGCCGCTGCCTGCATCTTAGCATTAATATTCTTTGACGACTTCGAATTACAGTGATTGGATTTCCTCCTGCAGAATATGTTCCAAATCCTCTTTGTCTTAACCAGCTTGTGAAACTCTTCTTTCATGCTCTCACACTCCTTTTCCAGCTCAGAAACTCGTTCCCTCATATCTTCCATGCCTGTTCTTCCGTCCAGAGAGTTGTGCCTCTGGTGGCAGCCGTCGTTCTTGGACAGTGCAAGAACCGACGAATTAGGATTCTGAGAGTGGTCGAGATTGTCGGAAACAAAGAACCAACCAGAGATTGATGTTCTTAGTCGAAGCTGTTCAAAGAATAAGACTTGCACTATTACTCTTAGGGGCAGCCTCTCATTTTGTGCAGCATGAGTGCTTGCCTCCAATGAAAGCTTTTGGCAGTTCATGAGTCTACAGAGTTGCTCGCGCTCACTATCTGTCAGCCAAGGATGCGCCTGTCGTTTAGAAAAATAATTGTGAGGTGTTTATGCTGAGAAACGGCAAGGATTGAAGAAAGTATGCAAGTTACCTTCAGATATATATCAATTGCACGATAAATTCCATCAGCAAGCGGCCTGGCATAGTCAGGAACTGCAGCAGCGAGTGACTGGAACTTTGGGAACTTCAAATTAACATCTGCTGCCACATCAGCAAGATATGAATCCACCAGATTAGCCACCATTGTTATCGAAGTCAATGAATGTGTCCCGTCCATTAACTGACTTTCTTCGACAATGCAAGGAGAAGCAGCAGCTGAAGCTTGATCCATCGACATAAAATGATCCAGAATCCTCTGAAAGCAGTCAATATCATATAAAGTCTCAACAGAATAGCCCATATTTGGTACTAAAAGATCTTCTAATGAAGCTTGATCAAGTTGATATCCGACCCTTCTCTCCAAATTCTCTCTACACGAAGGACTTGTCTGCAAAACCATAGCAGTTCTGAGCAGCCTTAGGAGGAACCTTGTATGAATAACTCCTTTCTGTGTAGGAAGTAACTCTACTATCTCCTCCAGAAGTGCCCTTTGGTCTGCCTCGGAAGGAATTGAAATCGTTGAAGCCGAATTCAAGTTTTTGAAGCTTGATTGTCGATTCATCTGGGGTATGTATTTTTTTGCATAGAACACTAATGCACCAGATACATTCTCAGCTCGCATGCCTCCTGCTTCAACAGCCTGGATCAACCGTTTGTATAGAGGTAAACTCAAAAACGACACATCCTCGTACCACCAATCATCGGTCATGGGCTGTGGCTTTGTTGAAGTACATATCCCGTTCCAGAAGACAGTACCTGACGGTCTAGCAGGTTCATTGCACCCGGACACAGGCCAGTTAAACAACTTAGGATCAGCACAAGCCTTAGTTGCCAGAGATTGTATGCATCTTGACACAATGTGAAGCTCCTCTGCGTGGGGTAGAACTTCTTCACAGGTTTCCAGCGCTTTTATCGTATCTGTCCAATTGCCGAATACTTCGTTCAGAAAAGCCTCGGTTTGTGCAATCAGATTTCCCTCCCCGTATTCCTCGGTCATTTGCAGGTACTCAGCAGCACATTTGAGACACACTACGTTCATTGAGGTGAGCTCTATTTTCGCACCGTAGCAAAATTTGGCAACTAGTTCGAAAGACTTAGCTCCACCGGGTAATTGACTAAGTTGTAGAATGCATGGAGATTCATTGTTACTTGGTAGTTCTCCGATAAGTTTTTCCAGATATTCACTCCTCGAAATCAAAGGAAACTGTAAGATGTGATCCGAGAATTATTAGCACGGAAACTGAAATTGTGCTAAAATGAAACAAACACCTATAGTACTAAACCATGGTGCCCACCTTGTGAAGATGAAAGGACATTTCTCCAATTTCAATTGAGACATCACTTTGGAGACCAGATGTGCAATGCCTGAGAAATTCACACGACATGCGAATTTATTCAAAATTTGTACATGTGAAGTTAATTGTAAGAGTTTAAAATAGGTGGTGTCCATAAAGATTATTACTCTATTACAGCGCATATATGCCACAAAACTACAAGCAGAGTCTTAAAGATCTTCAATCACATAAAAAGTGAGAGTAAGTCATTAACATGTGCTCCAACAAAAATATTTTGTTTGCCTATCATCCAACATATATACCCTCCTTAAGGAAAAAAGAAAAAAGAAAATAGCCCCTGAATATTGCATGAAGAACTATGAACAGTAATAATACAATCAGTACCAATTAGAAATTAAAGCAGATAGTACCAAACTCTTAACAAGATTTAGGCTATACAGCTCAAACGTATAAAATCAAGAAATAGTTGATGAAATATCAACAATGGCAAATATAAGTTCAATTTATATAAACAAACTAGTGAATCAAAAACACATTATGGGTTTGAAAGATTGTTACCAAGTTTGGCCTTCGCGATGAAATGCTTCAGATTTTGAGCCAAGTCTCATGAATGCCATGTATCAAAATCTCTTTCCCTTTTTTTTTTTTTCAAGAAGAAATGAGTTAAGAGTGTGAAGTGAAGGGTGAAGTAATTAGAAATAAAGAGTGGAAAAAGGGTTTTAGTTTTTATGGAGCTGAATGTTTCTTCACATTGGGAGTGTGTGCGAGTCTAAAGGGAGAAGTGATCAACAAAGAGAAAGTTAAACAAATGTCGTCTTCTCCTTTACTTCCTCCCTCCCTCTCTCTCTTGTTCTGTTTTGTTAAGAAGATTCAGTCTTTTTCTATTTATATTCGCGCCTCAATATAATCTTTCCTGCCAAAAACGGTTATACTTACGCGCGACCAAATCATATTCGATAATGAAATATGGAAATTGCAGTAAATTAAATTATTAATCCAGGAGCATGATCTCTAGCTAAAAAAAAAATATATATATATATATATATATGTTTCATTGAGACTCAATCAGTTAATCTTATGGTAAAAAAAAAAAATTGAAGAAAGCGGAATTTCCAATAAATAAAAGAGCAACCCTTGTTCATTATGTTTTTTCGCGCGGTGTACCTTAGACGTGGTAGTTTAGCTACTCATAATTTTAAGTTCGTCACTTCAACGTTTTAGCTAATAATCATAAGTATTGGTGTTTTTTTAGACATATTAGAGCACTACAAGAATTAACCATTTTTCCTGACCGGAATCCGATCGGGAAAATTTCCGACCGCTGCTGACCGGATCCTGGTCGGGAATAACATTCCCGACCAGGATCCGGTCGGTAACTTAAAGAAAAAAAGATCCCGATCGGCTCCCGGCCGAAATTCGGTCAGGCCCTTTGGCGGGAAAACTCACGCCAAAGGGTGCAACCTTAGCCATTCACTCGGCGCAGCTGGGCCGAGTAGTCCCGACCGCATTGCGGTCGAGAATAAGGTTATTCCTGACCGCAGTGCGGTTGGGATTGAGGGAGGTATTTTTATAAATACCTCATTCCTCCTCATTTCTCACACAAACAAATTACCTCTCCCCTCAATATTTTCGACCGCCCCTCCTCTTTTTCCGACCGCATTTGAGTAGCAACTCCGAATCCGATTAGTTTTTTCATCTTTTCTCGTTTTTTATGTTGTTTTTATTGTTTTAATAATTATTTTATATGTTTAATTGTTAGATATTGTAGAAATTGTTAGGCTTTAATTAGGAAATGCCTTTAGAAATTGTTAGGCTTTAGAAAATGTTAGAGTTTAATAATTATTTATGCCTTTAGGAAATGTTAGTCTTTAAGCTTTATTTATGTATTTAGGGATTCATGATGCTTTTAGGGATTCATGTATTATGCCTTTAGGAAATTAGAATTCATGATGCTTTTAGGGAATTACTATAAAGTAGAAATGATTATATTTTTAGAATATCTACTTGGAATTTATGTTTTTAGGTACTATTGAAATATTTATATGTTTTTTTAGGTAATATTAGTTATCTTAGCATTGTTTTATTTTATATGATTTTTATATGTGTTAATTTAGTTATTATGGCGTTAATTTTATGAAATGTTAATAGATATCTTAGAAATAATAGTTTTTATAACATAGTTCATGCCTTTAGGAAAACTATATAACTTAGTAATGATTAAATTTAGGTCATCTATAATTCTATATAATTAGAAATATTCTAACTTAGATGCTTTTACTTAGTACATTGCACTTTAGTCGACGACATGTCAGGCGATCCTCCACGCTCATCTCGTGATACCGGCCATGGCCATCCCTCCAAGAGAGGGCGCAGTGGTCCACCGAGTGCCGCAGGGCCTAGTGCTCCATCGAGATTAGGTCCTCGTCTTTGAATTGTGCATTCTAGCGCTACACCACCTGATGTTGTCGATGCCCCTGCTATCGATCCTGTCGAGTCCCCTTCTACTTCCCAGCCACCTAGGCGTACAACTGGATCGAGCAGCGGTACTCCACCAAATCGAGTAGTACCACATTGACTATATAATGATCACGCAACATCGACGCCACCTACGTCACCTGGATCGAGACGTAGGGCACCTAGACTACCATCTACGGATTCTACAGTTGTGGGTCCCAGCACTTCTTCCTCGATAGACGTCGCCGGTGCAGGATCATCTACAGCGACGCAGCAATGACTGGGCCGAGGCATATCCAGAGGCGATCAGGTTCCGTCTAACAGTAGAGCCCGCCCTAGAGTTGTTTTGGATGAGTACAGCGTATTTTTGAAGAGGCGCAAGATATCGACGACGATTATCGAGATTATCAAGTCATTTATGAAGACGTGTGATCCTTCATACACTGAGGTCGATGATATAGTCAAGGGTCAGATGTAGACTAAGTTTAAGGTGAGATTTCAGAACACACATATATATACATAGTAAGATTTTTATTTAACAAAACCTTATTTAAAAACATGTTAATTAATTGCAGAAAACATACAACATTGGTCCGGAGGAGTTGGGTCTGGCACGTACGGCCTACGAGGCTAAGGCCAAGAAGAGTTACAAGGAGATAGTGTACAATGCGAAGAAGAACTACTATACGAGGAAGGATGATCCGAAGTGGGCGGGGCGTCCGAAGACTGGGTTGATGAACGACAAGTTGGAGGCTGAGTTTGTGAAGCATTAGGAGTCTAAGGGCCATCTGGACAAATTAAAAACAGGAAAGAAGAAGGACACGAGTCACACCCTGATCGTCCTTCACGAGGGACGCATGCTAGTAGGTATCGTAGCTACACGGAGATCCAGTGTAGGATGGTATGTCTTATTAAATCCGATTCTATACGACTAACTTTTTTCTTAAATTTAAATAGTTTAACAATAATTTTTTGTCGATATGAAGGCGCGTTCGAGTACTCCAGAGGCCCCTGCTCCTCGGCATGATGAGATGTATCGATATCAGCATACACATTTTCCCAAAGATCTGCCAGATTGAGTTCGACGTCGCCGCGTTTGGCTAGACCCCGTGTATAGGGTTAGCTACACAAGTATTTAACTTGTAAAGTATTTTTTGATTACTATATTAACATATACATTATTAATAATGTACTAACTATTGTATCAAAATGAACAGGATGCCTACATAGGCTTGATGATCGAGAGGTACACGGTGGATCGTACTGGCTAGCCCTTCATAGATCAGGAGTTGTGGAGTCGGGCGTCTGGCGGAGTGAAGAAGGGGAAGGTTTCGGGCCTCCCTTCTGAGGCACGTCACGATCAGTTTGGTTTCAAGACGAAGAAGGTGCCCGACCAGACACAGGCCTACGCGAGGGCCTTGGAGGGGGAGAACCTCCGTCTTCAGACTGCTACTGATCGGAGGGTCAACGTCCTCTTGGATCACATAGAGCACTTGACCCAGCACATCACCGAGGCAACATGTACTCCTCCATCTCCACCCCTTCCTACTGGATTCATGTCCTCCGCTCGTCGAGCCTACCAGGGTACCGTGCCGACACCCCAGTTCCCGCCATCGCCCCCTCGTAATCCATTTACCCCTACTAATTCGGATGCTATGATGTATGATCCTGAGTACGAGGATGGTGATCAAGACGCTAATGATGACGTCGGAGGTGGTTATACTGCCGATCTTGGTGTTGATGGTGACGCGGGTGGTGGAGCCTCTAGAGATGATACATTTGGCTTTCAGGATGAGGACTACGAGGATTAGTAGTTTAGTTGTTCGTTTTTTTAAGTATTTATGTAATCTAAACTGGGTTAGTTGTTTAAACTTTTTAAGTAGTAGTTTAAACTGTGTTAGTTGTTTGTAATTATGTAATTCGTTAGATGCTTGGACAAACTCGCTTATGTTTATGTAAAGGGTTGTTTTATGTAAATGGTTGTTTTGTTGTTACTTATATATCTGTGATACAGTGTTATGTCCAAATTACATATATATGAGATGCAACTATAAAAAAAGTCCAACACGAATCCAAACTATAATATGAAATTAAATAGCGTGAATCCAAATTTATTGTACAATACAAATCGACCACTAAACTATAACCGCACGTTATTCATACATACCATCCTCGGACTCTGAGTCAATCATTAACTCTTCATCTTCCTCTTCCTCATTGTCCTCTTCATCCTCGTTGCCTTCCTCTGCCTCATCCTCGTGTCTTCTCTCGTCAACCATGTCAAATCCCTCGTCGGCCAATTGGATATTCATATTGAATGATGAAAGGTCTACACATAAGTTAAACCCTTCAGATGCATTCTCCTGTAGTACTTAGTTCGGCATCCCCGCGTCGACATCGTTTGATCTGGCAACTGATGACATATCGATTATGTATCTGGCAGGAATACTGGATATGGCCAACCTACCTCTCTTTCCCGGTCGTCCCGTCGTCTTTTTTGGATAGGGCACATAGTACACATGTTTTGCTTGGTTAGCAAATACAAACGGTTCATTAGTGCCGAAGGTACGCCTCGAGTCGATGTCAACCAACTTTTACGTTGAATGCTCTTGCGTACCTGCGTTTATATCATACCAAACACATTTGAACAAGACTATGTACAGGGGTCTAATTATGCCCCAATATTCCACCTGTATTATGTCTTTCAACGTTCCATAGAAGTTGGTAGCATTGGATCCTCCCATGTCTCCCTTCACATAAACACCGCTATAGTCACTCTTCTTGGGGCCCAACGTCATGTCGGTGTGAAATCTGAACCCATTCAGAATGTATCTCTCGTAGGTTGCCACTGTATTAGTCGGACCTGTAACTAAAGGATCTATCCGTACATCGCTCTCGTATTTTCCACATGAGTACGTCTGCTTGAACCATGCTACGTACTATCGGTTTCTCTTGGATTATATCTCCATTGGACTGAGTCCACCGCACTCCTCTTCTTCAAACAACTTGTATAGGAAAATTTTCATAAGTTAGTATTCTACTTATCTTTAAAGTGTTTAATCATTTCGTTATTACAAATAATTAACAACAACTAACTCGACCCATTCGTCAAGCTCTTCACAGTTTAGAAGTGTGTAAAGCTCTATTTGCTCTATTTCATCGGAAGTCAAGTATCATATGTTGTTTAGTGGCCCTATTGGCGCCCCTTTCTTGTGAAATATTCTAAGCTCATCATCTCTCTCCGTGCTATATAGCGTCTCGTTCCTGTTGAGTTGTTTATATTTAGCTTGAATAGAGACATCCAAATATTGAGAACACATATTGGACAGCTCTGCAAGTAGTATGTATTGGCTATGGATCCTTCCACCCTCGCCTTATTCAGTATTGAACCCTTCATGTCGAACATTCGCCCAATACATAGAAATGAATGATTAGGCAAAGAATCAATAATTATGGTAGATAATGGTTTTAAAAATATAAAATCGTACCTCTCGAATGGATACATCCATCTATAATGGAATGGACCTCCAACTCTAGCCTCGTACGGTGGTTGTATGGCTAAGTGCTCCATAGAGTCAAAAAATGAAGGAGGAAATATCATTTCCATCTTGCACATGGTAACAATAAATGATTCCTCCAATCGCTCCATATCCTCGGCTGAAACCTCTAAGGCACAAATCACCTTGAAAAAAAGGCTAATATCTGCCAAGGTCCCCCAAATCTCAGGTTTCAAGAAGTCACGAAAGGCAATCGGGATCAATCTTTGCATGAAGATGTAACAATGATGACTCTTCATACCATACAATTTTCCTTGTTGTCTTTAAACACATCGTCCCAAGTCCGAGGCATATCCATCAGGAAACTTCAGTTCTGTCAGCCAATCAAGCACCATGTTCTTTTGCTCTCTCGTAAGACAATATTTAGCCTTTGGCTTTATATACTCACTTCCTCTACCAGTGGGAACTAAGAAAAATTCTTTACGGTTGGTCAACAACTTAAGATCATGCTTCAACTTAATGTTGTCCATCGACTTAGCATCGTCCAACACCGTTTTGATGATGTTCTCAAAAAAGTTCTTCTCACAATGCATGACATCTAGATTGTGGCGAATCAAGTTTGTGGACCAGTAAGGTAGTTCCCAAAAGATGCTTCGACGACACCAATTGTGTGTTGTATTAAAACCCGGAAGCTTTGTGGAGTTTGGCCCAAATCCAACCGATCGTAGCCTATCCACAATTGCCTTCATCTCTGCTCATGTCTTCCTTCGAATAGGCGCTGCAAGTATCTCTTTACCCTTGTAGAAATCCTTCTTGTTGTACCTCCATTCATTATGCTCTGGTAGAAACCGACGATGACAATCGAACCATGAGGCTTTTCCACCGTGCTTAAGTGTAAAAGAATATGTCTCACCCATGCAATAAGGACACGCTAGCTTCCCATGCGTGCTCCACTGGGACAACATCACGTAAGCAGGAAAATCGCTTATAGTCCACATTAGAGACACTCGCATTTAGAAGTTTTCCTTTCGTGAGCTGTCATATGTCCACAAACCATTACTCCACAAATTATTCAACTCATCAATCAACGGTCTCAGCAAAACATCCAAGTTCTTCCCGGGACTCTTTGGACCGGGAATAATAAGGTTGAGAAAAATAAACTCCGGTCGCATGCATATATCAGACGGCGGGTTATAAGGGGTTACAAACACGGGCCAACACGAGTAGTTCTTCTCAGATTGCCCAAATGGTGTGAACCCATCCGTACATAGTCTGAGTCGGACATTTCCAAACTCTGCTGCAAAGTTCGGATATGCACGATAAAGATGTCTTCACGCCTCTCCTGCAGCTGGGTGAATCATTCTATCAGTTGACTGTCAACACTTCAAATGCTAAGTCATATGTCTTGAAGTGCCTATAGTATAGAACAGCCTCTGTCACAATTTCTTCCTTGCGACCATGGACTTTCTACCGGCCTCGAACCTATCGGTCTTGCATATCGGACACGATGTGAGATCCTTGTTGGCATTCTCACCGTAGTACAAGAACAAAAATTCCAACATATGTCGATCTTTTTGTAATCTAAACCCGAACTCGCGAGCATCTTATTCATGCCCGGAACCGTATTAGGTAACATTTTCTCAATCTCTGGGTCCATAAGATCTTTAGACAACCTTAAGTACTTTTTGCAAGCGACGTTTGGTACTTTGTGCATTGTTTTGATAGTCAAGAACTCGGCAAACCACTGGAGCACAGTCTTCGGCTTCGTACGGTGCATTTGTATGCCTCCCAAATGCATCAATTTGTAGAACTCCTTTGCCTCGGGACGTGGATCGTTGTTGCGCACCTCTCCCTCAACAAATCGACCCTTGTATGCATCCACCACCAATTCTCTAAACGAAGTATCAACATGAACCGAACTATCCACCACCAATTCAGGCACGGGCACCTAATACGATTTTTAGATTTAAGTAATCTCTCTGTTGCGATGCAAGTTGTATGAATGCACGAACCCCAACCACATAATGTTGATTCAAATAACCAGTATTACTATCTATCGTATCGTACATCCAAGATATATCGGCAAGATAATCCATTTCTAATCTAAGAAAATTAAAAAGAAATTATTACAATTAATTAATTAATTCCGCCAATCAATATCTATATCATCTATATTGAATTTCTAAAACATGAGTACATAGAAGGCAAAGAAATACTTACTTGTTGTAGCGTAGAAAATAATTAGATCAGGTATTGTTTACACACTGACGCCCCTCGTTGCATTTACCGCAATATCTAATACACAAACAAATATATATATATAAAAAAAAAAATTAAGAGTAATCGTTTTAATAAGAAAATATTGAGAAAACAAACACAAAATAGTAATAACAAGGGAAAACCGTGAATACCTTGCAAATGAAAAAGAATGTAATGATTTTTACAATTGGAATGTGGTGGGTATTTATAAGGACATCCGGCCATTTTTCCGACCGCAATGCGGTCGGAAATAAAAATATCCGCTGTTATTTCTAACCCCAATCTGGTCAGAATAACAACGGGCAAAAAAATCGTTGTTATTCCCGACCGGAATGCGGTCAGGAATAACAACGGTTTTTTTTTTCGACCGCAATGCGGTCGGAAATATTAGGGTTTAGGGTTTGGGCCTTTTTCGCCCGTAATGCGGTCGGAAATGCACGAAATTCTGACCACAATGCGGTTGGTAATAATATTCATATATTTAATTTTGCAATTTTGCTATCCCATTTTGGATAAATCGTTGGTTTAATGATCAATTACAACAATATTAGATATATATAAGTTACAAAATAATATAAAAAAAAAAAAAAAAAAAACTTATTTTCTCGCACGTTGAATAATCATTTAAAGCGTCGTTTGATAATGTCACTAACCGTTGTTATTCTGACCGGATTGGGGTTAGAAATAAAAACAGATATTTTTATTTCCGACCGCAATGCGGTCGGAAATGCACGAAATTCTGACCACAATGCGGTCGGTAATAATATTCATATATTTAATTTTGCAATTTTGCTATCCCATTTTGGATAAATCGTTGGTTTAATGATCAATTACAGCAATATTAGGTATATATAAGTTACAAAATAATATAAAAAAAAAACTTATTTTCTCGCACGTTTAATAATCATTTAAAGCGTCGTTTGATAATGTCACTTGTAAATACATTAGTATATATTTTGCTAATTAACTACTTATGATTATGTGTTAATTGAATGTAACATCTAAACATATATATATTATAAGCGCCTTCTCTATACTAACGTTTCTAACGAATGTTAATCGCAAATGAATATAAGTAGAACTTCTAACGAATTTAATTGTAATCTTACTATGTTAATCAATATTAACTAAATACTAGTTCAAAATAACATTAAACTACCTAAGTATTAATTCAATTCATGATTTTTAGTAAATTTTATAGTTAAACTAACAAACAAATCATTATCTGTTTTAAATCAACCCAAAAAAAAATTACATTATTTCTGACCGGACTCCTGTCGAAAATAATATTCATGATTATTTCTGATCGGATTCCGGTCGAAAATTTTGGCGTTATTTCGAAAATTTCAAATTTCAAACTTTTTCCGACCAAAAATCGGACGAAAAAACCGAAAATTTTCGCGAGCAACGGAAGGAAATTCAAAAATTCCGAAAATTCAAAATTTACCTCAAATGATATATATACACTTCATTTTTCACCCAATTTTCATAAAAATACTCTCCTCAGCTTTAAATACTCTCCAAACACAAATATTTCACCAAAAATTTCAACTTAAACAATTTTTCATCTTTAAATATTCTTCAAACACAAAATTTTAATATATTTCAATTTTTCAATATTTCATTTCATCTTGAAATAAAGACTCGTTTCTTTCATCTTCAAAATAAACACTTTATTCTTTCTTTCATATTTAAAAAACACTTTGTTTCATCTTTAAAATAAAAACTTTTTTCTTCATCTTAAATAAATATTTTTTGACTAACAATCATTTTTTATGTTTTAGATTGGTGCAATAAATCAAAATCTTTAAAAAAACAAAAAAAAAAAATTTCGATAATTTTTACCGGAATATTTTTTTTATTTCTGTTGAATGTTATTTCCGACCGGAGTGCGGTTTGAAATACTTTAAACATTATTCCCGATCGGATTTCGGTCGGAAATCTCGTAAATATTACTTTCGACCGGAGCCCGGTTGGAAATGATAAAAATATTATTCTGACCGGCACCCGGTCGGAAATAGTGTAACCATTTTTTCCGACCGGGTGCCGGTCGGAAAATTAAAGGTTCCAACCGCAGTCCGGTCGGAAATTTGGCCACCGGACCGTGGTCGGAATAAACTCTTCCGGCCGGAGTCCGATCGGAATACTTCCGACCGCGGTCTGGTCGGAATGTGTTACATACCGACCGGATTCTGGTCGGAAATATTCTGAACGAAATCCGGTCGGGATAAAATATTCCGACCGGCATTCGGTCGGAAATACAGTATGGAAAAGTGGCGACCGAAGTAACGCCGACCGAAGTAAGACTCGATATCTCTGTAGACAAAATAATTTTGTCTCCTCCAATTAAATATCGACAAGTGTCGAAACAATTTTTAGAAATTAAATTGATTATTTCTATTTTTTAATTTGGAATTTTACTAAATTAAATTCTAATTATTAATAGGTTAATTAATTAATTTTCTAATATCTATTTGATTGGCCAATCAAATAGGGCCACATGAAAAACATGGAGAATTGCAACCAATCAAATAAAGTCACGTGAAAAATGATGATGTGATGCAGCCAATCAAACAAGGCCATGTGGAAAAGATGATATATTTCAACCAATCGCGTTATTACACGTGGAAATATGATGTGTTCTAGATATTTCTTGATAAGCAAGCCAAATCAAATCCATACTTATCTTAAAAATAAAATCGACCAATCACGAGGAAGGAGCTCTAGGTTTTTACAACTATAAATAGGGGTCCCCTCATAAAGAAAAGACTTACACAAATATTTACAAGTTTGAAGAAGGAAAAGCTCAAGGTTCTTCTCTCCATCAAGTCCACCAATCTTCAAGGCGTTCTTCGCAAGATTCAAGGCGTTCTTCGCGAAAACCTCCATTTGATCCAGTGTCAAGCTCCAAGTCCATCAAATAACCATTTTTGAAGATTGCACTTCTGCCGAAGAAGATCGAGCTTCAACAAATTCAACAAATCCAAATCAAGTTCATATCGTTCTTCAACAATCTTCAAGTCAAAAGTCTCTTTGATTCAAGATCAAGTCACAAGACCCTCGAAAAACCATTTTTGAAGATTCAAGTCCCTTTCAAAGAGGATCAAAGTCCACATATTCGAAGAACTGAAGACGAATATCATATCGTTCTTCATCAACCTTCAAAACAAATTCCAAATCAAAATTTCGTTCGATCCGGGATCAAGCTGCCAAGCCCTCGCATCAGCGTTTGTCAAGCATCCAAGTATTTTTGAAGATCAAGATTCTTCTAAAGAAGATCGACGTTCAACAAGTTCAACAAGTCAAGACGAAGATCAAATTTTTCGTCGTAAAGATCAAGTCAAATTGTTAATTCAAGATCAAGCTCAAAAGCCTTTGGATTAGCGTTCAACTTAAACCACGTGGAAGCGCTCAAAGTCAATTCCGCCGTCAAGTCAACCAAGTTTCATGATTAGAAAAGAATCAGAGGATTACTAGAGATTGTAACCCCATATTCATTTGAATAAATAAATTTTTTTGTACTTAACTTTTCTTGTCTTTTGTATTAAAGACATAGACTTTTTAACGCTCCAAATTTTTAGCACGCCCGGTGGGACCATCTCTACCTCTCATCTCTTTTCTAGAAAGTGTGCAAGTTTGAAGTCACAAGAAATCAACGTTGCTCAACAATGGACAAGTCAATGGGGGTAACAAGTGGAGGCTCTTCGCGATCAATGGTGAAAGCTACACTCGCACCGGGGGCAAGACACGATGCTAAGGAAAATAATCAAGCATCTTCAATGGAAGAGTGAGTTGCTGCATTGGCGAGAGCTATTGAGAGCTTTACAACACAAGTGCATAGACGTGAAGAGCGCTTGAATTGTCTTCTCCAAATGTTAATCCTAAAAATAAAATAAAGAATACCACTCCTACTCGGGAAAAATAATATATGGGCAATACTATTGTCACGAGTACTTTCGATGAGATGTACATATAAAGAAAACCCCTCGGAGGACTGCCCTACCTCTCGGTCACTGACCCGAAAAGGTTTATAAGAGCACCCGAGGAGAAACATAAGCGTCCCTTGGAAAGTCAAACGGTGAATGAAAAACAGATATCAACACGGCATCGGAAAAAGAGCAAACCCCGATGGACCCGTATGACTCCGATATCCACCAAATGCGCCAAGAGGGACCAAGAGGGACCCCGAGTCCTATGAACTTACAAGAAAACTTCCTTGCTGAACGCTCCTCGGAAAAGGCAACACTCGGACTTATCCGAGAACCCAATTTTGGAAAAGGTCAATACAAGAACACCCAGTGAATACAGTCCGAGCACTCTGATGAAGAAATCTCACTTTCAGTAAAGCAAAAACAGCCCTCGGACACAAAATCACAGTCCTCGGAAGTCACACCAAGTCCTCGGAGATCACATTTCCACCCTCAGAGATCACTCCTGACTGTTGAAGAAAATACCCGAATCAAGAAGGAGAAACAAAAGCCCTCGGAAGAATAGCTCTATCAGAAACAGTCTACATCAGAAGCCCTCGGAGATATCAGAAGACACAAAAGCTAATCCAGTCAGCACTTAGTAGATAAACGATAAACATTATCCTAATTTTCACACCTGTATCAAGGTAACAACAACATCTGTCCTTACCAAAACACATGCACAATGACACCTACCCCTACCTAAGTCTATATAAAGGGAGGTGATCAGTAGAAGAAAACAGGCTGAAGTAACTAAGCCTATTTACTACAATCTATCACTCAAATACGTAAGATAAAAAGAGGAGGAAATGTTCAGTGAATAAAGGAAGGGAATATTCTTGCAATTAATCTCATTATGTCCATCTCGCGTTGCCTCTGAATCACGGACAGGGCGTTTCGACCCAAATAAATATCTTCCGTTAAATAGGGAATAATTCCAAACCCGTTAACAAAGTGGCGCCGTCTGTGGGAACGTCACAACATCTGTCCTCGAGAGAATTCAGGCACACGTCAGCTAGGATGGATGGTCTTTTCGAAAATGACAACCTTCCTGTCCCGAACAACGACTCAGAAGAAACTTTGTCCAATTATGAACCAGGTACAAGAGATTTTATTAGTATTCCCCGATCTGTTTATGAAAGACTTATATATGCTGAAAGAACACCCTGGAGGGATGATCCCCCCGGACGCACGTCCCCTGTGCTCTCCGAGAACGAAGATTTCCCCTCGGAAGAAGATGCACCTCCGAGGACGTGGAACCCAAATTGGAATCCTTGGCGACAGACACCCCGACAAAGTCCTCGAAGATATGTATGTCATGAAAGGACTCCCGTGAGGGGTCAGGTAGAAATTTCTCGCCCCTCAGGGTATCGAGGAGAGGTTGAACATTCCTTATGGGGAATGATGGATGATTTACGAAAAGAATTAGGTGATCTCAAGAAAACCATGGCTCCCGAGGAAGATCCTACATTCAAGACCTCTCCTTTCATTCCCGAAATTGCTTCAGCTTCTATCCCCTCGGGGATGCGACCTGTTAATATCCCGCTATATACCGGAGAAGCTGATGGAAGGGACCCACAAGATCACGTCCATCAATACCTGGCAGGAATGGACCTTTCTTCCGCTCCTGATCATGTGTTATGTCGCGTATTCCCTGTTACCCTTGGAGGGCGGGCCCAAGCCTGGTTTACTCATCTTCCACCTTGTTCCATCACGAGCTTTGACCGACTAGCTCATTTGTTTGTACGACAATTCGCCTGCAACCGAAGGTACCCTAAATCTGCTACGCATCTTTTTACTATTAAACAGAAGAAGGATGAACCCTTGCGAGAATATATAAAACGCTTCACGGATGAAGCACTCGATGTTCCAAATGTTAGCCCGACCATTATGGCGGACATATTAACTCAGGGACTCCGAGCGGGGGATTTCTTTAGATACCTTATGGGAAATCGTATCACGGATATGAATGAGTTAATGCAAAAGGCGGAAGTACATATTTTGATGGAAGAAGCTGAGGGAACAAAGAAGCAGATGGAGCAGGAGGATAGTGAACACTTAGAGCGTGCCGAGAAAGAAGCAAAGGTCAAAGAAAAAAGTAAGGAAGGAAAACCTCCTCAACGCAAAGATGAAGGAGGAGTGGTTAAGAAATTTCTCCGACCCGTGCACTTACCTCCGATGACTGTTACTCCACCAGAAGTGCTCAACATAATGAGGGGTAGCAACGAGTTGCACTGGCCCAGACCGACTAAATTTCCTAACCGAGACAAGGACACGGGGAAATATTGTAAGTACCATAAAACTTACGGGCACACTACGGAAGAATGTACTACCCTTCGTTTAGAGGTGCTTCGCCTATTGGAGATAGGGTACTTGAAGAACTACCTTAAGGAAAATAACCTCGAAGAGCCCAAGGCAAATGTTTGGAAGAGATCACGAAGGGAAGAGGAAGAGCAAGAAAGGGAAGAAAGGACGCCTAGCCGGAAGTCACGAGAGGGGACCACTAGACGTCTCCGACCCCGAGAGAGAAGTAAAGACCGCTGGCGAAATTCACGAGAGAAAACGACAGGATATCCGAGTCTACCTCCTCCACCTGACTCGTATAAGAGCAATCCCCCGACAGGTAGAACCATCAATATGATAGAAGGGGGTGAAATCTCCATGGCACCTCAGGGCAAAAAGAAGAAATATTTGAAAGAAGCTCGACGAGCAGAGCAAGGATTAGCTGTCTGCTCCATTCAAGGGTCACAGCTGCCTAGTATCACTTTCGGACCCGAGGACCTTACAGATGTAATATACCCTCACGAAGATCCCTTGGTTATATCTGCCGTCATCTACGGGTATGAAATCCAACGTATCCTCATAGATACGGGCAGCTCTGTGGATGTACTCTTCCTACCGACCTATCTCGCTATGAGATTGAAACAAGAAACGTTGGAAACCGCTGAGGTCCCGTTAGTAGGATTCTCCGGGGAAGCATGCCAAACCCTCAGAACTATTACTCTCCCAATGTCATGGGGGAAAGGAGCCCTTCGAAGAATGTAATCTATTAAGTTTTGGGTAGTGGAGGCTTCTTCGCGAACGTATAATGTGATCTGCGGAAGACCATCTATTCGGGCCTTTGAGGCTATTCCTTCTACTTTGCATCTTAAAGTGAAATTCCCCACCTCCTCGGGAATCGGAGAAGTCCGAGGAAGTCAGTCAAAAGCTAGAGAATGCTGCATGAATGCCATTCCCTCAGAAGAGGACGGACCTTCACTCGGAAATAACAAAAAGTGTAGAACCGAGGAGACACGAGTCCAACCTGTGGAAGAATTAAAAATGGTGGAATTAGTAGAAGGAAGCCCCGAGAAAGTAATCAAAATGGGCACCCATATGGCTCCAATCATAGAAGGCCAGTTGATTTCTCTTCTCAAACAATTTCATCACCTCTTTGCGTGGGAAGGGGGGCCGCCCGGACGAATCAGCAACAAGGTATGTCAACATTTCCTTAATGTAAAGCCTGGAGCTAAACCTGTCCAACAGAAAAAGAGGAAAATGGGCCCCGAGCGCAACAAGATCATCCGCTCGGAAATACAACGCCTTCTCCAATTAAAGCAAATACGAGAAGTTATTTACCCCGAGTGGTTGGCTAATGTCGTGCTAGTTCCCAAGCACGGAGGAAGATGGCGAATGTGTGTTGACTTTACTAACCTCAATGAAGCATGCACCAAGGATTGTTATCCTTTACCGAGCATAGATCAGCTAGTTGATTCTACCGCAGGATGTGCGCTACTATCAACTTTAGATGGAGATCAAGGGTACAACCAAATCCCGATGGCGGCTATTGATCAAGACAAGACCAGCTTTATCACGGATGCAGGCACCTTTTGTTATCTAGTCATGCCCTTTGGATTAAAGAATGCTGGAGCTACCTATCAACGGTTAGTAAGCCTTATGTTCTCAGGACTTATTGGGAAATCAGTAGAGGTTTATGTAGATGATACTGTAGTTAAAAGTAACACTGCTGAAGAACATCCCGAGGACCTACGGAAAGCGTTGGTCATTATGAACAACTTTGGCATGAAGGTTAACCCTCGGAAGTGTTCTTTTGGTATCCGAGGAGGAAAATTTTTGGGATTTATGGTTACGGAGAAGGGAATTGAAGTAAACCCCGAAAAAGCAGAAGCTATCATGGGGTTACCTACCCCGAGGACGGTAAAAGATGTCCAAAAGCTGACTGGAAGAATGGCCTCGTTGAGTCGGTTTGTCTCCAAGTCCGCAAAAAAAGGGCTTCCCTTCTTCAAGGTACTTCGGAATATCAAGGAATTTCAGTGGACCCCCCAATGCGAGGAAGCTCTCGAAGACTTAAAAAGGTACATGTTGAAACCACCTTTGCTGGTAAAACCTGTACCCCAAGAAGAGTTGTTTCTGTATTTATCGGTCGGAGAAGAGGCTATTAGCGCTGTCCTAGTCAAAGAACAAGATGGAGAACATCACCCGGTATATTACGTTAGCAAAACTCTCCTCGGAGCCGAAACCCGATATACCCTAACTGAGAAACTCGTTCTAGCATTGGTTACTACGGCTCGTAAGCTACGCCCCTACTTTTTATCCCACCCAATTACCGTGCTTACTAAGCATCCCCTGAGGGCAATTCTTAATAAGCCGGAATCATCAGGGAGAATGATAAAATGGGTCGTAGATCTTACTGAGTACGATATTTCCTATGCCCCGAGACCGTCAATCAAAGCGCAAGTTCTGGCGGACTTTGTAACAGAACTCACGGGCGTTGGATCCGAGGAAAAGGAGCCACGATGGCACGTATATGTAGATGGATCCTCGGTGAGTACCCATGGGGGGGCCGGAATAGTTTTGGTAAATCAAGAAGGAGAGGAGGAAAGACTCCATTTTGCAGTTAGAATAGATTACCCCCTCTCTAACAATGAGGCCGAGTATGAAGCTCTCCTTATTGGTATGAGACTAGCAAGAGAAGGGGGAATGAAAAGAGTACTCCTTCATAGTGATTCCCAACTGATTGTTCAGCAGGTTAAGGGGTCATATGAGGCCAAAGAAGAAAGAATGCAAGAGTACCTCCGAGTTGTTCGCCAAAGGTCCGAATGGTTTGAAGAATACGACATAGTTCAAATTCCTCGAAAAGAAAATCAAGAGGCGGACGCTTTGTCCAAGATGGCTACACAAACAGCTGCAATACATACTCGGAAGATTACTCTAATGCATGTCAATGAATCTGAAAAGGGTGAAGGCCGAGAAGTGAACACAGTTTCAGATCCTTCATCTAGCTGGGTGACTCCTATCAAAGCCTATTTGCAGAATCCCGAGGGATACTCCTCGGACAAGAATATTCAGCGAATGATGTTCAGAAAAACCCTCCGATACTTCCTCAAAGACGGGATACTCTTCCGAAGGACATATTCATGTCCCCACGCTCGATGCCTTAATGAAGAAGAGGCCCAGCTAGCCTTAGCAGAAACTCACGAGGGGGTATGTGGGAGCCATACTAGTGGCGAAAGCATGGTTGGACGCTTGATCCGACAAGGCTACTATTGGCCCACGATGGCCAAAGATAGCAAAAGCCATGCCGAAAGATGTAAACCATGCCAGGCTTACGCCCCTCGGACCCATCTACCCGCAGCCCCTTGGGAACCCTCTCTGAACCCCTGCCCATTCTCTAAGTGGGGTATTGACATACTTGGACCCCTCGTCCCTGATGCCGGCCAAAAGAAATTTCTGCTAGTAGTTGTTGATTACTTCACCAAATGGGTGGAAGCGGAACCCCTGGCTAGGGTAACCGCGGGGGCCGTCATCAATTTTCTCTGGAGAAATATTATTTGTCGCTTTGGTGTCCCTAGGAGCCTGGTAAGTGACAACGGTTTGCAGTTTACTGATCAAGGATTGCAAAAATGGTGTGATCATTGGGAGATAAAACATCGCTTTGCCTCCGTGGGATACCCTCAAGCAAATGGCCAAGTAGAAAGAACCAACAGAACCCTCTTGAAGAACATGAAGGCCCGGCTTGATTGGCATAAAGCTAAGTGGGTTGAGGAGATACCCGGGATATTATGGGCCTATCGGACCACGCAAAGTGTCGCTACGGGCGAAACCCCTTTTAGTTTATCCTACGGGTGTGAAGTTGTTTTACCCTCGGAGGTCTCCATAGAAAGTTGGCGAGTCAAGGAATACGAAGAAGTGGCCAATGGCTCAAATTTAGCCCTCGCCCTTGACCTTCTCGAAGAAAAAAGAACCCGAGTAGCCCTCCGAATGGAAGAGTACAAGGCTCGGATGTCACGATATTATAATACCAAGGTAAGACTCCGAACCTTTCAAGTTGGAGATTTAGTGATGAAACGAGTAGGGGCCTCCAAGAATGTGGGTAAACTAGATCCACGATGGGAAGGACCCTACAAGATAGTGGAAATCGTGGGACCGGCGACTTATCGGCTTGCTAACTCCGAGGAGGCAATACTTCGCAACACGTGGAACGCAAGTAACCTTAGAAAGTATTATACTTAATGTAATAGTTATACATGAATAAAAAGAGCGTTCATATATGAGGGGGTACAGTACAAAAGAAACTAGAGTTGTCTGGCAAAATGATGGCTATACATATGAGACATCAAGACAACCCAATAACGTTAAATACCCTCTGTATTATGAACTAAGTTGTATACTATTTTTCAACAAGCTAAGACCCTCCCATAGGACGTTTCCCCTCTCGGATAAGTCTTCGGCGCTGCTCCTCGGAAAGAGAGACTGGATCATCCAAGAACACAGTTCCGACTGCAAAATCTCTAATAGGTGAAGGAGAAAGTTCCTCGGAGACTTGACGAATGTTGAGTTCAGGAAGGAGCAAGCCCGAGGGGAACTCTGGCAAAGCTTGTACGGCATCTTGGCACAATTTATAGCCTATATGCACTAAGTCACGCATCTCTCCCCGAAGAGATTCACGAAGACTGGATGGACCCACCACCTCCAACACAGCTTGGACTCGGGCCATGATCACCTCTACCGCATGAGAGCGGGTTATTCCTAGCAACTGATGACTCAAAGCATCTCTTTCCAGTATAGCCTATGTTAGTTGCTCCTCCGAGGACCGCATTTGGCCACGTAACTCCTCCATTCTCCGCCCTAAGTTCAAGACACGTGCTTTTTCAAGTGATAATTGGCGTTCCAATTCCCACGCCTTATCCTTCTCGAATTGTAACGCCTGGATGTGAGTCTCCTGTGCGGATTCATGAACCTCCTTCAAGTGAGCTACCTCCACTTGAGCTTCTAAGAGACCTCGCTCTAACTCATCCCGACGACGGTATACTAAACCCGGATCTGAGGAAGAACTCCCGTAAGACCCGAGGGCGTCCAACACCATATAAATCTGCTCAAAACATAAAGCGAATGGCATCAGACCAGAGGACAGGTTAGTATTAAACAAAACGAATAGATACCTCACACAGGTCTTTGCAGGCTAAATCTTGGAGAACGGGTACCGAAAGGGTTTTTATCAGCTCACAATCTGTTACGTTCAATAACCCACTAAGAAAGTTTCGGCAAAATCCCACTGCTGATCCGAGAGGAGAAACATCCTGATTACCCCCGGGGGGAAGAGTTCTCCCGAGGGAAGGGTGCTCCTCGGGCGGTGGTGCAGGAATACGACCAGGGATATCTTGCCGGGGCTGCATATCCTCTGTACTAGAAGAGTGAAGATACTCCTCTAATACATTTACTACGGTAGAATTATGAGGAATGGGCTGTGATACTATGGGACTCATGTGATAATCCGTTTGAGAAAGAGTTGCTATCAGATCCGACGATCCAGAAGGAGTTATATAACTGACTGGGGGGGCTGCAACGGGTTCCTCCTCCTCCGAGGAAATTTCAACCATTGCCTCACTTACGAGGGGAGGAGAATCGCCAACCTTCGTCACCCCGGGAATACCATGCAATGCCCTCCCCAAGAAAACGTCATTAGAAGACCCGAGAGAAAAAGCTCCCATCTCCGCTCCTGCAAAAGATGTCAGTAGGAAAACGATCCGAGGACACCAATAAAGTTTATAAACTAGAGAATGATTAGTAGAACTTACGAAAATGAAAATTACTGTGAAGAGGACGAGAAGCAGGAGTGCATCCTTCCACCCCCTCTTGTAAACCTGCCAAAATCAGAGCCTCGGGGAAATCCAATAGCCCAGATATGTCATAAGAACCAGAGAAAAGTCTCGAGTGAAGCAATATCTCCCTCACTTGTCCTCGTGTTTCGGTGTTGGGTGCGATATACCCCAGACCCCATCGGATGGGTACACCCCACGATCTGGCCGACTGGCCTCTCGGACGGACAAAGAAAAATCTCCGCCTCCAATCCCCTCTACTAGAGTGGGAACTGGATACACGAGTGAAGATATTTTCCTTGTCCCGATAGTTCAAGCTAAAAAAGGGAGTCCCCTCTGAGCAAGGTTGAAGGGTAAATATTGTCCCCACCCGATAAGGGGACATCGGAAGGTTTAAAAGCTCACTACGAAGGACGTATCCCACCAAATGACTATAGGAACTTGGTGTTAACTGACTCGGACACACCTGCCAATACCGAAAGAGTATTTGGAAAAAGGGATGGAAAAAGGTCCGTAAACCACAACGCATCTGTTCGGTATAAACGGTCATGTAACCTGAGGGGGGTGCGTAAGACCTATGGCCCGAGGAAGGCACTAGTATGTCATAATCTTCGAAATCAAGGTTATAGCCGCTAAAAAGAGATCTTACCGAGTTCTCACATTCTGTACTCGTGGTAGATCCTACACGTCCTCTGCCTATTAATCGAGATGGATTAAGAGGAATCAAATCGAACTCCGAAGACTCATCCGCCAAAGGATATGGCTCCCTACTCATGAATATCTCCCTGATATGATTGATCCTCCGTGAATTTGTAGATGGAAGCCTACGAGCTACCCCGAGAGAGGAACTAGCACCAAGTGTCGCCTGATTTTCGGATAAATTGTCCCTCGGAGGAACTCTTGATGATCCAGAAGGACCCCGAGCGGTATCCCGAGAAGAACCGCAAGATGGATTCGAACCACTTCTTCTATAATAAGGAGGCATCATCTTATTTGGTAAGCACTATCCTCGTACTTGCAATTATGAATAAACTCGTAAGGAGTAGGAAATAAGTGCGGAATTGGTAAAGATCTTACGTGCATATATACTCTTTAAGCCAAGAGTTAAAATTAGAAGCTTAAGCTCTTATTAGGTTAACTAAGGGACACGTGTTGAAAAACTTTTTGATTAAGAATGACACGTACCCTATTTAACCATGCAAAGCAACACCTCATACTTAGAAATTTTACTTAGTCGGCAACCTTATAAGAATTATCATTATCCATTTTAATTAAACAGTGGAGATAAAATATAGAATAGGAAGATTGCACAAAATATTTATTGATTTAAACCAAAGAGCCCTCGGAAGGGATAATAAGCACAAGGAATATTTATTTAAAAAAACTAAAAGTAAAAAATTACAAAGAACAAGACTAAGCCCCCGTGGAAGGAGGAAGGGAAGAAGTTGTCTCCTCGGCGGAAGTACCCAATGGAGCAAGACGAGAAATTGGAGAAAATACTCCCCCGGAACCGCTAGCCCTCGGACTCGGACTCGTGGCGGAGCGCATTGGAGATGGTGTCGGAGAATCCCGAGAGGATAGCAAACCCCCAAACCTCCCCACAAAATAATGGCAGTCGTCGGGAGTTGGCTTCTTTAACTTGCGAAGATCGAAAGACTTGGAGAAGTTAACATCCGACCTTATCAAAGATTTCGCCACCTTCGCACACTCCAAATAACCCCACAGAAGATGACCCATCAAGAGCTCGTGAGAAGGCGCCTCGGATGCTCCTGATTGCTGCCGTGAAATCTCTCGTTGGGCAAACTGAACAGCTGCATCCACCTTAGCCTGCACGTCCTCGGGAGAAAGAAAATTTGCTAACTTCCCCTCGGCTGACTCTGCCCTATCAGTAACTTGGCCCAGTGTCTCCTGGAGAACTCTCTCTCTCTCATTCCCGTCCGCCACCGCCTTCTCGAGAGCTGCAATACGAGCAGTAAAAACCCCCTCGGAGTCTTTCCTTTCCTTCTCCATCTTCTTATAAGCGGACTCGGCAGCACTTAAACTACCTTGCAAATTTGCCCTCGCCCTCTCTGATTCATTGAGAGCAAATTCGTAATCGGAAATCTTTGTTCGAAGAAGGTCCTCCCTAGTTTGACTCTCTTTATCCCGGACTAAGAGAGGTGCCAATTGTGCCCGGAGTGCTTCTAAATCCTCTATATCTTTCCGACCGCGCTCTTCAACGGCAGTAACTGCCTCCCGAGTCTTTCCAATCTACAGAAAAGTCAACAATAAAAGATTCAACAGAGATGTATTGTGTAATTTTAGAAGACTAATGTAGAAAAGCTTACCATGAGCCCCAACCAGTTAAGACTGGTGTACAAAAATTGATACCCCTCGGCGGGTGCTGAACTGGAGGAGGCGAAAAATCGGAGGATATCTTGATAAGCCTCCCCCACTGAACGAGATGAAAATTCCCCCCCGGATCCGCTGGGAGGAATAGGCTCTTGGAATGTATGACCCCTCGGAGACAAAGTCACCGGGACATGTCCCCTCGGAGGAGTCGTATCCTTTACGGGAGTCGTCACTTCTGAATTTGTAAATATGGCCCGTGAACCACCTACTGTTGTGGAGGGGCTGGTCTTTCCCAATAGTGATTGCAGAATCCCTTCCTTCAAATCTCGGTCCTCTGAAGAAGGATCAAACTCCCCTTGGGTGTCTTCGGAGTCCCCTCGTAAACCTTCTTGCTCGGGAATGCTGAATTGGGCCAGAAAGTCCTCCTCTACAAAAGATACAAACTGACAGTAAGAGGAAGAATGAAACTAGAAAAAATTATAGAAAGAAGGCAAATAATGGATACTCACCATATAATGAAGACTCTTCTACCATCGGAGCTTTCCCTTTATCCATAGCCACTACATCAAAAGAAAAGGTGTCGACACATCAGCAAATATTGCAGATAAAGATATGAAAATCTCATTAAAAACTCGTGAAAACTTACCCCGAGGAGCGGATTCAGGAACTGTCGGAAGCTTAGGAGAAGGATCCTCGGAAGACAGGTCTATTACTTCAGTATCCTTCCGAGCAGATTCATCCTCCGCACCACTCGGAAAGATACCCTCCTCGGAACCTCTCGGAGAAATTCCTATATTAGATTCGGAAGCAGGTAAATTCCCTGACTCCGATTTGGAAACGGGCACTAAAGCCAAATCCCAAGAAACAGGAGCTACTTGGCGCAAGGGAACAGCGCTCCTGACGACCCCCATCGCATCCATGCATAGAAGAGAATGGTCCTCGTGGAATCCACCCTTCTCTGAACCCATATGCCTACTCTCGGGAGCATTAACCTCCTCCTCCTCGTGATCACCCTCCTCTGGTATCTCAGAGACACCACTAGGAGTAGGCTCCCTCGGACTCGACTGCAGATAATAGTTTGCCATGACATCCCCTGCATCATCCCACCAATAACATGTATAAGCACAATTTATCACGGTACTCGGAGGAAGAATAAAAGAGTAAAAGAACGAATGAAGAGACTTACGAAAGAAACTCCTCGCCTCGGGAGATAAAGACAAAGGACGTTCCACTGCGTCGTCGGTAAAAATTACGTAGTGAAGACCAGAAGTCTCGTATAACATGGTGAAGTCCTCTGATTCCATCAATTTGTGCTGAGAAATTATAGGAGATAACACCGCCTCCTGATCCAGAGCGTGCACGGGAGTAGTACCCTCTCGCCAATCAAAGGGCACATCCCACTCACCGTTGACAGGTCCCACGAAGAAGTATCTGTTCTTCCAGACACTATGTGAGGTAATAGCAGCCCCCAAGATCCTCTTCGTGGAATCCCCCGAGTTGTCCCGATGACGAACGTTATAGAAAGGATACCCCCCGGGTGATACCGCCACGTCAAAGATCGAAAGAAAGTGATCCACCGAACACTCTAGCCCATTCACGTGGCACCAAAATACGTAAATACAGATAGCAGCAAATCCATTCGGTACCATCTGACTTGGGCTGATATTACAAGTTTTAAAGAGCTCACAGAAAAAAGGGGGCATAAACGAGCGCCACCCGTACTTCACCTGAGCAAAGAATACTGTCAACATACCCGGAGGAGGATAGCATGCCCTCTCATCCTTCGTCGGGAGTCGGAAGACCATATTTTTCTGAAGGACTCCGGTGGAGGTAAACAGATCCGCTATCTGCTTACGAGTAGCAATATTCTTCGTCTTTTCCACCTTAGCAAAAGTTCGAAGAGGCGGTTCCTTTGATTTGGGAACCCTAGCTTTCTTCGAAGAAGTGGCACCGCCTTCAGCAGCCGCAGCAATTTCTCCCTTACGTTTGCGAGTAATAACTCCCACCGGAATACCCCTCACACTCGTAGAAGAGTCAATCGGAGCAGTGACTGCAGAGGAGGTAGCGGCGGCGATGGGATCAGTGTTGGTGGAAGAAGCCATTGGTGTAATAATAAAGGGATGTTTCCGAAAAGGAGAAGAAGAGCGAGTAAATCTGCTGGGAATTTGAAGAACAAAAGAAGAAGAGGAGATTTTTTTGCTCTGAGAGAAAGTTATTGCAAAGATGAATTGGAAGAATGAAGAAAAAAGGTTAACAGTGTCCCTATTTATAGCCGGAGACAACAAACGGTCAAAAAATCTTTAAGACGTGGAACTTGTTTAAGGCTCCACGTAACCGCCACCTGATCACGCCACACCATCACTATTCTGACCGTTACCAACGGTTAGATATTTCAATTTTCAAAGCTGGTCAAACACCACTCCGTCACCTGCGCCCCGAGATCTCCGCGTGCCTAATAACGATACCCTAAGGGTATTCAGGTAAAATCCTTATAAATTCTGGATATATATGCATATCCCCTCGGAAAAATATCAAAAAATAAAAACTAAATCTCGGATAAACCCCTCACCTCACTGAGGGCGATGAATAAAATTTCCCTCGCCTCTACGAAGGCGATCGAAATTTGGGGGGGCTAGTGTTAATCCTAAAAATAAAATAAAGAATACCACTCCTACTCGGGAAAAATAATATATGGGCAATACTATTGTCACGAGTACTTTCGATGAGATGTACATATAAAGAAAACCCCTCGGAGGACTGCCCTACCTCTCGGTCACTGACCCGAAAAGGTTTATAAGAGCACCCGAGGAGAAACATAAGCGTCCCTTGGAAAGTCAAACGGTGAATGAAAAACAGATATCAACACGGCATCGGAAAAAGAGCAAACCCCGATGGACCCGTATGACTCCGATATCCACCAAATGCGCCAAGAGGGACCAAGAGGGACCCCGAGTCCTATGAACTTACAAGAAAACTTCCTTGCTGAACGCTCCTCGGAAAAGGCAACACTCGGACTTATCCGAGAACCCAATTTTGGAAAAGGTCAATACAAGAACACCCAGTGAATACAGTCCGAGCACTCTGATGAAGAAATCTCACTTTCAGTAAAGCAAAAACAGCCCTCGGACACAAAATCACAGTCCTCGGAAGTCACACCAAGTCCTCGGAGATCACATTTCCACCCTCAGAGATCACTCCTGACTGTTGAAGAAAATACCCGAATCAAGAAGGAGAAACAAAAGCCCTCGGAAGAATAGCTCTATCAGAAACAGTCTACATCAGAAGCCCTCGGAGATATCAGAAGACACAAAAGCTAATCCAGTCAGCACTTAGTAGATAAACGATAAACATTATCCTAATTTTCACACCTGTATCAAGGTAACAACAACATCTGTCCTTACCAAAACACATGCACAATGACACCTACCCCTACCTAAGTCTATATAAAGGGAGGTGATCAGTAGAAGAAAACAGGCTGAAGTAACTAAGCCTATTTACTACAATCTATCACTCAAATACGTAAGATAAAAAGAGGAGGAAATGTTCAGTGAATAAAGGAAGGGAATATTCTTGCAATTAATCTCATTATGTCCATCTCGCGTTGCCTCTGAATCACGGACAGGGCGTTTCGACCCAAATAAATATCTTCCGTTAAATAGGGAATAATTCCAAACCCGTTAACACCAAAAGCTAGAGATCCAATAAAGAAATCACAACATTGAAGAAGTCGCTGACGAAGTCGAAGTTCATGGATGCATCAAACCTTCGAGCAAAGGAGTTGAAGTTGCCACTCTTCTCGCAAAACAAGAACACAGAACAAACAACGATCGAAGCATGACGCATGAAAAGGCTACTCAAGGCATTGAAGCTCAAGAATTCGGTGAAGTCCTAAGTGAAGGAATCCGAGCCACTTCTCTTTTTCACAAGTCAGATTCCTCAAGGAAGGAAGAGCAAGACGTCATGATGCACACAAAATCTTTTGAAGAAACCATTCAAGATGATGAAGTTGGAAAACCTTCTAAGTCCTCAAGGAAACAAATTCAAGTATCCTCACAAGGTCGCGTCTCCACCGATCAATTGAAGAAGCTCATCGAAGAAGTTTCCAAGGAATATAAAGCTCAACATAAGTCTTTCAAATCTTATACGAAGCCTTACACTCAACGAATCGAGCAATTGCAAATGCCGGAAAGCTATCAACCTCCAAAGTTTCAAAGCTTTGATGGAAAAGGAGACCCAAGGCAACATGTTGCTCACTTCGTCGAAACATGCAGTAGTGCAGGAACTGATGGAGATCTTCTAGTCAAGCAATTTGTTCGATCCTTAGAAGACGTCGCTTTTGATTGGTATATTAGTCTTGAGCCAAACTCCATTGACAACTGGAAAGATCTACAAAGTACATTCTTCAATCGCTTCTATAGCACTCGACGCACTGTGAGCATGATAGAGCTTGCAGATTCACATCAACAAGAAGATGAGCGAGTGATTGAGTACGTCAATAGATGGAGAAATCTATCCTTAAGCTGCAAAGAGAAATTGTCTGAAACTTCAGCCATAGAGATTTGCATTCAAGGGATGAATTGGGGTCTCTCTTACATACTTCAAGGAATTAAACCAAGAACATTTGAAGAGTTGGCGACGCGCGCGCATGACATAGAGACAAGTATAAACTCTACTCAAGGAGAAAACTCAACTCATGTCCATGATATTGAAGATGATGATACAGACGACGACGACGACGATGAAGAGGGCACGACATCAAATTTTAGTACAGCCAATATGCTCCTTGACAGGAGCTTAAACTATCTAAAATCTTCAAATTAAGTGCCAAATCATGTACTCCTTGATAAGAGTATAAACTATCAACATTCTCCTTAACACGAGTATAAACTGTTTACATATGTGGACTTAAACTAAACATTCAAGTCTTCAAAGTAAATATCCAAAGTCTTCAAGTCTCCTAGACACGAGCCAAAAGGTCTACAAATCTTTCAAATCCAAGTCTTCAAGCAAATCCTTCAAATCTTCAAGTCCTCCTAGACACGAGCCAAGATGTCTGCAAATCCTTCAAATCCAAGTCTTCAAGCAAATCCTTCAAGTCTTCAAGTCTCCTAGACACGAGCCAAAAGGTCTACAAATCCTTCAAGTTTTCAAACCAAATGCGCAAGTCTTCTAGACACGTAGAAGCTCTGCAAATCCTTCAAGTCTTCAAGTCCTCCTAGGCACGAGCAAAAAGGTATGCATGTTCTTCAAGTGTCCAAGTCTTCAAGTCAATTGCTCCATGACGCACGAGTCTAAACTGCACGTTACTCCTGGTTTGTATGAGTATAAATTGCACCATCTCTAGATGAAATTTGATGTACTTTGAACTACGTTGTGACTTAATTCCTTTGTTGGATATGTAGGCAGCTCAGAAATTATGAGTTCAGTCATATCCTTTCACCAATCTATCTTGAGTCGAAGATGTTACATGAAGCTCCTTGAGATGTGATGTTCCAATAAAGACGAGTAAAGCTTCCGTCAAGTAGAAAAGAAAGAACACCAATGCTTTGAATGTTGACCTCGAGATCATGCTGCAAGCTTTTGAGCGCTTCTTGAGTTGATACTGCAAAGTTCAATTCCAATATTCAATCACTTCGCTCCAAGAGGATAGCTGCAATCTTGCTCCAAGCTCACTTGATCATTGATTAGACACTTCTGTGCTGTTTGATCAAAGTCGATACTTCCAAACTACCATTCCAATCACGAAAAGGATATGCCTTGCATGTTTAACTAGAGAAGTCCTTTAATAAGATGGAACAAAGTTTGACAAGTACGTCGTTTGACCACTCCCATATCGGCTAGGTTCTTTGGAAAAAATTGGAGTGGAGTGCAACAAGAATAACACGCGCGTATGACCAACAAGATGGGTGCGCAACCAAGTCTTGAAAGCAAATATCTCCCTTTCGGATGCCTTTTGATGCCAAGTCGTGAAAAAATATGTCTCCTCATTCAAGCAGTATTTGATGTAGGGTCATGAAAACAAGTCAGCTCCTGCTGAATGTCTTTGACGCCAAGCCTTGAAGACAAGTCCAATCCCGATGAATGTCTTTGATGCCAAGTCTTGAAATCAATTCTCTTCCTTTTCGGATGCCTTTTGAAGCCAAGTCTTGAAGACGATGTCTCCTTCAAGGTTTCTTTGATGCCAAGTCGTGAAAAGAATGTCTTATTTGAGGCTTCTTTGATGCCAAGTCGTCGAATGAATGTCTCATCGTCAAGGTTTCTTTGATGTCGAGTAGAGAAAAGAATGTCTCCTCCTTCAAGCTCGCCAATGAGGTTGTGTCGATTAAGGTTGGAGTGTGCTCTTCCTTTTCTTGCAAGAGATCCAGACTTTGTCAAGGAATACTACACTCATTAAACTTTTACGGTCTCCAAGTTGCACTTTTATGTGAATAAGGACGCATGGATTGGCCATATATCTCCTTATACGTCGCTTACTTCTGCACCAGCAAAGAAAATCCTTCATCTATGGCACCGAGTTTGACAATATCTCGCCTAAAGTAGGGAGTAGAGTAGCATCGCATGAGGGTTGATGGTGAGTGGCATGTTCAATAGTCTCGAAGATTTGCTGGGAACTCCTTAGGTCATTCTCTTGAACTGTCAAACAGCATGGGCATCAAGTTGTGGTCACAGGTTGTCGTCGGGTCTTTGACTGTTGATGAGCAAGTTTTTCATCCGATTGAGAAGGAAGCATGTTTGAACAAAGGATGGTGTCGGTTGCACAAAGGATCTTCGTTCAGGAGTTTACGAAATTCAGCAGCTGCTGCTCAAAGGAAAAAAAAGTAGATCAGAGCAATAGTTAAAAGAAGAAGAAAAAAACAGGAGTCGTCAAGACATAACTAGTACCCAATAATAAACAAAAGGGAAATACTACGAACAATATAACCCATACGAAATCTTGAGATAGGCTCTTGTTGTTTCCAAACCGCCTTCAAGAACCTGCTGATTTTTGAAGCATCCAAGTTGAGATTTGTTGCACAAAAGAAATAAAGAAAACCGCTGCTAAGAAAAAAAAGGAAAAGAAAAAAGAAGAAGATCAGTAACCATCGGAAAAGAAACATGAAGATGAAATCTTGTACCAAGGTTTTCTAGTTGTTGGAACCTTGCCCGTCATCTCTGCTGCGAGCTTTCGCCTTCCTCTGTCGCTGGATAGAGCCGAATTTAGAAGAAAAAGAATAAAAGACGCGGAGAACGAATCGAGATTTATGCGGTTTATATAGAGTCTTATTGAAGAGTCCCAGTTCAAATATAATTCCAGTTACACAGTAGTAGTTGAATTATAATTGAGCTTTTAAACTTATGAATAAGTTAAATTTCAAAGGAATCTGTGGATTATCCTTGAGATTTTCAGATTTTGCGATGCTCCTAACATTTCAAATACAATTGTTGCTTGATGAGGAGTCCTTTTGGTGGTACGAATTACGAAGGAGAAGTCTAGAATATTTTGATTGAGTGAGGAAGGAGACTTGAACAGTTATCCAATGTGTTGGGTCTACATAGACCATTAAAAGGCAATGATATGTCACGTGCTTGTACAAAGTAAAGAGCTTTGGTCCCTAAATTTCATTATGGTCCCTAAGGATAGGGGAGTTATGGGCCGGGGTCCCGCCGGGACGGGACCCCGGCCCATCGGGATCTTCCGGGGCAGGAGATGCTGAACAACTCCCGTCCCTCCCGCCGGGAACAGCGTTCCCGGCGAAACGGGACTCTCGCCGGGACGGGAGGGATCCCGTGATCCACACGGGCAGTCTCCGCATTTGGGGCTGGACTTTCCAGCCCTTTTTTTGTTTTGCATAATCAAATAGGTAATAAAAATTAAGAACTCAACAAAAAAGAGGCATAAATGAGTGTGTACTGTATAGTGTGTGCGTGTGTGTGTGAGAGAGTTTAAGAAAAAAAAAATTGAAGTGTGTGTGATGTGTTGTGCTGTGCTGCGTGTGTGCTCTGTGCGTGAAGGAGAGAGTAACGATAAAAAGAAGAAGAGAGTTTGAAAAAAAAAAGATTAAAGACATGAAACTGTGTGTGCGTGACTAAAGGAAAACAAATAAAGAGTAATAGAAAAAAAATATTACTATAATATATGTTTGTGTTGTGTTGCGTGATTGTTGTACTATAATATATTACTTTAATATTAAGCCCACCATCCGTCCACTTTCATCCCCTTGCCTCTTATTCCTTCCACCTTTTTATTTAATAATTATTATTTGCACAGATACACAAATCCTCTTGTTTATGTAAATTGCAGTCACCACCACCAACTGCCATGTCCGTGAGCTTGTTAAGCTGAAAAAAGAAGAAGAGGACTAATGAAAAAAAAAATTGCCTACTGCCTCCCGGGATTCCGCGGGAGGTAACGGGATCCGATTCGGATCCCGTTACCTCCCGGCGGGAGTCAAACCGGGAGCAAATTCCCGGTTTGACCGGGAGGGAACAGATCGGGTTTTCCCCGGCTCGAGGAAAACCCGCCGGGTCGGGTCGGATTCCAAGATCCCGACCCGACCCAAACACCCCTACCTAAAGATATTGACAAGAAAGCCCACTAAAGTTTGACTCTTAAGTGAAGTGCACAATGCTCTATCAAACTTATTGATGGCATGAAAAAAAAGGTTGCGACATATTCACTTCAACACGCATTTCACAATGCTACTCGTGACAAGTCGCAAGGGGGCATTTGTAGACAAAATAATTTTGTCTCCTCCAATTAAATATCAACAAGTGTCGAAACAATTTTTAGAAATTAAATTGATTATTTTTATTTTTTAATTTGGAATTTTACTAAATTAAATTTCAATTATTAATAGGTTAATTAATTAATTTTCTAATATCTATTTGATTGGCCAATCAAATAGGGCCACATGAAAAATATGGAGAATTGCAACCAATCAAATAAAGCCACGTGAAAAAATGATGATGTGATGCAGCCAATCAAACAAGGCCATGTGGAAAAGATAATATATTTCAACCAATCGCGTTATTACACGTGGAAATATGATGTGTTCTAGATATTTCTTGATAAGCAAGCCAAATCAAATTCATGCTTATCTTAAAAATAAAATCGACCAATCACGAGGAAGGAGCTCTAGGTTTTTACAACTATAAATAGGGGTCCCCTCATAAAGAAAAGACGCACACAAATATTCACAAGTTTGAAGAAGGAAAAGCTCAAGGTTCTTCTCTCCATCAAGTCCACCAATCTTCAAGGCGTTCTTCGCAAGCTTCAAGGCGTTCTTCGCGAAAACCTCCATTCGATCCAGTGTCAAGCTCCAAGTCCATCAAATAATCGTTTTTGAAGATCGCACTTCTGCCGAAGAAGATCGAGCTTCAACAAATTCAACAAATCCAAATCAAGTTCATATCGTTCTTCAACAATCTTCAAGTCAAAAGTCCGTTTGATTCGAGATCAAGTCACAAGACCCTCGAAAAACCGCTTTTGAAGATTCAAGTCCCTTTCAAAGAGGATCAAAGTCCACATATTCGAAGAACTGAAGACGAAGATCATATCGTTCTTCATCAACCTTCAAAACAAATTCCAAATCAAATTTTCGTTCGATCCAGGATCAAGTTGTCAAGCCCTCGCATCAACGTTTGTCAAGCATCCAAGTATTTTTGAAGATCAAGATTCTTCTAAAGAAGATCAACGTTCAGCAAGTTCAACAAGTCAAGACGAAGATCAAATTGTTCGTCGCAAAGATCAAGTCAAATTGTTAATTCAAGATCAAGCTCAAAAGCCTTTGGATTAACGTTCAACTTAAACCACGTGGAAGCGATCAAAGTCAATTCCGCCGTCAATTCAACCAAGTTTCATGATTAGAAAAGAATAAGAGGATTACTAGAGATTGTAACCCCATATTCATTTGAATAAATAAATTTTTTTGTACTTAACTTTTCTTGTCTTTTATATTAAAGACATAGACTTTTTAACGCTACAATCTCCCAGCACCCAATATACTACATTCTCGATATCCTCCATTCCCGATGTCTTTCAGGACCGATATCTCCCAGTACCTGATATCCTCCATTCCCGATATCCTCCAGGCCCCATATCATCCAGACTCGACATCATCTAGGGATGACGTCTCCAGATTCTCGCAATGTATCAGACTGCAATCCTTGTGTTAGCTTGTTGGTGTTTAGAACACAAGTTACTCTAGACATTTGTATAAGTTATAGATTAACATAGTTTTGTATAAGAGTTTCTACTAATGTATTTCGTATTTATCTTACCAACTTGCACCGAATTAGCTTCTTTTTGTTTCTTATTTCTGGTCCATATATCAAACGTTATGAGATAGATATAGAATGAGGGTTTTTTTTTCATATAGAATGAGTTCTTTAAAACCATCATGATTTCTATGTTTGGTGATCATTTCATCACTTCAACGTTTTAGCTAATAATCATAGGTATCGTTGTTTTTCTAGACATCTTAGAGTCATTGAACTCCTCGTATGTTTGCTTATTGTAAATATGTTATGGAGCTTCAAATTAAAAATCCTCGATAGTTTAAACTTCTTCCATCTTTAAAGATATCAGGTTTGGAGTTTTTACCATATGGTTTTTTCAGTGATTCTTCAAATTTATTTTGGTAAAAACTCGTTTAAAAATTGTGAAATTAAAATTGTGTGTTTTGATGTATGTGAAGTTTTATATAAATAAAAACTTAATTGGTTTGATCCTATATAATATGTTAGTGGGTGTTGTAATCAAACAATAGATATTAAGGTATAAACTATTAACTATGTGTTTGAACTAATTTCGAAGGTAAGTAAGGAAAATATATATATTTCTTAAATTATTTATATGAACAATTAAAGTTGTTTTTAATTCGATAATATTGTTTAAGATGAACGTTACAGAGATGCGCGTGTTATGGTGGATGTGCGATAACACCAAAAGAGATGAAGTGTGCAATGAAGATATTCGGCATAAATTGGGTGTGGCGTCAATCGCGAAAAAATCGCTTAAGATGGTTTGGACATGTTAAACGCAGACTCATGGACGTGTTGAAGATCTCGACTTAGGACGGACGACTAGAGCTCGAAGGAGATGAAGAAGACGTGGATGGAGGTCATATGGAGGGACATAAAGCTCAAATATCTAAATGAAGATATCATCTACGTTCATGTAACATTACCCTAATTTACTGAGATTACGGGCTTGGTTATTGTTGTTGTTGTAATATTGTTTAAAGAAGACATATGAATTGAAAGTAAAGAAGTATATTTCCTAACAACAATAAATATAAAATGAAGAAGTGATTGACCAGTCTTGGAAATAATCAGAAACCTTTTACTTTTAAAAACAAAAAGAAATATTACTTGGATATTATTTGTAGAAACTAGTGAGGTGAATAAAACAAGAAGCAAATATTTGGATCTTGCAGTGGAAAAGATAACAAACGACAGAGATTCGTCAGAGTAGTCAGCAGTTGGCCAGTGGGACTGATTGTGGACAACAACCCATAAGATAACATAACATATAACCCCCACTCATTCTTTACCGACACCCTTCTCGTACGTTCGGCCTTTTGGATTTTACGACTCCAAAATTACTGACACAAAAAACGGCACCATTCGGCCCAGGTGCGCGTGCTTATTGGGCTTTCACAATCAATTTTCTATATTTTGTTAATTATTTAATACGATTTTAAAGAAAAATCTACTCCGAGAAAAATAAATGTCACTGACAATTAGAATAAAACTGAAATTGTAATAAAACCTCAGACACAACTACATTAGATGATTTTTGGATTTGGCAATAATGGTAAGAATATAATAACAGTCCTCGCAAAGCGAACCGCGTCTAGTTAAATACGAAAGTGACTTTTTTTTTTTGGTTTTGGTAGCAATACGAAAGTGACTTGACTGTATGTATTGAAAGTTGAAACTTATCCATACTTTACAAACTTTAGAGTTTCAAAAGCTAGAAATCCAAAGATTCTCTTTTCGAAAATAAATTATAGGACCGGAATCTAGAACAAGAGTGGAAAATTCAAGGCTTCATAGTTCTGTACAACCAATAGAAAATTAATGTCATTTACTTATAATTTGACAAACGTTGAGACAGGCTAACCCCCAACTCCCATGACTTTTTCATAGCAATTCGCAAGTTATAACCTATTTTGGTCTTATTTCGTCACGATAATAAAACACAATAAAAGAGTACAAAATAAGATATAAATAACCAAAATAATGTTATCCAACTTTATTAACGGACTAGCTTGGTCCGGAACACTTATTACAAGCTTATTAGGTAGAATAAACTAATTACAAGATTTATGTAACGTGTCGAATCGTCGGTGTTCGATGCTGACGTGTCGAATGCCTTTGTTCGATGCGGAACAATTAACACTCATTCGAAGTTGTTCTGGATGGTGTCGAATTCGATGCGTACATTAGGTGTCGAATTCGATGCGTACTTTGGCGTGTCGAATGGAGGAACACTGTTTAATCACGTATCGAATGTGGGTTGTTCGATTCGATGCATATCGAATGAATAGTGGTTCGATGCTGACTGTGGTGAAGTGGTTGTCTTCCCAAAACGTGCACGGAATACAAGGGGATAGGTTATTTATAGCAACCGTCCCGTGGAGCCCACAAACCAATATAGAAAGACGCATCGAATCATCCATGTTCGATGCGCGCACCAAAGTTATTGGGCATAGCAACCACCATAAGCAATTAAGCATGGACAAGGCGGCATCTGGTTTTATAAATTGAGAAGGGGCCACGGTCGTGTGGCCCAAAAGAGGCCTCATCTCACTATATAATAACATAAATATCAATCTTATCATCAATGAAACTAATCACGTGTCTAAAATAATGAAAAAAACATCTGGAATATGACCAAGTGAAAGGCAAGTAACTTTGCATATAAACTACTTTTTCTTCATTAATCATGCTTAAAAGTTAAAACTCATCAACCATCACCATTAATACGTAGCCAAAATCGCTTTTTAATTAGGCCTTTACAAATTTAAATTGCTTGAAGGTCACAATTGCCTCAAATGAATATTATAATGAAACTTAATTCTATTTGTGAGTTTTATTTGGTCCAGCACTCAATTTCTAAAATGCATTACTGATCACTTGTTCCCTCAAAAATGGAACATTTCATCACTTTGAACAACAAAAATAAATAAAAATAAGTACATCATAAAAAGTATTTATTTAACTCATATAAATGATGTAAACAAAATATAGATGATATTATTTTTCATGTGTGCTTCGTCATACAAAGAAAAGCAGGGAAAAAGTCCACATGCCAAATCTATTAGGAATTGAGCCGATTATATGGTGGATCAAACTAACTCTCTTTCTCTCTTTTTTCTCCCTCCCCTCCCCCCCCCCCCAAATTACAAATGGTTCGTTTTCTTTTTCTTTCTTCGAGCATTAATGACTATACTTCATACACGAGGGTCGTACGAAATCTTTGACAAACATCTTGGGTATATGTCGAATTTTTATAAGTGGGGGCTGGATTTGTATTAAACTCCTAAAATGGGATAAGATCTTCGAGGATTATGGTCAGCGTCGTCCTTCTTTTTGTGCTAATCTTATAAATAGGATGAGATCTTTGAGGTGTCTGGTCAGTGTCGTCTTTCTTTTTGTGCTAATCTTATAAATAGAATAAGATCTTCGAGGCGTGGTCAGCATTGTCTTGCTTTTTGTGCTAATCTTATAAATAGGATAAAATTTTTGAGGCCCCTGGTCAGCGTCGTCTTTGTTTTGAGTGCTACTTTGTGCGAAATGGATACCCTCATAATTAATTTTTGAGATGCTACGATTTTACTATTATCAAGTATTTTAAAAAATTAATTAATTGATTTTTGTTTCTAGAATTTTAAGTTAAATAGTTTGAAAACACATGTTTTATTTTTCTAAAATAAAATTAATTTCGATGAAAATTTCAGGAAACGAAGAGTACGAAGAGAAGTTAAAAAGAAAAAGAAAATGGGTGGCAATTTTTATCTGCTGAAAAAGAGATTGACCACCCTATTATGTGGGCTGGTTTGTGGTTTTAATTAGTGATGTCTGTGTGTGCGGACGATAATATTATATATACATACAAATAAGATAGTGGCATTATTAGGCATGTACATGAACTATGAAGAAAAAAAAGGGACAAAACCCAACAGGTGACCAGCATTTGACGTGGCCCATTTCCTGCATTAACGTAGAATTTATATATTGTGCATATTTCAACACTATTTTCGAGTGCTGTTAAGACGTCAGGACAGGACAGGTCCAGGGTTGTACGCTCAAAGTCGCATATTATTTGGTCTTTTCGTAAACAGCTTATGTATTTCTCTATCACCATATGTGTGTATTTGTTTTCAACCATAAAAAAAGTGCGCATTTGTTTTGTATGGTTACTTCTTCCAACCACTCGTAAGTGACAGAAAAAGAAGAGATAGCGATCTTAGATTGTCTAGTTTATGTATATGACAAGTGTAATTATCCTATGAATTAAACAAAGCAAATTGAGGATCCACGCACTCTCCAACTCTTACTTGAGTTCCTCGACTCTTTCCACGCCATATTGGGCTCTGGGGTGAGCTACCAAAAATTCCAGGTACTATTTTCCCCTAACATCCCAAACAGAATGTGTCGCAACCTCCTTCGCCTCCTCGGAATGGTACTTATGACCAGTCCGAATAAATACATTGGTATCCCAATTTGACAGAGTCACTTTCACTCGAGCTTCTTTGACCATGTGCTTAAACGGTTCTCCCATCGGATCGGAGACTGGCACGCCCGATACTTATCCTATGTTGGGCGCCGGCTCCTCCTCCAATCCACCCTCTAGACCATGCCGGTTTACCAGATGGGCATGCCCCATTTGCCTCGTTCTATCCTCACTAATTTTACTAAACTTTCCAAATCTTTTATTTAGAACACGGAAAGAAATGGATGACGAAAGAGCATGGTGTCTTGGCGAATCGCGTGTACCCCTAACCGCAAGGGAGGACTTGGATTTCGCCACCTAGAGCAACTCAACGAAGGATTCATGCTCAAATTAGGCTGGCGACTGCTTCATGCACCGGAAACCCTCTAGCCCGCGTTATGCGCGCCAAGTACTTCCCCGACCGAAACCCGTTCACGGCGCCTATCCCCGCGAACTTCGGTCGAGATGGGAAAACTATAGCCCACCTCGTCCCCAACTTGCTCAATTTATTGAGACGGGTGGTTGGGAACTGTGCCTTTATCAATTTTTGGCACTCCCGATGGTTGGGCCCCTACCCTATTGCGGACTATGTCCCTGCCATTCCGCCCTACCTTCTCACCCTCACGGTTCGGGATGTCATTCAGCCACCCGACACGTTGGACCTAGTGACTATTGGCCACCTTCTCTTGTGCCACATCACGACTAGCATTCTAGGTATTCATATCCCCGTGGATGAGGTTCCTGACTCCACCTATTGGGCGTGGAACCCGGGTGGCGAATTCACGATTTAATATGCCTACGAATGGTTGTCACGACAAGAATACGGCACACCAACGCCTAGTCTACCTTGGCAGGCATTGTGGCGCTCACTTGTCCTGCCACGTATCAAGTTTTTTGGCCGGCTCTGGGGACAGGATGCGCTACCCACACGCGAGTGCCTCAGATGCCGACTTGTTCATGTTTCACGCTCTTGCCTACTCTGTCACTTGTTCATGTTCATGTACCCCCTCTTTTCGAACGTGCGTCGAGCTTTACCCCCTTTTCAACCCACCCAAGAACGGGGACCATATCACTCCCCACCTACAACACCTTCCTAACCCCGCCGTTACCCTCGTCGGGTGTTGGGCTATTTGGAGGGTACAAAACGAATTCCTCTTTCAAGGCAATCAAATCTCCACAATACTCATTGAAAACCGTATTACGCGGACCATCTTGGAATGTCCACCAGGTGCCTTCCCAAAACCGCCCGAGTCTAATAGGTTTTCAATCCGCTGGATCCCACCCTCACCGGAGGTGTTCAAACTCAACACAGACAGTTCAGCTTTGGCCAATCCAGGCCCCACAAGTATCGGTGGCGTCATACATGATTTTACGGGTATTATAGTTGGAGTTATTCTGAAGTAACGGGATATAACACCAACAACGTAGCTAAACTCTGAGCTATCCGCCAGGGAGTGCTACTTGCCTTACAACTTTCAATTTATGCTCTCATTATTGAAACTGACTTAGAAGTTGTGTACGATTATTTGACCAAGATGCGAGGTTTTGTGGCCTCGACTGAGTTCCAAGCCCTGCTTGGTGACATAAAAAGTTTGGGAAGGAGGATACCCAACATGTTCATCTCCTATACTTACCGCGAGGCGAACAAGTTAGCGGAGTGCTGGCACGATAGGGATCCGATCGGGCTAGACTGCCCCCTACAACCACCATTTTTCGCTGTTTGGTTAAGTTGTCCGCCCGAGCTGACGTGTTTTTATTTGTCTGATTTGCATAGTACTTATATGCAGTTGTCTCGCTAGCCCCTACCCCACACCCCATTGTACAGTTGTTGGACTCGGCCTTAGTTATATATATAATTTGCTCTTGTTAAAAAAAAAAGAAATTGATGATGTATACTTCATAACGCTTCACAATTATACAATGATACATGGCCTCCTTACATACCTGATGATATGGAATATATTGGGTCACGTTAGGTCAACCCAACCCAACCCAACTGGAAGTCCAAAGTATGTTGAGCATCTAGGCTCGACATGTGATCACGTCGAGGATTTAGACTCTACATGTGATCACGTCGAGGATTTAGACTCGATATGTGATCACGTCGAGGACTTAGACTCGACGTGTCCTCGATGTAGCCCAAGAAATTCAGAGATGGTCCCACATCCCGAGGACTATAATTACCCTCGTCTCAATACTGAGAGAGTTAAGTAATCATGATCTCATCTACCTCACCTATATCGAGCACATAGCCCCGACATCCGTCAGCATTCAGTATCATCTACCTTCGACGTCTTCTACCTTTGACATCTTCCGGATTCGACATCTCCCAGATTCAATATCTCCAGCATTCTATTTGTCCTTCTTTCGACATCTCACAGTGTCTAGACTAAGGTTTAATATTATCGAAACTTTTGCTAGTCGTTTGTATAGGTGTTCCAGATAAAGTTATTCTAGACACTTTTATAAGTTATAGATTAACATAGTTCGGTATAAGTTCTCTTGTATTCAAACATTTAGTATTTATCTTACGAACTTGTACCAAATTAGTGGCGCCGTCTGTGGGAATAGCAGTTCTTTAGGTAGGAAGGTAACGATATATTTTTACCATGAAGAGATTGCATCTCGATGAAGGCACATGACCGAAGAAGTTGAAGCGGGCCTATAAGTCCAAGCCAACCAAGGGCCTAAAAGCTTGGAGTCGGCTAAGAGGGAAAAGACACTTCTTTCTTTTCAAGGTGAGTGCAAGATGGAACCTTTGGGGGAATCCATCTCTGTTAATCTAGACCAGCAACATCCTGAGAGAATGGTCCATATAGGCTTAGCCATGTCCTCCAACGTTAGAAATCTATTAATAGATTGCTTGAGAAGGAATGCGGATATCTTCGCATGGTCGGATTCACACTTGAAAGGGATAGATCCAATGATCATAGTGCACAGACTAAACGTGGACCCCATGGCTAAACCACTAAGGCAAAAGAAGAGGAATTTCAGCAAGAAAAAGAATGAGGCAGCGGATAAGGAAGTAATTGAGAAAATAAAAGCTCGTCACATTTATGAAATACGTTACTCGGAATGGCACAACAATATCGTGTTGGTCCTCAAGAAGGAAGAGACACGAGGATGTGTGTAGACTACACTCATATGAACAAACATTGCCCCAAGACCCTTTTCCCTTGCCTATGATTGATTTACTAGTGGATTCTACTGTCGGGTGCGCTTTACTTAGCTTGATGGATGCCAAGAGTGGTTTCCATCATATATTTATGGCACTTAACAATCAAAGAACGATTGCATTCATCACAGATATGGGAGTATACTGCCACATGGTGATGTCGTTTATCTTGAGGAATGTCGGGGCAACCTTTCAGAGGCTCGTGGCCAAGATGTTCTACAACCTCATCGGGCAGTCTATGGAAGTTTACATAGACGACATGTTGGTCAAAAGCTTGAAAGCTGAAGATTACATCAATAACTTGGAAGAGTCTTTTGGATTAATGAGGAACTATGGGATGAAACTCAACCCCAAGAATTGTACGCTTGGGGTAACCGCGAGAAAATTCCTAGGTTATGTGATCAATGAAAGGGGCATTGAGGCTAACCCAAACAAGATTCAAGCGGTCATGGATTTGCCTTCTTTAGGGTCTATAAGAGATGTTCAGTGCTTAGTGGGTCGGATTGCGGCCATGGCCGCTTTATAGCTACATCGGTAGAGAAGAGCCTACCCTTGTCCAATGTGATGAGGTAGGCAATGAACTTTCCGTAGAAAACAGAGTGTGAAGCTGCTTTCAAGCAACTCAAGAGATACTTGATGTCCTCTCATTTGTTGGCAAAACCAGAGCCAAGAGAGATGCTTTACCTATACTTGGCAGTTTCAGCCAAAGCAGTTAGCACCGTCCTTGTCAAGGAGGTGAATGGCAAACAATTTTTTATACATTATGTGAGTTGCGTACTCCAAGGTGTAGAGTGGAACTATTTGGAGATTGGGTTGTTTGCTCTAGCAATAGTCGTGACAGCCTAAGAAATTTAGACATTACTTTCAATCCCATCCGATAATTGTTGTCACAGACAGACCGCTTCGGTAGGTGATGTCACGCCCAGAGACCTCCAAACGACTAGTTAAATGAGCGATAGAGTTAAGCGAATTCTTATTAGAATTTCAACCTCGAACGCTATCAAGGCACATGTTTTGGCCGATTTTATGACAGAATCCGGAGAACATTATTGAGCATTCGGTCAATCTAATTTTTATTATAGCTTGGGACCCTGGACCCAACAGGCAACATTCGGCTTGGTTGTTGCATATGGACGGTTCATCCACGGCCAATGGCGGAGGAGTTGGAATACATATGATTTCTCTCGACCGTAGAGGATTTGACTTTGCCATAAGCATGAACTTCCCGGTTACCAATAATGAGGTTGAATACGAGGCCATATTGGCTGGTATCCGTATCGCAAAAACTCTGAGCGTCGATCATCTGGAGGTTTTCACTGACTCTCAGCTATTGCAGATTCCGTACCTTAAGGGTAACATGCCAGAAATGGTAGAGCTAAAACTACCCTTGTGGTAACAAACCATACTAGCAGAGTCTGTACCTTTATGGTAACTTGCCAGAAAAGACAAAGCTAAAACTACCCTTATGGTAACATGACATACTTGCAGAGTCTGTACCTTTAAGGTAACATGCCAGAAATGGCAAAGCTGAAACTACCCTTGTGGTAACATGCCATACTGGCAATGTCCGTACCTTTAAGTTAACATGCCACAAACAGCAGAGCTAAACCTACCCTTAGGGTAACATGCAAGAAACGGCAGAGCTGAAACTACTATTGTGGTAACATGCTATGCTGGCAGAGTCCATACCTTTAAGGTAGCATGCCAGAAATGGCAGAGCTAAACTACCTTTGTGGTAACATGCCATACTAGCAAAGTCCGTACTTTTAAGGTAACATGCCAGATATGGCATAGCTAAAACTACCATTGTGGTAACATGCCATTTTGATAGAGTTCATACCTTAAAGGTAACATGGCAAAAATATCAGAGCTAAAACTACCCATGTGGTAACATGCCAGAAACGACAGAGCTAAAATTACCCTTGAGGTAACATGCCAGAAACGACAGAGCTAAAACTGCCCTTGTGGTAATATGCCATATTGGCAGAGGACATACCCGATACAGGTCTTTTTAAAAAGTGGATGATTACCAATGAAAAAGATTAATATGACATACACGGATAATATTTGCAGCTCCTTGGAAAAAATCCTTATAACCAGAACAATACTCAACAAAACCCATTTATGCCAAAGAATTGTTATCTTTCTCGCACACCCAACCATTAACTAAATAGTCACTAAAAAAAATAATAAAAAAGTACGCTGAGAGATTCTTTCAGGAGTTGCACAAGAGTTACGCCCAACAACACTAGCTGAAAAAGAAGAAATTAACAAAGATATGTGTATTTGTTCAGCAAACAGGTTGGGAAGTGTCAGTTTAATGGGATCTACGATGAAGGTCTGGTGCAGCATATCACACGACTTGAGAGTTTGTATGATGGTCTGATTTACAACAATTCACCAAGAAAGCTAATGGTATTTCCTATATCCTTGTCAGAAGTAGCACTTAATTGGTTCATTAAGGTTATAATAGAGGATGCAATATGGAACCATATTATTGAAGAATTTAAGCAAAAATTTCGCTAACCTCTGAAGAAATGATAGCAAAATGGGCAATTCTTAACTACGAGCAAGAGGAAGGTGAGACAATTATGGAAGCGTGGGACATTTCAAAGAAATAATCAAGAAGGCCGAACCAATATTCAGAATTTGAAAAGACACTATGGTGCAAGCTTTCTACTACGGAATGAGCATGAAGAATAAGCTAATACTGGACTACACTGTCCAGGGAGAAGAATTTTTGGGAAAGAACGAAGATATCTTATAAATTGTTTGAAGAATCTTTTGCAAAACTCCCTAGGAGCCTGTAAGTGAACTGTTACACTAGGGAGGAAGCAATAGCATTAGAGGAGAGCTTGCTGGAAGAATAGAAAGTGAAGAAAGAAGCAAAGGAGGAGAAATACCACGATACAATTGGCGCACCAAAGGACCACTAATTCTTCACCATAATTGTCGAGCTAACCGACAATAAACTCAGCGTTGTGTGAGAGGCAACCCGCAATAGTAAGTTTTTAATTATCGAGCCTTTAGTTTAATTTTGTTTTGAGTCATATATAGAATTTTATTTCGATTTCTTGTTGAGCTAAACACTGAGATAGAAAAAACGAAGAAAGTAAAAGAAACCATAAGTGGAGAGACGAACAGGACAAAAGCAAGACGATATTGGACAAAGTAAGAATAACACAAATCAGAGCACGCATAGTAGATTTTCCAGTAGCACACACAATCCCACGTGCGACCACTGCTCCCATCGCGCCTCACACGCGCGATCAAGTTGTGCGATCTGATTAGGTGGCACCAGCATTCCAGAATACACCGCGTCCAATAGCGCGTCAAAGTTTCAATCGCGCCCCAGTCGCGCGATCAGGACACGCTATCAAGCTTAATCGCGTGAACATTTTCTTGCAGTACACGTTTCTAAGTTTGAAGGCCAATAGGAGACATGCAGAAATCAGAATCTACAGAATTTGGCTGAGCAATCTCTATCTTTACCGTTCTTACCATACTTATATTTTTCTTATGATTAAATTCCATTGATACATGAGTTGTTTCCATTGTAATTTTATTTGTTATAGGAGAGTTATGCAACTTAATAAAAATTTCTAAAATTATAATTAAGAACTCTCTTATTTATAACTCTAATTACTTTTACAATTCTATTATCTCTCAGAATTTCTATCTATAAAAATTTCTTGAAAGAAAATTTTATTATTCTATTGTTCTTTGTAGAAGAACATGGTATCTGGAAGATACGACACTTTTGAACCAACAAATGGAACACCAAGAAGAGCATCAAAACTCTCTTTGGCTCAATCAACATTCAGTCGCTATCGATTCCTCAGCGATTGTTTAAACATGGATCAAGAACTCATAAAAAACCACTTTGTTGATGAACAAGAAGTACAAGGGTTGGAAGAGACACTGTAGCAAACGGGATTAGGGCGCATGATGAGGCGACCAGGTATTGTGAACGACCCCATTGTTTGCAAATACTTGCTCATTATGAAGAGGGCGATGGTAATGTTTGTCTTACGGTGAGATCAGCTTCAATCACATAGAGAGACATAAACATATACTACAAATTGAAGTCATATCAGATGTTACTTTGGGACTTAGGCTCACAACAAAAGATCACAAGAGAGCGTGCCTCAAGATATCTCCTACAATCAGGCCTCACGTTTGAGAAGAACGGCGATGGTGACCTGGAGGTTGGTTATGGGAATCTACAAACACTTTGTAAGGAACTGTATTTGTTATTTGTTCAAGGATACTTCCACCATATTACAAAGGAAAAGTTTCATGAGAACAAGCCAAGATTATTGTATGCAACAAATAGGAGACACTCCAAACATAGGGGAAATAATAATCAAAATCGAGGATCACACCATCAACAGTCCTCCATGCTTTATGTATTTTAGAGCACTTATCACTGCACTCTGTATCACAAAGGAGGATGTCCATAACTTCATACATATATTCACCATAGAAATACATATCCCATCAATCACATTGCGAGGCAAATGATAGAAATTACATTCCCCGCTAACGAGAGATCAACAATAACGGCAATTGAAGAGACAAAAGGTGGCGTGTGAGCAATTGCAAGAGGTGAAAGAGCGGCTAGAAAAGGAGAATGTTGAGTTAGTAAGTCGGTTGGAAGCAATCAAGGAGAACTTCCAGAACAACAACACTCTCAATTGGAGAGAGTTGAGAGAAATTGAAGATAGTTTTGCAAAAAAAAGAAAGAACCACTACCAGTCCGACGAGTGTTCTTTGAGCTCAATCATTGGAGTCCTCTGGTCTTTACTTTGATTCTTTCTATTTTATGCAATGAGGACATCGCATGATTTTAAGTTTGGGGGTGGGGTGGTAGCTACGTTGTTTGTTTTACTTATTTTGCTATATATTTATCGTTAGAGTCTAGTTTCGAGTCTTTTTTTTTCAAATAGGGTATTAGAAAGGAATTTGAAGCATGAAAGCATGAATAAGTAGGAATCTATGGTAGTATATGCATAATATTGTACAAATTTGAGATAGAAATACATGAATACCTTTGGTACATCTTGGTTAATATGGTTAGAAGCATATTTTAGTTTTATATACACCTTTCAATTTGCTGTTGTGTATAATTGGGAAGAGAATGTTGCTTATTTATGAGAATATGGTAATGAATCATGTGATTAGGACTCTTGAAACAAATTTCTTGACTCTTGCTTGAGATAAAGGCATATGTAAATGTGTTGAGGAAATTAAATAGGCATTGTTTCAAAAATTTAAGTTTTAGCCTTTCAAGCCAAGAACCCTTTATGAATATAAGATTATCCATAGAACCCCACTAAACCCTTTTCTATAAGCCTTTGTTTATGAAGCCTACTTTTTTACCCTGAGCCAAAAAAGAAAAATATAAATCCTACCTATTTCTAGAGATGGATGTAGTAGATCGAATGAGGAATAAGGTAGGAGCTCCAAACAAAAGCATGAGCTAAAAAGAAAAATCTAAATAGAAAAGAGGGATGAATATAATAGAGAACACAAATAACCCGTGCAATAACTTGAAGTTTGGGCGTGTTTAAAAATCATGAAGTATATGATGGTTTGAATACTTGCGAAAATAAAAATGCAAATGAAAAGATGCCGAAAAGAGGCTAAAATGTATGGCCAAATGAATAAGTCACAAACAATGGAGGAAAGAGTAATACATGGGTGGTTTACTACATACATCTCTAGAACTCATGTATGACTTTTTTTCATTATAGCCCAAGCCCAAGCCCAAGCCCACATTAAAAGCTTACAAAAACCTAAATGATTCTCAACATATTAACTCTTCTTGAGTCAATGGTAATAGAAGATTGAAGAGTGAAAAGGGAATTACATGTTAAGAGTTGTGCTTTTATAAGTTTGCAACATGAAAGTAACTTTTATGCATCAACAATAGTAGCACACACTATTAGAGCACATGAAACGGATGTATATTAAACATATGTGCTCGTGTTCATATATTCTATCTCATCTCTTGTTCTGACCGTAGGTTGCATTTTGAGAATTCCCGCTTATGCATGTTGGCATGTCAATAACCACATTCTAATTTAGATCGAGTCAGTTAAGTTAGTTTGCTTGAGGACAAGCAAAGGTTTAAGTTTGGGGATATTTGATAAGCGTCTCATTAGCGTGATTTAAGTATCTGTTTACTTATGCTTTTTAATACTAAAGATAGCGTATTTAATTATTTTAGTATTATTTTATGTTTTCTTAGGTATTTAAAGAGTCAAAACAAAACGAGGCTAAACGAGTCCAAAAAATAGATGTTTTGGACAACACTTGGTCAAATACACTACTTTGTGATATTCAAGCGTTACGGCACTACATGAAGATGAAATACCGAATATAGCGCGATTGAAGAGAAGACATCAGGAGACCACATGGAGGAAATTAGAATATAGTGCGATCATCACCGCGTCGCGCGGGGGTCGTGCGATCAACAGAAAAGTGGGCCCCAAGTAAGAAACCCTAAAATGCAGCCCAGAGCAGAGAAAAACTATAAATAGGAGGCTACGTTCAACAGTTAGGGTACAACCTTCACAATAATTTTCACAGCTTTTACAACCACTATTTGAGAGAAGAAACGCTGAGAGTTGTCACCAGAGAGAAAATTCCATCAAAGTCTTGTTCTAGATTAGTCGAGTCATTGTTCGAGAGAAGACAATTAGTGGAGAAGAAGATAGCAAAAGGGAGTACAAGTAGGGTTAAGCAACAACGTTCCACCGATCTGAAAAGCTTTTCTTTACTTTTTTACTTTGTCTATAGTATTTAATTCTTTGTTGATTGTTGAACTCATGACTATGAGGAGTTAACATACTCCTTGTTTAGAGTAGGGGAGTAACTCTGATATTATGAATATATTTTTTTGCTTTACTTGATGTGTGTTTGACGACCTTGAATGTCTAGATTGAATAGTTACTTATGTTGTGTGACTAATCTTACTCTCGTTGGGATAAAATAGAAGCACCTGAGTGGGGTCGCCCGAAGTGTAGAATGATAAGGGAGTTATATATATATATATATATATATATATGCGATTTGTTTTGAATTTACTAAAGCAACTATTGCACAACCTTTAGATCACACTAGATTAGTCTTGACTATGTACGTTTTGTTAACATGATTCAGATGAGTTAATTGGATTGTAGATTTGATATCTCTTCTATTGGCAACTGGGATGATTCTGTTAACACGGTAGGTTATTAGAGACTCGTAGAGATGTGGTTGGGATAGCTCATGTCATATGTCACAGATCCATTAGATATGCAACCATCAAATAACTATCAAGTACTGTAATAAATATAGGTGGTTTGTCTACGAACTACTAACCAAAATATTATTAATAAATATTTTATTAATTTTTACTTTTTTGTGAAGTAATTAATTTTCTTGTAATTAGAATATAAAGTATTTGAGAATTTTATTTAGTATTAAATATGCATATTAAAAAATGATATAATATATGACGATACCGGGAATAAGCACGACGCTTTTTCTTCACGCCTCCTCTAAAGAAAACTCCTCTAATTTCTCCTCTAAAAGATGCCTCCTCGAATGGATTTCACCTCTAAATAAGCCTCCTCTGCAATTATCCTCGTATGGACACCTCTTTGTATGGAAACCTCCTCATATGTATTTTCCCTCACAATTTCTCCTCGTAGGAATTTCCCCTTTAACATCTTTCCCCTCTAAATGGCTTCCTCCTCTAAAATATTATCCTTTACACTTCCTCCACATCCTCCAAACACATCCAAATGAATGGACCCTGCCTATCCTAATACATGTCACCTTCTAAATCGCCCTTGTCACTACCCAACACGACACTTGTCAAACATGCACTGGAGGCAAAGTAATGTAAATACAACACATGATTCGTAACAGCAAGACTAAAGACTTTTCCTACACCAAAAGCTCCTCTAAAATCTCTACAACCTCAAACACCAATTCTTCTCTCCTCTAACAAGATTATTACTACATAAACACCATTTTTTCAACCCCAAATTCATCTATAACCCAACAAAACACTATCACAACCTCACTACCTCCACTTTTGAACTACGTTCGACTTGATTCTCGACAAAGGGATACATAGGCAGTTCGGAAGTTACTCGAGTTCAGTCGCAAACACCAAAAATCAACCACCTACCTCGAGTCAGGATCGGCATTCAAAATATATTGATACGCTCTTCGACGTAGCTAGCAAGCAGGAATCCTGCATAGCTAGCAGGGAGGAGGAATTGTATCATCAATATATTTTTTAAGGACATACATATAAATATTTAAGAATTAATGAATTTTCTTTTTTCTTCCTTTATCTTTTTATATATTTTCAGGCATAAAGTGTAATTTCACAAGTATGGTGGTGGTTTTTTCAGCTTTTCTCCTTTTAAATTATAGTGAAAGTGTAAGAAAAAAAACAAAAGCTGGCAATATCCTACGACAAGCGACGTGGCAACCACATGTGAAAAAGCCCGAAAATGGGCGAAAGGGCATTTTCGACAGCAAAGTGTTTGAGCTACGGGGCAAAAATAAAGCCCAAAAAGATATTGTGCATTTTCATTAAAACCAAAAAGTTATAGGGCAAAAGTAGTTATTGCCCCTAAATTGTATTAAATATCACTCAAATCTGTTAATTTATATTAATAAATCCAAGTTAGAACGGATAACATGTTTATATTTAAAAGAAGTTGCTCCTTACTATTCACCACTTATTAACCAAAATAAAGTCTAAATAAACACCTCATCTAAATTCAATTATCAATATCAAATCAAATATAAACCAAAATAAATAACAATCAAGAGTCATACAATACTGAAGTACATAAATAACATTGCGTGAAAACTCAAGAGACTGGACAATGAACTAAAAATGAAGTCATGAGATATGAATTGAAAGTAGTTTGCGTTTATGCTTTTTACTTCGTAGTTTAGAATTTTGAAGCTTATTTCTTACATCTTTAATCTTTTAATTATCGATTCATAACCTTTTTCTTTAAATAGGTCTAAAATATTTTTGATACGCTTTTATCGTGTGTCTACCTCAGAGCCATAATTAATTTTTATTTGTTTAACAAAGACACATCATGTAGTGTATCAGACATGTGTCAAAGAGTGTCGGACGAGTATCAGATACATATTGAGCACGAACATGAATAATATTTTTGAGTTTCAATGCATCACATGGTTTAGCTGAAAGTGGTGTGCTTAGAATTGATCCATAAAAAGAAAAAGAAAAACAATTATAAGATAAAGCTTTACAAAATATCTTACTAGTTAATCCAGTCAAACTGTCCCTAAGTTCGTACATGCGTATGTATATGTAATTTTCACGTGGATAATACTTAATTGTAATTAGCACCCAAAAAAAAGTTTAGAAACTGAATGTAAAATTCTACTACAAGGACACCGACGACAACAACAATTAATAACAGTAATAAATAATTATTATTATTAAAATTATATAAAAACATTAATAGAGGTTTGTAAAAATTGGAAATAAACAACAACATAATAATAAATAATATGATAATAATAATGATAGTGATAATGCATGATAATAATAATATACTTTGTTTACATTGAAAAAACTTGTGTCTGAGGGTGGGGTCATATAATATAGATAAAGAATGATGTGGTTCCCTGGTCCTTTTCATTTTGTCATTAGTGGTCGTAGTTTTTGACATAATAATGCGTGAAGGTACTCCTAGGCAAATGGCCTACGCTCAGCTCTTCATCACCACCACAATATTCACCCTACTTTGATCATTATAATTGTACCTTTAAATTCCATGACTCATGCGTACGAATGTATATATGATACAAATATCATGTACATATACTTATATACAACGTAAACATAAATACATATTAGTTAATTAATTAATACTAATAACAAATTACAAATACATGCTTATGTTAGAGAATTAGATAAATTTTTGCATGTTTAGGATTTGATCTATATATTATGCGTAAGTACATCATGTAATATTCATTCATCAGAAAACTTACATCACGTTAAAAGTTATAGAGAAGAATTCCGTATCAAAATTTAAAGCCCTATTCTATGGAAAATAAAAATGCCGTATTTCATTCATAATTTTATTTTTCTTTTTATCAACTCACTCGAAATAAATTGCCAATACATGATTTTCTAAATAATTAAAGCAAGTCGGAATTTAAAGGGCGTTACAGTTACATTACATGGACCGGGTACTATAATAATATAATTAGAAAACATGCCAGAGAATGCTTGTTGGTAGTTATGGTGGTTAGTTGAATGTCAAAAGACTCGAAAAGTATGCAGTGAACTGACTGCTCGAATTCCTATTAATGGTCTATGTTCCAAAATAAAGCGGGCCATTAATAGTACTTTACGTAAAATTCTTTCTTTGGGGTTAAGAATTTTGAAAAGTAAATATTTTCTAGGAGAGATTATTTGGTGCAGCCGATGTATGTGCATCCACTACCAATATACGGTGGGGATGAGGTGCTGGGTGATTATTCCTACAATATATGATCTTCTTTTAATCTCAACCATCGGTTGTACATACAACGGATGTATATAATAATTTCTCATTTTCTAGACCATGACTTATGTCAAGCAATTACTAATATCGTAAACGTTTAATAAATAATCTCAATTATCCGGTATTTACAGTTAATATAACAGTCTGTCGCCTTCCCTTGCTCAACCCGAGCACCCAATGGAAGATAGCAAACGGTTTAAATCATCTTCTATAAAATCGTGTTACATCTCGTTCAAATAAATGCCATGTGTTGACAATTAAAATTATTTAATACTATGTTTGCTTTGCATTAAAAAGAATTTATACTTATCTTAGTCTAGCGAAACTTAAATATATACTCATTCACACAAATATTTCATTATATTTTCCTAATTCTTCCATATTTAGTTTCCTATTTAATTTCATCTAAGCAAGAATATCTAATTATTTTAGACGTTGCTATTGTATGTTGTATTTTTTTATACATTTTAATAAATTGTATAATTATCTAATTATTGTAAGATTAAATTTGTAGAACTGTCAGAAGATATCAGTATTTTTATTATTGAGCGAATTTTTTTTTTTCCATTTCCTATTCTCTTCTCTCTTTCCTCAACCAAATAATGACATGTGGCATATAGGTCCATATAAATTAACCCCACATTAATCCATCAAATTAATTAATCTATATTATGGAATTAATTGTTTTCTTTTCTCAATTAAACCATGTACGTAAATAATCTCCCACGTAAAAAAATAAAAATATCTTGCAATCAAAGATGAAAAAGAAAAACTTAAGATTGTATAAAGTGATAAATAATATTATCAATAGTTCAATATCGTTAATTAATGTCATTTTGTACACGTGAGATATCTGTAGTAACAAGTATTCATAGATTATTAAACTTATAGTGAAGATAATTATTAAAAGATATGATATTTATAATCCAATTTATTTGAAGGGTGGCTTAATTTATTTGGTCGTCTTGAAAAAATCATGATGCACAAATAATTCAATTTATTTAACTGGCATGTTATGTACTGTTGTTTGTATCACAAAATAATTGGAGACGTGGACCAAACAGGGGAGGCTGTAATGTGGTCTTAATCTAAAGTTTAGTATTCAAATTGTGGAAACTTTAGCCCCTCTTATTTTGTAAAATGAATTTATTTTATATCATAACATTTTAATCAAATTATGCATTAATTATAATAGAAAAATAATAAGAAACAAGTAATTCGAATCATCTATACTATTATATAAAAGAAGCCACATGTGACAGCAAATTTTTTATTTTTATATTTACTCCGAAAACACACTATTAATATTTTATGGTAACTAAAGATTTTGATTTTTTTACTTGGAAGATTATTTACACGCATGGTTTTATTTGAGGAAAGAAACCAATTAATTCCATAATGTATAGATTAATTGAATTAATTTAATGAATTAATGTGGGGCTAATTTATGTGTGCCTCATATACAAATCTAAGTACACTTGATAAAAATGAAATTAGGGTAACAAAAATGTAATAAAAAGCTCAAAATAATGAACCTAGAAATTTAAGAAGCTAGAAAATGTCACAATCAAGTAAACCAAGAGATGTAATAATTTTTCTAATGTTATTGCAAAAAATGAATAAAGCTAGAATAATTTATATGTGCGAAACCATATATGGAAGCTTAAATCTCTTCCAATTTGTGACGGCAAGAATTAGGAAGATATAATGAAATATTTGTGTGGAGGAGGATATAATTAAGTTTGACAAGAGTAAGATAAGTATAAATCTTTTTAATACAAAGCAAACATGGTATTAATGGGAAGAGTTTGCACATTTACTATTTTAGATTTTTTATTATTTTCACAATCTTGTTATTTAAGTTGTGTTTTTGTTAAAGAGAATCTCTTTATGTACATAACTTCTTCCTAAGTGGATGTAAAGATTTAGTGAATGAAGTACGAACACACTCTTCACTAAAGTGTAAAGCTATGTTGTACGGGTTCATATATAGCGGTACAGGTACGGTACAATACGGATATGCCGATACGACATTTTTTAAAAACAACCGAGATACAGGAAAGATAAGTCTATATATAATATTATTTTTTATTATATGTATTTTTTATCTTTAACAAACAATGGACTTAAAACTTAAACAAGAAAAACTTGAAAATAAACAAAAAGAAGGTTTAACATTAAACAAAGTCGCGCATCAAAACTAAAAGAAAACATACAAACGTGAATTATGACTAACAAGTTAAACAACAAGTTAACAAGTTTGTGGTAATGTTACAAAATCAAGATGTTTGATACTCGACGATTAATGACTACATAAAGTCATATTAACAAAAAAAAGTGAATTAATAATAATGTTTTCAAGTAATTCACTTTCAAAATTAAACTAAAATCACAAATTCACAATCTATATTGTTTTTTCACGGACTTTGTCGGCAAACAAAACAATTCAAGTTTCAGTTCATCAAGCGACAAGTCTACAATTCTTAGAACACCAACATCATATAAAGGGAGCCACATCCCACATCCTAGTACCCCTTGCATATAATTTTGGGGAAAATGCAGGAACCTATCTAACGTTTGCCCGCTTTTGCACTTTTCTATCCAACGTTTCATTTTTTACACTTTGCTATCCAACGTTTCATTCCGGTAACACTTTACGGTCCAACCTTTGTTTCCAGCCTATTTCAGCCCAAAAACGTCACTTTTTGACGAAATGACGCATCGCTGACGTCATTAAGAGGGGTATTGTCGGCACTTTACTAGTTATTTGCTTAAAAATTAAATAAATTAACCAATAACGTTTATAACCCGATTAACGCGGCATTTTCTTAAAAACCCGCCAATTTCCAGATACCCTAATTTCCAATTTCGAAAGCAAATCCACGAAATCAAAGCTCAATTTCTTGTTTTATCCACCCGATCGACAGAATCTAACAATGGTGTGGAGAGTTAGAACCCCCGTTGACGTTATTCCTGAAGGACAAATTATACCCGATTATGGTAAGAATCCCCAAATCCAAAATTTAATTTTTTTCTTTGTTTGGTGTTACCTTTTGTCGTGTGGTCCTCCTTTTGGCTGTTTGTGAGGGAATAGTTTAAGTGTGGTCCTCCTTTTCGTCTTGTTCTTTTTTTCTTTTTAGATGTCACTCTAACTGCCACTTGTGTGTTTATGTGATTAGTTAGTTTAAGTGTGTTTATGTATGTTAATATAACACGAAATAATTTTTGTCTATATTCAGCTGGTGCTAGAGATGACCCATTCACCATAATATTGCATCATCATGGAAAATTAATGAATTTGGGGAAATGGGTTTATCTAGAGGGACAAGTGAGCTATATAGACTGGTGCACTGAGGATAAAATGTCCAGGCTAGAGCTACTGGATATGGTGAAAGAAGTGGGTGTTAAAACAGAGGGTTGTGTGGTGAGAATATGTTACATTCAAGATTCTACTCCAGGCGAGTATATTGAAGTAAGTAATGATAAGGAGGCACTGGATATGGCACTCTTTGCATCTACAAGGAAATCAGTAGATGTATATGTTCTCATAGATGAGGTAAATGATACTCAATCACAAAGTGAATTGCCTAATCTTCCTCCAATGAGTGAAGGGTTGGATTATATTGGTGATAACAATAAAGGTGCCAATGTTGGTGAAGATGAGATGTTTGTAGAAGGTCTTGTAGAGAGTGATGATGATGATGATGATGATGATGATGATGAACAGCATGATGTAGAAGATGTAGCAATTCTGTTAAGAGATATGACCACCAGAAAAGCAAGAGCAAGTGATATACCAAACTCTTCAAGTCCCCCCCCCCCCCCCCCCAACTGAACCCCAATGCTTAAGAGACAATACAAGTCCACTGTTGGAATCTATAGTTGATATAGTGGACAGTGATGATAGTGATGGTGAAGTCTCATGCGGTGATGACTCTGAATTTTCAGACGATCTGAATGACAGTGACAATGATGCAGCTGATGATGAATATATTAGGAGTGCTAGTCAGGCAGTGGGGTATGAGGAGGAAGAAGCTATTGCACCACCTGAATTTGTTCCAAATGATGATGATGGAGTTGGAAGCTCTAGCAGACAAGCTCATGTGTAAGTTGGGAAAGGAAAGGAAAAAGTGATAGGGAGGAAACCACAAAAGCCAATACCACAAAGACCAACACACCAAGGTCATCCAATTTTCAATCCATTACTTGACATGCATTGTGTCACATTTGAGCTAGGGATGCAGTTTGCAACTACTGAACTGTTGAGGGAAGCCATAGTTTATTTCTCAATCGAACAGGGGAGGTCTGTTAAGTTTCCAATCAATGGTCAGTTGAAGATCCAAGCAAAGTGTGCACAGCCCAACTGTAAATGGGAGATATATGCTTCAAGACCAAACAAGGAAGACACAATGAGGATTAAGACTCTGAAGGAACCACATGAATGTGCCAGACAGGACAAGGTCAAACAAGCAACTACCAGATATTTGAGAACAAATATCATGCAAAGATAAGTAGTGATCCAAATTGGCCTACTAGCTCCATGCTAACTATTGCTAAAATGGGTTGTGGTATGGACTTCCACATATCTCAAATGTACAGAACTAAGAAGATGGTATTTGCTGATATTCATGGAACTGAAGCAAACCAATATTCCTTGCTATGGAGTTATGTTGAAGAGATCATGAGGACTAATCCAGGGACTACTGTTAAGTTGAAGTGTAAAGTGATGGGTGAGGTGTGTAAGTTCCAAAGAATATACATATGCTGGGATGCTTTGAAGAAGGGCTTTCTTAGTGGATGCAGGCCCATTATATGCTTGGATGGGACACACCTCAAGACAAAAAATGGAGATATACTATTGACTGTTGTTGGTGTTGATGCTAATAACTGCACATATCCCATTGCATATGCAGTGGTTGAGAAGGAGAGGAAAAAAATCATGGTATTGGTTTATGAGTATTCTTGTGGATGATCTGAATATCACTAACTGTTTTCATTGGACTATTATGAGTGACAAACAGAAAGGCTTGGTTGATGATGTTCATGAGCTGTGGCCTAACTGTGAGCATAGGTTCTGTGTTTTGCACTTCTGGGCAAATTTGAAAAAGGATAATCCAGGTCTTGTAATGAAGAATATACTTTGGGATGCTGCAAGAGCTGGTAGAGTATGTGATTTCAACAATATCATGGCTGGCCTGCAAAAGAGGAATGTGAAAGCATACGATTGGTTAGCAAGCAAGCCTCCAACTCAGTGGTCTAGAGCATTCTTTAGAACACATTGCAAAAGTGATCTTTTATTGAATAACATGTATGAGAGCTTCAATGCCTCAATTGCTAAAGCCAGGGGTATGCCAATCATTGACATGTTGGAATCTATTAGAAGAATCCTTATAAAGATGACATGTATCAGGAAGATTGCGATAAACAAGAGCAACAAGGATATTACTCCTAAGGTTTGGGATATTCTTGATAAGATTAGAGCAAAGTCTGGAGGTTATATGGCGCACTGGAATGGAAATTTCGAATTTGAGGTTGAGGCACCTTACAGTGATACATTTGTTGTGCACTTGGAGAATAAGACATGTACATGTATGAAGCGGGATTTGACAGGTATCCCTTGTGTTTATGGCATGATTCCCGTATAGTTTATTGTGTAATCATTGTTGACCCCCCCCCCCCTTCTACCCTTTTTTGCCAAGGGTTTATCTTGTATTTTTGGGGATTTTGTTAACAATTTATGTTATTTTCTTATGTTTCAGTTTAATTGAGTTTTTAGTCAACAGATGCATAACATATGGCTAATTAATAACAAATGCCTAATTAATAACGTCAACACACACTATAATCTCGAAATCAGATAAAAAATGCCTAATTAATAACGTCAACACACATTATAATCTCGAGATCAGATAACAAATGGCTACTTAAACAAGTTGTAGTACAATACATAAAATAGGAAACAACCAATGACTATCAATAATTTCCTATTTTTGGACTCTAAAATATTAGCACGCTGTTCAAGCTTCTTCATCTTCTTCATCAGCTTCTTATTCTCCAAATCCAACTCAGTGTTCTTCTGCTGCATGTTAGGTTCAATATTTTCCTTTTCGAATTCCTTCAGTTTGGCTTCGGCCTTTTCGATTCTTCTCCTCAACATCGATATAACCTCTCTTGCACGATGACAAAGTGGTTCATCAACCCAGAACCACAACCCACATCCTTTGGATCCCTTGTAATATTTCGTAAATCGACGACCCAGATTTTTATCGGTTAAGGAGAGGTGGGTAACCGCTGGAAACCCGCACTTGCAATGAAAATCCTCTGTAACAGTAGTCTCTGACATTACTCGATTATGATTGTGGCGTTAATTTGGTGAATTTGTTGGTAATTTTTGGTTTGGAATTTTTAGGGTTCGTCGGAAAAATCGATTTGGGGCCAAAATTTGGTTAAAGTTGGTTTTGAAATGTTTTTGAATGAGTTAGTCGTTGAAAATAGTAAATTACCGACAATACCCGTCTTAATGACGTCAGCGATGCGTCATTTCGCCAAAAAGTGACGTTTTGGGGCTGAAATAGGCCAGAAACAAAGGTTGGACCGTAAAGTGTTATTCGAATGAAATATTGGATAGCAAAGTGTAAAAAATGAAACGTTGGATAGGAAAGTACAAAAGCGGGCAAACGTTGGATAGGTTCCTGCATCTTTTCCTATAATTTTTCACCCATCAAATATCAAAAGTTTGTAAAAAATTTCCACAATAGTTTCGATACGCCTAAAATAACGTATCAGATACGTATCGAGATTTTTTATTTTTTAAAATTAAAGGATACGCCACGTGGCGTATCAGATACATTAGTACGGTACCGGTATCTGAATTGGTATTGATATGTATCGGATACTGCATAACCGACTTAGTATCGGTATCAGCGCATCATAGGTAATAAGATTCTGAAATTGAAGAATAATTAATTTTTACTTTATGACTTGTTCTACGAGTATTCATTGTTACATGTACATACAAAAAGGAGATGTAGTAATTAAGTAACTTAGTTTTTAAAACGAATTAACTGGTTTGTCTTTTCATTGCCAACGCCTGCATAATACGAAAGGAAACAAAAATGGAAGAAAACTGAAAAGAAATGTGATGTCAATTAAGGACCACGCTATGAATATTGAAAAGTAGCAAAAATTGAAACGAAGAAAAAAGTTATCAACCTTTATCCAGATTTGTAAATCCTAGGGGTACCCAGTGGGGTACTCTTTAAAATTATTTACACACTGATCCCTCAAATTTTAGTTGTTTTACAAAGTGTTACCCTGAAATATTTTATTTTAACGATCGTGTAGCAAAATGGTATCAAAGCCTAAGTTTATTTATTAATGTGGAAATTTATTTATTATGAGAGGAGTAATTTACAATCATGAGTCCGAACAAAAGTTTGAGATACATTCTCAACACTGTCAACAGGGAGTTTTTCGAGCAATTGGAAAACAGGAAACAAATTATAGTGATAACTGAAAACTATCACACGAGATGAGTAATTTGACCTTACCAGATTTTCACAAGATTGAGACTGATTGCTCTAAGTTGTCTCAGGACCTCAGAGAAATTCAAAAGACGGTCCAATCATATGGCAACCATCAATACCATATGCCCGAGTACCTTCAAGAAATCCAGACTAAACTTGAGACTATGTCTAGACATCTCAAGGAGATCTTTGAGAATCTTCAAGATATCCAACGACGAATAAAGAACTGGGAATCCCTTCCAAAATCATCTGAAAGAAGGAAATGAGGATGGTTACCACCATCTTTCGGAAGTGAGCATTTACTACACCAGAAAGGTAAAGCAGTTGAGGTCAAAAGAGAAATGACAAGAAACGAGAAGCTAGAGGCCTTAATACGAGGGAAACCATGTACTCGTTAAGATCATGTCCATAATCCAACTAGACGAGATCAACTACGGAGACCTGCAAGATCTTTCCGATTTAGTAGAATCGTTCTCGGGTTTAAAAATCATCAATGCCCATGCCTTGGAGGACGCAATTGTGCCAGCACAAAATCCTCCCCAAGAGCGGTCAACAATAACCGAAAGTTTTGGATCTCATAATCTAATTCGAGATGAACCCATGCCTCATCAGAACAATTTTGTGGCAGGATCAATTATTCCGGCGGTGCCAACCAGATCAAGATCCCGGAGACCAGATGTTCATGGGACACCATATGGAAGATCCCAACTTGATTCGATTCATCCTTATGGGCTCATGCTCAATCTAGATACTAGATTTCAAAAACCGAGAAACACTAATCGATGAATGGGCATCGGCCATGAGACTTGCAGCAACAACGCTAGAACTCAACAAGGAGGGGTCCATAATGATGTTACAAATGAGCCTCGAAGTATCAGTCAAACTCGGATGGGAACAGTCACTCAAGAAGTTAGAGACAGTGTTCTATCCGGCGAGGCCCTCAAAGACATTGTTGACATGATGGCCAAACTTTTGAAAATCTACTTCATCGGAGAAGGATATTTTATTGATCCCCAAACCAGAGGAGGTGACCAGGAAAGGGCCAAAAGATACGAGCAAGCATTGTATAGCTTGGAGTTACATGATAGCAGTCCAGAAGAATTAAAAGAGACTGAGAGGAATCAACAAATCAGTCCATCTTTGCTGCGACGACAATGACGTCCCAACGATCATAGGAGCACCTCAAAGACAAAGAAGAAAGAAGCATAGGGATCACCCATATGAACAAAGAGGAACCAGGTATTCCAGAAGTTCTTCATGGAAACCAAGGAGATTCTGGTAAAAATAAAAGGCTCGAAGTTACAAATCAAAGCAGAGACCAAGACCTAGCTGTGGGAGAACGTCTTCCAATCAAGGAATTACAAGCAGACCACCAATGAGGAGGACTTTCAGAAGAGCACATACACGGGCCAATGAGAGTTTCAAGGACTGTAACTGTTGGACATGTGGTGCCAATGGACACATCTCAATAGACTGTCCAGAGAATCAAAGAAGAGGGGTTAGACAGTTCGAGGCTACACCAGAATTCGAAGAAGCTGACTATTTTCAAGACCCCATTCAAGTGTACCAGTTTGAGGATATTCCTTCAGACGGAAGTATATATGAAGAAGATGAGGGCCAAGATGAGTCTTCGGAATCCGGATCAGAATCAAACTGAAGACGAGGAGATCTTCCGCCAGGAAGTACAAGAAGATATGTCAGGATTCTTCTCACAAACAAGCATATCCCACAAAGCATTGATAAGGATTACGCGAGAAGACCCAAAGCTTCGAGTTTACGATGGGTTTACTATAGGAAAAATGGAGAGGGCCTTAGCCGAGCTAAGCCTCAGACAACGAAAGCATCACATTATCTACAAGGTCATTGTGGGAGAAATAGAAATCCCAATGGAACTAAGAAGTAATGTGATGAAATGCAACTGGTTCCTATGAATGAGATAAAGGAGGAATTAAGTCGACTTAATAAAGAGGTTGCTTAGAAGATGTCATGGATCCATATTGGAGCCATAAAAATCTTGATAACGGCGACATTCAAAGAAGGAATGAATTTGCCAATTGATATTCCATCTTTGACATGCGAATTCAAAACCTACGGGACGCCTGTCTTGGAGGAATATCAGGGAATCTATTTGCTGGAAAAGTGGAAACATTTGTATATCCAATGATTTCCTATAATCTAGCGGATCGATATTTCAACAGGGTTCTTACACTCCATCAGAATTTCAAAAACAAGGAGTTAATGAATGAAGGAAATGGGCCATACTCTATCACCTACAATATTTCTTATGCCCTCTCCAGTACTCATCATTCTAACCTTTTTCGGAGGAAAGAGTTTGTGGAGATACCTGAAATCTTTGATAAAGTTGCCCATGCAGTCAAACCAGAGATTTCTGATCTACCACACATCCATGAGATGGATATGATCATACATGATCAACTAGTATTCAACAAGAACACTAGTTAGAGATTCGAACCCATAAGAGTTTCTTTCCATGAAAATAGGATGCACACCCTAACATGGGAAAGACACCAATTGTTGAAGTTGTAATCGAACCAGGAAGGTTTACAACTAAAGGAGAACTTCAATATCCAGGAATGTGGAGTTTTGAAAAAACAACTAGCTAGCCTTAAATGTAACTTTTATCGCCTCAACCAATGATCGATTATAACATAAAACAATATTATTTTTTTGTTTCAATGTCTTCACTCATTAGTTGCAATATTTGTTTTATTATTTAATTTCTTTTAGAATGTTACCACTTTTAAATTGTTTAACAAAAAGATACCAACTCATTGCTTAAACATACAAAATCATTAATTTATCTCTTATGATACGGGGTAATTTCGTCTGACTAATCACTTTAAGTCAAACTAACAACTCCTTATTGGTCATGAGTTAGCTATGAGTTTGAAGAATTTACCCTAAAAAATACGACACGCGAATTAGGTTAGGACTGAACTGGCGTAGGCACTCTGATGCCTAAATTAGTTGATGCTCATTGAGGGGTTAGACTAAATAGGTTATTTCTCAAATATGATGTGCGTAAGAAAATAGTTAAGTAAGTCGATGGTATATGCCAAGTCGGGCAGAAAGCGACTAATGTTGATTGGGAGTTTGTTGATTTAAGACTGAACTTGGGACTAAGCCAAGTTGTTGATCGTGGTCGTAGGTGAATGTCGGACTTCTAAGGTTAGGTCTTTTCTCATAGGGTTGTAATTGATAGCCTAGTATTGCGCGGTTTCACAGTTTTGCTCACAACTCTTTCATTAGAGGTCCAATTGACAAACCATTTGTTGATTTGGAAACTAGACTCGGATGGTTTTACATTGATATATGGCATATCAGTTCGATGGAGATCCACATTTGGTCGAGAGATTTTGGTCAGATAATAGATTGCTAGCGAAGAGATCGGTAGCAAAGAGATTGGTTGATAAGAAGCGAATTATAGTGAATTAAGTAGCCGATTTATTAGACTTTTGTAAAATCTTTGTGGCAATGTTACTTGTTTTAGTATCATTTCATTCTTTTTGCAGTTTGAATCGAGTTGGAACAAAACGTTGTTTATTTGGAGGATTTCAACACTTTTTAGTAACAATGGTGAATAGAGCTACGACGCTACCAACCGCGTTACTAAAGAAACCACGAAATGGAATGCAGGGGAAGCATGAGGGTGATCACGCAAGGAAGCTGAATAGATCAGGCGCGCGATTAGACGGAGTTTTGGGCCGACGCCAGAAACCCTAAACGAAGCCCATGATGAAGAAAAACTATAAAAAGAAGGCTACATTCAACAGTTAGGGTACCATTTCTCACAACAAAAAAACACCACAAAAGAGAGAGTTAGAGAGCATTCTAGGGTTAGAAAATAGCAGAAATTCTACCGTTTGTAGCACCACAATCATAATTGTAGGAGAAAGGTGAACTGAAGGGATCAACAATCAGAGTAGAGGAAAGCAACAAGGAGACTGAGAGTTTAATCCTTTCTTTTCCTTACTTGGATAATCTATGATGAGTTTTTGTGATTTGAACATGACTAAGAGTAGCTAATCCTCTCAGTATCTAATGGCGGATGTAGTTGGTCTCATATGGAAGCACCTTGAACCTATGTTTTGATTATGTTTATTGATGAATTTGTTTTGTTGGATATTATTTGTTGCTTATGCTACTTGGTTTATTTAATGCACGTGTTTCTCTGACAGCAAAGTAGTAGCTTTGAATAACCTTATATTACGTTGAATTGTGCATATGGGATTGTTGACCCAACACTAGCATGATATGAAAGTGCACGGTTTTCTGGAGTCAATGTTAGACGATGCAATGTTAGACGATGTTGGGTTAACATTGAGGATAACATTGACAGCCGAGAGCTTGTGCGAAAACTGCTCTTTAGTTGCCAAAATTAAGTTTTGCCTTTATTCACATATTAACCAAGTTCCACGATTTTAGTTGTTTATGTTTATGTCCAGAAAGGTATCTTTATCATAAGGAAGAGCTTTGGAAGATTCCTTACTTGAAGTTTCCATAATTCAAGCTAAGTTGAATAGTCAACTCACACGGTTTCAAAAGAAGGAAACAAGCTAGCTGTTCTCTGCGACGCGATTCTTTCCACGATTCTGCGAATTGAAGAAAATGTGTTACCTTGTTAAATCGGTAACAATGGAAACACATTCTCAGGAAAGATCTGAAGTTCAGAAAGAAGGCAAATTTCAACAAGGAAACAACAAGAGTTACCAAAACTGTGAACAACACATCTTGGCGTTCAAGACTCAAGAAATCTATAAAAGATGTGAAGTTCATCAAGATGAAGACAAGACAATCGTGCTAAACAATCCAAGAGATTAATCATTCTTTGTATTTTCTTCGTCTTGTTTTGCGAAGTTTTTGTATCAACTGCTTAAGTCTAGTTCATAGAAGTTAAGTAGTTCTTACTTGTCTGCTTCGTTGAGTCCGATCAACAAAGAGCGTGAGTGAATTGTTGTGAGGAACGTTTTTGATAAAACCTTTATGGTTATTTGGCCTAAGGCTCGGAAGTTTTTAATAATATAGAAAACTTCTTAAAATTATATCTTCTTGTGTTCTTACTTCCGCTGCACATTATTATTATCAAGAAGATCAAAATAGAGTTAAGGCAATTCCAGCTTAACTCTCAAAAGTGTTGTGTCAATCCACGGTCCAAAATTTTCATGATAGATCAGGCAGATAAATGTGTAGACCTTCGATCATTAATGTGTGTTTGGAATCTATATCGTTGTTGGTAACTCTAATTCACTTCTAAAATACTATATGGATCCTATGACATGGTGAACTTCTGGTGAGGGAAAAGTGCTTCACGGCTTGGCATCAATAGGGATTAGAGGGTTCTTTAGTACATCAAAATGTGTCTAATTTGCTACATCAATACGGAAACAAAACAACCATCAATAAATAACGTCTTGCATATGAGTCATTGATATTTTGTTCATGAAATACATGCGTCTGAGATCAATGAAATCCATCTCTTAGATACCTTTTACCAAATCTGATTTACAACCTCAGATGGCGATAATTAAATCACATTCTAGTTAGTTAGATAGCTTAGCCTTAGTTCTCTAGAAACATCTCCAACCATAATCTCTAGCTAGTTAGTTCACTCAAGCATTCTAGTTTAGGCCTCTAGGTAGTAGTTAGTTAGTTAAGTAATAGTTCATAGTCTTAGTTTAAATCTTCAACGATAAAACCAAAAAAAGGAAGAAAAGAAAACTGATTCATTAAGTGTTCAACAATATAATCGCTAAATCACCAATATCTACTCTCTTGGGATTCGATACTTGGGTAGTAATCTTACTTTCCATTTTATTATTACTTGATTCGTGCACTTGCGATATCGTGGGACTTAGGTGTAATACTTATGTGCTGAAATTATCCTATTCTATTTACATCTAATAAATGCCCCATCATTTGTCACAAAGAGATCGTTCACGAAAAGATCATTCACGAAAAGATCGTTCACGAGGAGATTGTTCATGAAGAGATTGTTCACGAAGAGATCGTTCACAAATAGATCGTTTGTGGTCTATGAGCTGTCAGGAAAATATATATTTAATGATGATTATAGGTGGTATTTATAGGCTAGATTTTTGCTTAATTGTAGGAGTTGGTTACGTGGGCCTTGAATGAGTTGGGCCCTCAATGAGATCGGTCATGGGCAAAGAGATCATTTGCGGCTTAAAAAGATCGTTCGTAAGCCATAAGAGATATTTCACGGTTCGAAATAGATCGTTGGTGGGCCTGAACTGCCATGACCAATTTTGGCCGCTGGATCTTGTCGAGCTGATTGTTTCATTGTGTTTGCCACTTATCGCATTGTAATTGGTCACTATATTAGTACCAAACTATGGCACACTATGGCACCAAACGATGTCTATTAACGAGATAGTCGAATGATAAGACATGAAATTCATGAGGAGGTTGTTATGCTGGAAGATAACCTATCCTCTTTGAAGGCACTTTCAAATCTCAAAGATTATCGATTGGAGGTATAGATTTTCAAGACGACGGTCTTGCAGGGTAGGTTTGAAACTACTGGTTTTGCCCTGACTCCATATATGAGAAAAGACTGAGGTCGGGGCGAGGTACGTGCTCGCCATCGAGCTGCAGTGAGTTTTTGTATTATGTTTGATTTGGTATCTCTCAGATGTTGGTATCAATTGTCTATTGTGAGCAATCTCTTCTTTTGTAGAGTATGTAAGGAGCACAAGGTGGAAATGGCACTTGAGCTTTATCGGTTAGGTACTTGAAAGAGGATTGTTATCAACCGCATCTTCGTGGATATGAAGTGAGAGTACACGAAGAAGGCTGGTCATATTGACAAGAGCGTGTGTATGAATGCAAATTGCTTTTTAGAATCTTTCTATTTTGGATGGATACGCATGCCTCATCGTGAATAGAAGGCGTGAGAGTGAGTTCCAAGGTTCTAATATGTCCTCTAGTAGTGCCCTTCCGCTTAAAGTATCCCTTCTTGATGACTTTAAATAAGTTTTGTTGTTATCGCATGAGTAGATGGTTGATGTTGTTGATAATGAGGAGCACTGCAACGCCGACTAGGGATTGGTGACCAGTTGGCTATATGTAATATGTTGGCGATGACATGCATTTTGTGACGAGGTTCAGGCGGAGCGTATTGCTAAAGTAGAACATCCAACAACTAAAGTTGTTGTAGGTGACCAGGATGGTGATGAAGGTGCAGATTCTTAATCATGGTCTATTGGATACCATGTTGACTTTGAATTAGCGCATGCGCCTCCTTTGTACGGTTTCTTACATTTGAATATATTACTTTGTTTTGCCCTTGAAGGTTAGGATTTTTATTGTTGCTTGAATACTTGACTCAATTGGCTTTTGATTGGTATGTTGGTCGTTGTTTGGTTCTTGACAAGTTGTGATGCTGTATGCTTAGACTCATTTCCAAGTTCTGAATGCTATTATCAGTGCATCATATTTCTCTTGTCTTCGTATGTCTTGCTTGTCTTCATATATCTTGCTCATCCTTGTCTTTAAATGCCATTTTTGATTTTTATCTGTAAGGCTTACGTTGGTTGCCTACTTTATGAATGGTTTTAATCTGTAAGGCTTACATTGGTTGCCTACTTTATAAGAATCTCATCCAATAGAGTTTTCACCTAGTTCATTTCAGTAGGGCTTACGATAATTGCCTACATCATGGGATATTCACCCGATAGGCTCTTCATCTAGTTTATTTTGATAAGGATTACGACAATTGCCTACCTTATGGGATATCCACCTAATAGGCTCTTCATCTAGTTTATTTTGGTAAGGCTTACGATAATTGTCTACGTTATGGGATATTCCCCCAATATGCTCTTTACCTAGTTTATTTCCGTAGGACTTACGTTGGTTCCCTACTTTATGAGATATTCATCCAATAGGCTTTTCACCTAATTTATTACGGTAGGGCTTACGTTGATTGTCGAGTTTATGGAAATTTCGCACATTGTTCGAGTCTTGCCTTAACTTTCTTATTGATGGTTTGTTTGGATATGCTAGCAATGACCAGTCTACATTTGTTTGCAATAGAGTGTTGGCATTGGTGCATTTTTGCTCGTTGCTTGTTGTGTTTGTCGATCACTCGTGGCTCCGATTTATGAGAATTTCACCCAAAGGCTTGTCATTTGTGTTTTTTGGAGCACTTGTGGCTCTAATATATGCGAATTTCACCCAAAGGCTCTAAATCTTTATTTTTCTCTATTGTTGGTTATTTGTGGGTCTTATCGAGTTATGATGCCTTAGCGTCTATACGCTTTATAAAGGTAATATGTGATCGATTGATCCATCTGGTGATGGCATTAAAGAACAATTATTTGCATATTCTTAATAAAGTGTTAGTATTTAGAAGAAGGTTTTACATATTTTAAGATTGCAGTTGATGCTTTTCTATTGAGTCTTGTAGATATTGGTAGCCATAGTTAAAGTTAGTTTGCTTGTCTTACACTCTTTAGATAAAGTTTAGTGACAAGCGTCTCTTGTTCCTTGTATAAAACGGCGTTCTTTTACCATCTAGTCATTCCTTGGTTAAAAATTGAGCGTTGGTTTGATTTCATTATATCACTCAAATGGTTGTTTTTGAATAGTTGTTGTGATGTTGGCACAATTTTTGTATGTGTTATCATTGTTACTTGCATAGTAAAAACAATTTGCATAAGCTATTTTGGCCATATGCAAGTTCCTTAGTTCCGTATTGTAGTTAAGTTGATAATGATGGAAGTGTCAGGATACAGCATCTCGACGACCTGATTGTTTGTGAGAGAGATTTTTTGTTATGTTATCGTTGTATAAGGGGGGGTCAACATTTAGAGTATTTGGGGAGGATCCTTGCCGTTGTTGAGTAGTTGGGGGTGGCGTTAGCCTTTTCAGTTATTCTTGTAGACCATATCATAGTGATGAACACGAGTGTTTCTTCTCATGGATTAAAATTTCGGTCCGTTTCGTACGAAACGGCCGAAATTTTTCTGTTTTGCGCCTGATCGAAACGAATCGTCTGTGTAATTTCGAAACAAAAATCTGCACAGAGATCCGTGCTAATCCTTATTTCCTTCTCCTCCTACAAATCCGACATGTGTATAAAATATACCCAGTAGATGTAAATGAGTAAATGGTGTGGAGTCAGGAGTGGACGTGTATCTTTTATGGGTCTGCACTCAGCTTTTTAATTTTTTTAACCTTTGTAGTTATTTAATTGCTTGTAGTTTATGTTCACTATTATATTATTATATTATTTACGAATTGTATCAACTCTTTTCTTATAGAACAGATGAAGATTATGGTAATTAGCTTCTAAAAAAATTAAAAGATTCATGTCTTGTTTTAAACATTCTAATAATGAAATTTATTTTATCAATTATTTCTTGGGGAACTATTTATAAAACTTCTCGAAATTTTTCGAAACGTTTCCGAAACTATTCGAAACGTTTCTCATATTTGGGATATCGAAACTTACAACGAAATCGAAATTTTGATCCATGTTTCTTCTACAATCCATTTAATTATTTTTCACAGATGGTGCCACTGATATGTGGTAATTTTATCTGGTACTAGTATAGTGATCAACTTAATTATTACAAAGTTCAAAGAAAGAGTGATACTAGCAAGTTGCAACGATATATCAGTATGCCAATTTAGCGCATGTCAAAGATATACTATATTTATTTAATTTTCAAGACAATTAGATGCTAAACAAATTTTTCAAAGAAATGTTTCCAATTAAACTAAAACACATGCTATTTTAAAAATATATTCATTTTTCGTTGTTATTATCTGGTGTCAAGATCCATTGACCACCAAACATTTTTTAAAGTAGTAGTAGTGTTTCTCTTCTCCAACACAAATTGTAAGAATTGTTTGGCATTTCAATTTATAAATAACTATAATATGATATATTAGTGAACTATGGTGAAAAAGAGTCCTAACCATAGTTAAATTTTTAACCTCTTTTGTCCAGTTGAGTCTGCCTTGCTTTTAGAGCAGCTATTGACTTGCCTCAATTAAAGCAAAGATTTGATTAATTGGTTAAAAGACTATTTCACTCACTACAATACCTTGGTCTTTTCAAAGTGCCGTATTTAAAAAAGGATCAAAGCAAATCCGACATCGTAAGCAACAGAATAAAACTACTAATATAATAATCACTAAATTAATAGAAATAGGTAGCCACATGTATACTTTATAAAAAAAATTGTAAGCTGGGGGAAACACACATATTATAAAAAAAAAATAAAAAAATGTTAGCTTGGTTTTAAGACCTATGTTGTTATGCTGACTTCTGAAGGTACATCAGAAGTTTCTTCAGATCCGAAGAATCAGGTAAGAAAATAATTAAATCCTTTTTCAAGAAAAATAACTTAATTAAGCAGTAGTACTATTGATGATTATAGCAGTAATTAATAGTAGAAAAAGAACAGGTGAAAAAAGAAAAAAGGTAAATAAAAGACTTGTTAAAAGACGCTTTGTGTGTACGTGTGAAGACTTTACATGCTCTATACTTTTGTACTATATACATATAGAGAGAGAAAGGGAGTAGAAGTAGTTGGAGAGGAGAGAGAGAGAGAGAGAGCTTTATATGTGTGAATGGAGATGAGTGTAAATATCGGAAGAAAGAAAGAAAAGAAACGAGAGTTGAAGTAAAAGAAAATCAACGGGTTTTCCATCAAGATTTGATTTATGTTTTGCAACTTTTGTAATCTTTTTCTTTAAATAACAAGTTCTTGCTTTTAGTTGATTTCTTTTTTAGTTTGTGGGAATTTGTAAAGTTTGGTGCTTTACTGAGAAAAGTGAAAAATAGAAGAGAATTACAAGGTGGGTTCTCAGTTTTGTGGAGAAAAAGTAGTAAAGATTCAATTTTTATGAAGTGGGTAATTGTCATTTGCGTGTGAAAGTGAGTCATGTTCATGGGGAAATTATTTTATCTGTTCTAAATCTTGTATTGACATAAAGATTTTATGGGAGAAAAATCAATTCGGAATTTAGCTTTGTGAAGGAGAAGTAAATAAATTGCTCTGTATCTTGAGATGTTTAGAGAAGCCAGAGATTTTCGATTTTATCTGCAGATGAAAGAGGTATGAATTTAGTTTCTTTTGGCTCTCGTTACTTTATTCATTTTTATTTTATCTGTGTTTGATTCTTCTTATGCATGATGTGAGAAAAAAAAATTTATCTTTTTATTTTCTGACAGCAAGAATTTTGTGATGTATGAAGGACCAAGGCTTGTAAAGAGAGAACCTTTATGAACTGAATTTGGGGGTTTTGGTTGCTGTAGCTTATTATAGTTGATTACAATGATTGCCTTTATAGAGTCCAAAGAGAAATCGAAAGAAACCGAGAAATGTTTGGATTCTCAGTTGTGGCATGCTTGTGCTGGTAGCATGGTGCAAATGCCTTCAGTGAATTCTAAGGTATTTTACTTCCCTCAAGGTCACGCGGAGCACGCATCCGGGAATGTCGATTTTAGGAATTGCCCCAGGGTTCCTGCTTACATACCCTGTAGAGTATCTGCTATTAAGTTCATGGCAGATCCTGAGACAGACGAGGTGTTTTCGAAAGTTCGCTTGGTTCCTGTTAAAGTAACAGGCGACGAAGTTGATTTTGATGATGGTGGAGCTGTTGGGGCTAATGGGTCTGATAACCAAGAAAAACCCACGTCGTTTGCCAAGACTTTGACTCAATCTGATGCTAACAATGGTGGGGGGTTTTCAGTACCAAGGTATTGTGCAGAGACAATTTTTCCACGATTAGACTATTCTGCTGATCCTCCAGTTCAGACGATTCTGGCCAAGGATGTTCATGGAGAGACTTGGAAATTCAGACATATTTACCGAGGGACTCCTAGGCGGCATCTTCTTACAACGGGGTGGAGCACTTTTGTGAACCATAAGAAGCTTGTGGCGGGTGATTCTATTGTTTTTCTGAGGACAGAAAATGGCGATCTTTGTGTTGGGATTAGGCGTGCTAAGAGGGGAATTGGTGGAGGACCTGAGATGCCATCGGGGTGGAATGCAGCAGGTGGCAACTCTCTTTTGCCTTACGGAGGATTTTCTGCATTTTTGAGGGAGGATGAAGGGAAGTTGAATAGAAATGGTAATGGAAATTCTAATGGGAGTTCGGTCAGTGGGGGGCGAGTGAAGGCAGAAGCTGTGATTGAAGCTGCGACTCTTGCGGCTAATGGACAACCGTTTGAGGTGGTTTACTATCCTCGAGCTAGTACTCCAGAGTTTTGTGTAAAGGGGTCACTTGTGAAGACAGCATTGCAAGTACGGTGGTGCTCCGGCATGAGGTTCAAGATGGCATTTGAAACGGAGGATTCTTCCCGGATAAGTTGGTTCATGGGAACTATATCATCAGTTCAGGTTGCTGATCCTATTCGATGGCCAGATTCACCTTGGAGGCTTCTCCAGGTAAACTGCTAATAGCACATTGCTATAACTTTATTGTATTATTTTTATGAACAAAAACCAGTTAGTATGGTAACTGCATCTAGTTGTCGTCATCATCATTTCTTGTATGAAATTTTGCTCTCATTGCACTGTCTTTGCAGTTTCAGGACGATCATATCACTATTATTAGTTCGAAATGCTTAGTTGCTATATTAATCTCTGGTTGGTATACTACTGAACTATTAGGTGATAATCTCTTTCAGTCTTGAGTGTCGTCGTTTGTAAAGGTCAATGCATATTCTGATGGTAGAATATCAATTATCTAGACTTGACATTCTTTCTGCAAATTTTCTGGATGCAACACATAACCGCTGCAGATGTTGAGGTTATTGTGTAAGATTATGTTGTAGATACCTGCTAACCAAACTACAAAATTATCACTTCGTGCATAAGTAAACATCTTTCTTCTGGCATTAGACCAAGTGGTTTTGAGTCAAGTTCTAGGTACTTTGACAGATCTTTTCTTGATTTACTAAGTTTCCTCGATTCATTTCAGGTGAGCTGGGATGAGCCTGATCTGCTTCAAAACGTGAAACGCGTGAATCCATGGCTGGTGGAGTTAGTATCAAACATGCCAACTATGCACCTCTCCCCTTTCTCACCTCCGCGTAAAAAACTGCGACTACCTCATCATCCAGAATTTCCTCTGGATGGCCAAGTTCCTTTGCCGTCCTTCCCCGGCAACCACCTCCTAGGGTCGAGCAACCCTTTTGGATATCATCACGACAATACTCCTGCTGGCATGCAGGGAGCCAGGCACGCTCAATACGGTTTATCATTATCTGATTTCCACCTCAGTAAGCTACACCACCCAGGTTTGTTTCCACATGGTCTAATGCCCCTTGACCGTTCATCTTCAATGCCCACTGGAGTCTCCAATCCCATCGTTCCCAAGCCTACCAGTAACGAAAATGTATCTTGTCTACTAACCATTGGAAGTTCGACTCAACCGTCAAAACAATCTGATAAGTTGACCCCATTTGTGCTCTTTGGTCAGACTATACTTACAGAAAAGCAGATTTCTATGAGTTGCTCGAGTGAAACTGTTTCTCCGGTGCGCAATGGACAGAGTTCTTCTGATGGTAATGGAGCAGATAAAGTTGGAAATACTTCTGAAGGATCAGGATCAAGATCAGGGTCCGCCCTTAATCAGAATGATTCAACACAACGCTCATCCTGTGAAGGATATCAGTCGGATCTGAGTTTGGAGACTGGTCATTGCAAAGTTTTCATGGAATCTGAGGACGTTGGTCGGACTCTTGATCTTTCTTTGTTGGGATCTTACGAAGAATTGTACCGAAAGTTAGCAACTATGTTTGGTACTGAAGTTTCAGAGACGACAAAGCGTGTCCATTACCGTGATGCCGCAGGTGCAGTTAGGCAACTAGGTGGTGAACCGTTTAGGTGAGATATGTTTGGCTCTTGTTGTCCAGTTTGTGATTATCTTTTCATAGAGTTTCTTATTTACGTTTTGTTTGTACTGCAGTAACTTCATGAAGACAGCAAAGAGGTTGACTATTCTAGCTAATCCGAACAGCAGTGACAACATAGGAGTTTAGGATCTCCAGTGTAATATAGACAGCTGAATGACTGAAACCTTAGTTTCTTAACATCTTCCTTTCCCTGGGACGTGTTTGAAGTAAATTGTTGTCCACGTGAAAACTCACCTTTGAGCTAACTCTTTGAAATAATCGCAATCTGGATCACAACGCTCGTTCCTCCGTAGCAATGGACATGGATTACTTGCTGATTTTCTTGCTGGCTTTGTGGAATGAGCTTCTTAGTTGCTTCTAGTTTTTGTACCGAGTATTTCCAGTAACGGACATATTAAAGTCTTCGTTTTCTTTTTTTAGTTGGGGAATTATTCGCAATTTCTTATGAGGCAATATATATAATGTACTCTTTGTTTCTACTCTACTCTATTGGTGTAGAATAGAATAGACTTCTCATTGCTTGTGGTTTGTTTGTACATATAAAAATGTGTGTAGTTAGTGATATTAACCTCTTTGATCACTTTTTGCTGGTCAAATTGGCAGGTTCTTGACAACGTACGTTCCACAAAAAACATGTTGATAAATAATGTGCAATGTACGTCAGTTAGCTATTATCCTTTGAGTGCGCAATAGGTAAACCTACAGAACAGAACCTCCAGGTCGCTAAACAATGACCTGCAAATCTAGTTAGCTATAACAAACCACACTAGTAATAGATAATAATGTATGACAATTGACAGCCACAAGAACAGTGAGAGTTGACAATGTACTGATAAAGATTTACGAGGTGTCGTGTGTGTGATTTATTTGTTAGTAGATCAATATTATAGGACAGAAAGTGATATTATGGCCTTTAAATGCATCGGAATAGGAAGAAACAAGAGGAGTTGTGTTAGGCACAGAAGTCACATGGTAATGGTTAGATAGACCAAACCTAACTTATAACGTCAAACACTTGACCATTTTTCCTATTAAAGTGCCGTGACAATTGGTTATGAAAATTAATTAATAGTTTTTTTTGGATATGCTGAGTACGACATGCGACTCATAATATCTTAGTATGTAAATATTCAAGAGTTTTGAGGTAAAAAGAGATTTGACGTAGAAGATCAGCCGCACGTGAGAGGAGAGACAGGGCCCCACATTGTATGTGATGTTATAATATATGTTCGAAAAGTAAGTCACTCCCGTTACCGTCTAGTAAGTTGTAATATATGTTCACGTGCGGGTTGCGTCAGCAGCAAATTTGCACGCGTTGCGGCGTGTTCTTGACCGCACTGTTTTCTTCTCCGTTTAGGCCTAGTTTGTTTCCCCGGAAAATGGGGGAAAAGGAAAAAAAATAAGGAAAATGAGGGAAAATAAGGTTTTCCTGGAAATTGCTTAGGGAAAATAAAATATTTTCCTTTCTTTTCCTTTGTTTGGCTCATAATGACTTTTCAGGGAAAATTTTTAAGCTTTTTTGTATTTCTTATAATCAAACCGTTTAAAATTCATAATTATACTTTATACTTTGAAATATGCATTAAAAACGAAAAAAAGAAGTTATATTAATTTCGTTAATATTTTTATTTTTGAAGTTCTCCTTGAAACTACTTTATGTAAAATATCAATAACTTTCATAACTTTATTTCATACTTGCTATGATAATTATCTTTAAATATATGTGTTATATGTAATATAATTAAAAAAGAAAAACTTGTGCAACGAAAATAAAAATAAAACTGAGATATTTACTCACCTTGTGTAGATGAAGAAGATTGATATATATAATTAACAAGATAAAATTTAGTTTATATAGAGAGTAACAAACGAAAATTTTGTTTAAATTGGTGGAAAAATAAATCTTTTTACATTTTTAGAAGAGATTGGGAAAGTTTTGATGAAAATTTTCCACTTTTTTTGTAGGAAGTGAGATAAAATTTTAAAATGGGAGATAAGATTTCACACGCCGCTTTTCCTCTCATTTCCAAGATTTTCCCTTATTTTCCTCTATTTTCCAGGAAAATCTTAAATTACCAAATAGCAGGAAAAAAAGATTTTCCTTCAAGATTTTCTTTTTCCCCTATTTTCCGGGGAAACAAACTAGGCCTTAATATACAAGGTTTTCGACAAATTACCTTTTCTTGTTTTTAAAAAATTGATAAATTATTGTATTATAAAAAATAAATTAGTCGAATATCTATCTATATTCTGGTTCTTAAAAGTTTTTTTCTCCCTTTCTTTTCCATGTAGGGAGGTGTAGTTCACCATCGATCCCATATATGAGATTAGGGTTAGATTATATATTTCGAAAAAGACATTTTCACTCCCATTTTTTTTTATGAAAAGATGCATATCTTGATTTCTATAGTTAAAACTATCAAATATATAAAATTTAAATTTTTAATTAAATTATAATTTAAGATGTATATGTATATTACCTTATTAAAGTTTATTTTTGTAAAAATAGAAGAATATAGTACAATTAAATTTGAAATTGCACATAAGATAATTCACACACACACACACACACACACACACACACACATATATATATATATATATAATTACAAAAGGTATTTTGGTCTTCATAATAAAATTAATTTGCAAAACAAATTATTTTGGGAGATTAGTCAATATTTAGCATAACACTTAAAGGTAATTTGCCCAAAAACTCTTTAATATATATCAACAAAATATATGTATTTATGGATATATGTTACATATTATATATTCCTTATTGTTGATAAAGTTTATGTTTTTCACGTCGTTCAATCGGTCGAATCAGTTACACAAGCAATTGTACAGCTTTTGCTCATATGGAAAGTATGTTGAGCGCAGCAATATATATTTAATATTTCTGTCACCCAAGATTATGTTTCAAATTGCAACTGCAAGTATACATCAATTATATTTGATTTGAAATAGTCGATAAGTTAAAATACTAAATGATAATTGCGTACACACTAAAGCTATTGTGTGAAAGTCAAGATTTCAATACCCTTTTAATTAAACTACTTAATTAATCATGCTTCAATTCCAGATTCGTTTCCAATCAAAGGCGTGATTAAGAACATGGATCAAAATTTCCGTGCGTTTCCTCGAAAAGTACCGAAAAGTTTCCGTTTTTGACTTTACCGATACGAAATATACATGTAGTTTTCATGGTAGTTATAACTACAATTTTACGAATTCTTCGAAACATGCCGAAAAGTTCTCGAAATATTACGAAACGTTTCTAATTTTTAGCTAACCGAAACGTACTATCGTACCGAAATTTTCATCTATGATTAAGAAGTAAATATTGCATGTAGCGATTGTAAAACAATTCAGTTTGATCTCCTATTAAGTTCTAACAAAAGATAAGACCAAGGCTTTATGTTTAATCATTTTTAATTTTGATCATTCAATAGGATATTATTTCTTGACATATACAAAATAATGAAATAATAAATTTTATACTCAGCGTATTAAAAAAGGGAGCAGATATATCCAGAACAAAATCCCTAAATTCAAAACAATTCTTGTATTGTTTACTATTTTACCCTTTCTAAATCTACTAAATATTTCATTTTTCCTTTTCCCCCCTTAATTATCTCCTATTCTAATAACAGAAATATTTTCATATACCAATGATATACTTCCAAGAATAGATACGTGAGCAAAATCATGTAGTCCCCTAAATTCAGAAATTTATATTTATTCTTATAATGTTCTAGAAATTAAGAAATTTATTTTTACCAATTCGTATAGAGGCATGGCGTTCTTTTTACTTTATTGTCACTTTTAATTTATCTAGAGATTTCTTAGCAAGTTCTTTACACTATGCTGTTGGTTTCAGAATTACTTAATTTAAATTTTTGTTTGATAAATCTGGTGTTGTTTTATTTTTCTGTTTCCATCATTAATTGCTACATAATCTTAAAAATGCAGTTAATTAACGTGCCAATAATCTTACAATGTTTGGTTGGTTTTAATTTTTGAAGCAAGTGGAATATCCGTATCAAAAAAAAAAATTAAGTGGAATATATTTGGTTCATCTATAAGTAATTTCCTTCTATTTCAAACATATATATATATATATATATATGTTACGTGCTTATTGAATAAACATTAATGGCTGAACCGAATTCAGAAAATTATACACACACACACACACACACACACACACACACACATATATATATATATATATATATATATATATATATTTATATTTATTTATGCAAATATTTATTTATATAAGAAAAGTGGTGATATGAAATTATTAATAATAGATGTACAACATCGTATGAAATAAATAAAAAATATTAGTCGCATCTATACTTTCATGATTTGCTCAAATCTTTACAAAAGAAAAAATATAACGTTTCCATCACATAAATAGGAAACGAGAGATTTTCTTTCTTAAGTTTCCAAAGATTTCTTAATTATTAACATGCACTAACAAAGAAGATAAACTTAGATAATTAATGCACAAAGGGTATATTAAAGAACAATAAACTTTTGCTATGTAATTAGGAATTTTGCCTTGTCTATATCATTTGCCATTAAAAAATGTTCAAGTTATTGCATCGCATATCAATCTTAAATGGCTATCATCTTTCACTATAAGAAATACTACTAAACATAATTAATTAATATAAAGAAAGTGTAGACTTCATCAATTCATCATTTCACATAAATGTCGTTTCGAAATAAACTAAACAATCCAAAAGTATTGCCATTTTTTTTGAATAATCTCACATACCTAGGATTGATTCTTTCTTTCTTTCTTTCTTTCTTTTTTTCAGCCTCGAGTTTATTGCATGTATTGGTAAAAACACAGTGATGTGTACTTAATTTCGTCTAATATGAAATATTCAGCATTAAATTTTGTGAGTCACCGACAATGAAACAAAGCCCTAAATTCCGTTAGATTCGATCATGGGTTGGATCACGTGAAGACCCCCAACAAGAGCTACAACGTTGGATCAACGCAATTCCGTTTGAATATCTTTATTTTCTGTCCAAGAAAACATTATATATTATCCTATATATATGTGAAGAGGAAAAGACACCAAGGGGACAAACTCATTTCCAAAGTTTTGGTCTTAATTTTGGAGTAAAGTTGACGCGTCTCTTTGTTTTCAGCGCCTTAATTACGTCGCGCAAATTGAATATGGTCACTAGTTTACTACGAGAAATGATAGTTATCGATCACTAAATCTAAGTGAACAATACTATATATTATAATAAGAGTTAATACAAACCCATATTATCATTATGACACGTATGAGCTAATAATGGCATTTTGTAAATATACACATTACTTTAAAAAAAATGCTATGTTAACTACGCACATGATACCCTAGTAAAAAATAAAATAGACAAATTAGCCCATATAATTTTAAAATTACACAAATTTACATATATAAAAGGTGCACGAGGGTACTGATGCGCTTGTATATGCATATCTATTATCTTACATATGACAATACTATTTAATATAATATACACGAAAGATAATACTTTTCTTAATTAACAATTTGAATATTTCACATAAGCTTAGGGGCGTTTGTGAAAAGAAAAAAAAAGATCAATTATTAGCGGGATCCAAAATATTAGACTTCTACAATGAACCTGTGACATCGTTCTCTTTTCAGGGTATTTTTCATTTACCTCCCCTGAGGTTTCAGTGCTTGGCAAATACCCCCTTGTAGTTTTGAATTTTGGTAGATACCCCCTGTAGTTTAAATATAAGGGGTATTGTTGTACTTTTCATAACAAATTAGATTAAAAGTCAATTTTGCCCTTTTTAATAAGATTGTTTTATGTACTACTATTTATAATGTTTATAATGTTTAGTATTAAATTTTTAAACAAGAAAACTTTACTCTATAATTATATGAGTTCGAGTTCATTATTTTTTAATGTTTTGAATATTTTTGAAGTAACAAAAAAATTTAAATTATAAATATAAATTGGGTTTGTTGCAAAAATTTCATTTTTGAAAATATATATCATTTGATAAAGATGAAGTTTTTTTTATAATTATTAATTAAAAAATATAGTTTAATTACCGAAATTCTACTTTTTAATTTTTTTTTCTTTTTATTATGTTTTTAAGTAGTTTAATATTAATAAATATAAGATATAAATATAAATACAAGCAATTTAGTTTTTAAGATATAAATATAAAAAAAAAACTTTTCTTATATGTTTTGGAATGCAAAAAGTAATTTTAAAATTATAAGGTTAGTTCTGAGATTTTATTATTCTATTATGAACGAATTATTAAAAATGCCCATTTTGTTTGTTGTTTTGATGAAAATGCCCTAAAGATTCTACGTGGCGACGATGTGGCAGCCATGTAGGCCAAATAGCCCGAATAAGAGCGATTGAACATTTTTAGCAGAGGGTACCCATAGTTACGGGGCACAATTTATATTTATAATCCCAATTTATATTTATAATATAAAATTTTTTGTTACTTAAAAAATATTCAAAACATTAAAAAATAATGAACTCAAACTCATATAATTATAGAGTAATTTTTTCTTGTTTAAAAATTTAATACTAAACATTATAAACATTATAAATAGTAGTACATAAAACAATCTTATTAAAAAGGGCAAAATTGACTTTTAATCTAATTTGCTATGAAAAGTACAATAATACCCTTATATTTAAACTTAAGGGGGGTATCTACCAAAATTCTAAACTACAGGGGGTATTTGCCAAGCACTGAAACCTCAGGGGAGGTAAATGAAAAATACCCTCTCTTTTCATAATAGTGCAATAAATTATCATGCCAAATTGAAGCAAAACAATTTGAATAAAAGTACATTGAGGCCTGCATGCATGTGTGCAGGGTTCTTTCTCGGGATTGGATAGACTTGAGAATTACGTAAAAAAAGTGTGAGTTTCTTTTGTGTGACAGCAGCATTAGTTAAGAGTTAAGACACAAGGAAAAAGCTGTTTTTATTTGTTTGTGGAATTGATAGATCCGAGGTTGGTCAGTCCAGCTGCAAGGCCCATGCCAAAAAGTTATGCCACTTTGGTGGGGCAATGGGAAGAAAAAGTTATTTTGTTGCAATTTAAAATTCTCTTATTTATATTATAATAAGATATGTAAACTTTCTCTTAAAATTATGATCAAAAGAAGAGTTAAAATAAACTAAGTGAGTAGCTTGAAGTTAATCCCAATTGAAGCGAGACTCCATGTTCTCGAGCTAATATCGAGTCAAATAATTTGATTTAGGTTGTTTTTTCCACGTAAGGGTTCGAGACTTTAATCTTTTGGGACAATTTCTGCCTAAACTATGTCCACTAAAATCGAAGCAATTGTTAATCATTAAGTAAATACATGATATTATAGTAATTATGAAATGTATATAAATAAATGTGTGAGATAAAAATCTTGACACTCTTAAAGTTTGTACGAACTAACTTTTAGCTTATGATAATATTTTACTAATTGAATTTAAAGTATTGGGGGTTGAACATAGCTTTATATCAAAAACGAAGAAATGGCTCGCGTATATATCTTACTGAGATCATATTCTAATTAATTAGTACGATAACCATTACGGAATAGCAAATTTACTAAGTCCAAATTAAACAATGTTATATCAATGTAAATATACGTTCTAAAAAACTAATGAGTTTTCAACTTAACGAAAAGAAGATTATCGGTGTGAACAGTAATCCAACACCGAAAAAATAAATGAATAAATAAATATTGGTACATAAAAATAAGTGATATATTTACTGGATTTGGTATGAGGGCTTTAGTGGTAAAATCTTAGAACATATTCTCAGAGAATTAGAAGCAAACTCGCAAAATGACGACGCTAACGAGGAAATATATTCATAACAAGAACGCCCACCTTGTGGATGTGGCTTTTGAGGCTTGAGCACTCTTAGAGTTATAATTCTAAGTTGTTTAAGTAATTTAAACTGAAATTGTGACATTTTTTTTAAAGAGTTTGCGTACACAATATATATATATATATATATATATATATTTGTTTTTTTGGTAATTAGTTTGCATACATAATTTGAAGCACCTTTCATGCTAATTGTTAGGAGTTAGGACATTAATATGATCTTCAGATAAATAAATATTTATATTTCAGACGGATGTTGATTTGAGCGGGGGTCCATAAGTTCTGCTGTTGGGCCTACAAATACAAAGTTGATATGGCCCAACAGATTAGTGGCCCAGCTATCATTTCTAGGCCGATTTGGTAGAAGACTAGGCCCGTTTTGAAATAACGACTTGGTTAATATTTAAGTCCAGTAGCTAATTAGATGTTATTTAATTGATAGAAAATTGCCAAATTTACTTGATTAATGGTTTTAATCACGTTAGTTTTGTGGAAAATTTATTTTATGCATCTGTTATATTGGTAACGTGGTGCAACCGATGATTCACATTTAATACAGATTTAAATGTTCTTATAATTTAGGAAATAATCACCCACATCACTCTATCTCAACTATGTATTGCTAGTTGTTGCACCACATCGACAATACATCTGATTCATAAGATAATTTCTCAATTTGTGGTCAACTATGGAGGAGCAACCAATTTAATCTCTAATGTATCATGTTACATAATTCCTCAAACTTTGGTGAAGCGGTGGGTATGCAAAACTTGTCAACATATATTTAACAGTCCAAAAATACAATAAATGAGTGTTATCAATAATTTGGGTCAACCAAATTTTTATTGTACTTCATAGAGCTCACTTCTCTACAAAGTAAGGCTATAACTACTCCACTTCACCTTTATTTAACAACAACAACAACAACCAAGTATGTAATCCCAATTAAATTGGGGTAGGCTATATGAACCATGAATGAATCACGTCGAGTCGTGAACATGAATCTTCTGCCTCCATATATTTCGGTTGACGAGCATGTCTTCATTTAGATCTTTTAACTTCATGTCGTTCCGTATGACCTACATCCACGTCTTTTTTGGTCTCCCACGAATTCTAGTCGTTTGTCCTAAGTCGAGATCTTCAACACGCCGTACTGGTGCATCTACGGGTCTGTGTTTAACATGTCCAAACCATCTTAAATGGTTTTCTCGCATTTTCTCGTCGATGGCCTCCACACCTAATTTATTCTGAATATCTTCATTGCGCACCTTATCTCTCCTGGTGTTACTGCACATCCACCGAAGCATGCGCATCTCTGTAACGTTTATTTTATGTGCATGACTTTGCTTAATAGCCCAGCACTCGGAGGCATAAAGCAAAGCAGGTCTAATAGTCGTACGATAGAACTTTCCTTTAAGCTTTAAAGGAAAGTTACGATCGCACAGGATCCTTGTTGCACTCTTTCACTTTGCCCATCCAGCTTGGATGCGGTGGTTGACATCTCCGTCTAACTCTCCATCCATCTGTAGTATGGAGCCTAAATACTAAAAATGCGTACTTCTCGGTATCTCTTGGCCATCCAACTGAACCTTGCCATCTCAAAAATAACCTTAAATTAAGCTTAAAACGAAAATAGCAAGAAACGACAAAATTTCTATAACAAAACAAGTTGTGGTGGAGATGGCTCGAGAAGCAAACGGTGGTGCCCAACATGGAGGTAATAGCGGCCATTCGTACAACGGCGGGATGGTTGAACGTGATAGCGTTGATGGTAAGTGGTTGCGAAAGTGGGTGTTCGCATGCGCATTTTTCTTCTTTTCTTTTCTTTTCTTTTTTTCCTTTCTTGACGACTCGTCTGCCCTTTCTTTCTTTCTTTCTTTCTTTTTCCTCGCATATTTTGCGTTCCTACGTTCCGGTGTCAAACTCAATAATTAAACAATATTTAAACAATAATTTATAGAATATGGATAACAAGATAAATAGAACAAGAGAAACCTTGCACCCAACAAGTACTCAATCAATATTCCCAAAACACGTTTAGTAATAAAATCTTAGCCTTATGGTAAAATCTAAATAGCAAAGACCTACCATAATTAAAGCTCATAGCAAAGTAATAAGATAACTTATAGCCTTAACTTGTGAACATATTAAAGCCCTAATATATTAACAACTTACAAACTAGAAAATAATAAGAAAATTCTAGGACATAATATTTCTGTAATCTTCTTGATTTCCATCACTCTCCTTTCATCTTTGCCTTTGCAATGGCGCCTTCGCCTTTACCTCCACAATGTCCACTCTCACATGATCTACAACTTCCATCTGCATCTAGTGGTGTTCACAATGGATTGGGTCGATTGAATTGTTTGAAAATCGATTGAATGACTTAGTTTCTTGGATCAGATCGCATATTTGATTTGGTTTTTGATTATAGAGGATAGCCTCTATAATCGTAGACACTACTAGGACTCGAGTCACATGTTTGCTAATCTCTTGCAAGATTTATTGTTGCGCAACTGATGTTCAATAATAACAACAACAACGAAGTAAGACGCAAAACACGAAAAGCAATAAAACCAATGACAGCAACACAAGACACAATTTTTTTTACCTAGTTCGTCTATGACTACCTTTAGGGGTCATCCAAGCCATGATTTCCACTATGATAATCGAAGTCAAAAGCCGCGCGGCTAGCGTTGCTCTTTCTGTCAGAGCAACGCGACTTTTCGTGTCTTGCGTTCTCCGTTCGTGTTGTTGTCAACCTTCACCATTGTTCTGCTCCCCGTCTCCATTGTTCTGGATCCACAAACCTAATAGTTCCATCACTAGCTTCATATGCATGTCATGAGAAAATTAGAGTTTCATGTACTTGATGAGATTATTGTTGTCGATGTCCATTCGAGGAACAATGGTGAAGATTGCTAGGAGAAGGAAAAAAAGCTCATCCGCATTCGTGTCTTGTACTTGAAGGTGAAAATGTCGCAAAAAACATCAATTTTGGTGCACGATTGGCCTGACCAAACCCATGCTTGTTTGAAAACTTTGATGTCATTTGCATGTGATGATCACCATGTATTGTGATGTGCCACAGTTTGATTCATGCTTGCTAATCTCACTAGGTAATGTGATGCACTCACAACTCTATACATCTTTTCTAGTCTCAGAAAGTACTGTTATGCGCCTACAACTCGGTACATCTTTGCTAATCTCACAAATATTGTGTATTGTGTATTTTCTAAAAGAACAATGAGTCGGTAAGAAATAAAAACCGAAAAGGCTAATCGATGGAGTATTACGTGATATATAGGGTAGATGAGGGAATAGAGATGCATAATAAATGCAATACGAGTCGAAAGGAGGTCCTCACACACAACACAATGCAATTAAGTATGATCATGAAGGTTATTTAGATTAGATTAAAAATAGTTCATAAGGAAGGCAATTAGCCATGTCCAAAGTCACCACTTTGGGTAGTTCAACTCTTTTACTTGTATAGCTTGTTTGATCAAATTCATGATGTGAGTCTTGTTAAAAAAACAATATTTCCTCCATTACTTCTTTGTTTTCCTACAACTTTGTCGACCAACGAACCTCTCGTTTGTGAGTAGAGATCCTCTTACATCTTTTTCCTGGATCAATCCTAGTTGGTCCTTCAAAAATTGTATTAATGATTCTTCACAAGGGTAAACCATCACAGTTCTCAATTTAATATTATCTATTATGTTCCTTGTAACTCTTCCCCTTATCTCCACGTGGAAAGGAAACCTTGATCCATGTCTTCTATCTTAATTTTCTCCACCTCTATTGTCTCTCACACAATCTGTTAACTTTCCATCTCGCATTAGTTGTACAATCTAATTCTTCATATTATGCAATCTTGTGTGTCATGTTCGTTATGCTGATGATACTTATAATACTTTTTTGAACACCTTGGTATTGTTATCCATATTGGATGTTTTAACCATCCTTTTCCTTGTACCATAGAGTTCATTGTATCATATTTACATTTAAGAGGGTGTAATTATTGCACAATCATTGTGTCCGTTCTCGTGCTTGATTATTGCAATCTTTGTTATAATTTTTGTCATCCTTGCCTCTATAACAATTCTATGAAGAGTTTGTGATCACCTTTGTAGACAACGTCTCGTTTAAGTGGATGTCTTTTTGGGCTAGTTTTTTGATCTTATCAATAGTCTTCCCCTTTTCATTTAGAGTGGTTGTGAAGCCCCTTTTGCGTACAACTGCAAATACGATACTCGCCATAAATTCTCCCTTTGGTTTGTCTACCTTCAGTAGTTCAACATTGATTCTCTTTGTAAAATCTCTCAGACTTTCCTTTTTATCATGTTTTACCAAGTAGGGGTGGTTATAATTAAAGTTAGATAATTTTTTGCTCGAGAATGTTTTTTCAAACTACTACGGCGCTCGATCTTAAGTTTCAATATGCCATCTAGGATCCTTAAGAACCAATCGAGTTCCAGTCCAAGCAACATAGCGGCAAAATTTCTAGCCTACACATTCTGGCTAAATCTGTGTAGTGACAAGACTCCATCAAGATTAAAATAAGTGCTCTATCATACATATCTTTCCATCATACGACTTCGAATTTAGGATCTTCTAACCTCCAAAACTTTTGACTAAATCACCTTACAAAACGGGGATGCCCTGCAGGGTCTAGTCACCACTGTCAACCTTTTCTGAGCCTCATCCTTCTGCTAGTTCAGATTTTTTCTATTTTCTTCTCCTTTTTCAAATCAGCATGTGAGTGTTATAGGTTCTTCACCTTTTTTGTCCATTCCTCAAGTTTTATTGCGTCCTCAGTGTGAGTCTACTTCTTCCACCATCAAATGGTGCCTGGAAGATGTCTTGTCTTACTAGTGCCATTATTAGGCAAGGATGTTGATCCTTAGGGTTGTGGCACCTCGATCACTGGGTCAGAACTATCGCATGTTGCGGAGCTGGTAAAACATGAGATATTATTAAGTTCTCCATATTTGTTGCCTTCATTGAGAACACTATCTCATCATGAGTCAAAGGGGCTGCTGAAGTTGAAGCGGGATTGATTCCCCCAAATTTACCATTGCCTGCCCTGAGGGTTGTGTTGCTTCCTCCACTATTAGAACCTCCACCTTTCGACTCTCGCGTCCTAATCACGTGTCGGGGAATGCTTTGCTGCTATCAATGAACGAGAATGAGAACGAGACATGTTAGTAATTGTTTGCTTTGTATTTGTATACTAGTGCGCTCCCACTAACGGCGTCACTTAGTTTGGTGTATTTTTGTGTGGAGTAAAATAAGCTGGTGAAAATACTCTGAATAGGATTATCACAATTGATCAACTTATTTTTGATGCTAAAGTAAGTAAAGTGTCTCGAGGAGAAGGTTAAATAATCTACACATTGAATCCATATCTTATACCAAAAACAAATAGCACACTTATGAAGATCAAACTCGATCAACTTGAATCCTTCTGAAAGGTCGAACTCGAGTGAGAGTCGAAGCCCGTTGATTGAAATCAATTAGTGTCAAGATTTGAGGGCTTGATTTTGATCCACAAACCTAAGTGATACTAATGAACAATAAAAGTAACTTACCTTGGTTTTCGAGATTTGTGGCATTTATAGCTTTCGTAAAACCCTAACAAATGGCATTTTTCTCAGAATTCATGCAATTCATGTTCAAAGGTCGAATAAAAGAGGAAGGTTAAAACCAAGAATGGTTTCAATCTACGCTCATATTCATGCCTCGTTGGTCTATTACAGGGCTACCATGTTTGTAACCGTCAAATATTGTACGAATTAGGGTAAGTCCATGGGTATTTTTGGCCTACCTAGTCATGTTGCTCCATTCTCCTACATTTTGGTTGTGACAATCGCACCCCACGAGCCATGCTCCGATCCGAGTGGGTTCGGTGGTGATCAGTCACTTTACCCAACTCAAACTAAAACGTAACTCATAGGAAGGGGTCTCACTTGTTCAGTATCAAAACCATACACGTTTTGTAAAATATATTTTGATATATACAGCGGAAGTCTTGTATTACAAACAATGTGACTTTTTTAATGGTTATGCACTAGTGACAAAATACGAATATTCCAAAATGCACGCTTGAACAATTATTCACTTGATCCATGCTGTCATGTTGATTTTTATCCTGATGAATGGACAGAAGAAACGAGGAATAAGTCTTTAAACTTAGTGAGATTCATATAAAAGAACTGATAATGCAAGAATTAACTGTGATTTAATGGATACATTTCGAAGAGTGATCTTACCGGTAGAAACAGTTCAACTAGATAATTTGATGTAGTAATGGTACTGGAATTTTCATAGAATAGTTAATGAACTTGTGCTTAACAATACACGAATCCACCATTATTGACTTCTAATATTCTACCTTATACCTCCCGACGAGGAGTGACCTCGCAAACAATCAAGAAACATGCTCGAGTACATGTCGATCCAGCACGCGGGTTACAGCCAACTCCTGACTACATGTGACGCCTAGATAGATGGGTATCAAGCGAAATTACTTAAACTAACAGTCCTTACTGCCCAGCAGTAACTCGACTCAATCCCAGAGTCCAACTTTCCAAAGGCGTCCCAATGGGTATAACATGTAAACAAATAAGCTAGTAAACCGGATAATATCCATTGCTCCTTGAGCTACATGTCCCGAACATAGTTCGATGCTCTTTGCACAGTTCAAGAACCAGAAGATGAGATTAAAATCTCGAGGAATTACCATGATTATGAATCAATATGATAAATAATAAATGATTGGATACGATTTAACGATGAGTAAGAAAATCATGTTATGAGATGAGATGCAAAACGAGATTATCATAAAATATAGGTTGTTCGAGGTTTGGTAACGGAGTAGTGACTTTTATGTCCAAGTTCCTCAGGGTCGGATGCCAAACAGGGCAAGAACAAATCAGAAATGGAACCTCACGTTAACTCGTACGGAGAACCTTGATGGCGTTGATTAGTTCGTCAAACCTTTAACAAAATTAAATAATAATAATCAACTGAAATTATAATTCACCACAACAAATATTAGTACTTTTTCTTCAAGTCTTATGTTGGTGAAATTGAGAGCGTTCTTGTTAAGAATGCTAGTTACAATGTAAATCCTAGTAAATAACACATAAGCTTAATTTATGTTATTACACAAAACATAAAATTCATAGATGATGGATTAAAGAAAAACATATGCTTCATTTGAATATTGAACATCTATTGTTTTAACCACCTTATTTATAACTCAAAATTATATTACACAACCAAACATTCAAACTTATGACCATAAATATTCGTGGCAAAGTCATTCTCACAACAAGTCACGATAACAAGTAAGATTTGATTAACTATCCAATTTGATGCATAATCAATCCTTAAAAATATATTACTTAACTAACTCTAGGAAAACTCGTCTTTTTAGCCTTTAATCAATTCAAAACTTTTAATAACCACACATCAAATAAGTATCATATGAAGTAACACCTTAAAATGTCTAACTTAGTCAATTATTATTTTATTTTACATAGTTAGTTTAAAATGCACATAATTATGCTATAACTTATATATAAAGATATAACATGGAAAATTTATCAAAACATGTGATAAAGAATGTTTATTATGATAAATAATCTTATTTGATGTTTAAATCTTGAAGTGACAAAAATAATCTTGTAAGACTTATGAAAGTAGTATGTTAGACATGATAAATCTACCATTTAAAACGCTATAAATAAAATCACAAAAATGTCAATTCATGATTATAAATCATAATAATATAATTATAACTAATACTATATCATGTTAAATTTATGTGTGCGCTAAATACTTGAATTGTGATGGTGATTAAACTTATAAATTAAGAAAACAAAGGTTGTGCCAAATAAACTAAAAAATCACCGCAATTTTGGTTTTACCTTTGGTCGGACATCCAAATGGTTTTCAAATCTTATTATGGTTTATGGTTTTTAGCATCATAAGAGATGTGGGAATCTGAGATTTTGTGAAAACACAAAGGTTTGATATGCTAAATAATTCTTGCAACATAAGAGTTGCTAAGGGATTTCTTGGCAGCAGTTCACAGGTTATGTATTACGGCCTTCTAGATCATATTATTTGGGAAAGATGTCTTCATACAAGGATAGAAGACACCAAGGAGGGTATGTATCCGAAATTAGGTAGTAAAATAATGTTTCTACTATTTGATAAGGTTTTTCTAAGGTGTAATGGCAAAATCGGCATTTTCTGTGCAGTAAAAGTTTTGGCGTCTTTTTTGGGTAGAAAATGGCAAGATAAAAATTTGAAAAAATATACACAAAAAGGAAGAACTTTTATCTCTAGTTACTTTTGTAGAATCGGATTATTTTGGCTTGTACAAAATGTTCAACTATGGTGAGTATTTATAAGCGAAAATAACAATTTAATCATAACTATTTATGTCCCACCTTGATTATTTAATAATAAATCACAAAAAATCTGAATTTAATCATGCTCTTAAGGATGTCATGGCTTACTTCATTAATTGGTTAATTGCATACTAAGTCCCTCAATTATTTATAATTAAAATTTAAATAGGTATAATTAGATTTCTTTGTTACATACATATTTACTTATGTAATTTTTCTAGGTAATTCAATCAACTTGGTTAATATTTGAAATTAAAATATATGTTTTAGGATTTTAGACCTGTAAATATAATAAAAGACTAACTTTAAGTTCAGGGGGCTCAAATGCAAATTTTTCTGAACATTTAGGGTCAAAATAGAATTTTTCAAAAGTTCAAGGACTAAAGTATAAATTTATTTTATTCCTGATTTTTGGGGCGTTACAATCCCTCCCTCCCCTCCCCCCCCTCTTAAAGAACCTGGTCCCTAAATTCTTACCTGAATTGTTTTGAAGATAAAGGATTACGATTTCACCTCTTCTTTTCTTACTTCATCGGACTTCCTTTAATTAGTGATTCGTCCTGATAAACCTGCAGCATAAAAACTTTTCGGTCTTTATAATTTATGTGATATCAAATTATTAGTACCTATGTAAACCCAATAAACGTATTCCATATATATTTTCGTCTTCTCAAACTTATTATAAATTCCTCCCCAAATTATCAATTTTCTCTTTAACCATTGCTTCAAGAATCCTCATATTTTTAATTGAATTAATACTTTAACAATGAACATATCCATAACTTGACTCGCCTCTAACTCAAATTTATAATATCTCTTCTAAAAGATTATCAATCAACTCTCAACGTGTGAATATCTAATAATTATTCACTTAAGGTTTTAATCCATTCACCATGTCTCAAATTTACCTTTCACCTTCAAATTGTCAGTCTAGTATATATCCACTATTTAAATTTAACAAACTTATATCAATTAACTAGATCGGATAGTTAATCTATTTTCAAAGTGAATATCTCTTTGTAATTGATACCTAGAAGTCCCTCTTTCTTTTTTTTCTCTTTTTTTCTTGGTCCGAACAAGACTAACGTATCCCAAAAGAGAAGTATTTCTAACCACTATCTCGATTAATTTTATCTTTAAAGACTAACACTTAACACCATAGGAAGTCGTAAACCCATTTTCTCGGAAGAAGAAAATTAAACTCTTATAATTCTTGTCTAATAATATGAGAGAGTTTAGTAATTTTTTTGATTAATATAATTATGTTAATCAAGTTTTGACGCTTCACACATTATAACAACTATATAAGTAGAAGAAGACTACTTAAATAAATGTCTTATTATCCAAGATGCAATATTTCAATTGAACTTACATAATAGTAGTAAACTCATACCAAGAACAAGAAATAGGACAGGTATTGCGAATCCTAAAAATACAATAGCAAATTCAAATGATGTTTCTTCATCATTTAGAAGAAAAATAAAAATAAAAATAACAAAAATTACAACAAGAATTACTTGAACCATATGATCCATTTCTGGTAGAGAGGAGTTAGATGAAGATGATTGTGTGTTTTGTAGTATAAAAATGATGTATTTATAGAAGGAGATAGGGCCATTATAGCCGTTTATAATCGTTGGGAGAGAAAAAAATAAAATAAAATAAAATGATATATATATATATATTGTTTTGAATGATTTGAATGGTATGATGATTGGGACGAAAATTAAGATTAGAAGTATGTGACTTGTTTGTGAAAAATATGTTAGTTAAAAAAAAAGGTTTAACTAACGGGCATAATATAGAGTAATTAGAAAAATCTTTAATATTCTTAATTTTTTTAGTACCAAAAAGTTTAGTCCAATATTTTTTTGTCGATAAATCATGCTAATTAATATTTTATTTATTTTAAAAAATAACTACCACAAAGAACACGAGTTATTTAATTGTAACATAACATGGAAGTTTTTGTGATTTATTATTATTGTTGATATTATTATTATTTTGAAAATTTTATATTCAAATGAATAAACTTGGATATCTAGATAATGATATCCAAAACACAGGAGGAAAATAAGGTGACGTAACTTTTCCATATAAGTGCATGCACGTATTTTAAGAATTATGCAAATATTTAGTTTTTCAGTACAAATAAAAATTAGATGGTCTTATCTATACACACACACACACACACACACACACACACACACACATATATATATATATATATTATTTTTAATAAGTGATTGGGTACAACGATATAAATGCATTTTCTTAGATTGGTAAATGGCATATCATAAAAGATGGACTGTAGGAGAAGCTATTCATAAAAGATGGATTGTTGGAGACGCTATTTAATTAATTATTATTTTTGAAGATGTTGTATTATTATTGTTGTTTCAAAAGCTTCCTCAGTACGCCTATTATGCTTTCTTATAAATAGCAGTTTTATGATATCGAAGATCACACATTGACACATACCACATTATCCGGTGAAGAAATATAATTTCAGATTGAAAAATCTTCAACTCGAGAGATAAATACTATTTGTGTCTTTTGTGGATTTAGTTTTGGAAAAGATCATGAGTTTATAGAGGTAGCAAGTAGTCTGGGGAACACATTAGCAAAGAGAAACATAAAGCTAGTCTACGAAAGATGAAGTTTAGGGCTAATGGAGTGTGTAGCAAAAAATCGCATTTTCTATAGGTGGTAAAGTGTTGGGAATCATACCAAACGCCTTAGCGGACATGAATCCCGGTGGTCCAATCATAGGTGAATAGCTAATTGTACCTAGCATGCACGAAAGAATAGCGACTATGTTGTATAATTCTTATGCATTTATAGCATTACCTGGGGGCTTAGGAACACTAGAATAGATTTCTTGCATAGCTTCATGGGCTCAATTAAACATACATCGGAAACCTATAGGGTTCTATAATGTTAATGGTTTCTACGACAGGTTGTTGTCTTTTCTAGATCCTTGCGTATAGCATGAGTTTATGAAGACGTCGGCTTGTGAAATTCGAATCTCTGCATATACTGCAAATGAATTGATTGATAAACTTAAAGCATATGTACCAAAAGTAGATCCCATATCGTCACAAATTCAATAGCAGACAAGTAGTGACAATAGTCGTGGTAAGAAACGTGCTTTAGATGTAGATACGACACTCTGTTTGTAACTCTTTTATGTTGATCAGTGTTTGATGTAAGAATATATGTTTTAATCTATATGAATATTTTAGTAAAAAACATCTTTGAGTGATTAATGTTTGTCCAAATTTTTGAACCAATGGCTTTGATACCATACTGTGACGACCGCGCCCATGAGCCATGCTCCGATCCGAGTTGGTTCGTTGGTGATTAGTCACTTTACCCAACTCAGACTAAAACGTAACTCATAGGAAGGGCTCTCACTTATTTAGGATCAGAACCATACGCGTTTTCTAAAATAAATTTTGATATATACAGCGGAAGTCTTGTATTACAAACAATGTAACTTTTTTAATGGTTATGCACCAGTGACAAAACACGAATATTCTAAAATACACGTTTGAACAATTATTCACTTGATCCATGTTGCCATGTTGATTTTTATCCTGAGGAATGGACAGAAGAAACGAGAAATAAGTCTTTAATGACTTAGTGAGATTCATATAAAAGAACTGATAATGCAAGAATTAACTGTGATTTAATGGATACATTTCGAAGAGTGATCTTACCGGTAGAAACAGTTTAACTAGATAATTTGATGTAGCAATGGTACTGGAATTTTCACATAATAGTTAATGAACTTGTGCTTAACAATAAACGAATCCAACCTTATGACTTCTAATATTCTACCTTATACCTCCCGACGAGGAGCGACCTCGCAAACAATCAAGAGACATGCTTGGATACATGTCGATCCAGCACGCGGGTTACAGCCAACTCCTGACTGCACGCGGCGCCTAGATAAATGGGTATCAAGCGAAATTACTTAAACCAACAGTATTTACTGCCCAGCATTAACTCGACTCAATCCCAGAGTCCAACTTCCCAAAGGCGTCCCAGTGGGTATAACATGTAAACAAATAAGCTAGTGAACTGAATAATATTCATTGCTCATTGAGCTACATGTCCCGAACATAGTTCGATGTTCTTTGCACAGTTCAAGAACCAGAAGATGAGATTAAAATCTCGAGGAATTACCATGATTATGAATTAATATGATAAATAATAAATGATTGGATACGATTTAACGATGTGTAAGAAAATCATATTATTAGATGAGATGCAAAAAGAGATTATCATAAAATATAGGTTGTTCGGGGTTTGGTAACGGAGTAGTGGCTTTTATGTCCAAGTTTCTCAGGACCGGATGTTAAACGGGGCAAGAACAAATCAGAAATGGAACATCACCTTAACTCGTACGGGGAACCTTGATGGCGTTGATTGAAATATATGTTTTAGGATTAGAGACCTGTAAATATAATAAAAGACTAACTTTAAGTTCAGTGGGCTCAAATGCAAATTTTTCTAAACATTTAGAGTCAAAAATAGAATTTTTCAAAAGTTCAAGGACTAAAGTATAAATTTATTTTTTTTCCTAATTTTTGGGCGATACATCGGCACTCAATGCCACATGAGCCGCTAGAATCAGAAGTTTGCATAGATCCCATTATAACAATGATTATGCAAGAAATGACAATTAAGTCACACTATTGATCATTTCTTATGAAACTAAGCAACGTGTACTAAAAGAACTAACCTTTTTCTCAGTGGTTTACATAGGATAAATAGATATTTATTAATGCTAAATTCTAAGACCGGAGTAGAATCATCAACTCAATTTACAACATGTGATTCCTTGTTTGATTATGCACTATCTTGAAAGGTTTGGTTAATTACAGTAATTTTAGAAGCCTTTATGTCAATGTGGAACTATCGACCTCTACAATCAACATAGTTTATCACCTTAGGAAATCGTTAGCTCTCTAAGATTATGTGATAGAGCTAACCTAAGTGATGGGACAACGAACGAGTTGGAAATAAGTAAACAAGTAAATACTACGCCTACGCTCTTTTCACAAATGCGCGGCCAAGTAATAATAAAATGCTATGTATAGTTATGAACCAAGTATAGTATGGATTAATCCTAGAACACTGAATTGTTAAAGCGCTAATACTTATCACGGTTACTACCTTCTTTGTTTTTATGCAGGGTGAATGTTGTATGAATGCAGAACACTATAAATGCAGTTTTGGAAAATAGTTTTGAATGCAAAATAACACTATAACTAAAAACTAATGGAAACTATGACTAAATGAATGCAATGGATAAAAACTATGGAAACTAGATAAATGCAAAAAAACAGATTGATATCTAAATGGTAAACAAAAAGTGTGTAAAACAAAATTTAAGATGATTGGAGGTGAATGTTTAAGATTGTAAACATGTGATTAAAAGATATTTGGAGATTGTAGTTCACTACTTATTTCACATAACAATTCATAGACAAGCTACCTATGTTTCTTTGAGATGTTGTATGCTTGTTTGAGTTCTTCTGCGTCTAATGGATCCGTGATCTATTGATCGAGTTATCCTAACTATAAATTCTTAAGTCTCTAATGACCTACCGTGCTAATAAAATTAATCGAGTTGTTAATTGTTCTATAAGAGATATTAAGTATGCAATACAATTAACTCATCCATTCGTGTTAACGTAACATACATAATTGTTAACGTAATGTACATAATTAAGATTGATTTACTGTGATTTATGGGTTGCGCATCAGTTGCCTTAGCATACCAAAGTCACAAATCACATGTATAAATAATTAGCATAACTCTACACTTTGGCGGTCCCATAGTAGTGCTTCCATTCATCCAACGAGAATAATACTAATCATGCAGAATAAGATCTAATCAATCTAGACACATGAACTTTCAAACGCACATCAAACAAAACAAACAAACATATTCATAACTCATAGCCACCCCCCTACTCGAAATATAGAGTAGTTTAGCTATTCATAGCGTTGAGTTCAATCACAAATAAAAAATTGAATAACATAAACAAAGATAAAAGAGATAAGAAAAACTTCTCAAATTCAGGGGAACTTTGTCGCCTTCCTATCTTATTCGCACAACTTATTCACTCTTGAATATGAAAAGAAAACTAGAACAAAGTTTCAATGGTGTTTTCTCTATTCTCTCTTGCACTTCTTTTCATAAATCTTTCTCACAACTACTCTCTAAGCTATAAAACGTAATCAAAAGTATTTGTGAGTATTGAAAGCATTATTTTGAGAGTTGGACGTCCTCTTTTATTTATAGGCGAATCGTATTGCCCTGGTTTGGAACTCGGTCCTCACTTAAATAGGTGAAAAAAACAATTTTGCACCCAGTCGGGTGGGTAAGGTCAAGTCATGCGGGTCTGGGGTGCATCGTGTTGGATTTCATGTGGCTCGTGCCAGTTTTGGCCAATGTCACGTTGCTCGCATGGGTGATAACACGGGTCATGTCGGTCTCTGACAATTTGCACCGCTCCCTGGTCTAGTCACGCAGCTTATTCCGTATCGTGCAACTCCATCTTCTTCTTGGCCTGACTGTTGGGCTTCCTCGCATGCATGAGATGTGGTTGCATCGATTGGTCTGGTGTTGTATCGCTTGAAGTGATCTAGTAGCGCTCTAATTGCAATCTCTTACAAAAGCATACATTTTGTGTTTTTCTTTATCGTTTTGTCTTGACTCGACTAAAATTTACAAAATAAAACAATACAAGAACTAATCAATATGCACTAAAGACTATTCAAAAGTATAAGAAAACAAGTACTTAAATCATGCTATATAAACGCTCATCACTAATCAAGTAATCTTTGATTGGTTCATGAGATAAGAATTTAGGCATAATTGATATCTGATTGGATTTTGGTGTTTTTGCCCAAGAAATGGAGATTGACAATCGGACATCCTCTCTGTCAATTAATTATCTCTAAAACTGCGTATTTACATTGTCCCTCAAGTGATCAATATATCTTCATCAAAAGTTAGACTTCCCTAAATTATCCTCAAATTAAAAAAAAAAAAAAAAAAAAAAAAAAAAAGAAACGAAAGGCAGCCTATTATTTTCTTCACTAGTTTCATCCTTAAGAATATAACTAGATTTTGAGCAAACAATCTCTCAACAACTCGAATAAGCTGCTGACGAAGTTTTTTGAATCCATTTTCTGATTCGGGTTGTTAATCATCTACTCTTTGATTTGTCTTTTTCAATGGTTTTCTGGTTTGTATTATTCTTTATCATATATTTCTCCAAATCAACTATAAAAGACAAGTCGCGGATGACGACCAAGATATAATGAAGCTTGAGCATTCAACCTAGAGAAAAAAAAATTCTAGAAGTAAAATATTTTGCCTCCTAATCTAGCTTATAAATTGAAAAAGAAGACTCCACTTCTGGTTTTCATCATGATCAAGTTATTAACAATCGTGCAACATAAATGAATTATATTTTTAATGTAAAGTTGTTAATTAAGATGTGAATTAAAATAAAAGAGAGATTTAGAAAAGGAAGAATTGTTTTTTTTTTCCTCTCAAATTAGTAAGGGAGACGGACCACTTCAGTTTTGGGATTCCAATAATTGTAAATGATATTTCTAGTTTAATCTCACATAATCATGGGAATCAAATGAAAAACCAGCTTACGATTCTATATATTTATCATGGGTCGTAATGATTATAACCAATTGACTAGATGAGATTGTTAAATCACAATATATTAATAACTATTTTAGTCTTTATCTTTCTTTTGAAGACTAATCTATCATTGGAAGCAGTTGCAGAACCAAACCCAAAGTTAAGATAGTAAAAATATAAAACAACAAGAAAATAAGAAATCTAATACTTTGAAAATTCATATGAATAACTTCAACATATTTTTATTGAAAACACATAATTCTATTTTGTAATTTTTTTCAAATTTAATGTTAAATAACCAAAAATAAATGGCCCGTCTTCTTCCTCTCTCACCCCCATCAACAACAATTCAATGGGAAAAATGGTTCTTCACGAAAAGCAAAATTCTTTTACTAATATTTTGAACAAATTTTAGAAACTCGATTGAATTTTATACAGATTTGCCAGGATTATGATTCCTTATTTTATGTGAAATAATTTCATACCCCAGGTTGTTAAATCGCCTCTAGGTCGCGACTGCAGGAGGTAGGGCTCGCGACGGCTCATGGCGGCAGCGCCGGGGACGCGGGGTAAGCTGCGGTTGATGTAATGGACCTGTATCTACTCCATTCTTTTTTATTTTTCTTTTCCAAATAACTTGAAATATGGGGTAATCAAGTAACTTTGTGTCAAAAGTTTCAATCTTAGTTGCAGGTAGGGCGCGTGAGGTACACATTTGGGGTTTACACTACAAGAAAATCGCTCATTTCCGACGGCTTCCGACGGAATCGGCCGTCGGAAATGAGCGAAACACTTTTTCGACGGCACCTGGCCGTCGAAAAAGGTATTTTCCGACGGCCCGTTTCCGTCGGATCTTTTTCGACGGGCTTCACCCGTCGGAAAAGACATGTACGTCGACATAGTGCCTACGGAAATGATCTTTTCCGACGGGTGAAGCCCGTCGGAAAAGATCGAAAAAAAAAAAAACGACGTCATTTCCGTCGGCATGGTGCCGACGGAAAAGACGGTGGGACCGGCCCAAGGTCATTTCCGTCGGCATCGTGCCGACGGAAATGATCGTGGGCCGGTCATTTTTTATTTTAATTAATAATAAAAAAAAATAAAAAAAAAATCTATAAATACCCCCCCCCCCCAAATGTTTCTTTTTGTCTTTCGTTACTCCATTTTTGACGAGATTTGAAAGAACACTCATACTTATTGTTTAGAAGATGTTGGTGGAAGAAAAAGTTAAATTTGAGTTGTTTTCCAACTTTTGAATAATTACATTTTCACCCCGAAATGTTTCTTTTTGTCTTTCGTAACTCCATTTTTTACGAAATTTTGAAGAACACTCATACTTATTGTTTAGAAGATGTTGGTGGAAGAAAAAGTTAAATTTGAGTTGTTTTCCAACTTTTGAAAAAATACATTTTCACCCCGAAATGTTTCTTTTTGTCTTTCGTTACTCCATTTTTGACGAGATTTGAAAGAACACTCATACTTATTGTTTAGAAGATGTTGGTGGAAGAAAAAGTTAAATTTGAGTTGTTTTCCAAATTTTGAATAATTACATTTTTACCCCGAAATGTTTCTTTTTGTCTTTCGTTACTTCATTTTTTACGAAATTTTGAAGAACACTCATACTTATTGTTTAGAAGATGTTGGTGGAAGAAAAGGTTAAATTTGAGTTGTTTTCCAACTTTTGAATAATTACATTTTCACCCCCGAAATGTTTCTTTTTGTCTTTCGTTACTCCATTTTTTTACGAAATTTTGAAGAACACTGTTATTTTTAATAACATAGCATATGGTGAAAAAAAATCGACGAGTGGATTGATTGACACTCTCTACATGTGAAAATACAACTTTAGTAGAATAGAGTATACCTATATAGGGTTTAGGGTTTAGGGTTTAGGATTTAGAGTTGAAGATCATATAGTGTTATATTGTTTTTTTTTTCTTTCGTTACTCCATTTTTGACGAGATTTGAAAGAACACTCATACTTATGGTTTACAAGATGTTGGTGGAAGAAAAAGTGAAATTTGAGTTTTTTTCCAACCTTTGAAAAAATACATTTTCACCCCGAAATGTTTATTTTTGTCTTTCGTTACTCCATTTTTGACGAGATTTGAAAGAACACTCATACTTATTATTTAGAAGATGTTGGTGGAAAAAAAAGTTAAATTTGAGTTGTTTTCCAACTTTTGAATAATTACATTTTCACCCCCGAAATGTTTCTTTGTGGCTTTCGTTACTCCGTTTTTGACGAGATTTGAAAGAACACTCATACTTAGGGTTAGAAGATGTTGGTGGAAAAAAAAAGTTAAATTTGAGTTGTTTTCCAACTTTTGAATAATTATATTTTCACCCCGAAATGTTTCTTTGTGGCTTTCGTTACTCCGTTTTTGACGATATTTGAAAGAACACTCATACTTATTGTTTAGAAGATGTTGGTGGAAGAAAAAGTTAAATTTGAGTTGTTTTCCAACTTTTGAATAATTACATTTTCACCCCGAAATGTTTCTTTTTGTCTTTCGTTACTCCATTTTTTACGAAATTTTGAAGAACACTCATACTTAAGGGTTACAAGATGTTGGTGGAAGAAAAAGTTAAATTTGAGTTATTTTCCAACTTTTGAATAATTACATTTTCACCCCCGAAATGTTCCTTTTTGTCTTTCGTTACTCCATTTTTTACGAAATTTTGAAGAACATTCATACTTATTGTTTAGAAGATGTTGGTGGAAGAAAAAGTTAAATTTGAGTTGTTTTCCAACTTTTGAATAATTACATTTTCACCCCGAAATGTTTCTTTTTGTCTTTCGTTACTCCATTTTTTACGAAATTTTGAAGAACACTCATACTTAAGGGTTACAAGATGTTGGTGGAAGAAAAAGTTAAATTTGAGTTGTTTTCCAACTTTTGAATAATTACATTTTCACCCCGAAATGTTCCTTTTTGTCTTTCGTTACTCCAATTTTTACGAAATTTTGAAAAACATTCATACTTATTGTTTAGAAGATGTTGGTGGAAGAAAAAGTTAAATTTGAGTTGTTTTCCAACTTTTGAATAATTACATTTTCACCCCGAAATGTTCCTTTGTGTCTTTCGTTACTCCATTTTTTACGAAATTTTGAAGAACACTGTTATTTTTAATAACATAGCATATGGTGAAAAACAATCGACGAGTGGACTGATTGACACTCTCTACATGTGAAAATACAATTTTAGTAGGATAGAGTATACCTATATAGGGTTTAGGGTTTAGGGTTTAGAGTTGAAGATCATATAGTGTTATATTGTTTTTTTTTTCTCTTTCGTTACTCTGTTTTTGACGATATATGAAAGAACACTCATGCTTATGGTTTACAAGATGTTGGTGGAAGAAAAAGTTAAATTTGAGTTGTTTTCCAACTTTTGAATAATTATATTTTCACCCCAAAATATTTCTTTTTGTCTTTCGTTACTCCGTTTTTTACGAAATTTTGAAGAACACTCATACTTATTGTTTAGAAGATGTTGGTGGAAGAAAAAGTTAAATTTGAGTTGTTTTCCAACTTTTGAATTACATTTTCACCCCGAAATGTTTCTTTTTGTCTTTCGTTACTCCATTTTTGACGAGATTTGAAAGAACGCTCATACTTAAGGGTTACAAGATGTTGGTGGAAGAAAAAGTTAAATTTGAGTTGTTTTCCAACTTTTGAATAATTACATTTTCACCCCGAAATGTTCCTTTTTGTCTTTCGTTACTCCATTTTTTACGAAATTTTGAAGAACATTCATACTTATTGTTTAGAAGATGTTGGTGGAAGAAAAAATTAAATTTGAGTTGTTTTCCAACTTTTGAATAATTATATTTTCACCCCGAAATGTTCCTTTGTGTCTTTCGTTACTCTATTTTTTACGAAATTTTGAAGAACACTCATACTTATTGTTTAGAAGATGTTGGTGGAAGAAAAAGTTAAATTTGAGTTGTTTTCCAACTTTTGAATAATTACATTTTCACCCCGAAATGTTCCTTTGTGTCTTTCGTTACTCCATTTTTTACGAAATTTTGAAGAACACTGTTATTTTTAATAACATAGCATATGGTGAAAAAAAATCGACGAGTGGACTGATTGACACTCTCTACATGTGAAAATACAATTTTAGTAGGATAAAGTATACCTATATAGGGTTTAGGGTTTAGGGTTTAGGGTTTAGGGTTTAGAGTTGAAGATCATATAGTGTTATATTGTTTTTTTTTTTCTCTTTCGTTACTCTGTTTTTGACGATATATGAAAGAACACTCATGCTTATGGTTTACAAGATGTTGGTGGAAGAAAAAGTTAAATTTGAGTTGTTTTCCAACTTTTGAATAATTACATTTTCACCCCGAAATATTTCTTTTTGTCTTTCGTTACTCCATTTTTTACGAAATTTTGAAGAACACTCATACTTATTGTTTAGAAGATGTTGGTGGAAGAAAAAGTTAAATTTGAGTTGTTTTCCAACTTTTGAATAATTATATTTTCACCCCGAAATGTTCCTTTGTGTCTTTCGTTACTCTATTTTTTACGAAATTTTGAAGAACACTCATACTTATTGTTTAGAAGATGTTGGTGGAAGAAAAAGTTAAATTTGAGTTGTTTTCCAACTTTTGAATAATTACATTTTCACCCCGAAATGTACCTTTGTGTCTTTCGTTACTCCATTTTTTACGAAATTTTGAAGAACACTGTTATTTTTAATAACATAGCATATGGTGAAAAAAAATCGACGAGTGGACTGATTGACACTCTCTACATGTGAAAATACAATTTTAGTAGGATAAAGTATACCTATATAGGGTTTAGGGTTTAGGGTTTAGAGTTGAAGATCATATAGTGTTATATTGTTTTTTTTTTTCTCTTTCGTTACTCTGTTTTTGACGATATATGAAAGAACACTCATGCTTATGGTTTACAAGATGTTGGTGGAAGAAAAAGTTAAATTTGAGTTGTTTTCCAACTTTTGAATAATTACATTTTCACCCCGAAATATTTCTTTTTGTCTTTCGTTACTCCATTTTTTACGAAATTTTGAAGAACACTCATACTTATTGTTTAGAAGATGTTGGTGGAAGAAAAAGTTAAATTTGAGTTGTTTTCCAACTTTTGAATAATTACATTTTCACCCCAAAATGTTTCTTTTTGTCTTTCGTTACTCTATTTTTTACGAAATTTTGAAGAACATTCATACTTATTGTTTAGAAGATGTTGGTGGAAGAAAAAGTTAAATTTGAGTTGTTTTCCAACTTTTGAATAATTACATTTTCACCCTGAAATGTTTCTTTAAATTATATATATAAAAACGCTCATTTCCGACGGCACCATGCCGTCGGAAATGAGCGTTTTTATATATATTTTTGACGCGGATCGCTGACATGGCACTATTCCCCCTCCAAAATCTATAAATACCCCCAAATTTTACACCTAAAATTCATTCATACACAAACACTCAAATTATATCTCCCTAACTACATTTCTTCTCTCAATTCTTTCTTCAATTATTTTTCTTACTTATATTTTATTTATATTTTTTATCTTATCATATATATTTTATTTTTTCTTACACATATCATATATTATTCTTAATACTTTCGTAATAAACTATTTTTATTAATCTATATATATTACAAATTAGTTTATATTTATGTTTTTCGTACCAAATAATTCATTTTTTATAGCTAATATATATTATTAATGTTTATATATATATTTATGTTTTAATTATAGCCTTTTCCGAAAATTCGGACAAAATTTGATATGAAAATGAACAAAAAATTGTCTTTTTCCGTAATTTTTTTTTAATATTTATTAATATTATTTCCGACGGCAATGAGCCGTCGAAAATAATTTTTTAATAATATTTTTATATTATTTCCGACGGCTCCATGCCGTCGGAAAAGGCATTTAAATAATATTTTTATATTATTTCCGACGGGTCCATGCCGTCGGAAAAGGCATTTAAATAATTAAATACGTATTCTTAATTTAATACGTATTTTATAAAAATACGTATGAAATAATACGTATGAAAAAGGGTCTTTTGCGACGGCACGATGCCGTCGGAAAAGACCCTTTTCCGACTGTACTATGCCGTCGGAAAAGAGGGCATTTCCGACGGCATGAACCCGTCGGAAAAGACCTTTTCCGACGGCACTGTTCCGTCGGAAAGAGCTTTTCCTACGGAAGCTTTTCCGTCGACCATTTCCGACGGATTAACCCGTCGGAAAAGACCATTTCCGACGGGAAATAGGCCTTTTCCGACGAATTTTGTGCCGTCGGAAATGCGCGGATTTCTTGTAGTGTTAGGGGATATTGCCTTAGACCAAATAACATAGGGGGTTTGATAATAAAAATATCAAGGTTTTTGCTAATTCGAAATAACAAAGGGTAAGTTTTTGCATTTATATATATATACATATATATATATATATATTAGGCTTACTAGAGTTCTTCTCGCCCAATTCCTTAACCTAATAACTCAAGCCCAACATAAAAATAGAATATTAACTATCAAAATAAAATCAGTTACCAGGAAAAAAGAACATCCCACTTAAACAATACATTTAATTAATAATAATGCATTTCAAATTACTTTCCAAATTCCAACCAAAATGAAAAAAAAAATATCTAGAGAAAAAAGAGGTAGAGAGTGCAAGGGTTAATATATTAGAATAAAATAAAAGGAACTCTAAATCGATTTTCTATTATAGGTAATGAAGTTTTTAGTATATGCCTTTTTGATTGAATATAGATTATTGAGGGGCTCGTAGACGTTCCAATTGCTTCGGCACTACGACGTGTGTGTTTTGCAATAGAAACAATGAAGACTCTTTTCATTTGTTTTGCATGAAACAATGAAGACTCTTTTATGATATTTGGATGGGAGTTCTTCAATGGTTTGGAATAAGCCCGATTTTTTCGGACAATATCAAATCTCATTTTGTTCAGTTCTCGGATCTCCTTGCTTCCTCTAAATATAGAATGATCTGGAAAAGTATATGGTATTTTACTATTTGGAGCATTTGGATGGCGTGAAACAAATGTTTGTTCAAAGGTGAAATTCAAAGAAAGAGCAATATCCTTGATCACATCAAGTGCAAGTCATGGATCTGGTTTAAATCTAGAAAAAATAGTTTCTTGTACTCATATTTTGATTGGGCGAATTGTCCTTTAGCTTGTTTGTAATCTTGAACGCCTTTTGGTTGGCTGTTCACTTTCATAATTCAATAAATTTACTTTACTGATCAAATAAGGATCATTTTCCAAACGATTTGACAGATCCGATCCGTATTGCACACCCCTACCTTTGTTGGTGTATTCAGCAACAAAATAAAAACACAAAATCGTCGCTTTTACAATCGATAGTTTGAGAAATTTCCTGAGTTAGAGTACTCTCCTCACTAAGATGGCTTTCTATGCCTTCTTTGAAAACAAGTATGCCTATTTTTCTTCATCTACTAATGATGTATTTTAAAAGTTTGAAGCGAGTTAATTACAGAGATGGATGTGCATTTGTAATGCACGCTTGGGGGGTCCTAATTCACCACATAACAGTTTCTTAATGTCCAAGGATGATTTAACAAACGTAACTCTCCTTATTGCTAAAGTGATGAATGCATAAAATTCAGAAGATGGTCTGAAGAATAGATTGCTACTTAAAGTAACAATTAAGAGCATATATTGGCTTAGTTTGCAAGCTTGTACACTCAGAGAGCACAATAAATCATTCTCTTCCAAAAATGTAGCCTTTTAGAGATGTTTAATCTTTTGGGATTGGGAGATTGAATGTTAATTTGGGTAACTTTGCACTTGGGAAGAATCTAACAATTCAAAGTATATTTCACATAAGATTCAATAAAGAAAGAAGTTTTGCATATTCTTGCTGAGAAAGTGAGAAGAAAAATCTGTGAGATCCTTGAGGGAGTTGGAAATGGATAATATTGTAGTTCGGTTGATGAAGCTAGAGATATATTTACTAAAGAGCAAATGCCTGTAGTGTTAAGATTTGTTTAATGTTGACGAATTTATACGAGAGTGGTCTTTTGATATTGTGCAAGTTACCAACACCACTTCTTCACTTAAGAAATCGAGTACTAAAGTCTTTGATCAATATGATCTACCGATCTGCAACACGTGAGGTTAAGGATATGATGGTGCTAGTAACATCATGGTGCATGGAATGAGATACAGGCTATTTTTTCTGATAGATTGTCCATATGCATATTATGTGCATTATTTCCGCATCATTTACTATTGGTTGCGGTTGTTGACTCTCATTATAAATATGTTTATTTCATCTCCTAAATGTCAAGATGAACTGCGTTGTGCATAAGTTGCTACAATTCAGAATATGGTAGCTAGTGGTGAACATGAAAGAGGCAGATGTGCAAATCAAAGGGCTTGAAAGACTCATCGGAGCTCCCAATTAAACTCAATTTGTAGTATATTAAAATCAAATGGTGTTGTGATGACGATGTTGGAAAAATTGGTAAATGAAATAGATTTGTACATCTAAATTTGGGTCAGATTTTGAGTGGGTCCCAATAGTCGTTTTGAAGAGTTCAAGACGGGGATGTGCTCTCCTATGTGAGAACTTCGAAATGGTATATTATACGCTCAAAATGGTACATGGGTGAATGAGACATTGATGCTCAAAGTTAGATACACAAAACTGAAAATATTGGGAAAAGAGAGGGAAAACTTAAAAGAAAATAGGGCTATCCCACGTGGAAAAAGTGCACTTTCTTTTTCGGTTTATCAATGGGAATGCATTCTTAGCATTGTAAGAATGTGTTGGCTAGTTTTTCCTCCCTCTCGTACGCGAACACAAGGGAGGGGTGCAAATCTTGGTCCAAAATCCATCGGATTAGTGCGACCCGGGCTCGCGCACACGACGACGTACGCGTCGAATAACGATCCGTTTGGCTTGTTGGGCTCCTGCTCGCGTGGGCTTTGTTTTGGAATTTCAATATTTCTTTTTCTGTTTTGTTTAACAGAATTATTTATTTTTTGATATATATATATATAGAAAATTCGTAGTGTCTAAGTTCATCTGAGATCTTTGCGATTGCACGATTCATATATACCTTAACTACAGATTCGTAATTATCTTATAACTCGTTTTCTTAATGACCAAGTCGTCCAACCCTCTCCCAACCTAGTACATAAATGGGTCGCTCCCCATAGGTTTTAATCATCCAAAAATACTTTACATACACAAAAAAGGCATTTTGCGCAACCAAATATTTGATTTATTGTGTGGTGGTGAGAAAAGTTATTTTGCGAGTTCGCCGAAACTGTTTTACGAGTGCTAGTAATTCAGTTCGTAGGTCATTTTATCCTGGGAGGTGGTAGTCCAACGTTCTCAGCACGTAGAGAAGGACTAATCCGCTTTAAGGAGATTGAAAAAGACTTGACCCTCTTCACGTTCGATTCACTACGGTTAAGGTTACATCTCTAGTTTCTTTTTGTTACAATATTTATGTTTGCTTATTTATTCGTCAATATATTATATTTGTTTGTTATCGTGCATTGCCACTAACAGACGATTCTTGAGAACATAATGGATTGACACTCTTCTAGCGAAGCTGCCTCTGTTTTGACGACAATGAGAACCTTTTATTTTATACTTGTGTTAAATGTCGAAAAGTATGATGGTTACTAATTTGCTTTGTGATACCTTATAGAAAAACTTGTGTTACATTTTAGCATTAGTAGAACACTCTACTGTACTCTCATTTATAAACTGCAGAATGAAGTGTAATAATTGTTCGAAATAGTAAGAATCTCTACGGGGTTCTGTTATGCAAACATTTGTCTGGAGATCACTTTATGTTGTTTATCTGACGATCTATGGCCATATATACATCTGAAGAGGTGATGAAATGCAATGAGTATTGCAAGAAACGTGAGAAAGCTTCTGTTAAGAGATAACTGGCAATATATTGTGTCTGCTAATATATTGTGTCTTTAATTCCAATTCTTAAGATTGACAATCGTGACAATCTCCAGATCTTAAAAGTTATGTACTGCATCAAGATGAAAGTTTCAGACATAATTATGCTGCAAGCAGAAAGCTAGGATGAAGTTCTTGGTGTAGTATTAAGCATCTGAAACACCTAATAAGTTCAAATTGTTTTGGTACACAGGATATCAAAGAATCCTCTAGATCCGCTCCGGAAATACAATTTTAGTTATCTCAAATTTGGTCATAGAATCCTAACCGCTAGAATTACAAATAATCTCACTGAATTATGAATCAAAATTTAATTACTGGCGCAAATTAGAACATCTTGTCCCATAATGAGTTTCTAGCAAAGATGCTTTCTTTATAACGAATTACTTTTAATGCTGTAAGTCTATCGATCTGCAATCAAAACAACCATTAGCTGTTCTATTCAATGGTCTACATCTACACAGGATTATTAGATTTTCCATGAATTTGAAATGCAGCTACGAACTGATAAATCATGGCTAATAAAAACGTAGGGTTGCAGCCACCCATTGCAGTGGTCGATACAGTTGAGTATCATGCACAAAATCCATGGATGGTGTCATAATGTTAACGACATCCAAAATACATTAAAATTTATGACAGAAATTCAATTGGAGCAATCTGATATAACTTAGAAGATACAAAAATAAAACAATATCTACCTTGCTGCAATTCCTCTCATCTTAGATAGTGAAATTACTTAGTCTTATTGACTGCAAACAATAGCTATGTCAAATAATGGTATGGAACATTGAATTTCCAAGCACAAGTAGCCAAAAGACAATTTTGAAGGTCATAGCAGTATAGTTTTAGTACAGATGGTTTAATGAAAGATATAAACTGTCAATACATCAAAATATTCATCAAAACTTATAAAGCCGCAGCCAGCAATTTAACATAACTAAGACCTAGGCTTTTCCTTCTTCTCCTTGAAGAGGGCGAGAAGAGAAACACCAGACACCTTAACAACCTTAAATCTAACACCAGGAATATCTCCCACGGCATGACCTTTGCGTCCAAATCCAGCAATCAACACTTCGTCCTATACAAGAAAACAACACACACCACTCGTCATTAACTAAAGGAAAACTTGAGAAAATAAACGAACACACTAAAGCAAAAAGGTCGGCACTAACATTTTCCTCAATGTAGTTCAAACAACCATCATTAGGCACGAAAGCAGCAATCTTCTTTCCATTCTTGATGAGTTGTACCCTAGCACACTTACGAATGGCAGAGTTCGGCTGCTTGGCTTCAATTCCTCTGCATACGTCAGGCAACAGTAAACACAATAATTCACGAAACAACCAAAATTGTCGACCGACCAGAAAAGACCATAGAGAATAAAAGGAGAAGAAATAAAACTCACATCTTCTCAAGCACAATGCCCTTGGCGTGGGACGAACCAGCAAAGGGTTTTTTCCACTCATTCCCAAGATGAGATTTCTTGTAGGACTTGTCAGCCCACCTCTGTCTTCTGCGGTGGGACTTGAGCTTGCGCCCAGCTCCCATTCCACGGGTCTTACTGAAACATGGATAACACGTAAGCTTACACATATAAACGCCGTCTCATCATTATCAACACCACTCCCAGTATATCATTTTCCGTCGAAATAACTATTACCCATTACTTTAACTAAATCCAAATTGAGTCATCACATATAACACGCCGCCTCCCATTAATCATCATTTGCCAACAACACTCCCGCTAATCATTTTCAGTCAAAATAACTATTATGCATTACTTTAACTAAATCCAAACTGAGATACAGTCTTTTCAATATAATCGAGAAAAGTTCGTATATTCATACACAGACCAAAAAATAAAAAATTTAGCATAATCCCTTCTGTATATTCATGCCATTATCTTATCAGACAGATAAATCACAAAAATGTGCTTTAAATATTACCCTTTTTCAAAATCATCAAATTAATCACCAAGAGCAGAATCAAAATGAGATCTTACAACCAGGATTTCAGATTTAACTAGTTGACGTGCTCAAATATAAAAAAGAAACAAAAAAAAACAAGGTACTCATCAAACAAAAGAGACAGAAATAAATCCGTATCAGAGAATTTGAACAAACGAATAATAGTGAGAGAAGGAAGAGTGTACGTACCCCATGGTGTCGAATCGAAGTTGAGAGAATCAAAGGCAACAGTTGCAGAGCTCGAGCGAAGAAGAAGAAGAAGCGGAGATGATACGTGTAAAACCCTAATTCAGTTGAGTGAGTGTGTGATACATACAAAAGAATATATTAACTCAAGGCCCATATTAGTTGGGCTAAAAGGTATTGAAAATAAAGCTCTAAGTCCCATGTTATTGGACCTCATGAAATTGGGCCCATTATTAGGCTAGCGAGAGTCGAAACTCATTATTTTTCAGTCTCACGAGAAAGACTATTAGGCGCAGTCGCTGAGCGATGGGTGGTACATTCAATTGGTTATTGCTATTTGCTACCAATATACCCGTTGATGTGTGATTATTTTCTATAATTTAGAAAATACTTTTAATCCCAACCCTTGACTGTGTCACGTCATCAATACGACAAGTGACAATTGTACATAATACTTTTTCCTCAAGGAGGTGAAAAAACAAAACAAGAAGTCACTATATATACGCTCTTTGGGTTACGATGATTATCTTTGTAGGAAAAAAATGTGATGGTATATATTTATCAAAGTTCCAATGGTATTTAACACAAGGTCGGACAATAATAGTTTGAATTTTAAGAAGAAAAAAAACTAAAATAAATGTTTTCAAATAGCTTGAGTTCAAAATCCCAATACTATTTCGGTTTAAGAGAAGAATGAGTTTAGACTTAGTTTCATTTTAGTTTTGGAAAAGAAGAAGTTCAACTTCTTTTGAACTTTGTCAAACTTATTTTCAATTAGAACATGAAACAAAGATTGATTCTAGTAATCTCAGCTATAGTATTTTCTTTATTAGTGTAATGTATCAACAAAATCAACATTTTTTTAAGCTTCTTTATAAATTTCATAAATTATTAATTAATTTGTTTGTTTAAGAAATATCTGTTTAATATCTTTCAGAGAGATACGTTTCTTAGTTTTAGACCTTAAGTTTATTAGGAAATAAATACTTTCTCATGATTTCAAAATGTACTTTAGTTTCATCTTTAAGGTCGCCAAGCTGTCGGCCATACCACTTCGACTGGTCGCAGCACCTAGTTACGACCACATAAATGAGCGTTAGGGGAGTTGGTTTGGTGTAGCATGCAATCATGCAAAAACATGTTTTGGTATCCTTACTGAGGTTTTAAAGATCTTAAAGAAAAGTTGTTTTATTCGCAAAAACCTGATTTACAAACCTCGCACAAGCACAACCTATAATGTTTTCCGGGCTTTAATATGTTTCTTTCAAATCCCATCAACTTATGATCTAAACATGCTTTCACACATTCAGCTTAGCGCTACTTAAGTACTTCTTGATTATACATCACATTATTTGTCCACCCAATTTATCCTAACATGACTTAATAATGAACTAGCAAATAGATCATGAACTGGAATTCATAAGATTACTGCCTCCAATAGTAAATATGAGCTTTTATAGTTTTATACTTCCACAAAAAAAGGTACAAAAGAAAGAAATTTACTAAAATTCAGCAAAAAAAAATGGCACGAGAACAAGATAAAAGGATTAATAATACATCAAAATAACTATACAAGTCATTATATGAGTTCCTACAGGAATCTCCAACTGGTACCATAGTTTCATATACCTGAAAAAAAAAAGAAGCAAGAAATCAGCTTGCATTCACAAACACTTAACAACAAGGACTAAATGTAGATCAAATGAAAGCTGAAAAACTTTATTGTCTACTTCTGCCCTTTCTTCAACAGCAATCCAAATTTCTTCATCATGTTGCCATTCTTCTTCTTAGCTGAGTCGTCATCCGAATCATCAGAATACGGGGATCCCAAAGAACCCATCTTTTCTGCGTGTTTCCCATTATTTCCAGCAGAAAGCATAGCAGTAGTTACTTTTGCGGCCTTTCTCCACTGATCCGATTGCACTTTTAATCTCCTCAACTCGGCTTCCATCTCAGAGTTAACAACATGTGCTGCATCGAGCTGCTCAGTGACTCGTGCAGTTTTTCTGCAGCTTTTATCAGCTTCTTCTGTCAAATAACCTAGCTTCATCAACGCTTCGCGTTCTGAGGCTTTAGCTGAAACAAGAGCGTCGTTATTGGTTGTGGTTCTCTTTGTTTCTTTCTTCTTCATTTCAGATTTCAGCATTTCATTTTCTTCTGCGATGCTCTGTAACCGTGATTCTTTGTCTACAGAGCTCGCCTTCAGGTCTTGTAGAGTTGATTCCAAATTCTTTAGCTCAAGTTCAAGTTCAGCTTCTATCTCAGCTGGATGGATTTTTCCAAGTTTTGATTCAGTTCCTCGTTCTCACATGTAATGATTTGCGGTGCATTTTTTTTTCCGATCAATTTCAACCTCAATGCCTCAACTTCAGCAATTGATTCTTTTAGTTTTTCCCCCAACTCTGCTTCAACCTGGGATGATTCTGATTTTGTACGTTCCACTAGTTCATAGGCGTTTTTTATTTCCAAAGTGCTCTAAATGTATTCATCACGGTACCTTGTTTCAGCCGTCACAAGCGCATCTTTTAACTGACTGGCTTCATGCTTCATGTTATTAAGCTCAGTTTTCTAACGGCTATAAACGGCTACTTACGGATATTTTCCCTCTATAAATACACAAATTTCATAACACAAACTCCACACAATCTTCACCTTATTTCTCTCATCTTGCAAAATGATTTCTACGACAACAACGATCTTGATCCTCATTTACCTTTCAATTTTTTTTTATGCTAGTAGATGAAGACACTCCTATGTTTGTCCCTATGATATTCCTCCCCTTTTATCATAATAATGTTCGAGTTCAAGATTTGGCTAGAGATGAGATAATTGCATTGTATTATTGTAATAATTATGCTTCTATGATTATGTGTTAAATAAATAGTCTCGACCCTAATTATGTTTTTCTTGGTTATGTATTTAGCTAGCAAAATGTCTAACCTCACGAGTACAATTAGTTGTATACTCAATATCACTAGCAAGAATTATGGACAATGGAAATCGGATACGAAATTGTACCTCAGATCAAAGAGTATCGTTGAAACTCTTGCTGCAGTAAATACAAATACGGATCCAAAAAAATGTGAGGCTGTGATCTACATGAGAAAACATCTAGATGAAATCTTAAAGAGAGAATATCTCGATGTTACTGATCCTCATGAATTATGGACAAATCTACATGAAAGATATGACCATCAAAAGGAAACCATGCCAAAAGCCACCGATGATTGGAACAATTTAAGGTTCCAAGATTTTGAAACTGTAAGCGCATACAACTCCGCGCTTATAGAGATTCGTTCAAATTTAATTTATTGTGGAAGAAAGCTTACTGATAGAGAAATGATATAGAAAACACTTTCTACTTTCTATGTGTCCATGATAAATGTTCAACAGCAATACCGATTGCTGAATATTTTAAAATATCACGACTTGCAACAAAAGTTGTTAATGGCATAAAGTTACAATAACTTATTGATGAAAAATCATCAATCTCGTCCTCCTGGAGCACATGCATTACCTGAGGCAAATGCCATTAACTTTTCAAACTCCTATAGACGAGGTAACAATGAAAATGCCAATCGTGGTCGTGGTCATGGCCAAGGTAGAGGTGGTCATAGATGAGGATATGGCTATAGAGGTGGACGCGGTAAAAGAGGTGGTCGTGGTCGAGGGGGTTTTCACAACCCCTCGCATACCAACATTGTCTTTAAGAATAACCACCAAAACAAAGAAAAACATAATAAAAACCCTCAAGGTTATTGTTTTAGATGTGGAATGAAAGGGCATTGGGCCAACACATGTCGTACACCAGAACATCTTTGTAAGATGTACCAAGAAAGTTTGAAGGGTAAAGAAAATGAAGTTAACATTGTCGAACAAAATCCAAATGGTGATTCCACCTTTATAGAGGCGACAGACTTTATTGATGACTACGATGTTCGTTTGGCTTAATATGTGTTATGTGATCTTCTGGCTGAATATGCTTATTGTGATTTATGTTTTAAGTTGTATTATCTACTTCCTACATTTCTGTTGTGTGCTTTCAATAAAATAATCTCTTTTCAAATATATACCCTGTTTGTTGCAATATTTGTTTTAATATTGTTTATTTGAACTGAAGCGTGATATGGGGCATACTGGTGATTTCTGCATACTTGACTGTTGTACAACTCATACAATTCTCACAAGTAAGAAATATTTTACATATTTAGAACCCTCGAAATTTCAAGTCGGTACAACAGGAGGTCCTATTAAATTGATTGAGATCTGGAACAACTACTTTTACTTTACCAAATGGAACAAAGTTTATCATCGATGATGCCTTATTTGCCCCAAAATCCAGAAGAAATTTATTGTGTTCTAAAGATATATATCGTCATGGATATGCTACTGAGTCAATGACTGTGAATAAGGCTAAATATGTTTTCATTACTAAGAATATACCAGGAAAGAAACATTTTCTTGAAAAACTACCATATATCTCATGAGGGTTGCATCATACATATATTAATGAAATCGAATCAAATATGGTAGTCAATGAAAATTCAGAATTATTGACTCTATGGTATGATCGACTAGGTCATCCTGGTTCAGCAATGATGCGAATGATAATTGAAACTACACATGGACATTCATTAAAATGATCCAAACTCAATCTGAGTAACAATAGTCCATGTGAAGCATGTTCTCTTGGAAAGCTAATTATAAAGCATTCACCAGTTAAAATTAAGACAGAATTACCCACATTTCTTGAAAGAATTCAAGGTGATATATGTGGACCTATTCATCCATCATGTGGACCATTTCAATATTTTATGGTATTAATTGATGCCTCAAGTCGATGGTCACATGTCGGTCTATTGTCTACTCGCAATATGGCATTTGCGAGATTTTTGGCTCAAATAATTAAAATAAAAGCTCAATTTTCTGACTATACGATCAAGAAAGTCAGACTTGACAATGCTGGTGAATTCACATCTCAAGCTTTCAATGATTATTGTATGTCAATTGGAATTACGGTTGAACATAGTGTTGCACATGTACATACTCAAAATGGTTTAGCTGAATCATTAATTAAACGTCTTCAATTAATTGCTGGACCATTGTTGATGAAAGCTAAATTGCCAAGTTCTCTATGGGGTCATGCGATTTTACATGTTGCATCACTAATCCGCATTAGACCAAGCTCGTATCATGAATACTCCCCATTACAACTTGCTTTTGGTCATGAATCTAATATTTCCCATATACAGATTTTTGGTTGTACGGTTTATGTTCCAATTGCACCACCAAAGCGAACAAAAATGGGACCACAAAGAAGGTTGGGAATATATGTTGGATTTGACTCACCATCAATAATCAGATATCTTGAGCCTCTAACAGATGATGTCTTTACGGCACCTTTTGTCGATTGCCATTTTAATGAGGTAAATTTTCCAACCTTAGGGGGAGAAAAGAAGCAGTTGGAAAAGGATATATCATGGTATAATACATTTTTGACAAGCTTTGATATGCTAACAAAGCAATGTGATTTGGAAGTAAAGAAAATTTTGCATTTACAAGCTATTGCAAATCAATTACCCGATGCATTTACTGACATAAGCAGGGTAACAAAATCACATATACCAGCTGCAAATGCTCCTGCTCATATTGTAATTCCAAAAGAAACATCAAAGGATGATATCTTTGATATAACTAAGAAACGTGGGCGTCTTACTGGCTCAAAGGACAAAAATCCTCGAAAAAGAGAAGGAGCATCAAAACCTAATGATCCTATTAAAGAATCTATGCCTGATGAGTCACAAAACATGACATATGAGATACCTCAAGAAGTTATCCAATCAGGTCCTATAAATAAAGAGAACGTTGAAATCTCTATAAATTATATCAATACAGGAATGGTATTTGATCGAAATGAGATGGAAAATATGGATGAAATATTTTCATATTTAGTCGCTTATGAAATTGTGAATGAAAATGATGATCCTGAACCCAAATCTGTAACTGAATGCCAAAATAGGAATTATTGGGATAACTGAAAAGATGCTATGCAAGCTGAACTAGATTCGCTTAATAAGCGAAAGGTATTTGGACCCATTGTTCTCACACCGAAAAGTGTGAAACCCGTAGGGTTCAAATGGGTCTTCGTTCGCAAACGAAATGAGAAAAATGAAATTATAAGGTACAAACGCACAAGGTTTTTCTCAAAGACCTGGAATCGATTATGAAGAAACGTATTCTCCTGTAATGGATACGATTACATTTCGATTCTTGATCAGTCTAGCGGTCTATGAAAATCTAAACATGCATCTCATGGATGTCGTCACTGCTTATCTCTATGGAGCATTTGATAATGATATTTACATGAAGCTCCTTGATGGACTTAAATTACCCGCAACATTAAGTTCTAAACCTAGAGAAATGTACTCAATTAAATTGCAAAGATCATTATATGTGTTAAAGCAACGAGGTCTCATGTGGTACAATCGTTTGAGTGAATATTTATTAAAAGAAGGATATATAAATAATTCTTTGTGTCCATGCGTTTTTATTAAGAAAACATCATCTGGTTTTGCAATTATTGCGGTTTATGTAGATGATTTAAATATCATTGGCACTGACAAAGAAACTCATTCAATAATGAATTATTTAAAGGATGAATTTGAAATGAAAGATCTTGGAAAGACTAAATATTGTCTTGGTTTGAAAATTGAGCATGTTAAAAATGGAATACTTGTGCATCAATCTAACTATACTAAAAAGATATTGAAAAGTTTTAACATGGATACAGCAACACCTTTGAACCATCCTATGATTGCAAGATCATTAACTATAGATAAAGATCCATTTCGTCCTTGTGAAGAAAATGAAGAAATTCTTGGTTATGAAGTTCCATATTTAAGTGCCATTGGAGCTTTAATGTATCTAGCTAATTGTACTAGACCTGATATATCATTTACTGTGAATTTATTAGCCATGTTTAGCTCATCACCCACAAAAAGGCACTGGAAATGAATTAAATATTTATTTCGTTATCTTCAAGAACTGTGGATCTTGGTCTATTTTATCCTAACAATGTGGTACAAGAATTGATTGGTTATGCAGATGCAGGTTTTCTATCAGACCCACATAAATTCAGATCTCAAATTGGATATGTATTCACATATGGAGGCACTGCTATTTCATGGCGTTCTCAGTAACAGACACTTGTTGCAATATCATCGAATCATGCTGAGATTATTGCACTTCATGAAGCAAGCACAGAATGTGTATGACTACGATCAATGACACATCATATAAGAAGTACATCTGGCTTACCTATTAGAGATGGTCCTACAACATTATACGAAGACAATTCTGCATGTATTACACATATGAAAGAAGGTTATATCAAGAGTGATCGAACCAAACACATACCCCCAAGATATTTTGCCTACACTCAGGAACTTGAGAAGAACAAAGAAATTAATATCCAATATGTTCAATCATGTGACAATAAGACATATCTTTTTACAAAGACACTCCCTACTATAATTTTTAAGAAACATGTTCAAAGTATTGGGATGCGTCACCTACGAGACTTATGAAGAATTGGAGATGCCAACTTGAGGGGGAGTTCACACGACTGCACTCTTTTTTCCCTTATTAAGGTTTTTATCCCACTGGATTTTTCCTTATAAGGTTTTTAACGAGGCAACATAAGACTTGTGCAGAAGACACACCATGTACATAACAAAATCTTCAAATGGCCAAGGGGGAGTGTTATAAAATATGGTTGATAGAATATGCCTTGTGGCCATTGTTGAAAATTATGTACAAATAATATTTTATAATAATAGTAGTTGTTGTAAATAATGTAAGATATTGGAAATTCTTGCCTATATAAGGAGCCATCAAAATGAAGACAAAAACACTCATTCACAAGTAATATACTCCTTATTTGCTCTTCTTTTCCAATGTTATTTAATATATTGTTATAATTCCCAAATAATTTTAGTTATTCTATAACAGTACCTAAGTTCTTGATGAGTATTACAACCCATATTTAAGAATTTATCTAAATATATAATATATTTATCAATAAACTCCTTATCGAACACAGTGGTTGTATTGATGCCGTGGTGGAACCAATGATCCTATTATATAAAATAACTCTCAATAGCTCCATCTACACCTCATATTAATATAAACAGACCACTTATTCAGCCATTTCGTCTTGATACATGAAATAATTTCTCTAGATCATAAAATTTACATATCACTTGATCATTTAAGACTGTAGCCGATCCAGCCCAACTATCTGTATATGGCCCAACCCACTCCTTCGGCCCAACCTCCTCCAAAACCCTAGGGTAATAACAGCATCTTATTATCATCCCCAAACCCTAACCCTAACAACCTCCAAATTCCCCCTCACACAGCAGAGCCCTAATCCACCACCACCACAGCAACAATGCCGCCGAAGTTCGATCCCAGCCAAGTAGTCGACGTGTTCGTCCGCGTCACCGGCGGAGAAGTCGGCGCCGCCTCCTCCCTCGCCCCCAAAATCGGTCCTCTCGGTCTCTCCCCCAAAAAAATCGGAGAAGACATCGCTAAAGAGACAGCGAAGGACTGGAAGGGTCTCCGCGTCACCGTCAAGCTCACCGTGCAGAACAGGCAGGCTAAGGTCACCGTCGTCCCCTCCGCCGCCGCTCTGGTGATCAAGGCCTTGAAGGAGCCCGAGCGCGACAGGAAGAAGACGAAGAACATCAAGCACAACGGCAACATTTCTCTCGATGACGTCATCGAGATCGCGAAGGTGATGCGGTCGCGATCCATGGCGAAGGAGTTGGCCGGTACCGTGAAGGAGATTTTGGGGACGTGTGTGTCCGTTGGGTGCACGGTTGATGGAAAGGATCCTAAGGATTTGCAGACGGAGATCGATGACGGTGATGTCGAGATTCCTCAGGATTGAGGTTTTGGAGCTTTATAATTTAGTTGTTTTTTTTTTAATTTATGCTGTTTCTTTGTTTTGTTTCTGCTGGATTGATGATTATATTATCGATACATTGCGGTTTTATTGTTACTGCTTAGTTTTACTTGGATTAAAAATGTGATTTAAGTTTAATTTCAGTGGCGATGGCTTTGCGTTTTTGATTGTTCTACTTGATTGATAGGCGTGGAAAGCTAGTGAAGATTTTCTTGATTTGTTCGATTAGTAGTTTTTGTTTCGAGTAACTCGGTCGTGTCCTTACCAAACCTATCATCAATGATGCCCATTCTCAACTAGTAGTTAGTTAGTGTTGCATACACAGACATGGTACATCTGCAGTATTTATTAGCTGGTCAAATTGTTGCATCCATTTGTATTGATTCTGGTGAGTCGGTCAGCAACTTTATTGGAAGTATTGGAATTGTGATATATGCTCAGTTGTGTCTTTACCTGTGAATTGTAACGTTCATTTTGCATTCTCAAGCAGTAATGGTTAGTCAACTGGAATTCAGGATGTTTGTGAATTGATATCTCCGAACCAATGCTTGCCTTCATTTTTTAGTTGCTGCTAGGTTAATTGTTGTTTGGATCTGTGTCGTGGTCACCAAGCTCATAAGTTTAAGTGAATACCTGAGAAATTTGATTTGCTTACGCTATCTTGAGGTTTAGTTCCCAAGAAAATACTCTATCGGTGCATGTTTTTCTTTCCATTTCCCTGTGCAACCTTTATCTTATTCATGTTGATTTCTTGAGATTCTCGTAATTACTACAGTATAATATCAGAGTTGATTTATGAATCAAATCATGCTTTAAGCTCTGCATGGCTGTGTAGGAATTGCCATAAAAGTTTCTTTTGATCTTAACTCTACTGTTGTGATCTTACCAGACTTTGTTTGCATTCGGAAGTATTCTTTCAAACATCAGGGAGTTTTTCCACAAAATTTATAAGTTTGTATTTTTTGCCCGCCGTCCTTGTCTTTTGAGTAGGAGTTGACTAGGTTGTCTATTGCTATGGAATCAGTATATCTTGAAATCTAGCGATGTAGGTAACCATGTTTCTACTGCTTTGTGTTTATCTACTTTCATTTATGTATAATTTTTTTTTATTTCTGCGTTGAAATTATTTTGGATAAAGTGAAAACACCTTAAGTTGATTGTCATCCGTTCCATACTGTGGTAGCGCCCTTTATCTGCTCTGGGTTTCAGTTGATTGTCATCCGTTCCATACTGTTGTGCTTCTATCAAAAATTATTGTACAAACAAAAGATCTCTCTCCTACATGCATTAAACTTCATATTTGGTAGCTGTTTTTTTGATGTCTTTGATTTTTGATTTTAATAGTAGTGAATTAATATTTTTAAGTAACTTGAAAAGAGCTTGTGTTGGAAATGCTTTGCACTGAATGAGTGGTTAAATGGGTTGGTAAAATCTGTTGGATCTAATGTTGTTTTTGCACGTAACTTTTTGTGCTACTTTTGCCTGTTAGATGACATTCCAGCCGATGTCCTAGTATTTAATCAGAGGGTTGCATTCTTTGTTTCATTGTCCAAAGGTTAATTTTTGCATCTTATTTCATTGCAAAGTGCTGCTGCAATGTCAGATCTCGTAATTCCGTCGGTTGTATAGGTGAGAAATTGGTCTGACGGGAAACTTTTCACCAAAAACCTGAAAAATAGATTATGTAAAATATAATTATTATCTAAAACGAGTATCATTATCAAATAGAAGCTGGAAAAGTTTAGTATGGCTTTCACACAGAAATAGAACACAAACACGCAAGTAACCATAGTTACCTTATTTGCAAGCTGGCAAGCAAAATTCGAATTTCTTGTTACCTAGTTTTACCTGTTAAGCAGGCATAATAAAAAGGACTAAATAAAATTGTTAAAGGCAGCAAAACATTTGTTAATTTACTCATATGGTTAAGATAATTTTGTCTTTCAAGTCAGAGTAAGTAAGTGGTCTTCGATAATTTGCACTTGGTTCTTAAAATCTTTTACTCACTTGGATTCCAGTACCTTGTCAAGATCCGAGTGAACATGTATCAAAGATTCAACCCGATCACCAATTAATCTTGTTTTTCCAGACACTGAATAAAATTATTGCATTTTCTTTCTACAAGAACATTGACAGTAAAAAAAAAACTATTCAGTTTGAGACATGAGTATAATTGACAAACACCACCACCAAATAAATCTTGCTATTAAAATGAAGTCATGCTTGTTTTATCTTTGTTGAAGACTATCATGAATCATATACTATATAATAAGAATGGATGTTTTCTGATTTTTCGTGTTTCGATTTAACCCATGTAAGTTCAACTAATTACTGTATTTTGTTTTGTTTTACAGTTATAAATATCTGGAGGGGCCGCACGTATTAATCGATTGGAACCCGCAAATAATAAAATCTTCATTGCGTTAGGGTTCGCCATAAATTGCAGAACAGTCCTTCAAAGGTCCGCAACTATTAATCGATTGGGACCCGCCAGGGTTCGTTATAAATTACAGAACATTCCTTCAATGTTTTAATTCTTTCGATCTTGCCTCAAAAGTTTTACGTTTCGCACTTATTGGCCTGTTGTAAATGGCAGAATGGTCCTTTTATTTTTGTACATCATTAAAATTTGGCCCAAAACCTTTTTATTTGGTTCTCTCGCACACACCAACACATACCCGGATAAAACTGTCGGTGTAAGTTCTGTTCATTCCACCATCGAAGAACACATTGCCACACCACACTTTCAATTTTACACGCCTTTTTCATTTATAAAATATAGATCCATATCTTTTTATTTTGTTTTACTTTGACCTTCAGAACTACAACTGAACTTCAACAATTTTCTTAATTAGCAATCTCACCGCTGCGGTTTCTTACACTTTATAATTTTTCATGGCATGTAAAATGACTAGGTTTGTTACAATACGTGATTTCTACGAAGTAAAAAATGTCAAGAATGAGTGGAATTTCTTCAATTAGAAAGGAAATTAAGAATAAGAAATTAAGAGATGGGCACACGAAATTCGTAAAGGTTAATCTTTGGTTTGAAAGCAGGGAAAAGAAAAAAATCAACCCACATAATACAGATCTAGCACTGTGCATAATAAATTCATAGAGTGTGTGTGTTTGTACATGAGAGAGAAGACCCAGAAAAAATTATAAAACAGATGATTGTGATATTATTATCCATTTGTAAGTTTTTTATTGGTTGGCTGCACCACGATGACGTGGTACAACGGTTGTAAGTAATAATTTCTCTAATCTTTCATTATTTTGATTTTGTCCTATAAGTTTAACAAATTACTATATTTTGTTTCAAGAAAATATTAATATTATAGTCGCAAGTTATTTAAAAAATAGAATTTGAATATCATTTTTAAACATGTAAAAGTATTTATTATTTTTCTACAATAAAAAGTATTTATCGATAACAACAACACGGGCGAAGTTGCCTAGTACTTTATAATATATATATATTTTAATCCAAAATTTCATTAAGCTTTCCAGGAAATGTCCATACAAAAGAAAAACCATCAAATAACGCCCAAAAGACGACCTACTATGTAAGTAACGCCCCAAAAATTAGGAAGAGAATAAATTTATACTTTAGCCCTTGAACTTTTGAAAATTTCTATTTTTGACCATAAATATTTAGAAAAATTTGCATTTGAGCCCCTAAACTTAAAAGTTAGTCTTTTATTATATTTACAGGTCTCTAATCCTAAAACATATATTTTAATTTTAAATATTAACCAAGTTGATTGAATTACCTAGAAAAGTTACATAAGTAAATATGTATGTAACAAAGAAATTTAATTATACCTATTTGAATTTTAATTATAAATAATTAAGGGACTTGATATGCATTTAACTAATTGATGAAGTAAGCCATGGCATCTTTTTGATGAGATAATCCATGACATCCTTAAGAGCATGATTAAAAGATTTTTTGTGATTTATTATAAAATAATCAAAGTGGGACCTTAATTAAAAGTATCTTGACATGACTTTTTGCCTATAAATAGTAGGCTTTCTTCCAACAACTTTCACACCCAAAATTATTTCGGTTTTTCCTTCTTTTTTCCTATGAATCTCTAAGTTAGTGAGTCTACTTTCAGAGAAAATTTATCTCAAGTTCTTATTTCATCATTTTCTACCCGAAAATACTCCAAAACTTTTATTGCGCAAATATTATCCATTCGGCCTTTCACCTTAGAAAAATCATAACTAATTGTAGAAAACTCCTTTTTGATCAAGGCTAACGGCCAAATACTCCTCATGATGTCCTCTAACTTTCATATGAAGAAATGTTTTTCAAATAATGTGATTTAGAAGACTGAAATTCCTAAACCGTAGACTGCTGCCTAAAAATCCGAAAATAGGTTCTATGTTTCCTTCCCATTCGGGTACACATGTTCCTAGTGATGTTAGGGACCAATTGCCACAAAAATATTTGAAAACAAAGTTCATTTGGATATCCGATCAAAGGGTTGACGAACTAATCAATGCCATCAAGGTTCCCCGTACGAGTTAAGGTGAGATTCCATTTTTGATTTGTTCTAGCCCCGTTTGGCATCCGACCCTGAGGAACATGGACAGAAAAGCCACTACTCCGTTACCGAACCTCGAACAACCTATATTTCATCATAATCCTGTTTGGCATCTCATCTCATACATGATTTTCTAACTCATCGTTAAATCATATCCAATCATTTATTATTTATCATATCTATTCATAATCATGATAATTCTCCAATATTATAATCTCATATGCTGGTTCTTGAATTGTGCAAAGAGCAACGAACTATGTTCGGGACATGTAGCTAAAGGAGCAACGGATATTATCTGGTTTACTAGCTTATTTGTTTATTTATTATACCCATTACTGCCTGGCAGTAAGGACTGTCGGTTTAAGTAATTTCGCTTGATACCCATCTATATAGGCGTCGCTTGCAGTCAGGAGTTGGCTGTAACCCGCGTGCTGGATCGACATGTACTCGAGAATGTCTCTTCATTGTTTGTGAGGTCGCTCCTCGTCGGGAGGTATAAGGTAGAATAGTAGAAGTCATAAAACTGGATTTGTTTATAGTTAAGCACAGGTTCATTCACTATTCTATGAAAGCTCGAGTACCATTGCTACATCAAATTGTCTAGTTGAACTGTTTCTACCGGTAAGATCACTCTCAAAATGTATCCAGTAGGTCACAATTAATTCTTGCATTACCAGTTCTTTTATATGAATCTCACTAAGTCATTAAAGACTTATTTCTCGTTTCTTCTGTCCATTCCTCAGGATTAAATCAACATGGCAACATGGACCAAGTGAATAATTGTTCAAGCGTGCATTTTGAAATATATGTGTTTTGTCACTAGTGCATAACTATTAAAATAGTCACATTATTTGTATTGCCAAGATTTCCGCTGTATATATATCAAAATATAATTTATAAAACGTGTATGGTTTTGATCATGAACAAGTGAGACCCCTTCCTATGAGTTGCGCTTTAGTCTGGATTGGGTAAAATGACTGGGCACCACTGAACCAACTGGGATCGGAGCATGGCTCATAGGGCTTGGTCGTCACAGTATGGTATCAGAGCCATTAGTTAAAATATTTGAGAAAACATTAATCACTCAAAGATGTTTCACTAAAATATTCATATAGATTAAAACATATATTCTTACATCAAACATTGATCAACATAAAAGAGTTACAATCGGAGTGTCGTATCTACATCTAAAGCACGTTTCGTACCTCGACTATTGTCACTACTTGTCTTCCATTGAATTTGTGACAAAATATGATCTACTTTTGGTACATATGCTTTAATTTTGTCAATCAATTCATTTGCAGTATGTGCAGAGATGAAAATTTCATGAGCCGTAGGCTTCATAAACTCCTGCTCCACGCAATGACCTAGAAAAGACAACAATCCATCATAGAAACCATCGACATATTGTGCACGAAAACCCGAAGAAAAATCCTATTGACAACAATCCATCATAGAAATCAACAAATCAAAAAATCCTCTTGGGCACGAAAAGCTGAAGAAAATCCACAATCATGTTTGCATATTGCACATCCCCTTCAATTCGGTGAATAATATCGTGGACAATGTTAAGGCAATCCCCTTCAAAGATTACCTCCGTCCTATTCATCCCCACCGCCAATTTGATCGCCCAAATTGTTGCGATTGCCTCAACACGCGAAGGTACCAAGTTCACCTTAAATCGTCGCTGCACAGTAGCGCGCCTACGCCAGCTTCATCACGCACCACAATCCCTATTCTGACCTCCCCCTCAAGTTCAAAGAGAGCTTCGACAAAATTAATTTTCAGTCATCCCTCATTCGGCGCTGTCCACTTCATTCGCATCCAGGCTCCTCAATTGGCTCGGCATCACCATTACATCCTTCCACGACGCTGCATATGAGCGCAAAAAGAGGCGACTTCTACTGCGTTTCGGTGCTCGTTCCCCGCCAGCATTGCATTATGATTATTCCATAAAGCCCAACATATCCTTATTGCAACACCAACCCGCTCCTTGTCCAGCTCGCGCCAAATTTGCAAAAACCAATCTTGAGGCAACTCGTCACCGTGGATTAGGACCGAGGGAGGACAATTAGCGAGAGCCCAAACTTCTCGCGCTATATGACACTCAAAGAAAAGATGTCGTGGGTTATCCTCCCCCTCGCCACAAGCCTACACACATTGTCGCATCACATGCCCGGCATAACGCCAAATTCAATCGAGTTCGTAAAATATCTGTTAATACTCGCCACCAAAATATTTAATTTTGTTCGCACAATGAATCTCTCAAACTCGCTTCCACGCCTTATGCCCGCTCGAGCGTGGCAACTCGCACCCCCTCGCACCGCCAAGCCTTGTGTCATAATTAAGTGGTATACGCTGCGAACCGTAAACTACCCATGTCGCTCGTAGTGCCAAATTTGATGATCCGAATTATCGAAAGTATATGTTGCACATCCTCCTCGCAAAACACCTCATTTAATGTATCAATGTTCCACCAGACAACTCCTACATCGATGAGATCACTGACGTTCACAAACAATGCATGAGTGGGATGCGGCATGATAGGTCAATGCGTAGTAGGTCGAGGGATCCAACCGCTATCCCAAGTAGAAATTCGGATACCGTTCCCATGCATCATCGAATGCCCCGTTTGATTACCAGAATCATCTCCAATATGCATCATCATGAAAATGATGGAACCTAGCCCACTCTTGCATCTAACAAATTACAATTGGGAAAGTATTTTGCTTTATAAATGCGATTCACAAGCCTGTCCAAGAATTGAAAAATACGCCATGCTTGCTTCACAAGCAACGACATGTTAAATGCTCATGAATCAAATATGTTAAACACCATTGATCACTAAGGTTTAAAACAGAGAATTCACCAGAAAATAAAAAAATTAACAGATATTTGGGGGGATCAAAATGAGTAATCTAGACATTCTTGCATGCTCATCGAACGAGATTATGGACCACATAGTTACCATTTCTATTAACAAATTTAAATTCCTTTTAGGCCAACAATTCTAAAATTTAAGAATATTTCTAACAATAGTAGCAATGGTCTAGGTGGGGCGTTTAGTTTCCTTCAAATAAGATTAAAGCAACTATTCTGAAAGACTGCTTTGGTAACACATGTTGAGTGAAGAGTAGCACAAACACTATTTATGACATGAGCTTCGGTCACCAAAGGATTGTAACAATAAAGCTTACTCAGGCAGGCGATTTAGCCATTGTAAGGAGAGTAATCGAACAAAGATCACTAGAAGCTTCCACAAGATTGTCGCACGAGTAAAGAGAAATAGAGTGTACCAATTTGGGTTAGTAACCCTCCCTATCCCAACATTGGAAAATATTCAATTGGCCCAGAACGCCTATCATTCCATGTGGATTTTGGGTCTGAGAAGGCTAAATCCAACAAATTAGATTGTGCAGATCATAAACACGAGTGTGCTTATAAGAAGGTGCGACCTATCTTTTTTTTTCTTCCTTTCTCGTTTGGCGCATAATATCATTGAAATCCCCAATCAGAATCCAGGGACAATCATCAAAGAACGTTCCTCGTGAGTGTCTAAAATTCTCATCCTTAGTCCTTGTTATTGGCAGATATATTGCCAATGTCTTGAGGTTTTGGTTTATTGAGTATGTTTTGTTTGATTTTAGGTTCTAGAGTCGGTACAGTCAATTTGATGTAAAAACACACAAAAACAAGCTAATCGGGATGGATCTAATCATGGAAGTCCAAACTAGGAGTAACAACGAGAATGTGGGGCTAAAATCAAGAAAAAATAGCCAGCAAAACAACTGATCAAAAGAACACTGCAGCAGTAGCACGAGAAGAGTGCATTGCTCGCGTCTGAGCATCAAGAGTAAGTGTGACTCGCACTTGGTAAACAGAGAGGAGCGTGACTTACGCCAGAAGAGGGGCGTGAGTACTAGGTATCCATGAGCAAACACTACTTGCGCTTGAATTGTGACTCGTACTACGGAGCGCGACATGCACAAGTCCCCTGCGTGCAAAAGTTGTCAAGCAAGGGTAAACTCGTCCGAGCATTAAATTACGTACAAATCCTAGACGTGGGAATATACGAGCTCAAGGTATACAACATATAGAAAGAGGCTAAAAACAATATCCGTCGGAAAAGATAAACACTAGTTACAAGAGCACAATCTAATGTAATTTAGAAAACTCATAATGTGGTTATTAAATTAATAATATATAATTACTCAACTAATTTATGATTATTAAACTCATGTATAGTCATAAAAAACTAATCCATAGATATTCGACAATTATATAAGTACTAGAATCATCTATTATTACTTAACTACTAATACATAATAATTCAATTAATATCAGTGTTTTTAGACCGACCCGGTCACAGAATTGGTGAGACTACTGGGTAGTGAGTTAGCAGGTCGGACCGGTCGGACCACTGGTTGGACCGGTTTGTTGACTTTGGTCAACGTTCAATAAAATGTCTAACTCAAAGTTTTAAACTTCAATTGTATAACAAAAGTCAAAACAAAATACCCAATTTCTCAACTACAAAATCTCTAAATAAATATATCATGCTATTGTATTATCACTACTAATCACTAAATAAGCAAACTAAATAATCTAATTGGCATATATATAAAATTTGTATGTCGATATAATATTACACTATGTTTCTACAATTGAAGTTTAAAGTTTTCGAAGTTTGTTCTAAGCAATATAATCAATAACAAGGTAATTTTCAAATTGATCAATTATGCAAGAATATGATTATTAGTTAATAACTTTATTTAATTACATTCAAAATATGAGCCTAATCATGGTTTCCACTACATTCAACATAACACTCTAGACTCAATATAACAGATTCCTACCAGTAGGGGTGTTTGGGCCGGGTCGGGACTTTGGAGTCCGACCCGACCCGCCGGGTTTTTCCCGAGCCGGGAAAAACCAGGCTCGTTCCCGTCCCGGCCAGACCGGGAATTTGATCCCGGTCTGCCTCCCGCCGGGAGGGAACGGGATCCAAACTGGATCCCGTTCCCTCCCGCGGGATCCCGGGGTCCAGTACGCAAATTTTTTTTTCCCTTCATTAGTCCTCTTCTTCTTTTTTTTCAGCTTAACAATTTCACGGACATGGCAGTTGGTGACTTGGTGGTGGTGACTGCAATTTACATAAACAAGAGAATTTGTGTATGTACAAATAATAATTATTAAATAAAAAGGTGAAAGAAATAGCAGGCAAGGGATGAAAGTGGACGGATGGTGGGCTTAATATTAAAAGAAGATTCACACAATAGCAATATTTAATAATTATAATAATAATTTATAGTACAATTTGAATATATTATAGTAATATATTATAGTACAACAATCACGCAACACAACACAAACATATATTATAGTAATATTTTTTTTTTCTATTACTCTCTTCTTCTTTTCATAACACACACGCAGCACAACACACACTTAATTTTTTTTCTTAAACTCTCTCACACACACGCACACACTATATAGTATACACACACACTCACTCACCACCTCTCCGAAGCACCACCAAGCCGCCGCACCACCACCGCCGCACGTCCAACAATTATCAAAAAACATTACTTTTTCAGTATAGAAAACAAAAAAAGGGCTGAAATTTTCCAACCCGCGCAAACTGTCGGCCGGGAATCGGGATCCCTCCCGTCCCGGCGGGAGTCCCGTTCCGCCGGGAACAGCGTTCCCGGCGGGAGGGACGGGAGCTGTTCAGCAGCTCCCGCCCCGGAAGATCGGGACGGGACCCCGGCCCTAACACCCCTACCTACCAGTAGGTCATATATACACATTACATACCAACTAATCTACCAGTAGATTTCAGCATTCTAGATTTCTTTGCATTTTTGCATACATTTTCATTTTCTTGCATCTAATCAAGATAGCCTGAATGATCTCCTACTTTGTTTGATTATTTCCTGCTCCTTGGTTAAACATGATGTCATTTCTTCTTCTCCATATGCTGTAGACAGTTTCTGTAACTGCTATCTTCAGTAGCACACTCTTCCAGTGTTTCTTTGTGCCATTTTGTAATAACCAGTTAATTTCCTCCTGCCATTCAGTTGGTGTGTGCACTATCTGCATCCACTCCAGTACCTCTTTCCAAATACCCCCAGTGATCCTGCATCCAAAGAATAGATGCTCACCTGTTTCTTCTTCTTTACAGAAACAACATTCACCATCAATTTGGATCCCAAACTTTTTAATTCTGTCTTTTGTTGGGAGCCTGTTATGGCATTGCATCCAGAGAGTAAATACTGCCCTTGTCCTGGCATTGTTTCCACTTAGCATTTTTCTCCAGCTCACTGGACTCTTTTCACCTCTGATCTCTTTGTACATAGTTGCTGTTCTATATTTTCCTTTTCTGTCCATCTCCTCCCATGTAGTAGTATGTATCAAATCCCTGCACTTCAGTATAGCTCTGATTATCCAAGAGAAATTACTTTTTGGTTGGTAAGTGACTACTTCCTCTTTCTTGATAAAGTATGTGTGTATCCACTGTATCCAAAGTTTTTCAGCCCTTCTCTGGAGGTTCCAAAGCATTTTTGCTATAGTGGCTTTGTTCCACTCTACCAGAGCAATAATATCCAATCCTCCAGTTTGTTTTGGCTCACACATTTTATCCCAGGCAATTGGAGACTTCTTGCTAGTTTCTTCTTTTCCAGTCCACAAGAATGTTCTGCACAATGTCTCAATGTGTCTTAATACCTTCTTGGGCAGTGGGAATATTTGCATCCAGTAGTTTGTGATGGCAAAGATTACACTTTTGATGAGTTGTACCCTTCCAGCATAGCTAAGGAGTTTAGCTGACCAGTGATGTATTCTCTCTAAGATTTTGTCAATGAGTGCCTTACACATATGCACAGTGAGCTTCTTGCTGCTAAGTGGCACTCCTAGATATCTGAAAGGTAGTTCTCCTGCTGTGAATCCTGTAGTCTGTATTATTCTTTCTTGGATTTATGTCTGTACACCCCCAAAATACACTTTACACTTAGCTGGATTCACTTTTAGGCCTGTGGACATAGAGAATTCATTAAATTTATCCATCAGTAGTTCAACAGATCTTGTATCTCCCCTGGTAAACATCAACACATCATCTGCAAAGCAGATATGTGTGATTTCCAACTTTTCACATCTGGGATGAAAGTTAAAGTCTGGTTGCTCTTTTATCCTTGCCATATTTCTGTATAGATACTCCATCACTAGGACAAACAGTAGTGGTGATATGGGATCACCCTGTCTTAATCCTCTCTTGGCTTTGAGGATTTTGGTAGGGCTTCCATTTACTGCATACCTGTAGGATACAGTTGTCATGGCTGTCATTACCCATTGGATGAATTTCTGTGGAATTCCCATCTCCCTCATAATTTCTTCAAGTGCAGTCCACTCCACTGTGTCATATGCTTTCTGTAGATCCATTTGGATTGTACATCTGACATAGATCTTCTTTCTGGTGTATCCTCTGACTAGTTCATGTGCCATCATTATATTGTCTTGAATTACTTTTCCTGGGATGAAAACAGACTGGCTTTCATGCACAATATCCTTTATAACAGCTCCCAGTCTCCTAGTCATCACTTTGGAAATGATCTTGTAGAAAGTGGTACAACATGAGATTGGTCTCATGTCCTTCATACTCTTTGCACTTTTGCTCTTGGGAATGAGTGTCACTAGAGAACAGTTCATTGCAGCATAGATTCTGTTTCTCATGAAGAATTCTTGAACAGCAGCTATGACATCTTGTTTAATTACAGACCATGCATGTTTGTAAAACTTGGAGTTAAAACCATCAAGTCCTGGTGCCTTGTTTTCTCCTATTGTTTTAAGTGCCTCCCAGATTTCTCTTTCAGTTACAGGTTGGATGAGGGATGTTCTTGCTTCCTCCTGTAGTTGTTTCCCTTGCCTCATCACCTCCACATTCACACATGTTCTAGTTGATGCTTGTGTTCCCACTAGTTCTTTGTAGTAGTTGAGTATTTCTGCTTCAATATCCTCAAATTCAGCGATGATTTTGCCCTGTGCATCCTCTAGTTTATGTATGCCCACCTTCTTGTTTTTCTCTTTGAGGTTAGCATGGAAGTAAGCATTGTTTCCATCACCCAATGCAATCCATGAGGCTTTAACTTTCTGGAGTAGAATCTTCTCTTCCTCTTCCAGTTCCTCAATGAGTTGGACAGTGCATTGTTTTACTCTGAGGATGTATGCTTCTTTGTGAGGCTCTATCTGTAGTTGAGTTTGTGCTTGCTCCAATTCCTCTCTTGCCTTTTGGATTTTTATAGGAGTGCCTCTTATCTCTTTCTGCATGTTTTGTATCATTGGTTGAAGTCTCAGGAGCTTCTTCCATAGAGTGTACATAGGCCTCCCTTCCAGTGGTTGTTGCCAGCTTCTCTTTACTTTCTCTAGGAAACCAGGTATGTTTGTAGTGCTGTTTAAGAACTTAAAACATTTACCTTTTCTTTGAGGTTGTGGAATGTCTTCCACTGTTACTCTCAGAGGGTTGTGGTCTGATATGTTGGCTTGCATAACCTCAATTTTGCTGTTAGGATATGTCATGAACCAATCATTGTTGCATACTGCTCTATCTATTCTTGAATATATTGTGCCCTGTGTGTGTCTGTTGGACCATGTGAAGTGGTCACCTATAGTGTCATGTTCATGTAGTTCCTCCTGTTGCATCATGCATTCCAGATCCCTGTATTCATTTGCTTGTACTGGGTTTCCTCCTATTCTGTCCTCTGTACTCAGGACATTATTGTAGTCACCAATAATTATCCAAGGCCCCTGCACCCTCCTTGTTAAACTACTGATGTCACTCTATAATTTTCTTCTATTTTCCAGCTGATTATGGGCATATATGATTGTCATGTGCCATACTATTCTGCCCTCCAAATTCTTTACCACACAGTGTAGATACTGGTCAGAAGCTTCAATCTTCTGTATCTCCATACTGCTTGGCTTCCACAGTAGCCAAATTCTCCCATTACTATGATGACTATAGTTATGCATCATATCCCATTGTGCCCCTAGATATTTTTGTATTTTTCCTGTATTTTTTTCTTTGACTCTGGTTTCCAGTAATGCTGCACAAGACACTTTCAATTTATTGAGGTGGGAGAATACCTCTTGGTGTCTTGCTCTCTTATTAATCCCCCTCACATTCCAGCTGAGTATCATTTAGCTGGATCAGGTGGCTCCTCAGGACCCTCCTCAGTCCTTAGTGCCTGAAACCCATTCATGTCTTCTATAATCTTGCACTGGGGGCAAATTGGTGGTATCCATTCATACTGCACTTTCTGCTCCAGTTTGTTGCCATTCTTCTCTTTTATGTGTACTTGTTGTGTTAGCTCAGTTGTGATGTCAACTTCCACTAATACTCTTGGATAAGAAACTCTCAGTTTCTTTGCAGTGCATTCATCCATCATCACAGGCTTGCCTATTGCACTTGTGATTTTACTTATACTCCTCTCACCCCAGTATACTAGAGGAAGTTGTGGGAGTGTAATCCAAATTGGTAGTACCCTCAACATGCTCTCATTTAGTTTGAACTCAGCTGTCCACTCCTTCAGAAAGATTGGTTTGCCATATATTGTGTAAGGACCAGCTTGGAGTACATTTCTCATCTCCTCTTTGCTTCTGAGTTTGACTAAAAAATAACCTTCTTCATTGTAGAATAGCTCAGGCAGTGCAACAAAATTCCAACTATTTTCCATGAATTTTTTAACAGCATTCATAGACAAATTCTCTCCCAGTGCATATAGGACTAAAGTGTTTTCCCAAAATTTCAATTCAGACACTATATCCTCTTCTTCAATCTCAATTTCGATTTCTCCATTTATGATTTTTGGGGGTATATAGTTCACTGGTAAACCCTTACCCGGTTGTCGATTCCCTTTTATGATGTCCACCCATGGTACCCTCCGTACTGGTGGTGTCGTGTTCATCTTCTCCGGCTCTTCTTCCCTCTGGTTTGTCGCTGGTGGTGTTTGTACCATTTCATTTTGCTCTTCAATTTGTTCGATTTGATTAGGGCTCGGATTTCCCCTTTCTCCTCCTGATTCCATGTGATTCTCGGTCGGGTTGCTTTGTGGTGATGGGAAAATAGCTCGTATCACTGTCGCCGACGGTGTCGCCGCCTTCTTTGGCCGGCCACGTGGTCGTCGGGATTTGGATCGCATTTCCGTACAATTATCGCCTCATCCAAATTTAATATTCTAGTTCTAATTCATCTTTTTTCAAATAACTAAGATAACATTATAAGTATCAAAATTCAAAACAATAAAATCTTCATAATATATATATAATTAAATAGATCTAGTTATCAATTAATAAGCTTCTTAAATAAATAGAAAACAAATCAATCGTGTGGAATTTTCTCTCTCTTAAAAATCCTTTCCTAATTTTATGCCCTACTTTTAGAAACTTCCTAACAACCTACCAATTCAATAATTTAGATGTTCTTTACTTCTTCTTCTTCTTCTTCTCCTTCTTTTTTTTTTCACGCCACTTTTCTTTTTCTTTCTTCTATTTTTCTCTTAATATCATTTCCTAATTTTATGCCTTACTTTTAGCAACTTCCCCAACAACCTACAAATCTAATAATTTAGACGTTCTTTCTTTTTTTCCCTTTTTCTTTTCTTATTTCACGCCTCTTTTCTTTTTCTTCTTCCTCCAATAATTATTGTATATTTTTGGTTAGATGAACAAATCAAATCAAAATATGAATCTCTTTTTCTTTTAAATATCATTCCCTAATTTTATGCCTTATCTTTTGCAACTTCTCACACAAATATCCAATAATTTATACATCATCTTCTTTTGTCTCTTTCTTTCCACGTCTCTTCCTCTCTTCCTCTCTCCACCTCTCTTCTTTCTTCTTCTTTCAATGTTTGAAGAAGGTAAATAGCAAAAACATGGAGAGAAAAAAAAGAAGGACCAGACCGGTTTGCTAGCCGAACTGGTCGGCCGGGTCTCCGGGCAAACCGACCGAACTCGTCGGTTCGCTCGCCAGTCTCCAGCCTCCCGTTTTATGGGCTGAACCGAGCCGTTAAGACTGGCGGTTCTCGATCGGATCGATCGAACCGGTCAGTCTGGTCCGGATTTCAAAACAATAATTAATATACAATTGTTAAATCCATATATGTTTATTAAACTTCTAAACTATAATAATTAGTACACTCTTATAAAATTATTAAACAACTAATAAGCGAACAATTCTACCATTCAAAAAACATTATTATTAAGGTATTGGTGACAATTTAGCTGTCACGAATACCCCAAGAAATTTAATTACCATAAAAATTAATAATTTAGTTTAATCGAGCCGATTTCAGTTTTTACTTTATCTTCTTCTTTATATCACAAAAGGTTAATAAATAAATAAGTAAATATATAATAGTTAAAAGTATATCAGTAAAAGAACCTTGATATACAACACATAAGATAAAATAATATAATCTGATAAACAACTGATTATTTAATCTATAAAGATTGTTCATTAATCACGAACTATCATCAACCATAAGTAATTCAAAATTATAAAATCTTAACCATCATGATTCACCAACGATGCACAATAATAAACTACAAACATTTTCAATTTAAAGAAAAAAACTGAAAACATATGCATCACAAGTCACAAATTAAAAACTTTTATGGTTTTCAAAAATCAGAATGCATAGGATGAAAAGAAAAAACTTATGTAATTCGGTTCTGATTTGATGTGGTTAATGGGGACCTACGTTGCATAGACACGGATACAAAAACACGTATTTGACAAGATGCGGATATGGAGATATGAGTTTTTAAAAAATTAGAAATTAGGATACGTCCAAGATACATCAAATATTTTATATTAATAAATTTATATAGATAAAATATAATGTGAATAAAATATTAGTCTGACAATAATGTTTTTAATTCACTTACGTAGTAACATTAATATGAAATATATTCAAGTTCAAACACAATAAAAGTTGCAAGCTACTATATTAAAGTGGCATGGGAGTCACTGTGTAAACCAAGAACAATGAGAGGGTTGGGGCTTGTGCTCATTCCTAGCTGGAATAAAGTGACAATACTCAAGCTGTTATGGGCTTTGCATATGAAGGAAGACATATTATGGATAAGATGGATGCCTAGCTATTATATTAAGGATAAGGACTTGATGCATATGGATCTGCCTAATGATTCTTCATATTTGTTTAGGAAAATTTTGAAGATGCATACTTTGGTGGAGCAACAGAGTGACTGGACCATACAAATGCACCAACACACATTTGATAGGAAGAAAATGTATGGACCGTTGCGCCCACCTGGAAATAAAGTGGACTGGAGGGAGGCAGTCCTTAACAATGTAGCTACTCCCAGAGCTAGATTCATTCTATGACTAGCTTGTTGGGCACGACTTGCTACAAAAGAGAGGATGCTGAAGATGCATATTCAGGTGGATCCACTTTGTGTGTTTTGTGGAATTGAGAATGAGGATATAGACCATTTGTTCTTTAGTTGTTCTGCTATTCAATCAGTGTGGAAGGCTATGCTACACTGCCTGGGCATGGCAAGTAATGCTGGTTCGTGGGAGGCAGTTCTAGAGTATATCTGCCAATATTCGAAGGGTAGATCAGCGCGACACAGATTTTCTAAGGCTTTGATCACTGAGTTTCTTTACTTATTGTGGAGAGAACGAAATATGAGGATCTTTCAACAACAAGTGGTGCAATTTTCTGTACTACTGCGTAAAGCTGCTAGCAGAACATTTACTCGTTGCTTCAAGGATCCAAAAATAGCAGTTTTTTGTCATACTTTGGTAGGTTGTCCTGTTGTTTAGGTGGTGGGTTTGCCCTGTTGGGTTGGAGGTGTTGTTTTGTGCTTTTTCGGTTGTCGGTTTTGTTGAGATGATGTATGAACCTCGTTTACTTGGAATAAAATAGCTAAACTTGTTCCCCAAAAAAAAAAACATTGCAAGCCTATATAAAGATATCCACAATTGTACATAAACTCAGAATACTAAATACAATACTCAAAATACTAATGTGTCAAGAATAGTAAGGATTTTACACTCTCATAATATTAATAAAGTTAAATTAACATCATGGCTTCTTATAATTTGAAGGATGTACCAGATACGCCCTCATAATGTGTTCGATACATGCCTGTAGTTTTTTATTTAATTTTTAATTAAGATACACCACGGGGCCTATAATACGTATTTGACGTGTATCCGTATTTGATACCTATTGGACACGGACACAAGCAACTTTTGAGAGTATCCATGCAACATAGACGGGGGCTATAAGCCGAAACCATACCGCATGTAATATCGGTTTTTCTATCTAGATCAAACACCAAACCATTATTTTGGTTCGTTTTTTTACAAACCAATGGTTAGGTAACCGAACAATGTTACGATCGGAGTACGATCGAAAGTATAGAGAAGAGGAATCTGCAAAAAGAAAAAATGCAGAGGAGAGAGCCAGAGAATTTTAGAGAGTTCTTGATTAACAATTTTCGAATAATCTCCAGTACATGACCACTACGTGTTTCCTAACAAACCATGTCTCCGCTGACGTCATGTTGACCTCACAATATTCTAAAAGTGCAAAAATAAGACTAAAATATGTAATGACACTTAACAACATAGTTTGAAGGAAAAAATGGTAAATACCATGATAAAGAAAGCGTTCAACTAATTAAAAAACAAGAAATGGGATTTGGTCTTCTAGTCTTCAATTTTCATCTGTCACAAAGATCTCAAATTCTTGAAAAATCTATCAACCCCTCCAAACCCTGAAGACTCCACCTTTATCACCAATTTCAAGTCTTGACATTGCTCTCCCCTTAGCAAGCTTGTCCTCAAGCGATTAAGTATGGAAACTGCTGCTGAATTCCATCAAGATCTTCCCATGTTGCCTTGAAATCTGACAAATCCCCCGCTTCAATAGCCACTTCAATTTTGCTTCATTTCCTTGTTTGATCATCCATTTTGCCAACCCTGTTGTAGGTTGAAAACCCTTTTTTGTTCTTCACTCATATCTGAGAAATCAACCGTGGTGGGTATCTTTGGTCCAAAGTGCCGCTTCATAACTGAAACATGGAACACCCAGTGCACACGCGTCATTTCACTATTCTTCAAAAGGTAAGCCACTGTTCCTACGCTCTCTAAAACCTCGTATGCGCCCACAAATTAAATTTAGGACTGCGCTTCAAGCATGGGTCTTTTCTAATAGATAATTGTCTGTAGTCTTTTAATTTAATGAATACCCAATCCCCTACTGAAAATTGTCTCTCAATTATGTGTTTGTCTACTTGCACCTTCATTTTATTTTTACATTTTAGCTGATGTTTGATGACTTGTAGATATTTTTATCTATCCTCTAACAGTTCCTCTACCCCCACAACTCTAGTTCGCTGCTAGGAGTCCAATCCCACTTGGGATGCCTTGTAACCATATAGGATCTCAACTGGTGTCCTCCCAACTGCTGAGTGGTAGTTATTATTGTACCACCACTCAGCTAGTGGTAACTATTTAGCACAACCTTTAGGGTTGTTGCCTATCATGCACATTATATGTGTCTCAAGACATTGATTGACCCTCTCAGTCTCTCCATTCGATTGAGGGTGATATTGTTCCACTCCTACCGACTTGAGTAGTTCCTTTCAGAAGAAACTTACAAAGATCTTGTTCCTATGTGTCCTTAGTGAAATCTGGAAGTTGGAGCGCATGTGTTGTAACCATTGCCTGCTTTAATGCCTCAAAGGCCTTGGCATCTCCTTCTGACCATTCAAGCTTACCCTTCTTTGTAAGTTCATTCAATGGTTTGACTATAGTAAAAGTGTCTCACAAATTTCCAATAATAACTTGTGATTCCCAAGAATCCACTGAGTGCTTTCACATTCCTGATGTAGGACATTCCACCATACTTTGTATCTTCTGTGGGCCTACCTTCACTTCACCACCGTAATGTGCCCCAGATACTCTATAGATCCCTGACTAAAAGTATACTTGGTTGCCTAAACAAAGAATGTAGCAACCCTTAACTTCTCAAACACTATCTTTAAGTGCTCCAAGTGTTCTTCCATAGAGTTAGTATAAACCAGTATATCATCAAAAAAGACCACTACCATCTTCCTCAAACACTCATTGAATACATGGTTCATCAATGCCCACAAATGTAGCAAGGGAACTGGTAAGGCAAAATGGCATAACTTTGAACTCATAGTGACCTACATGAGTTATAAAGGCAGTTTAGGTATGTCTTTTGGTCTCAATCTGATCTGGTGGTAATAAGATCAATCTTAATGAAGACATTGACATGAGCCAATTCATCTAATTGGTCATCCACTAAGGGTATGGGAAAACTGTTCTTAACAATTACTGAATTCAATCTTATGTGGTCCACACAAAAACTCCAAGTATCATCATTCTTACTCACAAGCAAAGTTGGTGAAGAGAAGGGACTATAACTATCCTATATATGTCCTGTAGTCATCATATACAACACTAAATTCTCAATCTACTCCTTTTGTAGATAGGGGTAATTGTATGGATGGGACTTGAATGGAACAGTACCAGGCAAGAGAGGAACCTCATGATCAAGTTCCATTCATCCCCTTCTTGTTGTACCATTGGTTTCTCCCTCACTACCATGCACATGCATCCAACTATAGAGTCCCCTCCTTTTTGAAATAGTCCCTCTGCCTTATCTCCTGTCATCACTCTCAGCTGTATACACTCGTTCAACCGTTTTAGGGTGTAAGTATTACTCTCAATGTGAAATAACATATGTTTTCTGTCAAAATCAAAGGTAACATGGCACAACCTTCTCAGTCAATCCCCCCAATCACCACGCGCATCACAACCCTTAACATCAAAATCCGGGTGTTAGCCTTAAAGTGTAACCCATCCATTTCCCATCACATGTCAACACTTTTCAACACTCTTTATCCTCCTTCCACTAGCTATGGTTACCTATAGGATAGTTTGCTCCACCATGTACCTCAACCTTTTAGCTGCTTAGTGATCAATAAAAGTGTGTGTACTGCCTGAGTCTCTAAGGATAGTAGGGTATCTCCCTTCACTTTACCCAAACATCTTTATAGTCTCAGATGCAGGCTGTCCTGCTAAGGCATGGACATAAATCTTGGAAACATACTCTTCTTCCTCTTGTTCTACAAGAGTTTGCCCTTATGCCAAACGGTCTCCTACACTTATGCCCAAATACAAAGGGCTCATCACACTTAAAACATAGACCATTCCCCCTTCTCTCTTCTATCTCACGTGGGATGAGTCTCTTAAGGGGTAAGTATTTATCATGTCCATTCCATATCCTAAGAACCTCAGGTGTGGATTTCATACAGGGTTCTTCTTTTCGAGAGGGACAAGCTGAATTTTTACCAGTTATTTTGCTGCTTACTTATGGCTCCAAGCATAACCTCTTGCTTCCTTGCCATGTGTATGGCTCGTGATTAGGAATTAGGGCCTAATATCTCTACCATAATTTACATCTCCTCCTTAAGCCCACCGTTATAGCTTCTCATAAAATACTCCTCATCCAAATGCCTATCCCTTTGTAACATGAATACTTAAGTTCCTTAACGTGATATGTGCAGTCATCAACACTAGAGGTCCGTTTCAGCTTATTAAACTCACCAATCACATTGTCTTCTTTAGCTGGAGTAAAACGGTCAATTATCATCTCAACCATTTTCGATCATCCCATGTTCTCCTTACCATCCACATTGTCCACATACCAATATTCAACTATACAATCCATATGCATACCTGCCAACACCACCTTCTCATAATTTGACATCGAATATAGTGAGTAATACCTAGAGCATTTCCTCACCCACCCACGTGGTTGTTCACCCACAAACAACGGAAAATCCACCCTAATTCCCCTCATCATATTATTATCATTTATGGTAAACAACCAAGATCAAGGAGTGTTAGGTGCATTTTGTGTGACAGTGGCTGTGTTGTGAACATTTGATTGTGTACCATGTTCTTTTCTTTGTTACTTTGTTTTTAAATTAACTGAGCTACCATTGTTTTAATTTCGTGCATTTTAGATCTCATAGCGTCCTGGCTATCTTGCGGTATCCGCTGACATTGTTCGAGATATTTTTTACGAAAACGTTGGCTCTAAGGCCAATTATAATGATCGGAGTACAAATCAGAAGTACAAAGAAGAGTAAATTTGGAAAAAGAAGGAAATGTAGAGAGAGAGCAATTTCTCAATAATCTCGAGTACATGACTTCTAACGACGTGTTTTGTAACAAACTTTAATTTCGCTAATATCACGCTGACCTCACAATATTCTAAAAGTGCAAAAATAAGACTATAAAATGTACTGACACTTAACAACTCCGAAGCCAAAGGACAAAATGGTAAATAACATGATAAAGAAACGTTAAACTAATTACAAAACAAGAAATGCGATTTGGTTCTAGTCTTCAATTGTGATCTGTCACAAGTCCATCCCCAATTCTTCAACAATCAATCAACCCTTGATCAAAAAAAAAAAAAAAACAATCAATCAACCCCTTCAACGCATTGCTCTCCCCTTAGCAAGCTTGTCCTCAAGCGATTAAGTATGGAAACTGCTGCTGAATTCTATCAAGATCTTCCCATGTTGCCTCGAAATCTGATAAACCCCCCGCTTCAATAGCCACTTCAATTTTGCTTCATTTCCCTGTTTGATCATCCATTTTACCAACACTGTCGTAGGTTGAAAACCCTTCTCCATTATTCACTAATATATGACAAATCAACCGTGGTGGGGATCTTCGGTCCAAAGAAGCGCTTCATAACTAAAACATGGAACACCGGGTGCACACACATCATTTCACTATTCTTCAAAAGGTAAGCCACTGCTCCTACCCTCTCTAAAACCTCATGTGCGCCCACAAATTTAGGACTGAGCTTCAAGCATGGGTCTTTTCTGACAGATAATTGTTTGTAGGCTTTTAATTAATGAATACCCAATCCCCTACTAAAAACTGTCTCTCACTTCTGTGTTTGTCTACTTGCACCTTCATTCTATTTACATTTTAGCTGATGTTTGATGACTTCTATATTTTTTTTATCTATCCTCTAATAGTTCCTCTACCCCCACAACTCTAGTTCGCTGCTAGGAGTCCAATCCCACTTGGGATGCCTTGTAACCATATAGGATCTCAACTGGTGTCCTCCCAACTGCTGAGTGGTATTTAGTATTGTACCACCACTCAGTTAGTGGTAACTATTTAGCACAACCTTTAGGGTTGCTACCTATCATGCACATTATATGTGTGAGACATTGATTAACCCTCACAGTCTCTCCATTGGACTGAGGGTGATATTGTTCCACTCCTACCGACTTGAGTAGTTCATTTCAGAAGAAACTTACAAAGATCTTGTCCCTATGTGTCTTTAGTGAAATCTGGAAGTTGGAGCACATGTGTTGTAACCATTAACTGCTTTAATGCCTTAAAGGCATTGACATCTCCTTCTGACCATTCAAACTTACCCTTCTTTGTAAGTTCATTCAATGGTTTGACTACAGTAAAAGTGTCTCACAAATTTCCTATAATAACTTGTGATTCCCAAGAATCCACTAATTGCTTTCACATTCTTGATGCAGGACATTCCACCATACTTTGTATCTTATATGGGCCTACCTTCACTTCACCACCCCCAGTAATGTGCCCCAGATACTCTACAAACCCTTGGCTAAAAGTATACTTGGTTGCCTAAACAAAGAATGTAGCAAACCTTAACTTCTCAAACACTATCTTTAAGTGCTCCAAGTGTTCTTCCATAGAGTTAGTATAATCCAGTATATCATCAAAAAAGACCACTACCATATTCCTCAAACACTCCTTGAACACATGGTTCATCAATGCCCACAAATGTATCAAGGGCACTGGTAAGGCAGAATGGCATAACTTTGAACTCATAGTGACCTATATGAGTTATAAAGGCAAGGTATGTCTTTTGGTCTCAATCTGATCTGGTGGTAATAAGATCAATCTTAATGAAGACCTTGACATGAGCCACTTCATCTAACTGGTCCTTCACTAAGGGTATGGGAAAACTGTTCTTAACAGTTACTGAATTCAACCTTATGTAGTCCACACAAAAACTCCAAGTATCATCCTTCTTACTCACAAGAAAAGCTGGTGAAGAGAAGGGACTATGACTATCCTATATATGTCATGTAGTCATCATCTCCAACACCAAATTCTCAATCTACTCCTTTTGTAGATAGGGGTAATTGTATGGGTGGGACTTGAATGGAACTGTACCAGGCAAGAGAGGAACCTCATGATCAAGTTCCATTCATCCACTTCTTGTTGTACCACTGGTTTCTCCCTCACTACTATGCACATGCATCCAACTATATAGTCCCCTCCTTTCTGAACTAATCCCTCTACCTCATCTCTTGTCATCACTCTCAACTGCATACACTCGTTCAACCCTTTTAGGGTGTAAGTCTTACCCCCAATGTGAAATAACATTTGTCTTCTATCAAAATCAAAGGTAACATGGCACAACCTTCTCAGTCAATCCCTCCCAATCACCACGCGCGTCACAACCCTTAACATCAAAATCCGGATGTTAGCCCTAAAGTGTAACCCATACATTTCCCATCACATGTCAATACTTTTCAACACTCTTTATCCTCCTCCCACTAGCCATGGTTACCCAGAGGATAGTTTGCTCCACCTTGTACCTCAACCTTTTAGCTGCTTAGTGATCAATAAAAGTGTGTGTACTGCCTGAGTCTCTAAGGATAGTAGGGTATCTCCATTGACTTTACCCAAACATCTTTATTGTCCGAGATGCAGGTTGTCCTGCTAAGGCATGGACATAAATCTTGGAAACATACTCTTCTTCCTCTTGTTCTCCAAGAGTTTTCCCTTATGCCAAACGGTCTCCTACACTTATGCCCAAATACAAAGGGCTCATCACAGTTAAAACATAGACCCTTCCCCCTTCTCTCTTCCATCTTAGGTGGGGTGAGTCTCTTAAGGGGTAGGTATTTCTCATGTCCATTCCCTATCCTAAGAACCTCAGGTGTGGATTCCATACATGGTTCTTCCTTTCGGGGGGGACATGTTGGGATTTTTACCAGTTCTTTTGCTGCTTACTTATGGCTCCAAGCATAACCTCTTTCTTCCTTGCCACGTGTATGGCTTGTGATTAGGAATTAGGCCCTAACATCTTTACCATAATTTACATATCCTCTTTAGGCCCACCGTTATATCTTCTCATGAAATACTCCTCATCCAAATGTCTATCCCTCTGTGACATGAATACTTAAGTTCCTTAAAGTGATATGTGGAGTCAACAACACTAGAGGTCCGTTTCAGCTTATTAAACTAACCAATCACATTGTCCTCTTTAGCTGGAGTAAATCGGTCGATTATCATCTCAACCATTTTCGATCAGCCCATGTTCTCCTTACCCTCCACATTGTCCACATACCAATATTCAGCTATACCATCCATATGCATACCTGCCAACACCACATTCTCATAATTCGACATCGGATATAGTGAGTAATACCTAGAGCATTTCCTCACCCACCCACGTGGTTGTTCACCCACAAACAACGGAAAATCCTCCCTAATTCCCCTCATCATATTATTATCATTTATGGTAAACAACCAAGATCAAGGAGTGTTAGGTGCATTTTGTGTGACAATGGATGTGTTGTGAACATTTGATTGTGTACCATGTTCTTTTCTTTGTTACTTTGTTTTTAAATTATAACTGAGCTACCATTGTTTTAATTTCATGCATTTCAGATCTCATAGCGTCCTGGCTATCTTGCGGGATCCGCTGACATTGTTTGAGATAATTTTTTACGAAAACGGTGGCTCTAAGGCCAATTATAATGATCGGAGTACAAATCAGAAGTACAAAGAAGAGTAAATCTGGAAAAAGAAGGAAATGTAGCGAGAGAGAGAGAGCAATTTCTCAATAATCTCGAGTACATGACTTCTAACGACGTGTTTTGTAACAAACTCTAATTTCGCTAACATCACGTTGACCTCACAATATTCTAAAAGTGCAAAAATAAGACTAAAAAATGTACTGGCACTTAACAACTCCGAAGCCGTTGGACAAAATGGTAAATGACATGATAAAGAAACGTTAAACTAATTACAAAACAAGAAATGCGATTTTGGTTCTAGTCTTCAATTGTGATCTGTCACAAGTCCATCCCCAATTCTTCAACAATCAATCAACCCCTTCAAGCCCTAAAGAATCCACCTTTATCACCATTAATTTCACCTCTTTGACAAACGATTTCGATTTTTGTGTCCACCCCTATTGAAACTTGCAGGTCTAGTTAAGCCTATTTATTAATGACATAAATTTTAATATGCTACTCGTTTTTAATCTGATATTCAACGTAAAGTCACCTCTTTAAACATTTTATATAGTTACTTATTTAGACTTCTTTCCTTTTCCCAAAATATGTTCAGTATATTTGAAAATCGATCGCTTTCAATTAAATGTCAAAATACGTTGTCTATTGCCTCCAAGAAAATTAACTACGCCATTTTAATGGTCTCTTATATGTGGTGAGTTATGATAGAGTTAACATCATTACGACAAAGCATGTATATCTATTCCATATAATATTACGTCTTCATGGACTTTTTAAGTAATGAATTATTGATTTTGGACGCTTAACAGCCCAAGAATGTCATGAAAGAAAAATGAGTTAATTACAAAGGTGATGTTCACGGGGGAATATTGAAGTACCGACCAAGTAACGCAGTCCACAATCTTACAATAATTTGAACAAATGAAGCATTAGACCGTTACATGCTTGACAAATGGCAAAATAATGACCAGAACATCTCAAAATGATTGCTCTGCATCTATTGAAAATATTATTCCGCCACAAGAATAAAAAGCCTGCCCCGACTATTTTGTGAAAAAATTAATAAAGAGCAAAGTCTAATCTATCATTCAAACAAAAAAAAACCCCAAAGTTACGCTTAAATGTCATTGCAAATGCTCAATTAATAAAACAATTAGTGGTTAAGCTAAGATGATAATTTAGCTCAAATTATTGGTGTGTGGTTAGAATGCTGAGGTGGCGGGACATAAGTGGCAGAGTTGCAAAATAGAGTAGTCGGGTCTGATAGCGAATGGGCGGTGATAAAGTGATGCTGACCCGGAATAACAGATTCATTTGATGATTGATGGCCGGTTATATTGTATTGTGTCACACCCAATAGTCTACTGATTTAATATGTCGTCCATTTCTTCCCATCATAGATAAATAGGTTTCTACTTTTGTACCTATCTATGCTAGTAGAAAACCTTAAGTTGAACATCCGTATCGTTTATCATATCAAATGATTTGAAACGAATACTATTCATTCAGTCTAACATCGGTTTGGCACAATGCTAGTTTTAAGAATATGACAACAAAACGCCTAAATAGCTAAGTTCAAAATGGCAATATAAATTTACTACTATGTAACAAGTATACGAAAACTATATTCGGTCCTTGTAATGGAAAAAATCATAACGTTTGAGGAACTGCTGTACCGGTACGCGCGCTTCTCTCTGGAAAATACTTGATATAAGATGCTCAGAATTTTGATATCTCGATTACATACGAGGCATCTTATTAACAAAATACGGTTGGCTTATTTTACATGATAACGTTAAGATCACGAATTATATATTGCGGGAAATTAAAAAATTGTAGTGCTTATCTGTAAGTTGGGTTATGGCATATATTTCTTTTCATCAACATTATCGGAAGGGATTAATTCAAAGCAGGCTTAATTATAAAACACTCAAACAGTGAATTAACACGAAAATAGCACAACAACAACTCACATATGTCATGTGTGCGTTGTAGGGGTGGTGAGTGGTCGGGTCACTTAAATCATGAGAAATGGGGATAAGTTAGTAAAGTGGGGCGGTAGAGTTCAATTATTCTAATATTGTTCCAACAATTACAACAAATAAATAAATCAGAAAAGTACGTAAGTCGTAACACATCCCACAATATATGTATATAAATACCCCTTAAGCTCCTATCCAAATCATCACCAAAGAGCACAAACTTTCTATTCTACAACACAAATACTCATTCATTTCGTTCCTAGCTAGCTAAAGAGCAAAAGAAGTGAAAATGGTTAAGGATGCTGAGGCCGGAACCGCTGAATATGGCACCAAAGACTACCACGACCCCCCACCTGCACCCCTATTTGACGCGGAGGAGTTGGGCAAATGGTCATTTTATAGGGCCATAATTGCTGAATTCGTTGCAACCCTATTGTTTTTATACATCACTGTATTGACTGTAATTGGATACAGTAGCCAAAGCGCCACTGATGAGTGTGGCGGTGTCGGGATTCTCGGCATTGCTTGGGCCTTCGGTGGCATGATCTTCGTCCTCGTTTACTGCACCGCTGGCATATCTGGTGAGAATTAATGGTTCTACTATATATGTTAAAAATATACAAAATAATTAAAATTTTAGACGAGACGATAATTTATATGATAGGAAATTGGGTCGATTGAAGCCTAGTGCTCCAATCACATCATCATTTATCCATAAAAAAAATTGTACTTATTACTCATTTTATTTAACTAAATAAAACTAGTCTTTGCATGTCGAAAAATATCAAATCTATCTTTTAGATGAGACGACAGTTCAATATAACTGATCCGATGGTGTTTGATTTTCAGGAGGGCACATCAACCCCGCCGTGACCTTCGGCCTTTTCCTAGCTCGAAAAGTATCTTTGGTCCGCACGATTCTGTACATAATAGCACAGTGCCTAGGAGCAATCTGCGGTTGTGGATTGGTAAAAGCGTTCCAAAAATCATACTACGTTAGATACGGTGGTGGCGCCAATAGCTTGAATGACGGATATAGCACGGGAACCGGATTGGCCGCGGAAATTATCGGCACTTTTGTTCTTGTTTACACTGTCTTCTCTGCTACTGACCCCAAGAGAAGTGCCAGAGACTCCCATGTTCCTGTAAGAATATTACACTAAACAAAAGTGTCCTACAAAAAATGTTGCCATTATTATTTATCTAACCTTTTCAATTGTGTTTAATTTGCAGGTTTTGGCTCCACTTCCTATTGGATTTGCTGTGTTCATGGTTCACTTGGCCACTATTCCAATCACGGGTACGGGTATTAACCCGGCCCGGAGTTTCGGAGCTGCTGTTATTTTTGGTGGTGAAAAATCTTGGGATGATCACGTATGTCATTTGTATTGATAAAATCGTGCAATTTTAGTAACTTTTATTACATAGGATTAATTACACCTATACTCTTGGAGGTTTAGTCTAGTCAAATTAAATATATTTCTTCTAAGATTTGTACTTACAAATTGTACAATTTCTTTTTTTTTTTTGTGTTACAGTGGATCTTCTGGGTTGGACCGTTGATTGGAGCAGCAATTGCAGCATTGTACCATCAGTACATTTTAAGGGCAGGAGCAATTAAGGCTCTGGGATCTTTCAAGAGCACTAATTACTCATAAAAAATGCTTCAATGGAGTGCAAATAAAGGATGTGAAATAAGATCTAAGAAATTTAAAAATTGTAAATTAAGTGCTAAAAATGCCGAGAAGTGTGTTAAGTTTGTGATGGGCAGTGGCTTTAAGTATTTGCTCAAGTTATTATTGTTTTCCTCTTTATCGTTTGGCCTCTATTTTCTTCTGTTTGTGGCTTTGTGCAACGATAGATAGTTGTGCATCATTTAGATAGTTTTTCCAATTCTAATGTTAGCCTCAAATGATTGGTCTATACTTTATCCTCGTCTCTATTATATGAAAAGTAAGAAAATGTGTCTACTAGCCACAAATATAAAGGTTGAGGGGAAGGAGTTTGGAATTTCAAGGCTGTCTAGTTTATTATTTGTTTAAGGGAGATGATATATATAGAGCAAATTCCTTAAATACATAGCAAAATTTTATAAAATCTCATTTTTACCCTTTACCTAAAATAGTAGATTAACCATATCTAAAACAACATCCTCAATTAAAGGAATATGCGTGATCATAGGCAAGATATACAACAAATACACACACGGAAGAGTCAATCTTAAATTTAGATTCCAATCGACATTAGTTGTCAACAATATTTAATTCATATCTTATAATTTGATTGATTTTTAATTATTATATAAACTTAGAAAGACGTATGAGTGATATATTTCCTAGTGATCTAAACTTCAAAGTAATTAATGGTTTACTAATTATACAAATAAATCATTTTAAAACAAAGAAACATGGGAATAGAACTTGGGTATTCTTATTATATTATTCATTTGTAGGAAACTAATACAACATCTTTTTTCTTTTGTAAATGTTAGGAAAATTTGTTAGTTAAGGAGGCGGATTATATTTTTCTTAGAATATTAACTAGTTATTTATATTTTCATTCCACATATAAACATAGATATAGGTCCATATTTATTGCATTATATTTTAATTGAATACTATAGTTCAAAATTATGTAGATGATATGTTGAAAGGAAATAGCTCAAGATAAAGTACATCTCATAATTTAGAATAATTAATATTATATATTAATCAGACTATTATTAAGTTAAAAGTAAGATTTTGCTCTTTTGTTATTTGATTTAGGTTATAAATCATTTGGAAAAAGTTGCTGAAATTATTGAATTTGTACATTTAACAAGAAAACGCTGAAAACTTCTTATTCATATTTTAGGAACATAATAATCATATTTATTTGACAAGGGAGTGGAAAATCTTATATTTCCATACGAAGCAAGAAAACATGTGGTGAACATTTAGTGACAAATCATACTCAAATAAATTACTTTACCTAAAATAAACCAATTACATAGTAATCAATTAAATCTTTGACCGATATCTCTTAAGGACATAGTAGGTATAAAAATAATTTTGCTCTGCAAATAGGAATTTTGCTCTGTATATCATTTCCTTTTGTTTAATGAATAATACAATTCAAAATTGTAAATCTACATAAAAGAATGCTGCTCACGCTCGCACGACCCGATACTCAGGCAATCAACCCGACGTCAACAGAACTCGTTCCGTCGGATTTAGGATTAACTGAAACACGCAACCAAAAACGACATAGATCGGGAGAAGATACGGAAATGGTACTCGAAAACCCGAGGATGGATTCTCTGATAATCAACACATCCCAAATCAAGAACACATCCTATGCCGACGTGATCCGAAAGAAACACGACCATGTGCGATTTGATGAGGAATCTTTAGACGAGGAAGCGAATCTCATCGTCACAAGTCCTCCAACAGAGAATATGCCAATGAAGAGATTCACGAGTCTACCCAAGATGACGGATCGAATGAAGAATATATGGAAAGATGCGATAATTATTAGGGTTCTGGGGAGCACGTGGTATTACCCGGCATTGGAAACGAAACTCGATTTAATGTGGAAATTGCAAAGCAATTTCGAAGTCGTGGATCTTGGACACAATTGCTACTGCGTGAAGGGTTTGAACGAGGAGAAACGAGTGAAGATCCTCACTGAAGGCCCGTGGCAATTAGCGGGAAGTTTCTTGTCGATCAGCAAACGGTGCCCTAAATTCTGAGCGGGCAAGGACAAAATTGATAGTGCAATCACGTGGGTATGTATACACGATCTCCCAGTTGAATATTTCTGAAAAACTTGGATTCACACCCTATCAAAAAGTATTGGAGATCCAATCAAAATAGACGGAAATACGTACTCGGCGACTCGCGGTAGGTACGCACGTTTTTGCATGGAAGTGCGAACATATATCCCGCTCGATCTTGGTGTATGCATTGATGACGTCGTATATCAAGTAGTGTACGAGAACTTGCCGACGGTGTGTTACAATTGTGGAAAAGCAGGCCATAAGAAAGAGCAATGTGGGAGTTTGGGAATGTCGACCAAAAACGCAACGGAGAAGAGTGCTGATACATCCATGGACGACAAAGTGGAGGAAGTTGTTGAAGAAGATTGGCTGGTGGCAAATGCCAATAAAAAAGAATACGGAGAGTGGATGGTTGTGCAACCAAAGAAGAAATACGTATCGAATAGAGAAAGCCGTGGCCATGAACGCGTGAATTCGAAGAAAGGAAAGGCGAAGCAAAACTCAGAATCAGCAAATCCGAGGATGAATAAAGCTGCGCCGGTTGCACGTTTATTGGAGAAAGGTAACGCATCATATAATTTAGTAGGAAGTAAGGCGTCTACAAGTCAAGTTAATGCACAAGGAAAGAAGGGTGCAAAGGTAACTAAGAATCTTAGGCAAATCAATCTCCTTAATAAGTCACATAAGGAAGCTGTCAGATTGAAGGAGTCCTCAAATATCAGAAATTCCTTCTCGGTTCTACAAGAAAACATAACATCAAAGTCGAATCAAGAAGTAGGAGGAAAAAGTCAAGAAGCGCAACAGTTCATATTCGGTGGAAAAAATGTTAATCTTCCACGTATTCTTCAGACACAGGAGTCTAATCGAAAGTTGGTTGGAGATTCCAGACTTTGTGACTAGAATACGCAGATTTCAAGGCCTCTTAGAGATATCACGAACAAGGAGACAAGACAGGTTAGTGCAAGTCTTGGAAATCCCATCGCAAGTTTGGGAAACAGAGGTGAGAGTGGTACAGACACTTAACGAAGAGGGCTCGTTCACATGGCACCAGATAATGACGCTAAACCGATGGGAATATATGAGACAGAGTCAGATTATGCTCGAGACTTTGTTGTATATTATTGCCCTATGGAAGGGACACATAGTTGAATATCCCGTACAACCCGATCACCTATACCATTTATCAATGAAGATACTATCCTGGAATTGTCAAGGTGCATGGAAAGAGGAGTTCCGATCGAACTTCAGGGAATTTGTTAGGGTACATAGACCCAAAGTTATTTTTATTCTGGAGACACGAGTGAGCGAGGAACACGCTAGAGAAATAATTAACACGTTGGGGTTCTCTAGACATGTTATGGCACCAACGAATGGAATGATGGGTGGAGTTTGGATGTTATGGCAGGAAGACGAGGTGGATGCCGAGATTCTTGGAGTTACGGATCAAACCATCCACACTCGCATAAAATCGAGACACGTAGATCTGTGGCACATCACTGGGGTCTATGCGCAGCCACGAAAAATAGATAAAATTCGAGCGTTCGAGGAATTAGTGGCTGCGGCAAGCATTTTTATATCTTCAAAAGTTTTCATATGTTCAAAGTTTTTTTTATATAATTTGCCACTTTTCTTTTTCTTCAAAGTTTTTTTTTCATTTATTCAAACATTTATTCATATTTTGAAAGTTGTTTTTTTTTTTACATTTTTCTAAACTTTTCTTCATTTCATCAAACATTTTATTCACATCTTCGAAGTTCCTATTTTTTTCTTCAAAGAAATTGATATTTTCAAACATTTCTTGTTTTTTTACACCTTCAACAATTTATCTTCTCAACAAACAACACTACAATAATCGTATAGTTGAAAACAAAATAATGACATTTTGTTAATTTGTGAAATTATTGAAATATTATTGATTTTTTATTCTATTAAAGGCCATTAGTGACGGCCAAACTATCGCTACTAATATTCTACGTTAAATGTTAATAGTGCCGACTAGGCTGTCACAACCCCGCTGAATATTATTAGTGACGACTGAGTCATCACTACGACATTTGCATAATAAGCAACAACACAGCCGTCATGAATGACTGTTGGGCCATTAGCGACAATCGAGTTGTCACTACTATGTTAGAAACATTAGGGATGGCTAGGTTTTCTCTAATGTGTCAACACACATTAGCGACCGAATGCCTGTCGCTAATAGTTGGCGATGACACGACAGTTGCAACTCTGGCATGCGAGAGATGGGTCGTAACTAGTCTATGTTTGCAACCACAAGGCAGTCGCTCGTAATTAGCAACGAAGGTATCCCCGACCGTGTCTATGTGAAGGCTTGGCGGTTGCTAATACCCTATTAGCAACCACAAAATGGTCATTAACGACGGTCGCAGTCATCGCTAATGACTTTTCCTTGTAGTGATTCATCCCATAAAAACCTAAACAAATTGTAGTACTCAGTCACGCTAAGAGCATCTTGAGAGATGGTTGGAAGTGACTTTTGCATGGTGTAAACTCTTGATCCATCATATCTTGAGTATCTAGTTTTCAACTCATTCAATAGATCTTGAGCAACCACATAATAAAGTAAACTTTTCTGCAATTCTATAGCCAATAAGTTCAAGATCCCAGAATGCATAAGAATATTTGCACGCAGCCAACAAGTGTCTTTAATTGTATCAGCAATGTCAGGCCCATGAAGGGTTCCATCAATGAACTTAACCTTGTTCTTGATACGCAATGCCATAGTGATGCATTTACTCCATATAATGTAGTTAGTGACATCAAGTTTCTCACTAACAATAGAGGCACCACCATTATCATGCGTGCCCAAAAAATACACAGATCAAGAATTATCACACAGATTCTTGGTAGTAGAAGTAGTAAGAGTATAAGTACTCGAAGTGGAAGGAGAAGTCATCAATGATAATCAATTGATGCAATTGGAGAAATTAGAGTTCTAAGACCAAATTTAGGGGAACCAATGTCCACTTCATGGGATCCAAGTTGAGAGAGATGAATTGAACAAGTATGGACGTCCCATGGTGGGATTTACTATTAAACCTAACGAACGTTTGAAGAACTAGTGCAATGCAGAAGCGAAGAATCTTAAAACATGTAAACGAATACCATGCTGAATAATTGAAATAGAGTGCAATCGCCAATAACAAACAAACTTGCAAGCTTTATCTCTGTGAATCGAACCGTTTGGAAATCAGAGAAGAAAGATAATCTCTACAAAAACATGAAATCGAAAGTGAAAGGTGTGCGTGTGTATTAGCTCTCTTTTATAATGGTGTGTGTGAGGAGTAGTTGTTGCCCAATTACAATTAACGAACTAATAAACACTTAGCTACAAACTTTGCTAAAAGGGAATGTAGTTAACAACTAATTAATAGCTATATTTAAAGGACGAATTATTAATATTGCCCCGTTATCTTTTTTCAAAAAGCTAATATGCCTAATTTTTTTGGGCCTTGTTTAAATGCCCCATATGTTTCAAATTATTTAATAAAAATGCCCTCGGCCCTTATTGGGGCCAAAACTGCCTACATGGCGGTACAAAATTACACTTTGCACCAAAAAATAAATTATATTTTATACCCCAAAATATTTTAGGGTGCAAAGTGCAATTTTTGTACCACCACGTAGGCAATTTTGGCCTCAATAAAGGACGAGGGCATTTTTATTAGACTTTTTAAAATATATGAGGCATAAAAATAAGGCCCGAAAAAAGACATATTAGCTTTTTGAAAAATATAAGGGAAAATATTAATAATTCGTCCATATTTAAATAATTACTCAAAATAGAAAGTGCAAAAATCACTACAAGATTTTCGGTCATTAGCTACCGCATTTTTAGTAGCTAATGACCCAAATGCGGTCACTAATGATCATTACCTACCGAAATTTCGTCGCTAATTTTTGGTAGCTACTAATCGCGTCGCTAATGACTCGCTACCGAATTTTGGTAGCTAATAAGTCCCATTCCTACCGAATTTCCATTGCTCACATTAGTAATCGAAGTTTCGTCGCCACTTCCGTCACCACAACTTTGAAATTTGGCTACCGATTTTTGGTAGCTACTGTGGAGTTAGCTATCGAAATTTCGCCACTAACTTACCGATTTAGCTTGCCCATTTTAACCCGCATTTGCTACCGAATTTTGGTAGCTAATATTATGAATATTAGTAGCTACCCATTTTCGGTAGCTAACTTTATGAACATTAGTAGCTACCGACATGCGGTAGCTAATAATATTTAAAGTCTTGAGTCTTATTAGCTACCGATTAGCAGTAGCTAATAATATTTAAAGGCATGAATATTATTAGCTACCGCACCGCGGTAGGTAATAACATTTACAGATCTAAACAAAAATTATTCCGGAATTTTTTTGAAAATTTATTGGTTTATTGTTTCACCAATATGAAAATCAATGTTGATTTGTTAATTTAACACTATCAAGCATTTAAATAAAGAAGTTTTTTAACAAAATGATTGTAAAATAAAAAGGTTTGGAGTTTTGAAGATATGAAAAAGTGTTGAGAAGTGAGAAACATTTTGAAGATTTGAAGAGAGTGTGGGATTTGATTAATGAAAAAAAATTTGGAAGATATGAAGAATAAAGAAATGATATGGATAGTTTTTTAGATTGGAGAAGTGATGATTTTTTGATGATTTGAAGAGAGTGTTGGGATGATTTTATAGATTTGATAAATAAAGAAATGGTAGGGATAGTTCTTAGATTGGAGAAGTGTTGGATTATTTTGTAGATTGAAGAATTGAGGGGTATTTATAATATGAGATTGAAAATTTTGAATTTTCGAAAAATTTAAATTTTCCTCCCTTGGCCGCCCAAATTTTCGACGTTTTGCTACCAAAAATCGGTAGCTAATGGTCAAAATTTTTTAATTTTCCAAAAAATTGAATCTCCCGCACATGGGCACCCAAATTTTTGAAATTTAACTACCGAAAATTGGTAGCTAATTGTCAATTTTCCGGGTTCTATGAGGATGAATATTTGTAGCTACCAGCCTTCGGTAGCTAATGTTTGTTGAACATTAGTAGCTACCGAATTCTGGTAGCTAATATCTGTTGAATATTAATAGCTGTCGACTAGCGGTAGCTAATGTCCGTTGAATATTAGTAGCTACCGCTTGGCCGTAGCTAATGTTATTTTTTTTCTATTTTAGTATATTTCTTTGTGTGATTTTGATTTATTTATGTTTTCAGTTTAGTAATATTACCAATAATAAGTAATAATTAACTTATTTGTTAGTAATTGATTTGTTATTACGATTGATGTATTGTTGTGTGACGTAGATATTAGTTTTACGTACCTCTACACTTAATCATGTCTCGTGTATGTGATAGAAATATCGTTGTGATGTGTTGATTGATGTATCGGTGAAATTTGATTATTGGTTATGATGTGAAGTTACATTCTTTATTTAACGTTCTATTGGGAGATACATACATATATATAGTTTTGACAAACAAACGGCATTATGTATCATTATTATTATGAACCGACATTAGTAATGTCATTTGATTGTGCAATGAAATCATAATTTTATGTTTATTTAGTTAATTATTACTTGTTATTGACGTAATTGATAACAAACAACCAATTATATTTAAAATAATCCTCGAAAAATCACAATTTTAAGCACTTGAATATTAGTAGCTACCGACTTGCGGTAGCTGAGTTAGTCAGTAGCTACCGACTTGCGGTAGCTGAGTTAGTCAGTAGCTACAGACTGCCGGTAGGTACTGTTAGGGTATAAATATTAGCTACCGCCATTTGGTCGCTACTGTTAGAGTTCTGGTAAAGGGTTTAATCAAATTTTCAAATTTGTGCCAACGGTAAGAACAGTTAGCTACCGCGTGTCAACTGTAAGAAAGGTTAGCTACCGATTTTCGGTAGCGAATGTCAACGGTAAGAATCATTAGTTACCGATTTTCTGTAGCTAGTCATTAGCTATGGAAATTTCGTCACCACTTGTCCCCATCAACGGAATTACCGACGAAAATTCCGTCGGTAATAAGTGTGGCCACCGATTGGTTGTCGCCAATAATTTAAGCGGCAAAAATTTCGTCGGTAAACTCATTAGTTACGGAAATTCCGTAGCTAAGGACTTGCTACAGAATTCCGGTAGCTAATTTGCGGTAGCTAATACTGCAAAATCTTGTAGTGAATAAAAGCTGGAATGCGTGATTTAACCGCCACTGATTAACTTGGTTGCTCAGATTTTCAAAGATGTTTAAGAATGCCCTATATTTTATCTGGTGTAAGATTTGAATATGCTAGTCGTGTTTAAGTTGGTATTCAAACGTGTAAGATTTGAATGTGCTAGCTAGGCCTCTTGTCGGGTTTTTTCGTAAGTTTAATGTGAGTTACAATGTAGGTAACATCATATGTATATCCATCCCATATGATATTACCTCGACATGTACCTTTTTAGTAATGCATTATTGATCTTGGAGGCTGAACAGCCTATTTCATGAAAGAAAAATGAGTTAATTACAAAAGTGATGTTCATGGGGGAATATTATACAACCGACCGAGTAACATAGTCCACAATCTTACAATGATTTGAACTATATATAAGAGCATAAAACCGTCACATGCTTGACAAGTGGCAAAGTAATGATCAGAAAACCAAACAAGAATTTTCTGTTCTTAGGTCATGTTCACAAATTTTATTGAAAAATTTAGCCGCCAGAAGAATAAAAAACCTTACTCCGACTCTTTTGTGTATTCAGATTATACAATTTTAAGTTCTACTTTTTGTGAATATTTTATGTAAGGAGAAACATCTGGTCTATCATTAACAAAAACAAATTCAAAGTGACGCTTAAATGCCATTGCAAACACCAAGTTAAATAAATTATCAGTGGTTACGCTAAGTAATATTTAGCTCAAATAATTGGTGGCTGGTTATCATGCTGAGGTGGCGGGACATAAGTGGCTGAGTTGCAAAATAGTGGGGTCTGATAGCGAATGGGCGGTGATAAGATGATGCTGACCCGCAATAACAGATTCATTTTGATATTTGATGGTCGGTTATTGTATAGTGTCACACACCAATCAATAGTCTACTGATTTGATATGTCGTCCGCTTCTTTTTGTTTTCCCTAACTTTCCGAAAATTAAGAAAGTGCCCATCATCATTGATGGGGTATTTTAGGACTGACCCAACATTAGGGATTGGGCCGGCCCATAATCGTATCGAATTGGCCTAATTCGATACCTTCAGCGCATTGAATAACTGTCATTCAATGCGCGCATCAAATCGGTATGATTCGATGCGCTTCATACAGCTGTCTTTGGGCCCCACATAGCGATGCTCTTATATATATCACGGTTTTGATCATTCAGAATGGATCGAACTTGAGCCCCGACCTTACCACATCGAATTACCCTGTTCGACACGCACCCCTATTCGATACGCACCCTTGTTCGATACGTATATGAATTCGATACCGATAGTATTTTATCAAACCGGCCTCGAATTAATCCGACATCGAATCAGTAGCATTCGAGGCGTACATCGAATGACCGCAATTCGATGCGTTGTTTAATTTATGTTATTTCATATTTAATTCAGTGTAAGATCTGTAATAGATAGTAGGTGTTTCGGACAAAATTAGTCCGCTTTACTTCAATGGATTAACATTATTTTGGTTATTTATATTCTGATTGTATCATTTTACTGTGTTCTATTACCGTGACGAAATAAGACCAAAATAATCATATATAGAAATAAGTTAACAGGTTTCTGTTTTGTGCCTTAACATGTATTTATGAAAAATTATTTTATACAGTCTGTTGTATTGGTGGCGTAGAGCAACTAACTATCCAAATTTTGTTTAGCTATTTTGTAAGTTTTTTGCGGAAAATTTTGAGGAGCCTTAATTTTGCTGCCATACTTTTTAAAGTTGTGTGCACGAGTCCAGTTTCGGAACGTCAAAAACTAAAAGCAAAAAAATTTGTTGTTTTGCACGCCCTCATTCATGGTAATAAAAACGATATCTTATCTATTCATTTATAATGACGAAATGAATTAACAAAACGGTTGAGCAAGTACTGACTGGTCTACTCTTTCTCGCACAAAAGATACTCAACTTTGGTCTCAACATTATATATGTTAATTTCTTATCTGTGTTTTTTTTTTTTTTTACGCGTTGGTGGTAATTGAATGAACTAAAAACAAAAGAACAGAAAAGAAAAAGGTGCAATGCTCATCTTAAGTTGGGTGAAGGCATAATTTTCTTTTCAAGATTGTAGTAAATGATTAATCTGAATCAAGATTAATGAAAGATAAGAGTAACATTCAAAGTTCAAACAGTACATTAACACGAAAATAGGACAACAAATCTAATTACAACTCACATCCATGATACAATATGTTATGTATGCGTTGTAGGGGTGGTGATGAGTGGTCAGCTCACTCAATTATTCTAACAAGCCAACTCTAATATAGTTCCAACAATTACGACAATTGACAAATAAATAAATCAGAAAGTACGTAACGCTGCCTACAATATATGTATATATAAATACCCCTTAAGTTCTTATCCAAAATCATCACCAAAACACAAATACTCACTCATTTCGTTCCTAGCTAGCTAAAGAGCAAAAGAAGTGAAAATGGTTAAGGATGCTGAGGCCGGAACCGCTGAATATGGCACCAAAGATTACCACGACCCCCCACCTGCACCGCTATTTGACGCGGAGGAGTTGGGCAAATGGTCATTCTATAGGGCCATAATTGCTGAATTCGTTGCAACCCTATTGTTTTTATACATCACTGTATTGACTGTAATTGGATACAGTAGCCAAAGCGCCACTGATGAGTGTGGGGGTGTCGGGATTCTCGGCATTGCTTGGGCCTTCGGTGGCATGATCTTCGTCCTCGTTTACTGCACCGCTGGCATATCTGGTGAGAATTAATGGTTCTACTATATATGTTAAAAATATACAAAATAATTAAAATTTTAGACGAGACGATAATTTATATGATAGGAAATTGGGTCGATTGAAGCCTAGTGCTCCAATCACATCATCATTTATCCATAAAAAAAATTGTACTTATTACTCATTTTATTTAACTAAATAAAACTAGTCTTTGCATGTCGAAAAATATCAAATCTATCTTTTAGATGAGACGACAGTTCAATATAACTGATCCGATGGTGTTTGATTTTCAGGAGGGCACATCAACCCCGCCGTGACCTTCGGCCTTTTCCTAGCTCGAAAAGTATCTTTGGTCCGCACGATTCTGTACATAATAGCACAGTGCCTAGGAGCAATCTGCGGTTGTGGATTGGTAAAAGCGTTCCAAAAATCATACTACGTTAGATACGGTGGTGGCGCCAATAGCTTGAATGACGGATATAGCACGGGAACCGGATTGGCCGCGGAAATTATCGGCACTTTTGTTCTTGTTTACACTGTCTTCTCTGCTACTGACCCCAAGAGAAGTGCCAGAGACTCCCATGTTCCTGTAAGAATATTACACTAAACAAAAGTGTCCTACAAAAAATGTTGCCATTATTATTTATCTAACCTTTTCAATTGTGTTTAATTTGCAGGTTTTGGCTCCACTTCCTATTGGATTTGCTGTGTTCATGGTTCACTTGGCCACTATTCCAATCACGGGTACGGGTATTAACCCTGCCCGGAGTTTTGGAGCTGCTGTGATTTTTGGTGGTGAAAAATCCTGGGATGATCACGTATGTCATTTGTATTGATAAAATCGTGCAATTTTAGTAACTTTTATTACATAGGATTAATTACACCTATACTCTTGGAGGTTTAGTCTAGTCAAATTAAATGAGTTTCTCTTAATATTTGTGTTGACAAATTGTACAATTTTTTTTTTATGTGTTACAGTGGATCTTCTGGGTTGGACCGTTGATTGGAGCAGCAATTGCAGCATTGTACCATCAGTACATTTTAAGGGCAGGAGCAATTAAGGCTCTGGGATCTTTCAAGAGCACTAATTACTCATAAAAAATGCTTCATTGGAGTGCAAATAAAGGATTTGAAATTGTAAATTAAGTGCTAAAAATGCCGAGAAGTGTGTTAAGTTTGTGATGGGCAGTGGCTTTAAGTATATGCTCAAGTTTTTATTGTTTTCCTCTTTGTCGTTTGGCCTCTATTTTAATTTCTTCTGTTTGTGCAACGATAGATAGTTGTGCATCATTTAGATAGTTTTTCTGATTCTAATGTTAGCCTCAAATGATTGGTCTATACTTTATCCTCGTCCCTATTATATGAAAAGTAAGAAAATGTGTCTACTAGCCATACATATAAAGGTTGAGGGGAAGGAATGAATATATAGAGCAAAATTCTTAAATACATAGCAAAATTTTATAAAATCTCATTTTTACCCTTTACCAAAAATAGTAGATTAACCATATCTAAAACAACATCTCAATTAAAGGAATTTGCGTGATCATAGGCAAGATATACAACAAATACACACACACGGAAGAGTCAATCTTAAATTTAGATTCCAATCTACACTAGTTGTAAACAATATTTAATTCATATCTTATAGCTTTTGATTTTTAATTATTATATAAATTAAACTTTGATAAAAGACGTATGAATGATATATTTCCTGGTGATCTAAACTTCAAAGTAATTAATGGTATTACTAATTATACAAATAAATCATTTTAAAACAAAGAAACATGGGAATAGAACTTGGGTATTCTTATCATATTATTCATTTGTAGGAAACTAATACAACATCTTTTTTCTTTTGTAAATGTTAGGAAAATTTGTTAGTTAAGGAGGCGGATTATATTTTTCTTAGAATATTAACTAGTTATTTATATTTTCATTCCACATATATAAACATAGGGCAAATTATTATTTCTGCCCTATAACTTTACAAAAAATTACTTTATGCCCTTTTTTCCTGGTCCTATTTTTTCTGCTCCATAACTTTCACAATTTCTACTAAAAGTGCCCAATTCGTCTTATTCGGGCTAAATTGCTTACGTGGCGGTCCAGTCAACAAAGTGCTAGTCCAGTCAATAAAATACTACTGTCACGTCATATTTTTCCCTCAAAAAATGTTTTTAACCAAACCCTTATAATTTTTTCAAATTAAAATTTAACCCCATAACTTTTATTTTCCCCTTTCCCACATTTTCTCAAATTATACTTTCACCCCCGTAACTTTAAAAAGCAACAAATGAAAATAGATTTAAAAAAGAAGAAGATTAAGTCATCTTCTTCATGCCGCACTGTTCACACACTGTTCACGGGTTAATTTTCCGATTCGACCCACCATTCACGCCAGAATCTTTTCCCCATTCCGAAAAACACCCATTGATTGCCGCCAGGTGCCCCCCAACCAACAATCACCACCACGAGTCCGAAGATCCGCCAGAAACAATGGCGGATCTCTGCAACAAACGAATTGGAAGATTGGATGCAATCGGATTGGATGCAATCGGATTCAACAACGGCTGTTAATGAATCGGGAAGAAGAAGACAATGGTGCGACGCAGTGGTGGTGGTGGTGGCGTCCATGGGAGGTGAAGAAGATGGAGGTGTCCAAGGCATCGACTGTTCCACGAATTGGAGCGGGTTTTCCGATGTTGTTGTCCGCCGCCGATGATGGTGCGGCGCAGTGGCGGTGGTGGTGGCGTCCGTGGGAGGTGAAGAAGATGGAGGTGTCCGCCATTTTTGGCCGTGGGAGGTGTCCGCCATTTTTGTTTTTTTTTTGGTATTTTTTGAAAACGTGATTCCCAGCCAAAAATTTCGACGTGGCAGTAGCATTTTATTAACTGGAGTCTGGACAGACACATCAGCATTTTAGGCCGATCTGGTAAAATTGGGCATTTTTACTAGGTTTTTTGAAACTAAAAGGGCTGAAAAAATAGGACCGAGAAAAAAAGGGCATAAAGTAATTTTTTGCAAAATTATAGGGCAGAAATAATAATTTGCCCACAAACATATATAGATATAGGTCCATATTTATTGCATTATATTTTAATTGAATACTATAGTTTAAAATTATATATGTAGATGATATGATGAAAGGAAATAGCTCAAGATAAAGCACATCTCATAATTTAGAATAATATTTTATATTAATCAGACTATTATTAAGTTAAAACTAAGATTTTGCTCTTTTGTTATTTGATTTAGGTTATAAATCATTTAGAAAAAGTAGCTGAAAATATTGATTTTGTACATTTTAAAAAGAAAACGCTGAAAACTTCTTATACATATTTTAGGAACATAATAATCCTATTTATTTGCCAAGCGAATGAAAAATCTTATCATTCCATACGAAGCAAGAAAACATGTGGAGAAACTTTAGTGACAAATCATACTCAAATAAATTACTTTACCTTAAATAAACCAATTACATAGTAATTAATTAAATCTTTGACCGATCTCTCCTAAGGGCATAATAGGTATACAAATAGTTTAGCTCTGCAAATAGGGATTTTGCTCTATATATATCGTTTCTCTTTGTTTAATGAATAATACAATTTACTGAATTAAAATAAATAGGCAACAAGTCTAAAACTTCGGCCAAGAAAATATTTGCAAGAACTCAAGACTGGTTAGTGGTTACAGGTCCAAACCATAATTGATCTCCCCACCAATGCTTTTAGAACCAGATCAGACAACAAACTACTTGTCTTACGTTATTGATTTTATTGGTTTGAGGGTGCAATCGGTATGACGACACAATATACTGTAAAAATTACAAATATATTGCTACTTAATTTTATTCGTGTTGATTTTGAGAAAATAAAAATTATGAATTAGTTGCTTCACTAATATGTTTCAAATAATAAAACTCAAACTTATTGTTTTTAAATAAAGGACTTTAAATTAGAGTAGTTGACTAAATACTTTTTTATAAGTATATGATTAATATACAAATTAAAATAATTGCATATAAAATGAAAGGCTTTCTAATTTAAGTAGAGCTAAAATAAATTTTAACCAATATAGTTTAAAAATATCTGCATAGTGTATATCTTATATTTAATTTATTTTTAGTAACTTCATATGTAAAATTAGGAATTGTTAGACCTTGCAGAACCGTTCATTTTTAAACATCTATCAATTATGCTTTTAGAAATTGTTAGATCTCGTAGAATATAATTACTTATTAATTTTTTTAAACTTGTTTATTATTATGTCTTTAGAAAAATTTTGATCTCGTAGAATTGTTAGTTTTTAAACATCTATACATTTAAGAATTGTTAAATATCGTAGAATTGTAAGTTTTTAAACATCTATTATGCCTTTAGGAATTGTAATCTCGTAGAATTTTTAATTTTTAAATGTTGTCTATGCCTTTAGGAAATATCTATAACTTAGAAACAATTATATTTTTAGGTAATATCTTAGACATTATTCTAGAGTTCATCTAACTTCGATTTGCAATATTTTATGACTTTTTTTGGTTTTATGTCTTACATTTAACGATTTTATAGTAAATTTATTTGTTGAAATGTTATTATGGCTTTATAAATTGTTAGATATCTTAGAATTATTAGATTTAATAATGTTTTTCTATAGGTCAATTTAGATCTCATAAAATTAATTATTAGTTTTTAAACATCGTGTATGCCTTAGGGAATCTCTATAACTTAGAAATAATTATATCCTTAGAGAATCTCTATAACTTATAAATGATTATATGCTTAGGGGATCTATATAACTTAGAAATGATATAATTTAGATTCTCTGAATTAGTACGTAGTGCGTAGATCTTCGAGATGTCTAACGATCCTACACACTCCCCCCTCCCCCAAAAGGGGTCGTGGTGGTGGTGTTGGACCTCGTCGCATACGGATAGTACATTCGACTACTCCAGATCCAGCTCGTGATCATGTCAAGACACCTAGCAATACTCTGTCTTGTGGGTCGTAGGTTGGATCTACGTCATCTACTCTTCCAAGGACACTCATTCCCCGCGACTTAGAGGTACCCAATGCAGAGCTACTTGCGCATATCAGTATGGAGGATCGACACGACAGACTCCCCCTAATATACCAAGGCCACAATCCACAGAGTTTACTAGAGCAGGAGCCAGTAGTAGGCCGGGAATAGCAGGTTCAGGAGCAAGACCCAGTGGTAGGTCGATGACACATGCAATAGCAGGATCGATCGGTGCTTCACCGAATGCGCATGTGCGTTCCCTGTGGAGTGACGAGGAGATCATGTGCCTCAAGATAGGTCACAATGTGATACCCTAGAGTTGGAGGAGTATGGAATTTTTGCACAACATCATCGGATTGTAAAGACTCTTTTAGTGATCATCAAGAAGTTGTTGACCACTTTTGTACCGACTTACACAAATCTCGATCAAGATATTAAAGATCTCATGTCGCCGCAATTTAGGGTGAGAAGTTATTATATAGATATTAAAATTTAGTGTTTTGATTTTTTTTAATAAAAGAAAATCCTATAAGACAAAAAACCTAATTATTAATTTGTAGGCTACATATAAGATTCTGCTCTTTGATATGAGTAAGGCGCACGACGCATTTGTGACCAAAGCTAAAGGGAGGTATATGAGCATGATGCATGACGCGAAGAAGAATTATTCCAGTAGGAAGAATGATACGAAGTGGGCAAATCGGCCGAAAACTTTGATGAACAATAAATTAGAAAAAGAGGTTGCTGAGTTCTAGGAGGAGGAAAAAGTTAAGGAGGTGCCGAGGAGGGTTCAAAGAACATGAGAGAAGAGAAGACCATCGAGGAGGTCCCCAAAGGCACCTAGAACTTATGTCGGTAGATTCGTCAGCTACACGGAGCACCGTATTATGATGGTATGTATTGTAAAATTTCCTACTTGTATTTGTTATAAAATAAATTTAGTTATCAATTATTATTACTGTTTTTATTTAATGTTGTTACTTAATCTTGTCACTTGTAGACGGACCCAGAAGCCCGTCCAGTGTAAGATAATCATGTATTTATTTCACATGAGGACTATAAAGCGGGCAAGAGACGGACGACCAGCAAGAAGCGTTTGGCTTCCTTGGCCATTTGAGAATATTCACGTAATTATCTTCACTTAAATACTTGTTATTTATCTTGCGGATTATATTAAATTTCTTATTATTACCTTTATATTGATTACTATAAAAATTGAACACAAGGCCTACTACGAGGAGTTGAGGCGTAAGCATGGGATGATTTTACTGTATTTTATCCCAACACGTGGCTCAAGGTGACTGGTGATCCGAAGAAGGGGAAGGCGAAGAAGATGTCGTCGAACGTACGTCATGAGAATTTTCTTGGGCTCCACTTTCGAAAGGAGCTCCTCCTAAATGAGGCATACGTGGAGGACTTGGAGCAGGAGAAAGAAGAGTTGAGGTGACAGACTGTGCATATGGCGAGAGGTGGTCAAATGTCTATCTCTGAGCCAACAATTCACCAAGGCGACTGGCACATAGCCTATACGACCTCTAGTTGGCTTCATGCGGGATGCACGTAGATTTGGTGTTAGTACCATGCTGCCGCCGGTTAATTGGGCTCCGAAGCCTCGTGGTAGACGAGATCCATTTGCGCCGAGCACCTCGAGAGGCACCTAGTTTGACGATCTACTCTTTTAGTGAGACATGGACGTGGATGCATCACAAGCTGCATGCAGTCGATTGGGGTTGGATGAATCTAGCGATGAGGACTCGGGTGACGATGTGAATCTTGGCAATATATATATATATATATATATATATATATATATATATATATATTATGTTAGTGATGGGTAAAACTTTCGTTTAATTAGTTATGTTAATTAAGTAAAAAATGTTTTATGTAATTTTGTAACTTGGAGGTAGAAATTGCCGTTTAGTTATGTTAATTAAGTGGAAATTGTCGTTTATTTATGTACTTTCCTTAATGCGTTGCATGTATATTATTTTATAACTTATGAATCAGATGAATGTGTGTGGAATGATTAACCACCATTATCAGGCTAATAAGTAAATCTCAATTCATAATAATAACAAAATACAATGCGCACTCAACAATTATTAAATATTACAATATCATCCGCCCAACTAATCATACACACTGTCATTCTAACACCCCCAATTTCTTTTTACATAAAAATATATATTTTATTTTATAAATATTAGATCATGATTAATTAAGTTTGCTAATAAATGGGTAATTTTAATATATAATGATTGACACATCAGCTTTGTGTATGATTTACACTTTCACTCATTAAAGTAATTAATGTAGTAACGCTTAAGAGATATAATTATCAATAATTGCATTATTAAAAGTATTTCATTAGGTAAAACGAAAGGTTATAGATTTATAAGGAAGAGTGTTAGCGCAACCCTTAGTCTCGATAATCTCTCAAATATTTTCTCCGCCGTTTCTTCTCTGCCCTTTGCGTATCCGAATTCTCCAATTTACACTATCTTGGTCAACCTATTGCAGGTTATAACTATCTCTATATTTAATTATTTGTTCAACTCATGCATGATTTAGTTTAGGCAAATGCAATACAATGATCGATTCATTACTTGTTTATTAAGAAGATAGTGGCGCCGGCTCCACATAGAAGTTAAATAAAGAATTGGAAAATTTAGTTTGTTATTTTTTCTTGCCATGCTTACACGTGAAATCACGATTAGTGATTAAACGAATATTATACATAAAGCATATGGTTTTAATGTGAATTAGTGTATGATTTGTATTCTGCATATTAATAGGAGTAGCAGCATGAATTATTCTTAAAAAGTCACACACCCACACAGGTTCATGATAATTATTATATTATATTAGGTGAGTTAGTTTATTTGATGGGCTAATTACATGTAGTTGTACAAATCAGTGTTTAACTAAGGAAATTTGAATACTGTAATTGTTATTCTAATTTAACCAAATTGTACATTAATCTTCACTGTCTGCATTCTTAGCATAAGAGTAATTAAATAAATGATGAATTAATATAGTGAGCATACATATACATACATATGTTAAAAACATGAAAAATGTGTATAGTTATTTACCTATATGATCAGAATAGTAGATATCATTAAATTAATATGTAAGCATAATTATATTCTGTGAAGTGTACTCAAGGTTAATGATTAGATCAACTTAGAGTTGTAGATGTTTATTAGAACTTGCTTTGATTCTTTTTAGGAAGTGAAGGTTAAGGCGTCACTGGTACTCGTCATCTTCTTCGGTATATTTTCAGGCGCGTGTATATATATAAATACAAAAATTATTTACGAAAAATTGGAAGGTATGTGCTAAATGTTTAGCGATAGCATTGCATGTGTTTATACTTACGTAGTAAATATGCTCATTCGTTATCATGATCGTCTGTTATTGTATTCGTGCAACTTGCTACTTGTGTGTATGTCATGATTTTGAGTACCAAACGTTTTGGTTGTGAATTGGATCCACGGCTTGATCAGCACGGGGTACTATTGGGCGACAGAGGGCTAGCCATTACACCTTGTGACGCCTTGCCCCTTTCCCTTAAAAGCACCAGGAGGTTGTTGCTTTTGCGGGGATCAACGAGCATGTACCTAGGGATGCGTCAACGTTTTCAAGGTCACTTCTTGAACGGAGTGACAAGATAACGAACATGGTATTATAAGGTGGGAATGAATCAACGACTTAGTAAACGATAAACGCCCCCTAATATGACTGGACGAGAGTATATGCTTAACTACCCAACCTGTTGTATTTAACTATCTTATTCTCTTGTACACCTTGCACACACTCGTAACACCACTGAGATTTTTATCTCACTTGCCTGCCTTTCCTTCTAGTGTGATGTAGGCAAATCTTGGGATCAGTGGAGCGAGGAGACCAAGGAAGCATAGAGCTTAGCTGCAGTATTTACTTTCCTTGTTAGAGATACTTTTCTTTATTTCAAGACTTTGATGTTGAGAACTAGGTTCCTTTTCCCATTTTTAGCTATTACTTATATGTCATTGGATCTTGCTATCGTATTTTGCCGCATTTAGGCCTTTGGAGTTACTAAACCTTTTATAAATTATTCTGTTGAATGTGGTTATTTGATTTAAAAAGTCGGGGCGTTACAGTTATGTGACTTCAAATCTCAGTCGTTGTCTTTCTTTTTAACTGTATCAACATCATCATCCTCGTCTGAATCATCACCCTCACCCTCTTCAAAATCAACGTTTACACGATCCACATCTTCCACCAACACCGGCACCTAGTTGGACTACCATTTTAAATGAGTTATAGTCTACACGTAGGTTCAATCCTGTAGATTCATTCTCTTGTAAAACTTATGCCAACATTCAAGCTTTGTCCTTGGTTAAATTCACCGCTGATGATGTGTTGATTATGTGTCTAGTAAAAATTGTAAATACAACCATCGTCCTCTTCGACATGGTACATTTTGTGCTATGGATGGGGTATAGTACACCCGTAGGGCCTGGTTGGCAAAAATAAACGACTCATTCGTTGTGAGACAATGGGTTAGTATCAACCAACTGGTATGTCAGGTCGATTACGATTCCTTAGGGGAAATCATACCACACACAATTCATAGCGGCCGCACACCTCCCCAGTATTCTACTTGTATAATATCTTTTAACATCCCGTAGAAGTTGGTGGCGTCATACCCCCTCCCCCCTCTCCCATGTTCTCTTTGACATAAACACCGCTACAACCACTCTTCTTTGGACCCTGCGTTCTTTTTATGAATCTGAACCCATTCACAATGTATCCATTGTACCTGCTCAATGTACAAGCGGGTCCACTAATTAAAGGTCTTAGACGGTCATTAATCTCGAAATGTCCACTTGAAGTCTCATGTTTTAACCATGCCACCAATTCTTCGTTCCTTTTCTTTTGGACCTCAATGGGACTGAGATTAGCGCACTCTCCCTCCTCGAACAACATGTGTAATGTAAAATAACATTTAAGTACTAAAAAAACTAAGACATGATAGAGTTTTATTAAATCGTGAAAGTTATAACGATCACTCACTCGACCCAACCGTGAAGTTCTGGAAAGTTGAGAAGTGTATAAAGTTCAATCTGCTTCAATTCACCCATAGTCAATTGTAGTTGCTTGTTCAATGCTCCTACCAGTAACCCTTTCTTGTGGAATATTGAAAGCTTATCATTCCCACTCTGTGCTGACAATCATCTCGTTTCTATTAAGCCTGTTAAATCCGTTTGAAGAGAGATATCTAGATATTGTGAACTCAAGTTGGCGATCTTCGATAGTATATACGAATTGGAAATCGAGCCTTCGACTCACGCTTTATTCAACACATATCTTTTAATATCGTAGATAGGCCTGTATATGTAAACCACATTATAGATAATGAAAAAAATAGAAAAAATGATTCAAAATTAACTATCGTACCTCTTGAATGGATACATCCATCTATAGTGAACTGGTACCCCAACTCTAGCCTCGTACAGAAAGTGAATGGCCAAATGCCCCATAAGATCAAAAAATGACGGTGGAAATTGTAACAAAAATTGATTCCCCGAGTTGATCCATATCCTTTGTTGAAGCCTCAGAAGTAAAAATAGCCCTAAAGAAACGACTAATCTCCTCTAACGGGCCCCGAATATCATCGTGCAAGAAGTCCCGAAAGGCAATCAGTATCAATATCTGCATGAAGACATGACAATCATGACTTCATCCCATATAAAATTCCTTGGTATTTTGGAACACATCTTCCTAAGTTTGAGGCATATGATATCCATAAGGAAACTTAAGATCAGTCAACCACTCCAACACCTTATTCTTTTGATCTTTGTTGAGACAGTAAGCTGCCTTTGGATTTTTAACTTCCTTTCCTCTACTTATGCGAATTAGAAATACAACATTACTGTTGTCATTTGTCTTAAATATCATCTAGATTTAACGTTGTCATTTGTCTTAGTGTCATCCATCACCGTGTTCTTGATGTTATCGAAACAAATCTTCTCACAATTCTTGTCATCTAGATTGTTATGGATCAAGTTTTTGGACCAGTAAGGTAATTCCCCAAAAATGCTCATGCGACACCAATTATGAGTCGTTCCAAACCCTAGTATATTTTGTGTATTTGGCCCAACACCAATCGATGGGAGTTTGTCCACAAATTCTTCTCATATCCTCACTATTTTTCATTGGAATATGATCTTCTAGTATTGCCCTCTTATAATAGAAACCCCTTTTTTTTGTTTCTTCACCTATGATATTTTCGTAGAAATCGACGATGACAATCAAATCAAGATGGTTTCCACCATGCTTTAGCAGAATTTTTTTTGTGTGCTTCACATAATAAGGGCAATATAACTTCCCATGGGTACTCCACTGAGACAACATTCCATACATTGAGAAATTGTTGACCGTCCACATTAGTGCAACTCATAATTAAATTTTTTGCTTTTTATGACTGTCATATATACTCAAACCACCAGTTCGTAAATATTTTAGCTCGTCAATATGTGGTCTTATACATACATCAAGGTTCTTTCTCGGGATTCTGTGGACCAAGTATAATAAGGCTAAAGAATTGAACTCTGATTGCATGCAAAGATCATGAGGGAGGTTATATGAGGGTTACAAACACACGTGAGCACCAATAATTGGAGAAATATTGACCAAAAAATGTGAATCCATTTGTGCAGAAATCGAGTCGTACGTTTTTTGGGCCTCGCTGCCAAATTCGAATACGATCGATCAAAGTGACGCCATGCTTCGCCTAAAGTCAGATGAATCATTCGATCAGTTGATTCACGACATTTCAGCTTGAAATTTATGTTTTCAGCTACTCTGGAAATATCTATATGTCTTTTTAGGTAATATTATTTATCTTAACATTGTTTTATTTTATCTGATTTTATATATGTTAATTTAGTTATTATTGCGTTAATTTTATGAAATGTTGTTAGATATCTTAGAAATGATTATTTTTATAACATAGTTCATGCCTTTAGGAAATTCATATAACTTAGTAATGATTAAATTTAGGTCATCTCTATAATTTAATTAGAAATATTCTAACTTAAATGCTTTTACTTAGTACATAGCACTTTAGTCGACGACATGCCGGGCGATCCTCCACGCTCGTCTCGTGATACCGGCCATGGCCAGCCCTCGAAGAGAGGGTGTAGTGGTCCACCGAGTGCCTCAGGACCTAGTGCTCCACCGAGATTAGTTCCTCGTCTTTAATTTGTTTATTTTGGCGCTACACCACCCGATGTTGTCGATGCCCCTCCTACCGATCTTGCTGATTCTCCTTTTACTTCCCAACTACCTAGGCGTACGACTATGTCGAGCGGCGGTACTCCACCAGATCGAGTCGTACCACATCGACTATATGATGATCATCGCAACATCGATGCTACCTACGTCATCTGGATCGAGGCGTAGGGCACCTAGGCCACCATCTACGGATTCTACAGCAGCGGGTCCGAGAACTTCTTCCCCGATAGACGTCGCCGGGAAGGACCATCTATAGCGACGCAGCAGCGACCGGGCCGAGGCTTGTCCAGAGGCGATCAGGTTCCGTCTGATAGTAGAGGCTGCCGTAGAGTTATTTTGGATGAGCACGGTGTATTTTTGAAGGGGCGCTAGATATCGATGATGATTACCAAGATCATTAGGTCATTTATGAAGGCGTGTGTTCCTTCATACAATGAGGTTGATGCAAACGTCGAAGGTCTGAAGTTGACTAAGTTTGAGGTGAGATTTCGGAACACATATATATGTACATAGTAAGATTTTTATTTAGAAAAAAATGACAAACGAGCCCCAACTTATAGGACTTTTTCCGAAACTATACCCAACGTTTAAAAAGCTGCAAAACTATACCCAACATTTGCATTTCGTTTAAAACTTGGCCCAACGTTTAATTCCGGCCAAATTTGAATTTTTACAAGGACAAACGGTACTTTCACCAGATCGAGCCGTACCACATCGACTATATGATGATCACGCAACATCGACGCTACCTACGTCATCAGGATCGAGGCGTACGACACTTAGGCCACCATCTACGGATTCTACAGCAGCGGGTCCGAGCACTTCTTCCCCGATAGACGTCGCGGTGTAGGACCATCTATAGCGACGCAGCAGCGACCGGCCCGAGGCTTGTCCAGAGGCGATCAGGTTTCGTCTGATAGTAGAGGTTGCCGTAGAGTTGTTTTGGATGAGCACGACGTATTTTTTAAGGGGCGCTAGATATCGACGACGATTACCGAGATCCTTAGGTCATTTATGAAGACGTGTGTTCCTTGATACAATGAGGTCGATGAGAACGTCAAAGGTCTGACGTTGACTAAGTTTAAGGTGAGATTTTGGAACACATATATATGTATATAGTAAGATCTTTATTTAGAGAAAAATGATAAACTAGCCCCAACCTATAGGACTTTTTCCGAAACTATACCCAATGTTTGAAAAGTTGCAAAACTGTACCCAACATTTGAATTTCGTTTAAAACTAGCCCTAACGTTTAATTCCGGCCAAATTTGATTTTTTACAGGGGCAAAACCCGTACTACACTTATAATTTATAAAAACAAATAAAACAAAATCATTATTTTACATATTATTATATTAAATCAAATGTAATTAAACTATTATTCCTTAAAAGTATATCTTTATATATTAAAAAAGTAGATATTTAATTCCTTAATATATATAAATATATAAAAAAGTATGTCTTTATTTATTAAAAACAATAAGATATTCCTTAACATATATAAATATACAAAATTGTATATCTTTATATATTAAAAACAATAAGATATTTAATTCCTTAATATATATAAATATATATAAAAAAGTTATCTTTATTTATTAAAAATAATAAAATATTTAATTCCTTAACATATATAAATATATAACAAAAAAAAATCATTATTTCATAAATATAAATAAAATTTTTTAATTTTTATTATTGAAATCCAAAAACATATAAAAATTAAGATCTAACATTTTTTTATTACTGAAAAGAAAAAATAAAAAAGGAAAAAGCCACCCTTGACCCATATCCCCCCCACCCCCCCGCAACCCCCACCACCCGGAATCGCGGTTGCAGTGGTGGTGGCGTCGGTTTGACGCCACCACCACTGCAAATCGCAATGGTGGTGGCGTCAAAACGTCAAATCGACGCCACCGCCACCGCGATTTGCAGTGGTGGTGGCATCGAATCGACACCATCACTTGCAACTTCGATTTCGGTGGGGTTGGGGGGTGGGGGGTATAGGGGCGGGTGATTCTGGCGGGGTGAGGGTGGGAGCAGGTGAGGGAGATGATTGATTTAATTTTTTTTATAATAAAAAATGATATATTTTAAATTTAATATTTTTTATGTATATATTTGTGAAATATCTATTTTGCCCTCAACCAAAACAGAGTATGATGTCATAACGTTGAAATATGACTTTTTTGGCCGAAAGTATAGATTGGGGCTAGTTTTAAACAAAATGCAAATGTTGGGTATAGTTTTGCAACTTTTCAAACGTTGGTTATAGTTTCTGGAAAAAGACCTATAAGTTGGGGCTAGTTTGTCATTTTTCTCTTTTATTTTACGAAACCTTAATTAAAAACATGTCTCAAAAACATAAAAATCTTATGAGGCTAAGGCCATGAAGAGTTACAAGGAAATAGTGTACAATGCGAAGAAGAACTACTATGCAAAGAAAGATGATCTGAAGTGGGCAGGGCATCCGTGGACTGGGTGGATGAATGACCAGTTGGAGGCTGAGTATGTGAAGCATTGGGAGTTAGAGGGCCATATGAAGAAATCAGAGACAGGACAGAAGAACAGGCGAGGAGGAGAGGACCCACACCCTGATCGTCATGCACGAGTGATTCATGCTCGTGGGTCCCCTAGCTACACGGAGATCCAGTGTAGGATGATATGTCTTATTAAATTTGATTCTATACGAATAACTTTTGTCTTAAATTTAAATAGTTTAACAAAAAAATTATGTCGATATGCAGGCGCGTTCGAGACCTCGAGAGGCCCATGCGCCTCGGCATGATGAGATGTATCGATATCAGCATACACATGTTCCTGATGATCTGCCAGAGGGTGTTCGACATCGTTGCGTTTGGCTAGACCCTGTGTATAGAGATATATACATAAGTATTTAACTTGTAAAGCATTTTTTGATTACTATATTAATATATGCATAATTAATTATGTACTAACTATTGTATCAAAATGAACAGGATGTCTACATAGGCTTGATGACCGAGAGGTACACGGAGGATCGTACTGGCTGGCCCTTCATAGATCAGGAGTTGTGGAGTCGGGCGTCTGGAGGAGTGAAGAAGGGGAAGGTTGCGAGCCTCCCTTCCGAGGCACGTCACGATTAGTTTGATTTCCAGACGAAGAAGGTGCCCGACCAGACACAGGCCTACGCGAGGGCCTTGGAGGGGGAGAACCGTCGTCTTCGGACTGCTACTGATCGGAGGGTTGACGTCCTCTTGGATCACATAGAGCACTTGACCCAGCACATCACCGAGGCGACATGTACTCCTCTATCTCGAACCTTTCCTAATGGATTCATGTCCTCTGCTCGTCGAGCCTACCAGAGTATCATGCCGACACCCTAGTTCCCGTCATCGCCCCCATCGTGATCCATTTGCCCCTACTGATCTAGATGCTATGATGTATGAGCCTGAGTACGAGGATGACTATGAGAATGGCGATCTAGATGACACTCCCGGTGGTGATGCTACAGATCTTCGTGCTGATGATGATGCGGGTGGTGGAGCCTCCAAAAATGATACATTTGGCTTTAATGATGAGGACTATGAAGAGTAGTAGTTCAGTTTTTTTTTTGTTTTTGTTTTTTTTAAGTATTTATGTAATTTAAACTGTGTTAGTTGTTTAAACTTTTTTAAGTAGTAGTTTAAACTGTGTTAGTTGTTTGTAATTATGTAATTCGTTAGATGCTTGGACAAACTACTTTATGTTTATGTTAAGGGTTGTTTTATGGTTAATTGTAGAAATATGATTAATATTTTGTTGCTACTTATATATCTGTGTTACAATGCTATGACCAAATTACTTATTTATGAGATGCAACTAGAAAAAAATCCAACATGAATCCAAACTATAATATGAAATTAAATAGCGTGAATCCAAATTTATTGTACAATAGAAATCGACCACTAAACTATAATCGCACGCTATTCATACATACTATCCTTAGACTCTGAGTCACTCATTAACTTTTCCTCTTCCTCTTCCTTATTGTCCTCCTCATCCTCGTTGCCCTCCTCTGTCCCATCCTCGCGTCTTCTCTCGTCAACCACATCACATCCCCGCGTCAACATCGTTTGATCCAGCAACTGATGACATATCGATTACATGTCTGGCAGGAATAATTGATACAACCATCCTCTCTGTCCCGGTCCCCCCATTGTCTTCTTGGGATAGGGCACATAGTACGCCTGTTTTTCTTGGTTAGCAAATACAAACGGCTCATTGGTGCCGAGGGTACATCTCGGGTCGATGTCAACCAACTTGGTCGTTGAATGCTCCTGCGAACCTGCGTTTATGTCATACCAAACACATTTGAACAAGACTATATACATAGGTCTAATTCTACTCCAATATTCCACCTGTATTATGTCTTTCAACGTTCCATAGAAGTTGGTAGCATCGGATCCTCCTATGTCTCCCTTCACATAAACGCCGCTACAGTCACTCTTCTTGGGACCAAATCTCATATCGGTGTGAAATCTGAACCCATTCAAATTGTATCACTCGTAGGTTGCCACTGTATTAGCCAGACTTGTAACTAAAGAATCTATCCGTACGTCACTCTCGTATTTCCCACATGAATACGTCTGCTTGAACCATGCTACGTACTCTTGGTTCCTCTTGGATTTTATCTCCATTGGATTGTGTCCACCGCACTCCTCTTCTTCAAACAACCTGTATAGGAAAATTTTCATAAGTTAGCATTCTACTTGTCTTTAAAGCGTTTAATCATTTCGTTATTACAAATAATTAACAACAACTTACTCGACCCATTCGTCAAGCTCTTCACAGTCTAGAAGCGTGTAAAGCTCTATTTGCTATATTTCATCGGAAGTCCAGTATCGCCTGTTGTTTAGTTGCCTTATCCCACTCCGCGCTATCTAGCGTCTTGTTCCTATGACTTGTTTGAATTTAGTCTGAACAAAGACATCCAAATATTGAGAACACATATTGGACAGCTCTGCAAGTAGGTATGCATTGGCTATGGATCTTTCCACCCTCGCCTTGTTCAGTACTGAACCCTTCATGTCAAACATCCGCCTAATACATAGAAATGAATGATTATTGTTAACAGGTTTGGAATTATGACCTAATTAACTGAATTATTTATTCGGGTTGGAACACCCTTACCCGTGGTTCAAAAGCTAAATGCTATTTTAAAGGAGACAAAATAACAAGAACATTTCTTCCTTTATTCACTATATTTCACTCTTGTTGTATGTCTGTGTCTTGAGTTGTTCTTTCTTTCAATTGATCACCTCCCTTTATATAGAAATTTTTAGGGACATGTGTCTCTATGCATGTTGAAATGTTTTAGGATGAGTACACGTGTTACAAGGTACACCAATAAATAAGATAATGTCTATCTTGATCTACTAAGTGCTGAATGTGCTGCTTTATCTTCCTCCGAGGGGTTTTGCCTTCATTCTGATAGGTTGTTAGGCCGACTTCTTTGTCTCCGAGGGCTTATTGCCTTTAGTAATGACTTGAGGGCCAAGTTTGGGTGTCTCCTTGGTGATAATGCCGCTCGGATAGGGATGTATCCTGAAGTAAGTGATTCGGGCCATTTTCTCTGATAGGGTGTTCGCCCGTGTTCTGAATTCCGAGGGGCTTTTATCTCTCGTGGGCAGGCATTTCTTTTTTCGACTGCCCGGAAGATGTTGTTCTATCAATGCTCGGCTCCGTTCTTTGAGTTAGTCGCCTGGGGCATTGCTCCGAGGGCACTTTTGTTGGGAGTGTATAGCAAGGAAGCTTTCTTGTCAAGGTTCTGGGACTCAGGAGTCCGTTGGGGCCCTGCTCGGCGTCGTGATGGATATCTGAATCAGGCGGATCCATCCGAGTTTGCTTTTTATCCGATGCCACCTTGATATCTGGTCTTGATTCATCGTGACTTTCCGAGGGACGCTAGGTGCCCTTGTCGGATGGCCACTCATACCGCTTTGGGGTTAGTAACCGAGCGATATTGGTCACATCCGATAGGCCTCCTCGTTGGGAGTGGGTACAACTTCATCGGAAGTACTTGTGACAATAGTATTGTCCATTTATTAATCCTTCTGATTTAGGACTAATGTTTTCTTTAATCTCGTATTTATTTTATACGGTTAACAATTATGCAAAAGAATCAATAAATATAAAAGATAATGATTAGGCAAATAATCAATAATTCTCTAAACGAAGTATCAACATGAATCGGACTTTCCACGTGAATACTAGTGGACGGTGATTTAAATACATACGATATGGATGTCCCACCCACCTCATCTCCATGCAACACCCATACCCAATATTGATACGTAAAGTCCGACTTATGCAGATGATCACGGACAATGTTTCGATAAAAAAACTTTAAATGATTGCACGTCTGACAGGTGCACCTAATAAATGCACGAACCCCAACCACGTAATGTTGATTTAAATAACCAGTATTACTATCTATCCTATCGTACATCCAAGATCTATCGACAAGATAATCCATTTCTAATCTAAGAAAATTAAAAAGAAATTGTTACAATTAATTCCACCAATCTATATTAAATTTCTATAACATGAGTACGTAGAAGTCAAAAAAATACGCAGTTGTTGTAGCGTAGAAAATACTTAGATCAAGTATTTTTTGCACACTCACGCCCCTTGTTGCATTTACTAGTGATCATTTAATAAGAAATTATTGAGAAAACAAACACAGAATAGTTATAACAAGGGAAAATTGTGAATACCTTGCAAATGAGGAAGAATGGAATGATTTCACCACATTTTCATCAAAATACTCTCTTCATCTTTAAATATTCTCTACACACAAATATTTCACCAACAAATTTCAAACTTAAACGATTTATTCATCTTTAAATACCCTCCAAACACAAATATTTCATCTTTAAATAAAACACTTTTTTTTTCTTTTCATCTTAAATAAATATTTTTTGACTAACAATCACTTTTTAGGTTTTTAGATTGGTGCAATAAATCGAAATATTTTAAAAAAGCAAAAAAAAAAAAATATTCTCGTAATTATTACCGGTTTTTTTTATTCGATTGAATACGGTGGAAAATACCTGAGATATTATGTTCGACCGAATTTTGGTCGGAAATACCTTAAATGTTATTTTCGACCGCGTCCTGGTCGGAAAAAGTTCTAAGCTCTTTCCTGAAGGGGAAAAGAAATTCTGAACCGGCCGCAGTCGAAAAATTTGCCACCAGGCCGCGGTCGAAATCGTTTATTCCAACCGGAGTCCGGTAGCAATTATGCCGACCGGGATCCGGTCGTAATAATTGCTATCGGACTCCGGTCGGGATTTAATTTTCCGACCGCAGTTCGATCGGAAAACCTGTGGGGAAAGTTCCCAATTGGAGGCCGGTCGGGAAAACTGATTTTCCACCGAATTTCGGTCGGGAAACTTTTCCGACCGAAGCATCCCCCACCGGAGTTTTCCGACCGAAATGCGGTCGGGAAAATGTCTTTTCCAACCGGATTCGGGTCATATCCGACCGAGTTTCCGGTCAAAAATGACCCGATTTTCTTGTAGGGTTAGCTACGAAAATTCCGTAGCTAATGACTAGCTACGGAATTTTGATAGCTAATTTGCGGTAGTTAATATTGCGAAATCTTGTAGTGAATAAATGCTGGAATGCGTGATTTAACAGTTAGTTACTGATTAACTTGGTTGCTCAGATTTTCAAAGATGTTTAGGAATGCCCTATATGTTATCTGGTGTAAGATTTGAATATGCTAGTCGTGTTTAAGTTGGTATTCAAACGTGTAAGATTTGAATGTGCTAGCTAGGCCTCTTATCGGCTTTCTCGTAAGTTTAATGTGAGTTACAATGTAGTTAACATCATATGTATATCCATCCCATATGATATTACCTCGACATGTACTTTTTTAGTAATGCATTATTGATCTTGGAGGCTGAACAGCCTATTTCATGAAAGAAAAATGAGTTAATTACAAAAGTGATGTTCATGGGGGAATATTATACAACCGACCGAGTAAGATAGTCAACAATCTTACAATCATTTGAACTATATATAAGAGCATAAGACCGTCACATGCTTGACAAGTGGCAAAGTAATGATCAGAAAACCAAACAAGAATTTTCTGTTCTTAGATCATGTTCACAAATTTTATTGAAAAATTTAGCCGCCACAACAATAAAAAACCTTACTCCGACTCTTTTGTGTATTCAGATTATACAATTTTAAGTTCTACTTTTTGTGAATATTTTATGTAAGGAGAAACATCTGGTCTACCATTAACAAAAACATATTCAAAGTGACGCTTAAATGTCATCGCAAACACCAAGTTAAATAAATTATCAGAGGTTACGCTAAGTAATAATTTAGCTCAAATAATTGGTGGCTGGTTATCGTGCTGAGGTGGCGGGACATAAGTGGCTGAGTTGCAAAATAGTGGGGTCTGATAGCGAATGGGCGGTGATAAGGTGATGCTGACCCGGAATAACAGATTCATTTTGATAATTGATGTTTCTTAAGCTTTGTAATATTTGGGTTTTATTTTCTGTATATTGGTTTATTTTAGCCCATCTTAGTTTCCTTAGTTATTGGGCCTAACCCGAGTAGGAGTGGAGTGGGTCGAGCTCATTACATGTAAATATATAAATGTTTTCTGTATTTTTTATTCTTAATTCATTCATAATTTTTAGATCACAAACCCTAGTTTCTCCACCGTCATGCTCTCTCTCTCTTTTCTCCGATCACAATTCCGATCGTATTTCAACTATTTTCATGGTATCAATCGCCGGAGTTTAGAGATTCGCTTCCGCTGCTCTCTTTCCCTACGTTTGTCCGATTTAGTTTTTCGTTTTTTACATAGCTTTCTCTCTCAGATCTACTTTTTCCCTCTTTCTCGATGACCTCTCCCAACACCTCCTCCACATCCGCTTCCTCTCTGTCATCAACGGCTAAGAATCCTTGCGAGGATTTCGGATCTGTCTATTTCCTCGGCTCGCACGACTATACGGGTTCCTCGATCGTCGCCGCCAAACTCAACGGCACCAATTATCTGTCCTGGTGCAAAGGTATTGAGGTGGCTCTCAATATCAAAAACAAGATGCGGTTTATCGATGGCTCACTCCTCATGCCTCCTGATTCGGAGCCTCTGGAACGCACCTGCTGGATCCGCGCCAACAACTTGGTTCTCTCTTGGATCCTCAACTCGGTCGTCGATGATATACATCAAACTCTCCTCTCTTACACATCGACGTTCGAGGTTTGGAAGGAATTACGTACTCGCTTTGCCCGCACCGATGGATCTAGGGTTTTCCTGCTTCGCAAATCACTCGCCACCATCTCACGAGGTACTCTGACGGTTACTCGTTTCTATAACTCCTTTCGCACCCTCTGGGATGAATATGTCAGTCAGCGTCCCTTAGTCTCCTGTACTTGTGGCAAATGCGTTTGTGATTTGAGTCGCACCATGATTGACCTGCAAGAATCAGATTGTATTTTATCGTTCCTAGTCGGTCTGAATGATTCCTTTTCCACCATTCGTAGCCAGATACTCGTAACCTCACCCATCCCTTCACTTACTAAAGTCTACTCTATGCTCTTGCAAGAGGAGCATCAACGCTCCCTTCATTCCTCCCCTGGTATACTCACTGATCCCCTCGCCATGTTCTCCCGCACCAACCCTCCCTTCCAGTCCCACCCTCGCCCCCCTATACACTCTACTTCCACCACTCAACCCTCCTCCAGAGCCCCTGCCCTCAGGATAAGAAAAAGCTTCGTTGCCGCCACTGTGGTTACACTGGTCACCTGATTGACTCTTGCTTCCAACTGATTGGTTATCCTCCGGGCTGGGATGGCCCGAGAGGTCGTCGCCGCCATCCTGGAGCTGCTGGTCCATCTGCCAACTCTGGTTCTGTCAACTCTGGTTTTGGAGCTGCTGGTCCATCTGCCAACTCTGGTTCTGTCAACTCTGGTTTTGTCTATTCATGTGCCTATTCACCTGCCAAATAAGCATGTTGTATATGCCACTGCCATGACTGACATCAGAATCAGTGACTCTTTAGTTTTGAAAAATGCTTTTTATGTCCCTCATTTTAACTACAATCTTCTTTCTGTTTCTAAATTGACTAAAACCACCAACATCTCCCTCCATTTTTTGGCATTGATGTGTCTTTTACAGGACACACTATTGAGGAGGATGATTGGTTTTGCTAAAGAGGAAAATGGTTTCTATTTTTTAAAATTTCAGAATTTTTCAAAGAATACATGTAACTCTACTGTTTTAAACTCTGATTCTGATGCCACTCTTTGGCACTTGAGGCTTGGTCACACTTCTGCCTCTAAGCTTGCTGCTATTAATAGTATCTATGTTCCTAAATGTGTTGTTTCTCATGTCTGTGATGTTTGTCATCTTGCCAAACAAAAGAAATTGCCCTTCCCTGTGAGTGAATCATTATCTGTTGCTCCCTTTGACCTTGTGCATTGTGATGTTTGGGGCCCCTTTGCTACCCCTTCTTATGATGGTGCAAGATTTTTTCTTACTGTTGTTGATGATAATACTAGGTGCACATGGATTTTTTTTATGCATCACAAGTCTGAGGTCCAGTCTCCTATGACAATTTTTTATGAGTTTGTAGAAACTCAGTTTTCAAAGAAAATTAAAGTCATTAGGACTGATAATGGGACATAATTCATCTTAAAGGGTTTTTATGATGTTTAGGGTATTGTTCATCAGAAAAGTTGTGTGGAGTCCCCTCAACAAAATGGTTTAGTTGAGAGGAAACACCAACACCTTCTTCAAATTGCAAGGGCTCTTAAACTTCAGTCAAATGTGCCTCTTAAGTATTGGACCACTTTTATTTCAACTGCAGCTTTCATTATTAATAGACTGCCTTCTCCTGTTATTCACAACAAAACACCTTATGAAATGCTTTTTGGCAAGTTACCTAACTATTCCCTACTTAAAGTGTTTGGATGCCTTTGTTTTGCTTCCACTTTAACAGCACATAGATCCAAGTTTGATCCAAGGGCTCAAAAGTGTGTTTTTCTAGGTTATCCTAGGGGTACTAAGGGATACCTCATGTTAAATTTATCTTCTAATAAGCTTCTCATATCCAGGAATGTGGTTTTTTATAGAAGGTTTTCCTTTTCAATCTCATGTTTCACTAACCCCACCTGATTCTCCTAAGGAGAATACATATTTTTGCACAGATACCTTTGTCTCCATGCAGGTACCTTCCTAGGCTGTTCTGCCACCTCATGTTGCCTTGGAAGCACCACCAGCTGCTGCTGCCAGTCCTCCTGTCTCTGTCCTCTCTACTCCTGACATCTCCTGTCACTTGGATGCTTCTCCATCTACATCCTCCTCTGGTGATTCAGTATCTCTTTCCTTTACTCAAGTCCCTAGTTTAGATGCTGTCACTTCACATTGTCTGCTTGATGCTTTGCATGTTGATATTGCTGCCCCTAGAAAATCATCTAGGGTCTCCCATCCACCTGCTTATTTGCAATTATATGACTGTGATTTTGCCGGGTTATGCCCCTCATACTAACTGCTGCATTACTACACCTACTGTTAGATATCCCATCTCATCTTTTATCTCATCTGCTCATTTAGGTAACTCCCATAAAGTTTTTACTGCTGCCCTCTCTGTTGCGTGTGAACCCACTTCCTATTCACAGGCAAAGAATATCAGAGAGTGGCAGCTAGCCATGTAAAATGAAATTTCAGCATTAGAAAAGACTAACACTTGGGTTTTGACTGATTTACCCCCTAATCAGCATTGTATAGGTTCAAAATGGGTTTTTAAAATAAAGCTTAAATCCGATGGCTCTGTTGAACGTTTTAAGGCCCGTTTGGTTGCCAAGGGCTATACCCAAGAAGAAGGTTTTGACTATTTCGATACTTTTTCCCCCGTTGCTACAATTTCAACTGTTCGTGTTTTACTTGCCTTAGCTGCTTCGAAAAACTGGTTTTTACACCAACTTGATGTAAATAACGCTTTTCTTCACGGGGACCTTGATGAAACAATTTATATGAAACCTCCCCCAGGCTATTGTGCACCCTCTGATAAACGGGTTTGTTTGTTAAAGAAAAGTATTTACGGCCTTAAACATACCTCTCGCCAATGGTACCATAAACTCACAACTTCCCTTTTATCTGTTGGCTACTCTCAAACTATTTCTGACAGTTCTCTTTTTATTAAAAAAACTTCTTCTTCAATTACTGTTCTGTGTGTTTATGTGGACGATATTATATTGACTGGTGATGATCTGCATGAAATTCAATTTCTTAAGAAACATTTAGATGATGCTTTTACTATTAAAGATTTAGGAAATCTTAAGTACATTTTAGGCATCGAAATTGCACGTACACATAAAGACATTTCTTTATGCCAAAGAAAATACGCCCTGGATATCCTTTCGGAAACAGGGTACATTGCTTGCAAACTGGCTTCTACGCCCATGGAACATACCAACTAAATTGCGTGTTAATGCTACTACACCATTGGCTGATCCCTCTGTTTATCGTCGCGTTGTTGGGCGTCTTTTATATCTAACAATTACTCGTTCAGATCTTGCTTTTAGTATACAGTGCCTGTCGCAACACATGTCGAATCCCAACTCCAGTCACTTGGCCGCTGCTCACCGCGTCCTTCGTTATATCAAGTCCAGCCCTGGCAAAGGCCTTTTCTACTCATATGCTTCCATTCCTCACTTAAAGGCTTTTTGCGACACCGATTGGGCAGGCTGCCCGGATACGAGGCGAAGTGTTACGGGTTACGCAGTTTATTTGGGCAACTCCCTCGTCTCCTGGAAATCGAAGAAGAAAACCGACCGTTAGTCGGTCATCAACAGAGGCCGAATATCGCGTCGTTGCCACTACAACTTGTGAGTTACTGTGGCTCACGCAATTACTGGTGGATCTTCACATTTCTCAACCGAAGCCACCCCTTCTCTTCACCGACAATCGGAGCACTTATTGTATCGCCATCAATTCCGTCCATCACGAAAGGACGAAACATATCCAGATCGACTGCCATTTCGTCCGCGAAAAGGTCAACAACGGTCTCATCAAAATGGTTCATATAACGGCCGAACACCAACTCGCCGATGTCCTCATCAAACCACTCTCTTTAATGCCTTTTCAGTCAATGACCTCCAAGAAGGGCTTAATCCACATTCACGCCCCTCTTGAGGGGGGGTCTTAAGCTTTGTAATATTTGGGTTTTATTTTCTGTATATTGGTTTATTTTAGCCCATCTTAGTTTCCTTAGTTATTGGGCCTAACCCGAGTAGGAGTGGAGCGGGCCGAGCTCATTACATGTAAACACTACAAAATTTTAGAGTCATTCCCGACCGCAATGCCGGTCGGGAATGACAGTTTTCGGTCGGGAATTGTCTATTCCCGACCGAATTTCGGTCGGGACAGGTCGGTCAGCATTGTTTCGGTCGGAAAATGTTTCCCGACCAAAACTCGGTCGAGAAAAGAATTCCCGACCGGCAATCCCTATCGAAACCCGGTCGAGATATTCCCGACCGGTTATCCCGACCGAAACCCGACCGAGAAAAGTCCCGACCGGTAAATGGTCGGAACAATATATCCCGACCGCTTTCGGTCGGGAAGTTTATTTCAAACATCCCGACCAATTTCCGGTCGGGAATTCTTCAATTTTTTCCCGACCGAAAATCGGTCGGCTATAATTTTTCGACCGTAATCCGGTCGGGAATTATGTTTATATTATTCCCGACCGGAAATCGGTCGAGAATAATATTCATACTATTACCGACCGAAGTGCGGTCGGGGATAATATTAAACTCATCAGAATAAAAAAATAATATTCCGGTAATAATTACCCAAATATTTTTTTTTTTTACTATTTTGAAATATTTTAAAACATCATTTAGCTTTTTGGTGTTTTAGATGAGGAATTAAATTTTTGATTCATTCCTCAATCTAAAACACAAAAAAATTAAATAAGTGTTTGATTATTGGAATGTTGAATAAAGAAGTGAAAAAATTAATTTTGAAGTTGAAAGAAAAAAGTGTTTGAAGGTGAAAAGAGTGTTTGAAAAAGTTTTTGGAGATAAAAAAAATGTTTGGAGATGAAAAAATGAGGAGAATAATGAAGTGTATTTATAGAAAAAGTTAAAAAAAATTAAATTTTCGTCAAATTTGAATTTCCCACCGAGTCCCGCCAATTTTTTCGATTATTCCCGACCGAAAATCGGTTGGGAAAGTTGAAAATTTTAAAAAAATTTCAAAAACCGCCAAATTTTCAAGCATTGCCGACCGAATTTTGGTCGGCAATACTATGCTGCCCAGAAAAGAGGCCAATGCCGACCGCAAATCGGTCGGGAATAATATTTAAACTTATTCCCGACCGAATATCGATCGGGAATAACATTGAATACTATTCCCGACCGATATTCGGTCGGGAATAAGTTTAAATATTATTCCCGACTAATTGTCGGTCGACAATAAGTGTCAATGCCGACTGGAAATCGGTCGGGAATGACCTTGAATATTTTTCCCGATCGGAAATCGGTCGGGAAAAATAGTAAAAAAAAAATTCCCCGGTATTTTGGAAAATCTTGATGTGTTTGTTAAGTATAACTATAGAATCTCACTAAATACATGAATTGCACTAATAGTTAGATAGTTTAATGTACTTTTAATTATTAAATTAGTATAGATTACCGGAATATAAGTTAAGTTAGTTTAGAGTTTTACGTATAATAATCATACGTAGTATAGAGGAGTATTCACAATTGGTGATTAACATTTGTTACGAACGTTAGTATAGAGAGGCTAATTGTGAAATATATATTAACATATGTTTAACATAAGCGTAAGTAGTTACATTATTAGCAGCTACATATACCAATATCTATTTATAAGTGCCAATATGAATCGCCGCTTCAAACGATTCATCAACGTGCAACTAATTTTTTTTTTTTGAGATTTTTAGTAATATATAACTAATATTGATTTACTTGATCATTAAATCAACGATTTATCTAAAATTGAGAGCGAAATTGTGAAATTAAGAATATGAATATTATTTCCTACCGAAAATCGGTCGCCAATACCCCTAAACCCTAAACCCTAAACTCTAAACCCTAATATTCCCGACCGCATTTCGGTCGGGAATAACAACGGTAACAATTATTCCCGACCGAAATTCGGTCGGGAATAACAACGGTCAAGATTATTCCCGACCGCACTGCAGTCGGGAATAACTGTTACCGTTGTTATTCTCGACCGAAATGCGGTCGGGAATAACTGTCAGCCCCCCTATAAATACCCCTCCCTATTCCACTTGAGAAATCATTCCAACATTCATCCCTTGCTAAGGTATCTACGATTTCCTCTTGTTATAACTGTTTTTGTTAGTTTTTCTCAATTAAGATCGTTTTTATTAACTTATTTTTAATGTTTCTTTGTTTTAGATATTGCGGTAAATGCAACGAGGGGCGTGTGTTTGCAAAGAATATTTGATCTAAGTATTTTCTACGCTACAACAAGTAAGTATTAATTGTCTTGGCTTCATCGTACTCGAGTTTTAAAATTTTTATATAATTGATAAATATATTAATTGGTGAAATTAATTGTAACAATTTCTTTTTAATTTTCTTAGATTAGAAATTATTATCGTCCCCATAGATCTTGGATGTACGATAGGATAGATAGTAACATTACAATATTTCAAAAGAAAGGGGCGCCAATAGGGCCATTAAACAAAAGGCGATACTTGACTTCCGATGAGATGGAGAAAATAGAGCTTTACACGCTTCTAAACTATCCAGAGCTTGACGAATGGGTGGAGTAAGTGGTCGTTAATTATTTTTAATAACGAAATGATTAAGCGCTTTGAAGACAACTAACTTATGATGATTTTCCTATGCAGACTGTTTGTAGAAGAGGAGTGCGGTGGACTAAGTCCAATGGAGATACAATCCAAGAGGAACCAAGAGTACGTATCATGGTTCAAGCAGACATATTCAAGTGGGAAATACGAGACCGACGTACGAATAGATCCTCTAATCACAGGTCCGGCTTATTCAGTGGCAACCTACGAGGGATACATTGTGAATGGGTTCAGATTTCACACCGTTATGATTTTGGGCCCGAAGAAGAGTGATTGTAGCGGTGTTTATGTGAAGGGAGACATGGGAGGATCCGATGCTACCAACTTCTATGGAACGTTGAAAGACATTATACAGGTGGAATATTGGGGCAGAATCCGGTCCCTATACATAGTCTTGTTCAAATGTGTTTGGTATGATATAAACGCAGGTACGCAGGAGCATTCAACGTACAAATTGGTTGACATCAACCTGAGGCGTACCCTCAACACCAATGAGCCGTTTGTATTCGCTAACCAAGCAAAACAGGCATACTATGTGCCCTATCCAAAGAAGACGACAGGGCGACCGGGACAGAGAAGATGGTTGGCCGTATCCACTATTCCTGCCAGACACATAATCGATATGTCAGCAGTTGCAGGATCAAAAGATGTCGACGCGGGGATGCCGAACCAAGTGCTACAAGAGAATGCATCTGAAGGGTTTAACTTATGCGTGGACCTTTCCTCATTCGATATGAATATCCAATTGGCCAACGAGGAATTTGATGTGGTTAACGAGGTGGCAGCAGCGGAGGGCAACGAGGAAGAGGAGGGCTATGAGGACGACGAGGGCAATGAGGAAGAGGAAGAGGAAGAGATAATGAGTGACTCAGATTTTGAGGATAGTATGTATAACAAGCATCGATTATGGTTTAGTGGTCGATTTTTATTTTATAAAAAAAATTGATTCACGTTGTTTAATTTCATATTATAGTTTGTATTCGTGCTTGTAGTAATAACAACATTACATAATTACCAACAAACAAGCTACTAACACAGTTTTCAATACTTAGATAAAACGAACAAATAATACTACTACGTCGCATCAAACGAACAAATAATACACAACTACTCCGCATAATTACAGAATAAATATGAAACTAGTTTAACATTACATAATTGGTCCAAGCATCAAACGAATTACATAATTACAAACAACTAACACAGATTTCAATACTAAAATAGCCCTAAAACAAATAAAACTACTACTACTCATAGTCCTCGTTATGAAATCCAAATGTATCAGGAGCTGTGGAGGGTCCAGCACCATCATCGCCATCACCGGCAAGATCGGCTGCATCACCACCGAGAGTGTCATACTCAGGGACATCCTCGTACTCATCATCATACAGCGTGCAATCTGGAGCACCATGCGCAAAATGATCATGAGGGGGTGGCGAGGAACGCTGGCCGGCTCGACGAGCATCACGCATGAGTCCCCCTGTAGGCATGGGTCGAGATGGAGGAGTACCTGTAGTCTGGGTGATGTTCTGGGTCAAGTACTCTACGTGAGTAATAAGCTCGCCAACCCTCGCATTAGTAACAGTCCTAAGACGACGGTTCTCCCTCTCCAACGCCCTCGCATAATCATGTGTCGTGTCTGGGTTCTTCTTCGTCGAGAAACCAAACCGATCGTGACGTGCATCCGTAGGGAGACCCGCAGCCTTCCCCTTCTTCAATCCTCCTATCGACTGACTCCACAACTCCTGATATAGTGGTGGCCACGTAGAACGATCCGCCTCGTACCTCTCGGTCATAAGGCGCATGTACTCCTCTTGTTCATTTTATCATAATTGTTAGTACGTAATTAAGGAAGACATATATTAATACAGTAATCAAAGAATGCTATACAAGTTAAATACTTACGTAGATAGCCCTGTACTTGGGGTGAACCCAAACGCGACGACGTGGAGCTCCCTCTGGCAGACCACTGGGCACATGTGTGTGCTGATAATGATATGCCTTATCGTGCCGAGGTGGAGGGGCCCCTAGAGGTCTAGAAGTAGCCCGCATATTGATATACATTTGTTATTTTAGCTATTTAAATTTAAGTCAATGATATTATTTGTATAGAAACTCAATTTAATAAGACATACCATCCTACGTCGAATCTCCGTGTAGCTCTGGGACCCACTAGCATGAGTAGTTCGTGCAGGACGATCAGGGTCTGGTGCCTCTCCCGCTCGCCTGTTCTTCTGGCATGCCGCGGATTTCTTCGCATGGTCAACCGACTCCCAATGCGTCACGAACATCCTCTCTAACTTATCGCTCATCCAACTGTTCTTCGGACGCGACGCCCACTTCGGATCATCGAGCTTGTCGTAATAGTTCTTCTTGGCATTGTACACGACCTCCTTGTAACAGTTCTTAGCCTTCGCCTCATATGCGGAATGTGCACGAACCATGTCAGCCGAATCAATGTAGTATATGCTCTACAATTATAAAAGGTTTTTAATTAAGGTTTCGTTAAATAAAAATCTTACTATTTATATATATATATAGTAAACTTTCTAAATCTCACCTTAAACTTAGCCCACATCAGTCCCCGTACCTCTGAATCGACCTCGGTGTATGAAGGAACACACGTCTTCATAAACTCCTTAATGATCGAGGTAATCGCCGACGCTATCTTTCTCCCATCCATAAATACATCGTGCTCATCCAGCTCGACCATACGACGGGCTCTACGGTTAGCCGGAACCTGCGGCCCTCTCGATACACCTCGGCCCGGTCTCTGCTGCGTCGCTGAAGATGGTCATGCACCGACAATGTCTGCAGGGGAAGAAGTACTAGGACCCGTCGGTGTAGACTCTGTAGAGCGTGGCCTAGATGTCGTAGGCCTCGATGATGACGATGGCCTAGATGATGACGATGGCGTCAATGCTACGTGATCATCATCTAGTTGAAATGGTACTACAAGATCTGGTGGAGTACCGCCGCTCGATCCGATACGCCTATGTGGATGTGAAGAAGTAGGGGACTCGCCAAGATCGGTATCAGGTGCATCGACAGGAGCAGGTGGTGCACCGCCAGAACGAATAATCCGTACACGAGGACATATCCTCGGTGGACCAGTGGGTGGAGTACTCGATGGAGTGCTCGATGGACCACTACGCCCTCTCTTCGAGGGCTGGCCACGATCGCTATCACGGGACGACATGTCGTCGAAGAGGAGTGCTACAAACTAAGTAAAAGCATCTAAGTTATAATTTTTCGAATTGTAGAGATGACCTAAGTTTAATCAATACTAAGTTATATAGTTTTTTCCTGAAGGTATAAATATTTCCCAAAGCCTAACAATTCCTAAAGGAATTTACAAATTAAATCCTAACAATTTCTACAATATCTAACAATTAATATTAAAACATTAAATATAACATAAATAACTCCATAATTAACGTCCAAATAAATAAATTAACACATATAAAAATCATATATAGTTTTCCTAAAGTCATAAATAATTACTAAACTATAACATTTCCTAAAGCCTAACAAATCCTAAAGGCATAAAAATCTAACATTTTCCCAAAGCCTAACAATTCCTAAAGGCATAAAAATCCAACATTTTCCCAAAGTCTAACAATTCCTAAAGGCATAAAAATCTAACATTTTCCCAAAGCCTAACAATTTCTAAAGGCATAAATAATAATTATTATAAAATCATAAAACTATAACATTTCCTAAAACCTAACAATTCCTAAAAGCATAAAAATCTAATATTTTCCCAAAGTCTAACAATTTCTAAAGGCATTTTTAATTAAATTCTAACAACTTCTACAATATCTAACAATTAATATTAAAACATTAAAGATAACATAAATAAATAGTATTAAAACATTAAATAAAATATCAAATACAAGAAAAAGCGAAAAAACTTACCGGATCGGGGGTCCCGACATATTTCCGGTCGCGAAAGGCTATAAGGCGGTCGGCAATTTTTTTGAGAGAGAAGGAGAGTGTGAAAATGAAGAGGAGGAAAAATACCTCCCTCTTTCCCGACCGCAATTCGGTCGGAAATAACTCATTCCCGACCGAATCGCGGTCGGGAACGCTCGGCTCAGCTGCGCGGCCCAGCTGGGCCGAGATTATGGTTACATCCTGGGCGGGAAATTTCTCGCCCAGAGTTTCCCGACTGCAGTTCGGTCGGGAATACTCTTTCCCGACCGATATGCGGTCGGGAATTGTTTTTTAAAAATGCCCGACCGAATATCGGTCGGGAATGCTCCCGACCGAAACCCGGTCGGGATTTTCCTGTCGAGAATGGGCGCGAAATCTTGTAGTGAAATATATAAACGTTTTCTGTATTTTTTATTCTTAATTCATTCAAAAATTTTAGATCACAAACCCTAGTTTCTCCGCCGTCATGCTCTCTCTCTCTCTTTTCTCCGATCACAATTCCGATCGTATTTCAATTATTTTCAATGGTCGGTTATTGTATAGTGTCACACACCAATAGTCTACTGATTTGATATGTCGTCCGCTTTTTTTTGTTTTCCATAACTTTCCGAAAATTAAGAAAGTGTCCATCATCATATATAGAAATAAGTTAACAGGTTTCTATTTTGTGCCTTTACATGTATTTATGAAAAATTATTCTATACAGTCTGTTGTATGGTGATGTAGAGCAACTAACTATCCAAATTTTGTTTGGCTCATTTTATAAGGTTTTCGCGGAAATTTTGAGGAGCCTTAATTTTGCTGCCTTACTTTTTAAAGTTGTCTGCACGAGTCCAGTTCCGCAACGTAAGAAACTAATAACAAAAAATTTGTTGTTTTGCACGCCCTCATTCATGGTAAAAAAAAAAAAAAAAAACGATGTCTTATCTATTCATTTATAATGACGAAATGAATTAACAAAACGGTTGAGCAAGTACTGACTGCTCTACTCTTTCTCGCACAAAAGATACTCAACTTTGGTCTCAACATTATATATGTTAATTTCTTATATGTTTTTTTTTTCTTTTTTACGCGTCGGTGGTAATTGAATGAACTAAAAACAAAAGAAAAGAAAAAAAGTGCAATGCTCATGTTAAGTTGGGTGAAGGCATAATATTCTTTTCAAGATTGTAGTAAAGGATTAATCTGAATCAAGATTAATGAAAGATAAGAGTAACATTCAAACAGTACATTAACACGAAAATAGGACAACAAAATCTCACAACTCACATCCATGATACAATATGTTATGTATGCGTTGTAGGGGTGGTGATGAGTGGTCAGCTCACTCAAATCATGAGAAGTGGGGATAAGTTGGTAAAGTGGGGCGGTTGGGTTCAATTATTCTAACAAACCATCTCTAATATAGTTCCAACAATTATGACAATTGACAAATAAATAAATCAGAAAGTACGTAACGTTGCCTACAATATATGTAGATATAAATACCCCTTAAGTTCCTATCCAAAATCATCACCAAAACACAAATACTCATTCATTTCGTTCCTAGCTAGCTAAAGAGCAAAAGAAGTGAAAATGGTTAAGGATGCTGAGGCCGGAACCGCTGAATATGGCACCAAAGACTACCACGACCCCCCACCTGCACCCCTATTTGACGCGGAGGAGTTGGGCAAATGGTCATTTTATAGGGCCATAATTGCTGAATTCGTTGCAACCCTATTGTTTTTATACATCACTGTATTGACTGTAATTGGATACAGTAGCCAAAGCGCCACTGATGAGTGTGGCGGTGTCGGGATTCTCGGCATTGCTTGGGCCTTCGGTGGCATGATCTTCGTCCTCGTTTACTGCACCGCTGGCATATCTGGTGAGAATTAATGGTTCTACTATATATGTTAAAAATATACAAAATAATTAAAATTTTAGACGAGACGATAATTTATATGATAGAAAATTGGGTCGATTGAAGCCTAGTGCTCCAATCACATCATCATTTATCCATAAAAAAATTACAATTATTACTCGTTTTATTTAACTAAATAAAACTAGTCTTTGCATGCCAAAAAATATTAAATCTATTTTTTAGATGAGACGACAGTTCAATATAACTTTAACTGATTACATGGTGTTTGATTTTCAGGAGGGCACATCAACCCCGCCGTGACGTTCGGCCTTTTCCTAGCTCGAAAAGTATCTTTGGTCCGCACGATTCTGTACATAATAGCACAGTGCCTAGGAGCAATCTGCGGTTGTGGATTGGTAAAAGCGTTCCAAAAATCATACTACGTTAGATACGGTGGTGGCGCCAATAGCTTGAATGACGGATATAGCACGGGAACCGGATTGGCCGCGGAAATTATCGGCACTTTTGTTCTTGTTTACACTGTCTTCTCTGCTACTGACCCCAAGAGAAGTGCCAGAGACTCCCATGTTCCTGTAAGAATATTACACTAAACAAAAGTGTCCTACAAAAAATGTTGCCATTATTATTTATCTAACCTTTTCAATTGTGTTTAATTTGCAGGTTTTGGCTCCACTTCCTATTGGATTTGCTGTGTTCATGGTTCACTTGGCCACTATTCCAATCACGGGTACGGGTATTAACCCTGCCCGGAGTTTTGGAGCTGCTGTGATTTTTGGTGGTGAAAAATCCTGGGATGATCACGTATGTCATTTGTATTGATAAAATCGTGCAATTTTAGTAACTTTTATTACATAGGATTAATTACACCTATACTCTTGGAGGTTTAGTCTAGTCAAATTAAATGAGTTTCTCTTAATATTTGTGTTGACAAATTGTACAATTTTTTTTTTATGTGTTACAGTGGATCTTCTGGGTTGGACCGTTGATTGGAGCAGCAATTGCAGCATTGTACCATCAGTACATTTTAAGGGCAGGAGCAATCAAGGCTCTTGGATCTTTCAAGAGCTAATTACCGATGGGAGTTATTTCAATGAAGTGCAAATTAAGGATTGGAACTAAGATTTAAGGAATCTTAAATTGTAAATTAAGCTCTACAAAGGGCGAGTAGTGTGTTAGGGGTGTGATGGGCAGAGGTTTTGAGTATGCCCATGTTTTTATTGTTTTCCTATTTGTCGTTTGGCTTCTATTTTCTTCTGTTTGTCACTGTTTACGGTGTTGTAAGGTATAAATAATGGTAATAATATGAACGTCAAAGTTCCAAGTATTTATATATCTTACTATCAAGCGGTTCATTATTGCAATACTTTATTTGTTATCAATTGACAATTGTCTTTAACAAGAGCGACAAAATGGAAGCGATTAAGAGGTAATTGTCCCGACTATGCTAATAATGCGTTATTATGTTCATTGTGTGTTGCACAAATTATTAAACATATTATGTAAAGACAGATATAATATTTTCTTTCAGCATTACTTCGGCTGATATGGGAGAAAAACTATGAACTACAAATTTGTACTATTTTTTTTCTGAACTAGAATTTCATTAAACTCGACGTAAAATGCGCCTCAAAAAATCGTCAAAACATAGATCGTCAATGATCAAGCCCAAAGGACATCATAACACTACTAAAAAATCATGCAACTAAAGGACGGCAAACACAAGATCGTGTGGATCAACAACGTTCTTAATTACCATACAAGCTAAATTGTGCGCAACTTGATTAGCATCTCGTCCCACCTAACGAAGCTTAAATCCCTCCCGTGGCTCAAAAAGCCGAGAAAATCCGCAACTATATTCATATATCGTGCATCATCCTCCGTCCGTGGACTAATGTTATGTATAATATTAATTAGACAATTCCCCTCAAACACCACCACCGACCAATTCATCCCCACCCCTAACTTATCTCCCAAAAAGCCACCATCCACTCAATACATGACAGAGCCAATGTTTCTGCGAACCTTCTTTGCACCGTAGCAAGCGTATTGCCCTCATAATCGTGCACAACCACACCGATTCCCACCTCATCCACTTCGTCAAACCGCGCACCATCAAAATTTATCTTAAGACATCCTTCGATTCAGGGGGGAAGCCAGGAATTTATCTTGGGGGGCGAAATTAGTTTTTTTCCCATAACAAATATGAGTTCTATAACCATTTATTATATTTTTTAAATAAACTATCATAAATGCCGAGTTATCTTTTTAACTAAATAATACCGCCCCTCCGATTTCTCCAAAAACAAATTGATGAGCTTTGTTTGCTTATTAATATAACAAATGGATTCTTTGCATGCTTTTGCATATCTATTTTGCTATCAAATATTTTATAATGTTTATTATTAATTTAGTTATGTATTTTGGTTGTAACAAAAATAAATAAAACACATTTTTGATATGATTTATATATTTCTCACATCACTGAGGCGATATGCGAAAGTTTAGCAAAATATTAGATTACCTAGACTAATTTCCCTTTACAATGATTAGAAACTTGAGCATTAAAAAATATGTCGAGAGGTCAAATAATCATCACATTTTAACAAATCATACGTTAAAATATTATTATAAATGGTATTTTTTTTAAAAATAAAAACGCCCACATATTGCACTATGAGGTGAAGCCGTGGGATAGCGCAACTTGAAAAGGAATTATGAGGTGCGTTGATTTGATGAAGCCGTTTATTCGATGGATAATTGGAGATGGGCAAACGATTAAATTTTGGTGGGATAATTGGACTGGAACGGGCAGTCTAAGTGATGAAGTAGGCGAGATACATCCGGGAGATTTTAATCTCAAACTTTGCGAGGTATGGACCGATGAGGAGAGCTGGTGTTGGGATAGGATTCAAACTGTTTTATTCGAGGATTTCAAGGCTGCGATCGCGACAAAAGTCATGTCCTTCACAGAAGAGAACGACCCTATTATTTGGAGCGAGACTTCCAACGGCAAATTCTCATGTCAATCGGCGTATCGCGCCCATAGGCAAAGATTAGGGACTGGATCGGCTAGGGGTCATGACCGGGTTTGGAAGATTAATGTGAGTAATAAATTGAGACACTTCTTGTGGCTGGCGGATCAAGAGAAAATGGCAACGAAATAGTCTACGTAAGAAGCAAAAAATCACGAATGAAGCGCGGTGTTTGTCGTGTGACTGTGACGATGAAAGTGTGCTACATGTGCTACGCCACTGTCGGTGCGCAAGGAAGATATGGTGCAAAATTCTGCGAGGAGGAGAATTGGCGAGATTTAATGACACGATGGATAACCTTTGGTTGAAAGAAAACGTTGGGATCGGGTCTAGAAAGTGCGAGGTAATTCCGAATTGCGACTGGCTGATTATATTTGTTGTAACGTGTCGTTTCATTTGGAAGGCACAAAGTGAAAAATATATTCCGCAATGAAGAGAAAAGTGTAACAACAATTATCTTCAAGATCAAGAGTCTATGCATCGGTTTGAGCCACGCGCAAAAGGAAAAAAAGACGCTTAGCATGGAGAAAAAATGGAAGAGACCGAGCAAGGATTGGCTGAAGTTAAACGTCGATGGAAGCGTTAATCCCCAAAGTAATTCCGGAGCTGTGGCAAGGGTCATTCGCTCATTTTAAGGAGAGTGGATTTGGGGCTTTGCAAAGAAAATTACCTCGCCAACCGTAGATGAGGCGGAGCGGAAGCGTTGAGACATGGTTTGGAGATGGCTTGGAGCCGACGAATCCCCAAAATAGAGGTTTGAAATTGTCGGATTGTGGATTAACACAACAACTTTGAGAGTTAAGCTGGCGTTGCCTTAACTTTATTATGATCTTCTTGATAAGAGTAATATGCAGCGGAAATAAAGAACGCAAGAATATATAATTTTCAGAAGTTTTCAATATTATTAAAAACTTCCTAGCCTTAGGCAAAATAACCAATAAAGGTATTAACAAAACGTTCCTCACAACAATCCACTCACGCTCTTTGTTGATCGTACTCAACGAAGCAGACAAGCACGAACTACTTAACTTCTAAGAACTAGACTTAAAGTAGTTGATACAAAAACTTCGCAAAAGAAAGACAAAGACAATAAAACAAAGAGTTAATCTCTAGGATTATTTAGCACTATTGTCTTGTGATCATCTTGATAAACTTCACACCTATATATAGGTTTCTTGAAACTTGCACTCCAAGGTGTGTTGTTCACAGTTTTGGTAACTCTTGTTGTTTCCTTATAGAATTGGACTTCCTTGTGAACTCGGTCTCTTTCTTGAATAAGTGTTCCCTTTATTAGAGTTCTAATAAGGATTTCAAAAATAATTGCAAGTGAAAATTCATAGTATTTCAGAGAATTGGGCACAAAGATATTAGAGATTCAAAATCACAAGTGAAAAGAAGTAATGGGCGATTTCCTAAAATAAATCATGCATAATCACCACCTTTTGAGACAACAAGTGACACCAAGTTACTTCACACATGATCAGAGCAGTTCACAAAAAACTTTTAAGTCACAATGTTAAACCTGGATGTTGGGATAATATGCTTACAGACTATGTTAGAACAACATTGACACCTAATCTGAATCAACATTGGTTCTTGTGAATGTGGAGGTATTGAGCTCACCCTCAAGATATTTTTAATTAAAAGCATGAGCTAGATCTAAAAACACATATCTGAAATTTAAGACATATTACCAAATTAGTACCACAAATATATCAGACATGTACATGGAAAAGAGAGTTAGTTAACAGAAAATTCAACATTTTGGGTATGAAGTAAATTAAAGGAGTTAATCTACTTCCAACTCATAACAAGAAACAATGTAGTGTGTCTCCGCAGCTGAATCACCCAAAATATATGTCTTCACATGAGAACATAACTATTTCTCCCCCTTAAGCTCAAACCGACACAAACACATCAAGAAAGGAAGAATGAATGCAAGCCTAAATGGAATGCAGAATGCAGAATGTTAAGTCAACATTAGAAGATGGTAACCACTTGTGAAAAAATGTTCAAACCAGTAATAGTTCACCTCAACAGAAATCTTCATTATCATCACTAACTCTTATGAAACAAAAACTGAAGGTTGTTAAAAAAAGGATAATAACATCACTGAATGAGGGCAACACATGACTCCACACACCCCAGTAACAACATTATCAGCAACAGATTACGCAAGTACAAATGACTTGAATGATGGTAATACATTTATCATATACCCCAACACCCCAATTCCTCATGTATACTTGTTTACCAACCTGCATCCAAGAGATAACACCAAGTGATCAGTGCTACTGAATGTAAGGCAGTCAAAACCCCAAACATCCCAGTAGAAAGGATCACCATCATGTGTTCCTTTGCCAAAAATGACATAAACATGCAAATAAGCACAACTGAATATCACTGGAGCTATCAACATCATGAACCCCAACTTCACCACATATCCTGTTTAACCTAAACATGGATAAGTCACAACTGAATAACAACAAAGCAGCGAACTTTGTGTACCCTAGCTTCTCCTAATGTTAGGTTAACAACCTCAGACCAATATTAGAGTTTTACTTTACAAATCAAAGATGTGAATCTGTCAGTCAGAATGTTTTGTCAATCACAGAGTTTAACCACACAACCCAATTATGACAAACATTCATGAAGACAAACAAAACAAGAATATAAACCAAACAGGAAAAGTCTAATGCATTCCTATACACCAAACAGACTACGGTGTTAGCTAGTGGTGTTATGGCAACACCGGAATACAACACTGGATCACAGAACGTTCAAGCCGAGAGACTTCCTCAAATTGAAGAACCTCTCGCTATCTAATGACATTTTAAACATATCAACTAACTGATTGTTGGTCTCTAAGTGGTCAATGGTTATAACCTTGTCATCTACCTGATTTCTCAAGAAATGATGCATAAAAAATGTATGCTTTGTTCTAGAATGATGCACCATATTTCTTGATATTATAATGGCACTAAGGTTATCACTAAACAACAACAATATGTCATTTTTTATCCCATAATCATGCAACATGTGTTTAAGCCAAATAGATCGGGTAACACAACTGTCAGCTGCAAATTCAACAATTGATAATGACACACAATTATGTTTCTTGCTATAACATGAAAAATGATTATCTCCCCAATAAAAACAACCCCCACATGTAGATTTTCTATCAGCTAAATCACCAGCCCATTCCAAATCATCAAGACCAACATGGTTTGTATTTGTATCATGTGTATACCAAATGCCTAAGTCTACAATACTAGATATGTATTTCAGTATTTGATTCACAACAATTAAGTGAAAAGCTTTAGGTTTAGCGTAATACCTGGCACAAACACAGACACAAATCGAGTTCATACTATATCGGCGAGTGATGGATAGATATAGCAAGCTTGTGTCTCCTTTTCCAATCACCAATGTAGAATACATTTGAGTCTTGCTCGATTTTGACTTCTTTAAACCAATCATACTCATCACATTCTCCTTTTGCTTCACTTTCAAACCCAAGAAGAAATACAGTTTACCAATCACGTTTATCATTAATGTACCTGTCAAAGCCTCAACAAACTTGTCTAGAGTAGACTTGTTAGTATAAACAAAGACAATGTCATCGGCAAATCTTTGATCTAAACAATTATCAGAATATGTGGCAGACGTGCAAACACTCAACATTCGCATATCTCTACAATTTACCCTTTTCTCGTTGTGTGTTTTTATGTCATTAATGATTTGAACCATACCATGAGATGTAGGATGATTACTCTGAATCCTATCAGTTGTATCCCTCCAAACATCTTGAACTTTGACCTTTTCATGTAAGTTTGACTGCTCGAATGTTGTGTCAACATCAGGACTGGTCGTTGTTGTAATAACATCAGCTTCTGGTTCATGTTTAGGTTCAGGTTCTAGATCTGCAACACTTGGCAAATCATCAAAAACCATATATACAGATTCTTGTACAATATTTAATCTTGGATCAAACATTCTAATAGCAATATTGTTCAAGGAATAGCCATCAAAGATACATTCTTCACTTTTTGGATCATATTTGCTCAAAAAATCTTTATCATTTAAACAATAGCAAACACATCCAAATTCATGAAAACGGGCAAGATCAAGTTTCTTCTTTTTCAACATCTCATAAGGAGTCATGGGTATAGAGAATCTATGAATAGTTTCATTAAACACATATAAGTCAGAGAATGACCTATCTATCATTATTTGACCAAAGATTACCAAAAGAAGCATCAAGTAAGTTATCAATACTAGCATGCAATGTTATAAAGATAATGTTATTAAGAGCTTCTGATTTTTCTTTGAAAGATTTAATCAAAGTATATCCAGAAAAATAATTCATAATCACACAATCATATTGTTTACCCCCAACTATATTTACTTCAATAAGACCTAAGAGATCCATATGAAGTAGATGAAAACAATTAGAGGTACTTGTAACCAATTCATCCACTTGGATTGGATTATGAGAAGCTTTGGTCACCTTACCTTTTGAGCAATCATAACAGCTCATCTTACCAGTACTCGTGAGATTGGGAATGGATCTCAGGGTTTTGAGTTTCAGCACTTTGCCCAGATTCTTGTTGTGCATGTGGCCAAGTCTCTTGTTCTTGGAAACTGAATAGTCCACCTTTGTTTGAAAGCAATTCACTTGATCACTCACCAAGTAGTTGTCTTCAAACCTATTACCTATCAAAACACACACATTTGCACAATCAGATACATCACAAGAATCTTTATCACACATTACCAATAAGTCATCATCACACAATTGACTGATGCTTATATGGTTTTTATAGAATCCATCCAACAACACCTTATCCTTCAAGGGTGATAATTCATCAACATTCATCACTTCTTTGCCAATGATTCTTTCTTTACTTCCATCTTCATAGGTGAAAGTTCCAGTGGTTAGTGGTCCACACTTCTTCAAATCATATTTGATTTCTTTCCAGTTATGTGTCTTGAGCAGTGTTAAGGCAATACAATCAGTTATCAATGTTAAGGTAACATTAGTTATTCAGTGTTGTCTTAACATCGTGTATAACCGTATCAGGTCAGATTTGTATCCAGTCATATGCCTCAAACATCCACTATCAGAGTACCACTTACCTCCAAGGTTAGTATGCACAATAGAAAAGATTATATTGCAAACAATATAAGCTTTAGGCACCCAAAGTCTAGTGTATCTCATCTCACTATTGTGTTCAGCAATGGTTGGAACCGAATGTGAAGATAACACTGGAATAACTAGTATTAAAATTGGAGTGTCCAGATTCTAGAGTTGGCTTAACACCAACATTAACATTGCATGAATCCCTATTCCGTTCAACTATTTTCTTTTTAAGAGACTTTCTGTATTTATAGCAATATGGTTTAAGATGTCCAAATTGAAAATAATATTGACAAATATAAGCCATTTTCTTAGATTCTCTAAAAGTAAATTTGCCTTTTCAAAACCAGGAATAGTGGATTCAATAGAAGTAGTGGATTGAGTAACTTGACTTTGATATCCTAAACCAAAATTACCATCCTTGCCTAAACATAAAACTTCATCACGTTTATAAGTACCTGTTTTCCTCTTGGCAATGGTATGTTCAGCAATTTCTAGCTTAGAGGTTACCTCTTCTATTTCATCATCTTTTCTATCCAAACTAACCTCAAGTTGAGTGATTATAGCCTTCAAGCTTTCATTCTCTTACATAGCCTTCTCAATTCCACTCAACTTGTTCTTCTCATTGAGCAGGTCTTGGTAGACGATCTTCAGTTCATCAAGAAACTCTTCTTGAATCAATTTACCTTCAAGGACATTATCATCTTCCAAACCTACAGAATCATGCACATACTTAAAGTAAGAATCATCATCAAACTCATCATAATCAGAAATCAAACATTCAGAGTTGTCTAAATAAATTGTTTCATCCCAATTGTCAACAAAAATATCCTGGACTGGTGTTATCTTCTGAATGTTAACATAACATCGAGTTGTCTGGATGTTGGTAGAACACCAAGCCTTGACACCAGCGGGTCTGTCCACATTTGCAAACACTGTTGTTTGAGTTTCATCGTTGGCACATGTCCATCACCATATTCTTCAAAAACCTGTCCCATCATTATCATCTACACAAACCAAATCAGAATTTCCTTTTGTTCTAAGGTTGTTACCACATTCATAAGCAAAATGGCTCCAACCTTTACATTCATAACATTGAATGTTTTTTTAGATGTGTATCATTATGAGGAGTAGGTTTACAAGAATATTTGGTCATCTCTTCAGAGAAATCTTTCTTTAAATCAGCAAGAATATTTTTATCACACAGACTAAGCTTATTAAACCTTTCAATCACATTTTCATTATAAGCTTGAATTTCTTCTTCATCATCTACTTTTTCAAGATTCATCTCAAATTCTTTCAAAGTGCAAAGTAGGGTATGAAAGTCTAAAGTGTCCATATCCCTAGCTTCTTGCATAACAATCACCTCAAATTTCATAGAAAGAGTTCTCACAACTTTGTACGCCAGTTGCTTAGTAGACAAGGACTCACCTAAGTCTTGAATTTCATTAGCAAGATCCATGAGTTTCTCAAAATAAGCAGTAATACTTTCGTCTTCCCTCATTGTTAAATTATCAAATTTGCTCAAAAACATGCATAACTTAGTCTTTTTAGTGTATACATCACCTTCATCATGATTTTTCAAGATATCTCAAGCAAGCTTTGCAGTTTAACAATTCTTAATTAACTTAAACATATGACAATCAACCAAACTAAATATGGTATTTAAGGCTTTTTCATTGAAGAAAGCGTTACTTAGCTCAGTTTGAGTCCACTCTGATTTTGGCTTAGGAACAACCTCATGATCTTCATTAGGAGCCCACATAGGAACTGCATACCCTTCGATCACCGTCTTCCAAGCTCGCCAACCAAACGAATTGATGAGCACACGAATTCTGATCTTCCAATAAGAATAGTTGGATCCATCCAATACAAGCAATTTGTTGTTGTTCGGATTCGTGTTGTCCATCCTTCAATATGAAATCCAAACACCAGTGAAATCGGTGCTTAGCTCTGATACCAATTGAAATTGTTAGATAGGGACTTGATACTTTTCGTACATTGTTATCTTTGATGTTAGTCTAACACTGATCAGCTCTTCCAATGTTAAGCTGATGTTGGAATCTCGATGTTATCTTAACATCCGTTTAACAACAGTTAATCGTTAGCACAAATCTACTTGACAGAGAATATAACGCAGCGGATAAGTAAAGAACACAAGTAGATGTAATTTTAAAAAGATAATATATTAATATGATATTTCGAGTCGTAGGAAAAATAACCACAAGGGTTTTAACAAAGATGTTTCTCACAACTCTCAAGCGCACACTCTCAAGTTGATCGAACTCAACCAAGCAACTAAGGATGTAACTCCTTACAAGTAAAGATCCTTAACTCTAAAACTTAGACTTAATTTTCTAAACACAAACTTGGCAAAACAAGACAAAGACACTCGGCTATAAAGATTTCCTCACTCGAGATTTTTGCTCTTGTCTTCGTGTCTTTTTCTTGATGCCCAACATGCCTATTTATAATGTAGTCTTCCTTGATGGCCAACACATGTTGTGCACGTTTTTGGTTGCTATTAGATCTTCTTGTATGACTCTAATTTCGTTCATGTCAAGTGTCCTTCAATAGGAAAAGGTTTCCTTGTCCAACTTGAAGTCTTCAATGGAAATATTTTCTTCTTTGACTAGAAGTCTTCAATGGAAAGGTTTCCTTCTTTAACTTGAAGTCTTCTAAGGAAAGAATCTTCATCTTGTAGTCTTCTATGGAAAGAATCCTACTGGATGTAATCTTCTTTCCTTCTTGCAATTCACACGCCTCTATCTTTCCATTGCACCGCACACATCTTTCCTTATTTAATTATGGAAAGTTCTTCTATGGAAACTTCTCTTTGAATGTCAACTTCTCTTTAAGAAAAAAGATCCTTCCTTGAAGTCTATTGACCTGGAGCACGTACAAATGCCAACTACAACTCGTGGAACTAGGTTAGTAAGTGAATAAAGGCAAAACACAATTATAGCAATAATCCCGAATGTGCCGTTTTTCTGTGTTCAATGTTATCCTAACATTGCAGTTACAATGTTGATCTAACATTGACAAAATACTTGCACTTCCAGTAAGATCCTTTGGTCTTTTGGTGCGCCACCAAAGACTCTTTATTTTGGTTGGAGGATGTTGCTCAATAAAATTCCAACAAGAAAGAATATGTTGCGTCGAGGTATTTTAACTGATCCTAATGATGTTTTTGTATGTATTGTGGCATGGTGGAGGAAACTACGACTCACGTGTTTGGCGAATGCAATGTCACATACATGATTTGGATGGAAATTATTAAATGGGTAGGGGTTAGTACGACACTCCACAGAACTCCTGAGCTTCAAATGTTGCAATGTCGAAGACTTTTCCCATCGAGTGGAGGAATCGAGGAAGGGGAAAGCTTGTGGTGTATTATGGTTTGGACTATTTGGAAAGAAAGAAACAATATAAGGGAACCGAATGTGAAGAAACTCGTTGAATCTATTAAAATGAATACACAGATTTGGATCAAGGCAAACAATAGAGCTTTTTTGTACTACTTTATCGATTAGTATTGTAATCCTAGAGATTGTCTTAGATAGACTATTGTTTTGTCCTGGTCTTACTTTGGAGATGTGTAATTTTTTGATGTAGTGCCTTGAGCATGGGTTATGCTCCAATTTATATATATTCTTGCCTTTTTAAAAAAAAAAAGATAGGAGGCCATAATTCTTCTTCTAAACTGCTATCTTCGATGGTACATGCAGCTCACCTTACACATTGCTATTTGGTATTACTGCTCCTATCCTCTTTGCACATTTATTGTAGAACCCTGACCGCCACCCATTCCCGAATTTCCAGCCATCCACAATTAGTTCCTTTATAGCTACAATTAAAACTTCTTCCTCCGCTCGACTCCAATATTTTCGGCTAGTAGAAACCTTTATTTTCACGCACAAATTGTGGACTTGATGTAGATGAATTTTCCATTGGTACCATGATCCATAATATTAGTCTAACACATCGCACCAAGATATAATATATTTTGTACACAATTATAATAGTAAAACAGCAAACAAAGAACATTCACTGAAAGTCTAAAACTCATAAACTATTGGTACATAGCCCAGCCATACAAACATGCATAATTCTCCTTCAAAGTACAATTTTGAAAGGCAATGCTAAGTAAATCACGCTAAGATTCATAACATATGCATTATTTAAGCACGAGCACGACGCCTGCTCCTAAACATTTCATTGGCCATATTCGTACGCCAACCGTGCCACTCGCGTGATTCTTTGACATTTTCTATGTATTCAACATCGTCACGGGGCACGTGGGGTATTGTAGTTTCAGCAGATTCTAGAGGGTCAACGACCATGTTAAACCGAATCCAATTATGAAGCAACGCACAGACAATTATGTTGCGTTGCGGTTTTGAACCAGCACCGAGTAACAAGTAAAATCGTCCAAGATGGGCCATCGAACCTTCAATAGCCCGAACACCCTCTCTATTACGTTTTTAGCTTTACTATGTTTCATATTAAAGTATTCTGGCGCGTCATGAGGTCGATTACGCCATTCACTCCATTCTTCTAAATGATATTGCCTATCCTATAAATGGTCTCAAGAAGCCCTCACTGTTTCTATAACCTTGATCACATTGGTAATAAGTACCTACACACATAAAGTAGCTACATCGGCACAGTTTATATTCAATGTTTCCATCTACCCAGGAAAATAGTAAGAATTAGTAGGATAACCTCTATCAATAAACAAAGTAAGAAAGCTACAAACTTGTTGGAACCTTCAATCCCGTCGGACAAGCAAGGGCTTCTCGTATACTCTGGCATCTCCAGCAGATCCCTCCCAACCAATTAGTATGTAAATGAAATTCACGTTAGGATCGCACACGCCAAGCACAATGGCCACGATTAATCCTTTGCGAACAATACATATTCTTCTCTATTACAAGTACCCTTAGTTTGACGTAGGTTCCATCGAGAGCCCCTAAACAACATTTGTATAATATTAATCAACAAAAAAGAAACAAGGAAAAAGTTAATGACATGATTCTAATAATTAATATTAATTAAAATTAGTTAATAAAAAAACCAAAAATGGATGTAATACCGAGAAACATATCCAACGCTCAACGGTACAGGTTCCCTCAATTGGTTTTAGCTTCACAAGTAGTAAACTGTGTATCTTGGACAAGGCCTCAAGTGTTTTATTATAATAATGACTTATAGTTTGACCGGACCTTTTGAAATCAAACTTTACGACACGATTTTTGTGATGATGGGCTAGTATTTGTAAAATAAGGCGATTTGTTCTTGTACATTAATGTAACGTGAGGGACTCAACCCACCCCGATGCTCTAAAATGTAACACAAGCGGTGGAATGCATTTCTATCCATACACAACAAATTAAAACAATCATTGTCGTTTATATGAACTAAGTCTCGCATGTGTTGTATTTGTTCTAGAATCTTATTCAACATGCTATACCTATAACCACGTTTTCTCTTCCTAGTCGCATTTCTTCATTTCCTAGCCATGTAGTAGCACATATACAAACCTATCATCCTAAGACGTATAATAATTAAATTAGTTGTTGCTATGATTAGTGCATTCTCACGCCAATCCATCGTTTTAGCGAAAACCTATGTGAACCAAGCATCATACAACCTAATTTTGGGGGTAAACTTGTCTTGCAATTGTTAAAGCAGGAAAATTTTAGTAATTAGTCTGAAAAAAGATGGAGCAATGTTCCTCCTTGATTATTAATTTTCCCCCTGAACTAATAATTGAAATCCTTACTGAACAGCGAGCCACATTGTTTGAATCTTGATGACCCGCTATTGTATTAGGCCAACCAAAGTTGGGTTATACCTAGACAACCCATTATAAAAACCCTACAACTGCTCTAATTTGGGCTACCAAACGAGCCCTTGGATTTGTTAACATGGAAAGAAAATGAATTAGGTGATGCATTAAATAAGCTCAATCCAAATAAATGAAGTTAAACCGTAGAAAATTAAAGACCCGTCTATGAATCACGGGCGTAATGTTCGATTAACCCAAGTCTTTAAAAATCATGAACTCCCTCCCTAACTACTTTATGTTATATAACATACTTTTTATTTTAGTTTATAGAATATTATAGCTACACACTATTTTTGGGATATGATTTCCAGATGTTTGCTACATTTTATCATTTCATGCATTGGCAAACACAAAAGGAAGCGGTCACACCAATACCAACAATAAGCAGCATGTTTGTATGAGGCTCTTAAATGAGCCTTCCCATTTCCTAACCATCTATCTCTTGAAAGAGGTGGTTATAACATATATACAACTTTTTTTGAAAGAGGTGTTGCAGCATACAACTCTTACACACCTCTTCAATAAGGTGGGTATACAAACAAAAAATGTGGCCATTTAATTTTGTAAATGAAAGCCATCTTAGTTCTCACGTTGTATATTCGAATTCGTTTAAATATATTTTGAAATTAGACTGGGGATTAAACAATCATGTATCGACTAAAAGTGGTGAAAAATAAGATGAACTAAGAGAGAAGTGATCACGCTCATAAGATTTGTGAACGAACATTTGACTTGAAGATGTGTTTGTTGACTCGACCTCATTCAGAAATTCGCATAATTCTCAATTAGTTAGGGATGGTGTCTTCTCCTTTTAAAAGTTTTGAGTCTCCTAGCGAATAACTACTTAATTTGATGTTTTTATCCCTACTTTACTATAAATATTATCTCATGGACTTAATAATACACTCGAAGAAGTAAAATCCACCACTTGAATAAATAATCTTATATTACACGACTCTCAGTTTATCTGTAAAATCTATATATACTATTATATAAAAAAACTATTATGACAACAATCTTTTGATTTTTAACTTTAACCTTTGAGTTTTATCTACATTATAAAAATATATTATTAAATTCTCAAAGTAGTTTTACAAATTAAGTTAGACTAATTAATAAACAATACTAATTGTAATTAATAATTTACTTTTCCCTTATTCTACTTTTTTTTTTATTTTTTTATTCCAAATTTATGACACATATTTTTTATTTAGTCAAACTCTTTATTTTTTTAATTAAAAAAAATAAAAAATTAATAATCATTGAATTAAATCTTATTCTTTAACCAACGTAAAATACATTAAAAAAAGACTTATGTTTGCGGGATACCCGTGCTCGATTTGGTAGTATACATCTAAAAAATCTAAACTGTTTTATTCAGTCTGATTGCTACATTTTCCAGTCCCCGTGGATAATTATTGACTACCCATTCTCAGCCTATCACCATTTACCACTTTCGAGGCCAGCACGGAATCAAATATGGCCATACTTTCTTTTTCCTATTTTAATAATATAATAACTATAACTATAACAATACTCAATACTTTATAATAAAAAAATATAATACACTCACAACTTTACAATAAAAAAAATTAGCTATGGTAGTAGTGGGTGTCAGCAGCACGTGCATGTGGCGCAGCCTCTTTTTACCTAATAGTAATAACTGGGTCCGAGTCCCCTTGTTAAGCAGCGCACTTGTTATTGGTCCCATAACCAAAGGAGGAGTAGTAGTAGTTGCTAGTGGCCGAACCCGAACCAACAAATTTCCGAGGATAAGTGGCGGCGGCGGCGGCGCACGGCGGACGATGAGTGTACCTGCGGTGGCTCCGGCGGCGGGGAGCCTTCAGAAAGGCATAGCTGAATTCTACGACGAGTCTTCGGGAGTATGGGAGGATATCTGGGGGGACCACATGCACCATGGGTTCTACGAGCCGGGATCCGACGTGTCGTTGTCTGACCACCGGTCCGCTCAGATCCGTATGATCGAGGAGTCGCTCCGGTTCGCCTCTCTTTCCGGTTCGTATTGTTTATTACTTTTTAAGGAATGTGTTCGCCTTTGCACGCTTTTTTTTTTTCTGATAACATTTGAATTTGTGTGCTATGCAGAAGATACAGAGAAGTATCCTAAAAGTATTGTGGATGTCGGATGCGGTATAGGAGGAAGTTCGAGGTATTTGGCAAGAAAGTATGGAGCCAAATGTCAAGGAATCACACTAAGCCCCGTGCAGGCACAGAGAGCTCAAGCACTTGCTGATGCTCAAGGCTTAGGGGACAAGGCATGTCAAATTATATCAAAATCTTAGAGATTCCAATTCATTTGTTTGTCCTAGATTCTTAATATTTTCTATAGCAATGTAAGAAGCTAAGGTGAAATGTTACAGGCTTCTTTTCAAGTAGCCGATGCGTTGAATCAACCTTTTCCAGATGGGCAGTTTGATTTGGTTTGGTCCATGGAGAGTGGAGAACACATGCCAGACAAAGCAAAGGTTCTCTTTCTTAATTAGGATTGTACTTTGTTGTTGTTCAGAAATTTAGTCTTTGTTTGTAATAATGTTTTCTTATTAACTATTAATTGAAATGTAGTTTGTAGGTGAGCTGGCTCGCGTGGTTGCTCCAGGTGGAACAATGATCATAGTTACATGGTGCCATAGGGATCTCTCCCCTGGAGAAGAATCCTTGAAACCAGAGGAGATAACTCTTTTGAACAAAATATGTGATGCTTTTTATCTGCCTGCGTGGTGTTCCACTGCTGATTATGTTAAATTGCTTCAATCGCTTTCTCTTGAGGTAAATATCAGTCTGTTCATTTGTTTGACCTCATGGACTATCCGAAGTCGTAAACTAGAGAATCAAATGATTGGTATCGATTAGGCGTTTAGTTTATATAGGCATTCATTCTAAAACTGTAATGGCAGGATATTAAGTCCGCGGACTGGTCGGAGTATGTTGCTCCATTTTGGCCTGCTGTGATAAAATCAGCATTATCATGGAGGGGCATCACCTCATTGTTAAGAAGTGGTAATTCAGATCTTTGTACTCTTCTATTGACCATATATCTTTCTTTACCTGTGCTTTCCTCTGTATTTCGTGTTGTGTGTGTATCAATGTTGGCTTCTTCTTCTTTTGTTTCAGGATGGAAGACTATAAAGGGTGCACTTGCGATGCCATTGATGATTGAAGGATTTAAAAAGGGCACGATCGAATTCGCCATCATTACTTGCCGAAAACCTGCATTATTAAACCAATAAGGAGTCTTTCCTGAATTTATTCTACGTTATCGATACTTCAGCCACTTTTCTGTATCAAGTTTTACTGGTTTATGAACCAAAATTCATGGCAGTCAAATCCTGATGGTACTGTTGTGCTTGGCGGGTAGTATGAAGCTTATGTAGTTGCTAATGTTGGAACTGAAACAATGTTACCATTTATGCAATAAACAAAAGGTCATCCATTTCATTGTCATTTTGTTTTCTTCATTTGTATTTGTTTCGTAGCTGCTGCCCGTTAATGCCTTGTATTTGGTAACTTGGCTCAATTATATGCTGCGGTTCAACGACAAGTTGATGCTCACGTTTCCCCAACTTTTTGAAATAAACTGGAGCTAGGCATCATCTTTATCGGGTGATGATGATGATGAGACTTTCACATTCTGTATAAGCTGGTACGAGAGGAGACGATTTCTTAGCCAACTTTAGTGGTTTATAAGGAAATTCTAATAGATGGCTGATCGTCATGACTTATTTATTATACCTGTGGGCAACAATGTTGTTCTTCTGTTATATGAAAGACACAACAAATGTTAAATCGACCATGTTCTTTAGCAAGCTACAAGAGGATCTTAAAGAGTTGTATCCTTATTCTAGAGTCCCTTCTTTTTTGCATCCACTCCTGTTTTTTTTTCCTTCTGGGAGACACGTCGGTTTGGAAGCCCGGTTGGACTAGGTGAGGGCACTTTATCTACGTCGTCAAGAATTACTGGATTTTTTCCCCAACTCGGAATAGTTATGGAGAAAAACCGGAAAATAGCAAAAGTTATAGGGCATATTTGGGGTTTCTTAATACCTCTTTGGCATTGTACTTCAATAGTTACTGCTTACCAAAGAGACAAATAGTTACTAAAAAGTGCTTTTTCGTGCATTTTCAATTTTCACCTAGTTTTGGATTGCATTTTCTATGGCTTATGTTAAGCTTAGATCACATAATTATAAATATAGGCCCTTTGTCAATGAACTCTTTTCTTTTCTTCCTTAATTATTATATATAGGTCTTATTTATTTCAAAAAAAAACTTAAACCCTAACTAGACAAAGGGCCTCGCGAATATGGTTTAATTAGATCATTTGCATTCCAACGAATATATCAAACGAAAAGGAGGCCTAAAAACTGAGAAAACTTTCGAGGTTTGTTATTTTCATTTCTGGCCTATATATTGTAAACCAAACCCAATGGCAACCATAAAAAAAAAAAAAAAAACAAAAACAAAACACTAACAAACAAACCATGACAACCAATAGAAGACTAGCTAGTCGTATTGGGTCAGGTCCATAATTGGAGATAATACAACAAGACCATCAAATGCTTCCTGAATCAACAAATTGCTAGCCCTGCCTTAGATATTGAATCCCTCTTTGGTTGAAAATTATGCACGAAAACTCCTAGTTCGTTTATAATTTAAGAGTATAAACTGAATGTATTTTGATAAATGAGATTCTCACTAATTTTTATATATCTTCTTTATAGTGGTTTAATATACACGAATTTTCTCATTATATTTATTTTATGATTAATGAACATAGATATACCCGATTTTCTGCATAATCAAAATATATATAATATTTAAAATATTAATTATTCTTTAAAATTATTTCAATAGTTTTTACGAAAACATAATTATGTGAGAATAGACAATTAATTTATTTAATAAAGTTGAGGAAAGCTGTAGAGAAATATTATGAATGGTATTATTGAATGATTTTGATGTACAAGAGTGTATCTAATATATACTAGTCTAGTCTTGATCAACAAGTAAAAGATAAGCTATACAAGGTAGCTAGATAACATTAAATCAATTGCTATCTCTTATCGAGAGAAGGAGAATCCGGAGATATGAGAATATCTCTAATACGCCCCTTCAAAAGTGTCGTGCCATCGGCCAAGGCAATTTTGGAACGAAGGAGCGAGAAACGAGTACGAGAAAGTGCCTTAGTGAGAACATCGGCAAGTTGGTCCTTTGTGCTAATGTGAGAGACGGCATTAAGGCCCTTAGCCACAATGTCATGAACAAAATGTATGTCAATAGCAATGTGCTTTGTTAACCGTAAAAAATAAATACGGGATTAAAGAAAATATTAGTCTTAAATATGAGAATTAATATGCGGACAATACTATTGTTACGAATACTTCCGATGAGATGTAACCACCTCCCACGAGGAGGCCATCGGAGAGTTATAAATTTGCATGGTCACTGACCTAAAAACAATATAAAGGAATACCCGAGGAGACACAAAGCGTCCCATGGAAAGTCAACGATGAATAAAGAAAAGATATCCACGTGGCATCATAAAAATAACAAATTCCCAATGAATCCATGCGACTCGGATATCCATCAAATGCGCCACGAGGGACCACAAAGGACCCCGAGTCCCATAATCTCACGAGAACACTTCTTTGCTGAAAACTCCTCAACACAAAAAGCCCTCGGAACATCCCTCCCGAAATCAAATTTCAAAGCAAAGATAGATCCAAGCACAAAAGTCATTAGAAAACCACCACGAGGACTCGGACAAGAAAACACTACCTCACGAAGGAAAAATCAAGCCCTCGGAGATCAAATCTAGCCCACGAAGATCAAACCAAAGCCCTCGGAAATCAAGACAAATCCTCGGAGACCACGCCAAACCACCCGGATACCAAATCAAAGACGAAAACACCCCTCGGAAGCTAGCATCCCAAAAAACGGTCCCTCTAAGATCCCGGAGCTATCGGAAGATAAAGAGATCAGCCTAGTCAGCATCTAGTAGATCAAGAATCTAGCTTATCTTATCTTTTTACACATTTACACATATTGCAACACCTGTACTTACTAAAACACATGCACAATGACACATGTCCCTAGCAAACTCTATATAAAGGGAAGTGGTCAGTTAAAGAAAGATAAGGGGAATAACCTGAAACAAACACAGAAACACAAAAGGAGTGAAATTCAGTGAATAAAAGAAGAAATATTCTCGTATCATTATTATCCTTATACAATCAACGCTTTCTGAACCTCGGGCAGAGCGTTTCGACCCTTCAATTACTCCGTTAATTAGATTATAATATCCAACCTGTTAACATGCTTCATCCGTGAGTGTAAGACGGGATGAAGAGAGAGATGAGTGGCCCCGATATTGTCACAAAAGATCGTCGGTTTCGAGGAGAGATGGACATGGAGTTCCGCAAGAAGGTGTTGGATCCATCGTACTTCAGAAGTAGTGGTAGACAGAGCAAGATACTCAGCTTCAGTGGAAGAGCGAGCAACAACACGTTGCTTGCGAGATGCCCAAGAGATGGGATTCGCACAAAGAAAGATAATGTAGGCCGAAGTAGACGTGTGATCGAGGGGATCACCAGCCCAGTCAGCATCGGAAAAAGCTTGGAGAGTGTTCGAGGAGCGCTTTTTGAGCAATAACCCGTGAGAGATGGTCCCCTTAAGGTACCGAAGAATGCGCTTGATCGCCGTCCAATGATGCTCAAAAGAAGAGGAGACAGATTCAGCGAGGCAATTAACGGGCAAGGCAATGTCCGGCCTAGTAAGAGAGAGATAGTGCAATTCGCCAATAGCTTAGCGATAGAGATGAGGATCACACGGAGTAGTTAAGGAAGACGGTTCAGTGGTGGCCATTAGAGTAGACACGATTTTGGCGCCATCCATCTTGTGACGAGTGAGAAGATCACAGATATAGTGATGCTGAGTGAGAAAGAGACCATCGGAACAAGATATAGCCTCAACACCGAGAAAGAAGGAGAGATGACCAAGATCCTTTAGATCGAAAGTGGTACTGAGCTGCAAGATAAGGTGATTGTTCAGTGGAGTGTTGTTGCCCGTGAAGATAATGTCATCGACGTAAACAAGAAGAAAGTGTGTTTCTTGCAAAAGATAAATAGGGAGCAGTCCGACTTAGATTGAGAGAACCCGAGGTCTAAGAGAGACGAGCGAAGGGCTCGGAACCATTCACTGGGAGTTTGCGTTAGACCATAAATAGCCTTGCATAGTCGACATACATGATCGAATTGAGAAGGGTCGACAAAGACGGGTGGTTGCTGCATATACACAACTTCACTGAGGGTGCCATAAAGAAATGAATTATTGACGCCAAGTTGGAGTAGAGGCCAAGAGTTTGAGACAGCAATGGAGAGGATGATACGAATAGTCACCGGTTTGACAACATGGTTGAATGTTTCAATATAATCAAGACTGGGGCGCTGGTGAAAACCCTTGGCAACTAGACGAGCCTTATATTTATCAATAGACCCATCAGCATGACGTTTTACCCGATAGACCCATTTGTAGCCGATAATATTTGAAGCAGTGTGGCGAGGAACAAGATCCCAAGTCCCATGAGATAGAAGGGCGTTGTATTCTTGAGACATAGCGTGGCGCCAATGTAGACTTTCAATAGCCAAAGAAACACAAGTAGGCTCAATAGATGGTGGCAGCCGATGAACACTAGAAACCGAGAGCGCCTTGAGCTTGAAAATATTGTTCTTCGTACGAGTGACCATAGGATGAGTGGGGGCAGGCGGCGCGGTCAACGCGGGAGAAGTGGGCGATGCGGGTGCAGCGGGCGACGGTGCGAGCGATGCAGCCGCAGGTGGGCTATGCGACGGAGCAGCCCGTGGTGATGACAAAGTGACCACGGGTGGTGAGGGGGGGTGACGGGATAATGGCAAGTTGAAGGACCGGTTGAGGAGGCAGTGGTGCGGTCAGAGGAGTGGTGACCGATGATGGTAATAACGGAGATATAGATTCACAAAACCGAACGTGGCGAGAGATAAACATCCGACCCAAAGAGGGATCAAGGCATTTGTAGGAGCTTTGTGAAGTCGAATAACCCACGAAGAGGCAAGGGCGGGATGTGAATTCGAGCTTGCCATTGTTGTATGGTTTGAGCCATGGATAGCACTGACAACCAAAAGTGCACAACTTAAGATAGTTTGGTGGCGCGCCAAAGAGAATAGAGTAAGGCGTGGCAGAGTGCAAGGCAGAGGAAGGCATCCGATTGATGAGACAGATAGTTGTTTGAAAGGCATAAGACCAATAAGATTGAGGGAGCTTAGCATGATGGAGAAGAGCGTGGCCCGTTTCTAAGATGTGCCTATGGCATTGTTCAGATAAACCATTTTGTTGTGGCGTGTGAGGGGTCGTTGTAAGCCAAGTTATACCATTAGTGACAAAATAATTTTTGAGAGATAGAAATTCACCGCCATTGTCACTGTAAAAATTGACTATGTCGTGTCGAAATTGTTTTTCCACTAGTGTTTTGAATGGGCAAAATATAGAGTGCACCTGTGATTTTGCAGTCATAGGAAAAAGCCAACAATAACGACTAAACAAGTCAACAATCAATAAATAATAACGAAATCCATCAACGGAGGTCTCAACAGGGCCCCAAACGTCAGCATAAACAAAGTGCAAAGGATGCAAAGCAGTAAACGAAGTGTCCATAAAAGGCAAGCGATGAGACTTGCCGACCAAACAAGAGTCACAAAAACTACCCTTCGCAGAGGGTTTAGAAAGAAGCAGTAAAGCATAACTAGAAATCAATAAAGAGCTAGTCTTGGGTGCTGGGTGCCCAAGACGGGCGTGTCACACATCCGCCGACATGCGAACTCCTAACAAAGCAAACTTCTCCGGATTTTGAGGTAGTGGACTGGAAGGCGGATGTGATAGGTACCATTAGTGCATGTCCCGGTTGCTAGTGTGTCCCCCGACGTGAGATCCTTAACATGAAAATTATGTGGAAAGAATTACATAGAGACGTTATTATCACGAGTAAACCGATGAACATACAATAAGTTGTGTTTCGAGGCAGGAGCACATAGAACATGATTCATACAAAAAGAATGGGACAAAAACTTAATAAAAGAGGTACCAGTATGAGGAATAGGCATGCGCGAACCATTAGCCACAGTGACCTCGTCGGTACCATCGTACTCAGAATGATGGACAAAGTTGTTCAAATCTCATGTGAGGTGATGGTTGGCACCCGAATCGACCATCCAAGAGTGAGAGGCCGCAGGGTTTGGAGCATGAGGTGGCATGTGTGCCACTTTAGTGGTCGGATTGAGGAGGTTCTACAATTTGTAGCAACGGGAGGCAACGTGGTTCGACTTGCCATATAATTGACAAACGACCTGCTCATGGTTATTGGAAAAAGTATTAATAAAACTAGAACCACCATAACCAGATGGCGACCTACCTCGACCACCACGGGAAGGACCACGAACACAAGAGAAGGAACCGCGTCCCCTCGGATTAGGGCTACGCGGAAAGGGAGAGCCACGACCCGAACAATAGGATGCCATGTTGGCTGTTGCGACAAGAGTCGCGAACTCGGCCTCAAACCATTTGATATAGGACTCATGTGTGCCCAATGCGTTCTGGAGTTCAGTAAAGGAAAGAGGCTGCTCACAGAGGCGGATGGAGGTCGCGATATAACGATAATTCGTGCATAGTCCGTTAAGGACATAAAGAGTGACATCATCAGGGTTGAGCGGGTGGTCGAGCATGGCGATTTCATCCACTTTTGATTTGATATCGGTGAGGTAGTCAGTGACCGACCAATCGCCAAACGAGGCGTTATTGAGGGCGTCCTTAAGCGCCATAATCTGAGTGCGATCCGACCGAGCAAACGCACCCATGAGAAGGACACATGCTTCCGAGGATGTCTTTTCGCAATGGATCAGTGGGATGATCTCCGGTGACATTGAACCAATCAACGCGGAGAGAATAAGTTGGTCCTGTTGGAACCAGAAACGATGTCCGGCTTCATCGATGAAAGGAAGGCGTGGATGAATGCCCTGCAACTAACCAAGGAGGTTCATGCCAGCAAGGGTCGAGACCACTTGAAGGCGCCATGACAGGTAATTAGCTTGCGTAAGGCGGAGAGTGAGGTGGTGATGATTAGAGACGTAAATTGTGGATGTGGGAACATCATTGGTTGGATTGGATTGTGCTGAAGCGGTGCTACCGCCACCGGAGTTGTGGACGGAGTGAGAGGAGGCGTTGGACATGTTTGGGGTGGAGAGAGGCGGCGGACTTGAGTTTGAGGGGGAGGGTGGCGGAAGGCTTTATGAAAGAGGATCAAAAGAATAATCCTTGGATTAGTAAAGGCTTCGTGATACCATGTAGAGAAATATTATGAATGGTATTATTGAATAATTTTGATGTACAAAAGTGTATCTAATATATACTAGTCTAGTCTTGATCTAAAAGTAAAAGATATGATATACAAGGTAACTAGATAACATTAAATCATTTGCTATCTCTTATCGAGAGAAGGAGAATCTTGAAATATGGGAATATCTCTAATAAAAGCCACATTGAATTTACAAACGAGAATAAATTTTGCGCTTTTTATCTCATAGGAATTAACACTTTAAAATAGCCTGTCCTTCTTAAAGTAATTCACCACCAGTGTGGAGTATAAGAATTATAAGGATGATGATTTTATTCTTCACACTATGGTGGTATTTATATACTTGATACAAAGTACAATTAGGTAAGGAAGTAAATACAACAAGAAAATAATTACAAGGAATAATTTCCTTAAATACTAAACTAAAATACTACTGTATAATACGCCCCCGCAAAATTGACGTCCCATCGGCGATGGAAATTTTGGAGCGAAGCAAGAGGAATCGGGAGCGAGGGAGCAGCTTTGTGAGAAGGTCCGCCAGTTGATCCGTAGTGTTAATGTAAGAGACACAGAGAAACCCCTTATTGACAAGATCACGAACAAAGTGAAGGTCAATAGAGATATGCTTCATACGAGAGTGCAACACCGGATGAAGGGAGAGACGAATAGAGCCCAAGTTATCACATAACACACGCGGTACCAAAGGCAAAGAGACACCAAGCTCGCCAAATAGGTGTTGCAACCATCGAATCTCAGCAGAAACATTCGCCAACGCCCTATATTCCAACTCAGTGGATGACCGCAAGATAGCACGTTGACGACGTGAAGACCAAGAGACGGGATTTGCACCAAGAAAAACCATGTAGGCAGAAATAGAGGCCGAAGTAGCCGTGTCACCTGCCCAATCAGCATCAGAGTAGGCCATGCGTCGTAAGGAGGAAGCACAATGAAGAAGGAGGTCGTGCGAGAGCGTGCCCTTTAAGTAACGAAGAAAACGTTTCAAGGCTGACCAATCAGCCTCGGTGGGAGCAAACATGCGTTGGGCTAAGCGATTCACGGCGAAGGCAATGTCGGACCTAGTTAACGTGAGATACTGCAAGGCACCAATGACACTGCGATACTCTGAAGAGTCCGTTAAAGAGGTGGAGGTGAAGACCGAGGAAGTCGAGGCCATGGGAGTTGCCAATGGTTTGGCACCATCCATCTTGTAGCGAGAAAGGATATCACACATGTACTTCTGTTGAGAAAGGAACAAGCCCTCCTTGCGAGAAAAGACCTCAACACCAAGAAAGTAAGACAACATCCCCAAATCTTTAACCGCAAATTGGCGACCAAGATGGGCAACCACACGTGAGACAGAGGGCTCATCATTACCTGTTACAATAATATCATCGACGTAAACAAGAAGATAAATCACGTTACCGTTTCGAGAGAAGCAAAAAAGGGAGGTATCGGATTTGGACTGTAAGAACCCAAAGGCGCATAACGCAGCACTGAGAGCAAGAAACCACGTCCGAGGAGCTTTCTTCAACCCATACAGAGACTTCTTAAGGTGACAAACATGACGAGGAAACGAGGAGTCAACAAAGCCTTGAGGTTAAGTCATATAGACATCCTCATCAAGCGTACCATGTAAAAAGGCGTTGCTGACGTCCAGTTGCCTAAGACGCCAACCGCGCATCACCGCGATGGATAGCACGATGCGAATAGTGGCGGGCTTGACCACCGGACTGAAGGTCTCCTTAAAGTCTAAGCCTTCGCGCTGATGAAATCCCTTAGCAATAAGTCGGGCTTTGTATCGCTCAATCGAACCATCCGAATGACGCTTGATACAGAACACCCACTTGTACCCAATGAAGTTCTTCCCAACCGGAGACGGGACCAAATTTCAAGTGCCATGGTGCAGGAGGGCATTGATTTCCTCAGCCATGGCTGCACGCCATAGAGGATCCTTCAATGCTTGAGAAACACATGAAGGAGCGACGGGGCCAAGGACCGGATGTTTAGAGGCCAAGTTAAGTTTCTTAGGCTTGAAGATGGTGTTCATAGCCCGAGTGTTCATGCCATGAGTGCGCAAGGAAGTGGTGGGTTTGGTAGGAAGACGCAGTGAAGTGGACGACGAGCTCGAGCTAGGGCTATGCAGCTCGGGCGGCTCCAAGGGTTCGGAGTGGAGTAAGGCCGAGGAGCTGGGGCCATGGGCCGAAGGGTCAGACCTAGCGAACGGGTCACGGGCCAGGGCAGTTGGTGGCATGGGTCGAGCGTTTACGGGTAGAGATGGGCCTAATAGGGCCAAGTGTGGACCGCGAGCAGGTGGGCTGACCGTTGGGCCGATGGAGCGGACTGCAGGGATGGTGGGGCCGGACCCATGAGGAGGCGGGTCGGGTCCAGGTGGTAGAATCAGAAGTGGGGCGAAAACCCTAGGCGGCGGGTCAACCCGAGATAGAGACGGCGTCGGGCGAAACCCTGGGAACTTTGTTTCAACAAAACAGACATGGCGCGAGACATAGAGACGCCCCGTTTCAACATCTAAACAGCGATATGCACTCTGAGATGAACTATAGGCCACAAAAATACAAGCCCGAGAAGGAGGGGTGAGCTTGCCCGAGAGATAATGACGCAACCATGGGAAGCAAAGACATCCAAAAGTGCGTAACTTGAGATAGTTAGGAGAGCGCCCAAATAAGACAGAGAACGGAGAGGACCATTTCAGTACCATTGTAGGGAGGCGATTGTAAATATATATACTGTTGTAGAAAAAGCGAGTCCCAAAATGAGGGAGGCAATGTCGATTGCTGCAAGAGAATGCGGCTTAGCGTGACGATATGACGATGTCGACGCTCAACAGTACCATTCTACTGCGATGTATGAGGCACGGTGGATAGCCAACTAATGCCATTGGCAGACAAGTAGGAACGCATAGCAACAAATTCACCTCTATTATCAGAGTAGATGTTCTTAATAGAGAATTCAAATTGTTTCTCAACTAACCCACGAAATTGGCAAAACACTGTAGCAACCTGAGACTTGTGAGTCAAAGGAAAGAACCAACAATACTTCGAAAAATGGTCAACCAACAATAGATAATAACGATTGTCATGCAAAGAGGGAGTCGTCGGTCCCCAAACATCACCATAATAAATTCTAACGGATGTGTAGAAACAAGAGACGTAACATGAGACGACAACTGAGTACTCTTATTAGCCAAACAAAAACGGCAAAACACTGAATCCTTAGAATGATCCGAAGTACAAGGTGATTTGAACGTACGTAATAAAAAAGAACTAACATCCGAGGACGGATGACCTAAACGACTGTGCTAATTATCCATAGTAGTGCGAACTCCCATAAACGCCATTGGAACGGAAGACGGTTGCGGCTTCATGTCCAAATGGTATACGCCCCTATTGCAATCACCTCGCATGAGTTTCGCCCCCGTGACTCGATCCTTAATAAAAAGGTACCAAGGATGAAATTCAGTAGTAACATTATTGGCAAGACAAAATTGATGCACTGATAATAAGTTCCTCTTTGAAGAAGGAACACATAACACTGAAGAAACAACAAAGTTACGTGCAGGAGTAGCAATAGAAGTAGAACCAACGTGTGTGATAGGCAAACATGAACCACTGGCAATAACCACTTCATCCGTGCCATCATACTCAGAATGAACAGTAAGATTCTGAAGATCAGAAGTCAGGTTATGCGAGGCACCGGAGTCAACAAGCCAATTATGATTGTCGGAGTGAGGGGAAGGCGGTGTGGATGCCATGTTTGCAATAGGATGTGGAAGGCGGCGACAAGTCCGAGCACCATGACCATAGATGCCACAAAGTTGACAAGTGATAGTCGGCCGCGTGTGAGAACCCGAACGATTACCGTTCCGATTGTTCTGAGAGTTAGGGTCCCCGCCACGGTTCGAGTAGTACCCACGGCCGGAGTTGCGCCCCGAATTTCCACGACCATTAGACTAGCCACGATAACCACTGTGACTTCCACGCTGACCTGAGTTTGGTTGAGGGGAAGCAGCGTGAGCCGAGGCAACAAGAGAAGCAGACTGAGCCTCCAACTACTTCACATAAATCTCGTGCGCCACCAATTTGTCATGAAGGGCAGCGAACGAGAGAGCATTGTCACTGGAGTGGACCTGCACCGCAATGTCACAATACGATGGACCAAGACCATTGAGCACAAAGAGTGTGACGTCATCATCGGAAAGACGATGATCGATAAGGGCAAGTTCATCAATCTTGACCTTGACGAGTTGAAGGAATTCAGAGACGGATTTAGAGCCTATGGTCATCTGAGAGAGAGATTCCTTCAGTTGCATGACACGAGAGCGAGATTTGTTAGCAAACGTGTCCTGCATGGTTTTCCATATAGCGGCCGAGGTCTTCTCACTCGAGATGAGATTCATGACATCCGGGGAGAGAGAACTAAAGAGGGCAGAAACGAGGAGAGAATCCTGACGTGTCCAGTGAACGAACGCAGCGAGTGATTCGGGAGAATCACCGGGAGGAGGGTAGGGGGTCGTACCGTCCAAATAGCCAAGAAGGCCATAGCCATAGTAAAGATGGCGAACCTGTGCATTCCAGGAGGTATAATTTCCGGAGTTGAGTTGCAGAGGTAGATGAGTATGTGCGTTAATGGGCACAAGAGGGGGATCACCAGGACCATTCGGTGGCATCACATGCAGAAGCCCGGAACCCGCAAGAGGAAGAGGCGTCGAAGACGACTGCATGACCGGAGCCGAGCAAGAGGCGGCCGGTTGTGACATGGCGGCTGAGGCGACATAGTCATTAGGGTTTGATGAGGAAGACATGATGATCGTATTTTCTCGTTAGAGATATTTTCCTGCTGATACCATATAAACATTATATGGGTGTTGATTTTATTCTTCACACTATGGTGGTATTTATATACTTGATACAAAGTACAATTAGGTAAGAAGATAAATACAACAAGGAAATAATTACAAGGAATAATTTCCTTAAATACTAAACTAAAATACTACTGTATAATATGGAGTTTGTGCTTTTTTAACTTATATTATAACAAAGCATAAAGTATAAACACCAATTGCAAACAAAGTTTAAGTGTTTTTCGGTGGAGAAAAGTACATAAATAGCTTATACGTTTGCAAAAAAAATCCTATAGAATGAGTGTATTCCACTCGATACTGATGTTCGACGGAGAGGGCATTCTGTAAAAGATAAAACGCAATCACCAAAGAGTATTGTGCAAACACTTTGAAACTACAAAAGACCTTTTAAACAATTATCATACCATGCATGTTGGTGTTTTGTGTATATTTTCAAACTTACAAGGGGTTTTATATGTAATTTCCCCCCTTATACAGCTATCTGTACCTCTCATTTATATTTTATTAATGTACGATATAGTATTATACAAGTACAGATGGACAAATGGCGTACTGCCCATTTTTCTTTTCCAAGTTGCAGTATGATGAAATAAATCATTAGATATAGAAAATTGACGATATCTGCAATGTAACCCATATCCGTATAATCTGTGATTGCTCACCTGTCCCTAATGTCCGAACGCGATTATTTTATATTATACACTTGAATTTGATTGGATTTTGTGCTGCTGACTATTCCGTGCATATGCCTTCTTTAACGGCCATATTGTTGTAACTAAATCCCATTAACATGTTTTATCTGCACCAAATCTTCTGAATTAGTTAACATGTCTACTTTGGATACTCACTCTGCAGGTAAATTACGAACATAAAGCATGAGTTAAGGAAAAAAAACAAAAAAGTGTGGAGAGTATTAGTACTCTACCTCAAGGTTGACTTTTTTTTTTTTTTTTTTTCTGTGAATCACTTGTTCGATCTGTTGCATAGCATTTCTCAATGGTAAACCAAACAGATCCCGATCCCAAGGTTAATATCTAAGCATTGACTGAGGTGTAAATTTGGTAATTACATTATTCATAACTCAGACAAATATTCAGTAATAAATTGATAAACAAAGAATTCGGTAACATATTAATAGTATTTTTGTCCCGTAATATGTGTGAAATATATAGGCAGATTGTTTTCTAGAGAAAAAAAAAAGATAAATTACTCGATGTTGCGTTGTAATGTTAAATAGAAACACATTAAACAATATGATAAATAATAGGAAGTTACTCTTCTTATTTATGTTTAATATAATACAATTGCAATTTATGATATTCAAAAGTTACACATGACCGCCTTAAGATATGCGTATAAGAAAAAAATAATATCTTACAAAGTATTAAATTATATAAGAATATAAGGTAATTAATGTGCCAATTTACGTATAGTATTACTATTTTTTTATCACGTGGGCGTAATATATATATATATATATCCTATATATCTAATATATTATTAGTACTTTGTCTACTACATTTTACCAGGTATAACATTTTTTTCTATATAGTGGAGTTTTATACTTTTATTAATGCCAAAAACTAATAAAATGTGAAGAAGACATATGTACAATTATTTTTCCAAAATCTTTCAAAAGAAGTTTGAGGACATATATGTATGTAGAACTGGATAAAAATAAGTTCTGAAAAGAAGAGGTGATAAAATTAATATGACAGCTCTTACATTAGAAAAGGAGCAAAGAGTTCAATTATTAAACACTCAACCCGACACCCTTGATTAGATACATGGGCCATAAATGTAGAAATGAGTTGCTCTCGTGCATGCACGGGCATGCTATATGGTACATACTAATGTGAATGTGTATGCGTGTGTGTGTGTTATTAATAAGTATGCGTTATGATTTAATTATGAATTATCAAACTAAAAATTAATCTGATTTGAGACGTACGGGAAGGTTCTAGGTGGTGTCCTAATACAGAAAGACCTTCAAGCAAAATTTAGCTGTCTTTCCTGTACAGACAAGCCACATGAAGGATATGGAACTTTGTTCAAGGCACACAAGTGGCCTACAAATATAATACTAGTACTAAGTGGCCCATTTACGATTTGGAATAAAACTGAAGTTGGGAAAATTTGATGTATCATTCTGTCATGCAAATCATGTGGATAGTGATTGACCTTAGTCTTATATAGTCTTTTGAGTATATACGAAATTTATATATCTGTGGGGGTGGCGAATTATCTTTGAATTGAATCATAATTGTAGTGTAATATGTGATATATAATAGGTCCGAAAATATAAATCTCTTCAAATAATGACACTGGTCAAAAATTCAAAATTATATTGGCCAGTATATTAGAGTTTTCAATGTATGTACACAGAAGTTTCACACACTAGACGTAAGTTGTAACAGCGTTAATTAAATATTCTACTCTTACTTGAAAGTTTGTAGAGATATAATAAGTACAAAAGTTCTATCTCGTCACAAATACACATGAATGTTTACTAAACACATGTGAGTTAAGCTTAGCTTCCATATTGTAATCATTATAAATGTTGAAGAACGACTACATTATATTTTTGATATAATAAATCATATATAAGTCATATATTTTCTGTCAACATTGGACTGAGTTGTATGTTTGAGGGTTTTTGGCACTATACCCCCCTGTATTATAGGAAAGATGTGCATTACCCCCCTGTAAAAAAAGAAAGGGCATATTACCCCTCTGTGATATACGAAATAGGCACATTACCCCCCTGTAAAAAATAAATAGGCAAATTACCCCCTGTAATATATGAAATAGGTACATTACCCCCCTATAATTTTTAAAAAATTGCACATTATCCCCTTAGTTCATGTGTATAAAAATGAGGTATTTTGCACCGTATAAAAATACACAAGGGGGTAATGTGCCTATTAAAAATAACACAGGGGGATAATATGCTATTTTATTATTACAGGGGGGTAATATGCCTATTTCGTATATCACAGGGGGTAATATGCCCTTTCTTTTTTTACAGGGGGGTAATATGCCTATTTCTCATATTACAGGGGGTATCATGCCAAAAACTCTATGTTTGACTGAGAAGTGAGAAGCACTGCAGCACACATGCGTATGCACTGCCGCTTTGCGGCTTTAGTTACAACTACCGATTGTGTTCCCTGTCGAGAGAGATAGTCATCAATTTGATTTTGTCAGTAATTGGTCAAATAAATCACTTGTTAGTAGCTAGCATGTAAAAAATGTTAACATAACTACCTCATTTCACCCAAGGGGAAAAAGAAAACATAACTATCTCTAAAAAAAATAAAAAAAATATTCTTGGGTGTTATGATTCTCTAGCTATTATCCCAAAAATCTCACATCCGATCCGTTCATGTGCCCAACGAGTAACGAGTGGATTTAACGTTAGTGAAGACACAAAGATGATGATTTAACGTTCATCCAATGAGAAAAACTGTTTAATATACTATAGAATTCATTTAATTAGTCAAAGTTGTTCTTCTGTTGCATACTGAGTTTTCTCGTCCTTCCGTGATTATTGTGATTTGGACTTAGATTTTTTATATTTTGTTTAGTTACTTCTATCTTATGACTGGTGAGGCCTATGGGAGGAGGACTAGTGGTTCCCCTTCTTCGGGATCATCATGCCAAGTAGGGGTGGGTAATCATACCCGAAATTCGGGTACCCTAACCGCCCCGATCGGGTTTTACCCGAATTTCGGGTATTAATACCCGACCCGTACCCGAATTTTCGGGTACCCTAACCGAATAGGGTATTTCGGGTACGGGTTCGGGTAGTGATTCTTAAAAAAATCGGGTACCCGGGTACCCGAATAAAAAATACATATTTTTTCCCTTTTTTTTTCCCCTTTCTTTCCTTTTCTTTTTCCTTCTCTTTCTCTCTTCTTTCACTATCTGTCACCGCGCCTCACACTCTCTCTCTCTCAGTTCACTTTTCATTTTTTTTTTCGAATCTCACCCGCCTCAGTTCACCGCGCCTCACTCTCTCTCTCTCAGTTCTCTCTCCGTCCGCCTCCGCGCCGCCCGTCCGCCTCCGTCCCCGAGCCAGCCTTTCGATTCCGCCTCCGCGCCGCGCCGCCCGTCCGCAAGCTTCCTCTCTCTCCCTCTCCCTCTCACCCGCCTCAGTTCACCGCGCCTCACTCTCTCTCTCTCTCTCTCTCAGTTCTCTCTCCGTCCGCCTCCGCGCCGCCCGTCTGCCTCCATCCCCGAGCCAGCCCTTTCGATTCCGCCTCCGCGCCGCGCCGCCTGTCCACAAGCTTCCTCTCTCTCCCTCTCCCTCTCAACCGACGGAAAAATCCCCTGTTTTCGAAACGAAAACAGGGGATTGCTGAAATTGTCCAGTGGCCGAAATTGGCCACTGGACAATTTTCGGGTACCCCAAACCCGAAGGTTGGGGTACCCGAACCGGTACCCGACCGGGTATTGGGGTACCCGAACCCTTCGGTTTCAGGTAACCCGTCTGTCCAGTGGCCGAATTTCAGCCACTGGACACCATTCGGGTACCCCAAACCCGAATTTTGGGGTACCCGAAAAATTGGGGTACCCGATTCCATCCGGGTACCCCCAAAAATAATAGGGTATCGGGTAGGGGTTTTACCCTACCCGAAAATACGGGTACCCTACCCGAAAATACGGGTACCCTACCCGAATCTTCGATTACCCACCCCTAATGCCAAGTGTCCTATTTGTGTTGGCTTAAAAGTATAATTTAAAAGATTAGTTTTTAGTTTGTATTATTTTTATTTTAGGCCTCATAAATAATAAAATTAGTTCATTACGACTATATCAGGCCCAACATGCTTCCGAATTAATGACTTAAGAACATTTCAATTAAAAGTACCTCGTTTTGACCGTGATATCGTCGGGTATCCCACTAGATTTTACAAAGACCGCCAGTCTTCAATCACTCGATCGCAACCGATGGTTCTGCAATGGTTCCTTCAATGATAAGCAGCACAACCCTAGTTCGTTTTCTACTCCGGGTGTAAGAGGTATAATTCAAGGTGAAATGTTTAAAAGAACATCATACATCAACACACTCAGGCAAAAGCCCATATTTTATTTATAGAAGTGGAAACTTATTTATTACAGAACACTCATAACCCCTTTAGAGAGAAGTTACTTGTTTAGCTACCCATGGTAGCTTTGTTTCCCTCACACATACACTCAAAACAGAACTTAGATAATAAACACACTCGATTTTTTTAACAGAAATTAAACTCTCAACTATTACAAACTATTTTAAGCTTTCTTTTATTTTTTTGTAAGAAAACAATGGGGAATTCTTGATGCCCTTTGCTTCCTTCAGCTTGCTCTATATATAGGTAAAGTTCCGGACTTCAAATTCGAATTTCAACTCCATATGGATAGTGGGATTCGTCATCGCATACGTTTCTTCACACTCCAGCTCGTGGTCTGGCCCTCTTGTCATTTTAGTGGATACTTTTCTTCCCACTACAGCTTGTGGTCTGGTCCCTCCATTATTAACATGTCATTTAGCAGAGGTGGTCCTGATTCTTATCACATGGCCCCTTTTGCTTTGCCAGCAGAATTTGTCCACTTTCCAGCACGCGGAACCTTTCACTGTCGTAAAAGACCCTCTCTGTCGTTTTCCCATTTGTCTCGTTTTACTAGGAACCCCTTTCCAAAAAGAGGCTAGTTTCTGCCGTTGACGGAATCTCGTTTTTCCACAGCATTTGCCTTTTATTTTCAAAAATTATTTCTGCAAATCGTGTGGTATTGTTTGTCATGCTATTTACCATAAACGATCCATTCTCCGATTTCTGAAAAATCTTCAATGAATACTTAACCTTATCCATCTCGGTGAGACAAACCCAAAGTCCCATCGCCCTTCTGGTAGAGATGTCATTATTTCAGAAATTGGGGATACCAGAAATTGTCCTTCTGGTGGTGGCTTGATATAATCCATCGCTTTCATGTTGGGTCTCTACAGCTTGATGAAATGGAAGCTTGGATGGAAATCCTTTCCTGTAATTTCTGGAGCTGCTGATATAAACTTTAGCTCCAGGACATCTCCTCTTTCAAGTGTAGGATTGTTCTTCCAGGTCTCGTACACTTTCTCGTGAATCCATTCTGGTAATTTAGAAATATCCAGAAATCATGCTGATGTGGTAAAGACTGAAGCTATGCAGCCAAAGTCGAACCACTCTCGTACACTTTCAGGCTTCGAACCTGGTAGTATCCAGATTCTTGGATATTCCCCTGACCAATTAGCCACGGATTTTCCTGGGGCAAGTCCCATTCTTGTGTAAATCTTTTCCCACGTCCTTTGATATTTAATCAAAGGTGTTCGCTGGTCGGTTTTGTCAATCTTAGAAGTCCCTGTTCTGGGCCTAAGATTAATCTCGTCCTCTTTAATTTCCGAGGTATCATTTGATTCTTTAGGTATTTCTACCTTAGAATTAGCCTGTTTATTGGTGTCTTCCTCAAAAGGGTCACCAACTGGACCTGTGTTGCTTGAATTTCCATCTTCAAGCGTTATTGCTCGTAAGTCGGCTTTCACCTTTGAGGTGGAAGCATCTCATAATATTGGGTCCATAATACTTTCCCAAAGACTTTTGCTACCTAACCAAGTAGTCTTCATCGCGTTTTGGACCTTATTAAGATCATTTTTTCTGTACATGACCGGAAGCCTTAGCATTTATTGCAAGACTATCGATCACCTTGCTGAGCTCCTCCAGGTTTTCCCGATGGTGTCTCCATCTTGTTAGAATGGTATCGGCTTCACTTGCCTCCATCACTCGTTAAGAAATCTGCAAGAATATTTTCATGAGATTTAATTATAAGAACATCAAAATCATAATATTGACATTTAGCTTTCCATCTTAACAATCTAGCTTTCTCAGGTTTACTTTCGATTTTATTTTTTAAGAAAGCTTTAACACCTGTGTTATCGATTTTCAAAGTAAACTTTTTAGCAAGTAAGAATAACGACCATTTAAAAGCCTTTCGAACTGCAAAAAAAATATTTTTCGTTGATGTGCCATCTTGCTGCTTCATTGTCAGGAAAGAGTCCGCTGCAATATCTACAAGGGACTTCTCCTCTTGGTTATACTTTCGTTAGAACCGCTGCCCACTAATGATCGCTTGCATCTGTATATAGCACAATATCATCTTTGTCATTAGGAATTGCCAGTTTGAGCAGATCTTGACAAATGGCTTTAAGCCGCTGCACCGTTCTCTTGTGTTCTTCCGTCCATCGGAGCTCTGCCTCCTTTTTAAACAATGGACTAAAAGTTTTTCTGTAACTTGCCAAATTGTTAATAAACATTCCAGAAAAATTAACCAACCCCATAAAACTCTGGAGTTGTTTACCTATTTCGAGATCATCGGGAAAATCACGTACCTTTTCAACCAAATGATTTTGGAGGATAATACCTGATTCATCGATCTCAATTCCAAGGAATTCAATTTTCCTTGTTAGGATTACCGCCTTCTTTTCGGATAGCATCAATCCTTCCTTGTGACAGACATTTGAGAAAATCTCCAGATGCTTGATATGTTCTTTGACTTTTTTTGAGGCAATGAGAATGTCATCGACATACACGAACATGAATCTGAAATAATCTTTGAAAAGATTATCCATTTTCCTCTGATATATCTGGGGTGCATTAGTATTTGGCTCGAAACTTCTCATACAACTTCCCGACTGAGATGTAAATTTACAATGGACAAGTGGTCATCTGAATGTGTATCTCTTTCCGTCCACTGGGAATCCCAAGAACTAATTGTTCCAGGGTCTTCCCTGCTCGCCCGTTAATGATAAAATACATTCCACCTAATTTTAAGTTTCCTTGATATCTTCCAACTAAGGGTTGTTTTAGATAATACAAGGCGTCACATGGAAGGGTATTCTCCTTTCGAGTGATGTCGAAGATTACCTCGACTTCGCACCATCCTCCTGGACATTGGAGTTCTCCTTTAGTTGTAAACCGTTTTGGTTCGATTATAACTTCAACAATTGGTTTCTTTCCCTATGTTAGGCTTTGCATCCTATTTTCCTAGAAAGAAACTCTTCTGGGTTCGAACCTTTGCCTAGTGTTCTTTCCGAACACTGGTTGATCTCGGATGATCATATCCATCTCATGGATATGTGGCAGATCAGAAATCTCTGGTTTGACTGCATGGGCCACTTTATCAAAGATTTCACGTATTTCCACAAACTCTTGCCTTCGGAAAAGGTCAGAATGATGAGTGTTGGAGAGGGCATAGGAGATGATATAGGTGATGGAGTTTGGCCTATTTCCTTCCTTCATTAACACCTTATTCTTGAATTCTTGATGTAGGGTAAGGACCCTGTTGAAATCTCGATCGGCCAGATTATAGGCAATCTTCGGATAAACAAACGTTGCCACCTTTACAGAAAATAGATTACCTGCTATTCCTCTAAGACAGACGTCCCATAGGTTTTGAATCCTTCTAACAAAGATGGAAATATCGATTGGCGAATTGATTCCTTCTTTGAATGTTGCTTTGATCAAAATTCTTATAGCTCCGATATGGATCCATGACATCTTCTGGGTAACCTCTGGATTGACTCGTCCTAGTTCCTCTTTTATTTCATTTGAAAATTTTGGATCGTGGATTGACACAACAACTTTAAGAGTTATGCTAACTTTGACTTAACTCTATTGTGATCTTCTTGACTCAAGTAATATGCAGCGGAATTTAAAAACAAGAAGATATAATTTTTAAGAAGTTTTCAATAATATTAAAAACTTCCGAGCCTTAGGCCAAATAACCATAAAGGTCTTAACAAAAATGTTCCTCACAACAATTCACTCACACTCTTTGTTGATCGGACTCAACGAAGCAGACAAGTACGAACTACTTAACTTCTATGAACTAGACGTAAATAGTTGATACAAAAACTTCGCAAAAGCAAGACGAAGATAATACAAAGAATGATTAATCTCTCAAATTGTTCAGCACGATTGCCTTGTCTTCATCTTGATGAACTTCACATCTTTTATAGATTTCTTGAACCTTGCACGCCAAGATGTGTTGTTCACAATTTTGGTAACTCTTGTTGTTTCCTTGTTGAATTTTGGCTTCTTTGTGAACTCGATATCTTTCTTGAATATGTGTTTCCGTTATTACTGATCTAGCAAGGTAACGCATCTTCTTCAAATCGGAGTAATCCTGGAAAGAATCAAAGTTGCAGAGAATCCAATTTGTTTCCTTATTTTGAAAGCGTGTAGAGTTGACTATTCAACTTAGCTTGAATTATGGAAACTTCAAGTAAGGAATCTTCCATAGCTCTTCCTTATGATTAAGATACCTTCCTAGGCATAAGCATAAACAACTAAAACCGTGAAACTTGATTAATAGGTGGATAAAGGCAAAACTTAAATTTGGCAACTAAAGAACAGTTTTCGTACAGACTCTCTGGTTTCAATATCCTCAATGTTGTCCCAACATCGTATAACATTGATTCCAGAAAACCCTGCACTTTCACCATTCATAGGAACCAACTGCATTTCCATCACATCACTTATTAGTTCCATTGGGATCGCTATCTCTCCCGCCGTAGTTTTGTAGATGATGTGATGTTTTCGTTGTCTGAAGGTTAGTTGGGCTAAGGTTCTCTCCATTTTTCCAATGGTAAATCCATCGTAAACTCGAAGTTTTGGGTCTTCTCGCATGATCCTTATTAATGCTTTGTGAGATATGCTTGTTTGAGAGAAGAATCCTAACAGATTTTCTTGTACTTCCTGACGGAAGATCTCCTCGTCTTCAGTTTGATTCTGATTCAGATTTCGAAGACTCATCATGGCACTCATCTTCTTCATATATACTTTCATAATGGAATATTCTCAAACTGGTATACTTGAACGAGGTCTTGGAAATAGACAGCTTCTTCGAATTCCGGTGTAGCCTCGAACTATCCAACCCATCTTCTTTGATTCTCCAGACATTCTATTGAGATGTGTCCCTTGGCCCCACATGTCCAGCAGTTACAATCCTTGAAACTCTCATTGGCACAAGTATGGGCTCTTCGGAAAGTCCTCCTCGTTGGTGGTCTGCTTGTACTTCCCTGGAATATGTCCTCCCTCGACTAGGTCCTGGTCTTTGCCCTAATTTGTAACTTCGGGCCTTTTATCTTGACCAGAATCTTTGTGGTCTCCTTGAAGATCTTCTGGGAAACCTGCTTCCTCTTTGTTCATAGGGGTGATCCCTATGCTTCTTTCTTCAGTGTCTTTCGGGTGCTCCTATGACTGTTGGGATGTCATTATCGTCGCAACAAAGACGGACTGATTTGTTGATTCCTCTTAGTCTCTTGTAATTCTTCTGGAATGCTGCCTTTTGGAACCACTCGCTCAGCTTAACCTTGAGAAAGGACATCCTTCGGGCTACTGTATCCATCCCGACGGGTGTATATTCTCGCAACAACATTTCTCACCATGAACTTGGTATTTTGGCGAAGAACAATGGGATCATTGTTTCTTCATTGATCGGCTCTTCCATTTGTACTCAGTAAAAAGCTTGATATATAAATCAACGTTACATATATCCTGTACCTCCAAGCTATACAAGGCTTGCCCATATCTTCTGGCTCTTTCCTGGTCTCCTCCTCCGGTTTGGGGATCAACGAAATATCCTTCTTCGATGAAGTAAATTTTGAAAAGTCTTGCCATCCTGTCAACAATGTCTTTAAGGGCCTCGTTGGATAGCACTCCATCCCTAATTTCCGGAGTGGCATGTTCCCATCCGATTTTGACCGATCATTCGAGGCTCATTTGTAACATCATTATGAACCCTTCTTTGTTGAGTTCTAGCGTTGCTGCTGCAATTCTCATTGTCGATGTCCATTCATATCAATGCTTCTCTGTTTTTGAAATCTAATATATCCAGGTTGAGCATGAGCCCATAAGAATGAATCGGATCCAGTTTGGATCTTCCATATGGTGTTCCATGAACATCTGGCCTTCTTGCCCTCGATCTGGTTGGCACCGCCGTAAACATAGATCCTGCCCGAAATCGTTTTGATGTGGCATGGGTTCATCTCGAATCGAGATTTGGATTATGTGATCCAAAACTCTCGGTTATCGTTGACTGCTCCTGAGGAGGATTTTGTCTTGGAACGATTGATTCCTCCAAGGCCTGGACATTAATGAGTTTTAAGCCTGAAAATGATTCCGCTAGATCAGAAAGATCTTACAAGTCTCCGTAGTTAATCTCGTCAAGCTTGATTCTAGACATGATCTTATGGGGTACTGGGTTGTCCTCGTATTAAAGCCTCCAGCTTCTCGTTTCTTGTCAATTCTCTCTTGACCTCGACCGCTTTACCCTTTTGGTGTAGTAAAGGCTCATTTCCGAAAGATGGTGGTAGCCATCCTCCTTTCCTTCTTTCAGATGATCTTGGATGGGATTCCAAGTTCTTCATTCGTTGTTGGATATCTTGAATGTTTTCCGAGATCTCCTTCTGCCTTCAGGACATGGTTTCCAGTTTGGCCTGGATTTTCTGAATGTGCTCAGGCATATGGTATTGATGGTTACCATATGATTGGACCGTCTTCTGGATTTCTCTAAAGTCTTGAGACAGCTTAGAGCCGTCGGTCTCGAGCTCGTTAAAAATTACTCATCTTGTGTGATAGTTCTTAACTAGCACTATTTGTTTCGTGTTTTCCAATTTCTCAGAAAACTCTCTGTTGTGAATATATCTCGAACTTTCGTTCAGACTCATAATTATGAATTACTCCTCTCATTAGGTAGTTAGGTGTTATCATAATAAATAAATTTCTACATTTAATAAATAAACCTAGGCTCGGATACCAATTAAGTTACGTGGTCTAAAATTCAAATAAGTAACAAACTTTTTGGTCTAGAATTAAAATTTTTGAAATTAAAGGATTAACCAAGCAAATATGTTGCAAGTGGTCCTTGGCACATGTCATCATCCAAACAAGGATTTAGGGTTTGAGTGGTACCCCCTACCATAGACTACAACCTTATGACTGGTACTCGGGTGCTATGATGCACTGATACTCCAAAAAAATGGTCGGTCAGTGTCGAATACGTATCGAATACCGATACTCTTCGGATACTCTTCGAATACGTATCGGATATGTCACGTGGCGTATCCTGTATTAAAAATAATTAAAAAGGACAGATACACGTATCGGATACGCTGTGAAGCATATCCGAGGAGTATCCGATACGTATCAGCAATTTATATGAGTATTGTGGTAGTTTTCTTAAAGTAGAAAATGCCCAACCATAATCAAATTTGCAATATCTTTTCAAAAAATTAAATATAAAATTGTGAAAACCATCTATTTCAAAGCAAAATAAAAACAACACACAAAGCTTTGATATGCTTCATGATAGTATGTGACTAATGACTGTGCAAGTGATAAGATATAATATTATTTGATATTTTTATTTAAATTATATCATTATATATAATTATTAATATTAAATATTTGATGTATCACATACGTATCGTATCTTGTGAATTTTAAAAAAAAAATTATATTCACGTATCTGTATCCAACGGATATCGATACTCGTATCCCTATCCGTGCAACCTAGCTTGGGTGTCATTAAACCACTTTTTACGATCATAGTAAGTATCCGGGTTCAAGATTATCTTCTATTTGACTTTAATATTTTGAATTTGAATTTTGATTCAGTATTAGATATTGAAATTTGTATTATTTTGATCAAGATTCGTGGTAGTGTTTGAATGTGATTTTCAGTTTGCATTTTGGATTAAGACTTGTGGTAGCTAAACTTTGGACTTGTAGTACGAAGTTTGATTTTAGATCTACCTGTTTTGGTTGAGGTTTGCAATATTTTGAGTTTGTTCTTGGATTTGTATTAGTTAAGATATAGGTTGGATTTTGAGTATTTGGACTTGACATCTTGTTTTTGGTTTGGATGTTGTATATTTTGGTTAGGTTATTGCTTGAACTTGTGAGTTGACTCGATTTAACTTGCTAGTTGACTCGATTTAACTTGCGAGTTTAAGTTCACAAGTCAACTTGACATAGATGAATCTTAAGTTGTGGTGGTTTCCTATTCGAGGAGTTTTTTTTTTTTTTTATCACTTTGAGGTATTTGGACTTGAGGTCTTGGCCAATTTGAATTTGGTGTGCAAATTTGATATTTTAGTATGATTTTCTTTGGGATGTGAGCCACTCTTGTGGTTTATTCTCAATGAGGACCATGGACAGTGTTAATGTGTTTTCATAATCACATCTAATAATGATTGATATTAATATTATTATAATTAGAACAACGAGTCTATTGAAACTAGATTCAATAGACTCTTTAGTATTTCTAATTACAAAGAGAAATTAGTTGCCAACATGAGTTTTGGCCAGATTTTCCCCACTGTTTTACGACTGGTTGAACTACCTATTGATATGCTTAAATTACTTATTATAACATTTTCAAGTGTTGTACTCTTTTTCAATACAATCTTTTCCCGATAGAGAATATACTAAAGAATCAGAATTACGTTTCAGTAGAATGACTAGATTCTTTGGTGAGACTATGTCATGTTTGAACATTTATTTTAATTTGTCGTCTTTTGTTAGTGCACCAACTAATTAAAACCCACTGATTAGTTGGCGATTGCTAAATCATTTGTCACTTAAAGTGTCTTTCTCAACAAAGATTGAATCTAAAATATCGAGTAAAAATGTTTTGTTTCATTGGTTATTTGTAACGATGTAGCGTACTCCAACTTAAGGAACGCGGTAGGGATTTGTTGTGTGTTATTCTTATGGTATGAAGTTAGGTCGTCTATTAGGGTTTCAAACTATTTTGTTTTTCATCAATTAATATAACACATATTATCTTTATTTTACGCTTTTAATCACATATTCTTCAAAATTCGAATAACTACAAAGTACAAACATAATTGATGTAGAAACATGAAAGAGAAACGATTTTATCTGTAGGAAATTAATGTTCTTAAATTAAAGAGCCTGTAAAAGAATAATATGATCATATTAAATATATCGATTAATAGATGAAGCTATCCTTTTTCTTTAACCATAATGTGGATGGGGATCGAATATTTAGGTAGAAGAAAAGGACAAGCAACAAGAAGTCGAAAATGGTGTCGAGTGCACTTTAGGTGACAAAGAAAGGCAGGATGAGAAACAAGCATGTGAATGGCAACAACAAACCCCAACCAATAAAATAAAAATCGATCGAGAATCGCAGCACCTATCTCCAATTAATTTGTCCCACTACCATGCATGATTTGTTTAATCCAAAAAGATCAAATTGGATTTTGCCAGCCCCATATGAATGTATATATAATTTCTATATTTGCTAGTTGGTACGTTAAACGAGCTAGTAGGACACTCCTTAATCAAACTCCTTTACTTAACGCAGATTATTTAATTACTATGTTTAACTTACGTAGAAAAGTCATATCGCATTACTAAGCTTTTATTTTCTCTTTTTCGGTAAAAAATTGGTCTATCTGAAGAATATTCATTACACTTGCATTCCACCATATTATTCTAATTATAGGGTTTTCTTCCTCTCCATAACTTAAATAATTATATATATAGGTCTCACGAAATTGACATGAAAATACGTTAGTGTTTTCTTTAATGTTTATACCATTTTGTGATGTATCTTTCTACGCCTTAATTTTTAGTAACGTAACTCCTTTGAAAAAAAGGTAAAATTCAGAAATTTAAGTTGATGATATTGATCCTGGTGGTGCTTGATTGAAATATTCTAAGGCCTGAACACCTGTCCTTATTTAGAAAAAAAGAGAAGGTATTAATTATATCGACTAGAAATAGTACGAGAGAAAGGGTGCTCAAAAGCTTAGAAATGACTATTATCTTTTTTATTAATGGCGCTTTAGGAAGTGATTTATTAGGAAGTGATTTATTTCCTGGTCTTTTACAGGGTACAAAGCATCCCTTTTATAAGTAAATGAAGCAACTCGAAGCTAGTTGCTTTGATCGATGGTAAATTGACGAGTATACAGAGGAGTTGCGTGTGCGCAAAGATACTAGATATTTTTAGAATCACGGTCGTGCTATGCCATGTTATATTGGTCTTTATCCTTAGCTTTGGAAAAAGTTTTGCGGGGACTTCGAGTCGGCATTGTAGATGTGGTGGATTGTGTCTTCGTAAATTACTGATATTTCGACGCCTTCCCTTTCCTTTGTGGATACGAGGGCGTTTAGTGATTTTGACCGATATCACCATAAGTATTCTTTGATTTATCATAAAGTAACTTATACGTAGTATCTAGTACTACATTTCTAGTCCTATTTTTCATTCGCCAAGTTTAGTTTCGTGTTATCGTTAGATTTTACGACAGACGCAGTAGAATCTTAAATAACAACTAATAATTTTTGGGGAAAAAAAACTTACAACTAATAGATAGATTTACTTACATATGTCTATAGAGTTGACATTTGTGTGTAAAAGAACTAATACTAATTACCTTGATGATCAGATGGCTAATAATAATTAAAAAAGACAAATTTATGTCTTACAACTATTATGAAACAGGACAACAAAAGTGGTAAATCTTGAAACCAATTTTACAGCGCAACACAAATACAATAAAATACACAGCTGACTGACAAAACACAGTTGTTTCTGTTCAGCAAAGCTTTTTTTTTTTTTTTTTTTCCAACAGTCAACTAACTAACCAAAGTGTAAAAATGGCAACAGCAAATCCGCAGCAACAACAACAACAACGTCAACACCCACGTTCTCTCCTCGTCAGCACCTCCAACTCAAAATCCATCACTCTCTCTCTCTCTTTCTCTCTCTCCATGTCCATTGTGCCTCAACTAAACCTCTGCACAACCAATCACCATCATCATCAAACACATGAAGAAATCTCATTTTCAATTCTTACTCCTAACCCTCCTCGCCATTTTCCATTCCTCACATGGGTTCGGATCAATGGGCCCCATCTCCGCCTCCTTCGGTGACAACGGCCTCTTCTGCGCCATCGACGCCAGTGGTGAGCAAACTGTCATTTGTTGGAATGCCAACAACAGCTCCTCCAAAGATTCCAGCTCCATTCATTACTCCACCGTGTTGCCGCCAATGTCGGCGCTCTCCGGTGGGGAAGGGTTTCAGTGCGGCATTTTAGCGAACAGTTCGCAGGCGTTCTGTTGGGATTCGATGGGGACGTCGGAAAGTTCGGATCTTGTTCCAGATGTGTTTCGGTTCGTGGCGTATTCTGCTATTGCGGCTGGTAAGGATCACGTTTGCGCGATTCGGGGTTCGTATTATTCGGAGAGTGATTCGGGCATTGTTGATTGTTGGGATGTTGTTAGGGTGTCCAACAACAGTTTGAGCTCGAGGCAGAGTTCGCGGTTTTATGATCAGAGTATTAGTAATATGGTTGTGTTTAGGAAAGTTGTTTCTGGTGATGGGTTCAGTTGTGGTGTTGTTAGAGATGGAGGAGTTTTGTGTTGGGGTCCGAATTCGAGTAATCTAGGCGTTTCGCGAATCTCGGAGGACTTCGTGACGTTGGCGTCGGGGACGGATTCGGTATGTGGCATTGCACAGATGTCTGGTGAGATCAAATGTTGGGGTGGTAACGATTCTTACGTTAGTAATCCTCCGGCTGGGGTTCGGTTCGTGTTGTTGTCGGCTGGCTCGCAGCATTTCTGCGGCGTTAGAGAGGATAGTCATGGGGTAGAGTGTTGGGGAAACTTCAACGCGTCGTTGATTCCGAAAGAGTCGGGTTTTCTTGCTATTGCGTCGTCTAACTTCCTTACTTGTGGTATTAGAGAAGGTGATTTAGTACTTGATTGTTGGTTTTCAAATGAATCTTCGCCGGTGAGTTATGATCCTCCGTTGGAGTTGTGCAGTCCAGGGTTATGCACTCCTGATACGTGCGCGGAAGGGATGTTTGCTTTTAATGCAAGCCTTCTCCATGAGCAAGATTTGACTACTTTGTGTGTTAGGAAAGATCTGAAGATTTGTTTGCCTTGTGGGGTGAACTGTTCTGAAGGATTCTTCCCTTCGAGTTCATGTACTGTTAACGCGGATAGAGTATGCACATCTTGCTCTCTTTGTCAGAACAGTTCTTGCTCGGGCGTTTGCAAGCTCCATTCTTTACCGGGGATGCAACAAAAGCATTGGTATCAAATGCGCCAACTGGTGCTCATAATTGGATGTTCTGCTTCTGGGTGCCTGTTAATTTTGATTGCTGTATGTCTTCTACCCCGTCTGATGACCTCCAGAAACGGAGATGGGAAGATACATATTTTGTCATGCATTCGTAAGCGGGAGAGTAAAATCGTTGAAGATTCTGATCAACATGCACCAGTAGCGGTGGTCGTATGTCCTGCAGAAGCTCAAGTTTTCCGACTCTCAGAACTGAAGGATGCAACCAACGGGTTCAAAGAGTTCAATGAACTTGGAAGGGGAAGTTATGGTTTTGTTTACAAAGCTGTTCTTCCAGATGGGAGGCAAGTAGCAGTGAAGAGGGCAAACGCCGCAACTATAATCCACACAAATAGTCGAGATTTTGAAATGCAATTGGAGATCCTATGCAATGCACGACATGCGAATATTGTCAATTTGTTGGGCTATTGCGCAGAAATGGGGGAAAGACTTTTGGTTTATGAGTTTGTGCCACGAGGGACGCTCCATGATCATCTCCATGGAGGTATGTCTACTCTTAACTGGAGTCTCAGACTAAAAATTGCAATGCAGGCTGCCAAGGGTCTTGAGTACCTTCATAAGGAAGTTGTGCCTCCTATTGTTCATCGTGATGTTAAGAGCTCAAAAATACTTTTGGATGCTGACCTGGGAGCTCGAATTGCGGATTTTGGGCTTCTGGCTCCAAGCGAGAGAGATCTTAACGCAGACATGAGTACGGATGTTTATGGCTTTGGAGTCGTGCTTCTTGAGATTCTTAGCGGAAGAAAAGCTTATGATGGGGATTGCATGCCTCCAAATATTGTAGACTGGGCATTACCTCAGATTAGACAGGGGAAGGCAGCTGCCATAATTGACCGGTATGCTGCTCTACCTAGAAATGTCGAGCCTCTGCTAAGATTTGCAGACATAGCAGAGCTTGCTTTGTGTGATGATCCCGGGGAAAGGGTCACTATGTCGGATTTGGCACTTTTATTGGATCAATTAGTGAATGATGGATTGATTTTGTGATTTTGGATTGGAATTATGTATTTTCTGGTGTAATTTACGGTTCGAAGAACCAAAGCATATATAGCAGGATTTGGTGAGTTATGCTCTTCTTCAAGTGTACATTTCTTTTGAGCTTCTTGTAGATTAATGTCATTTTTTTTGTTCCAAAGATACAGAAATAATTTGTACTTGGTCAAAGATTTCATTTTGAAGTGAATAAAGGAGACTTTCAGTGCGTGATGATATACTTGAAGTACGAGATTCAATACTCCAGTTAACTTGTTTACGACTCCCTTGTATGATCTGTTTATTTCTCTCGAAAAATGTACACTAAGTTCTCTGAACTGTAATTAACATTTTTCTTACGCATCGCTGCCTAATGTAAGTGTGAAACTGGGGGCGTTAGACACAATTTCAGTTTTTAATCATTCTCGTTCTCTTGGAGATTGAAGGTATAAGTTTATTAATGCTTGGTGAATACTAATACTTTTATCCGTCCCAACTGCAGAAGGCCAAACCAGTCAATCAAATCAGCGGATTGGTTAATAGGATCGTCATTCCTGCAAATAGCATTATACTGTATATGCTAGAATTACACGTAATCAAAGCCCTGCCATAAACAATTTAGTTTCTCAAAGAAACAGTTGCAACTTTGACATCTTGATGTCAGAAACATAGCACTGGTCTTCCATGTTCAAAATCATGATAAAAAGATTATTCTGAAAATAAGAAGTTGATGCATATGTATTAGGCTTTGTCCTGAGTTAGAGTATGGTCAAGGAGTAAAGTATACTTTGAGATGACAGCAGTTTTCATTAGTATCCTCAGGTTGTTACTTATTTTATTTTTTCATTTTGGGGAAGAGTGTTTGACACTGCAATATAATGCGGAACGTAGGTAGAGTATTTTCTGTAGCCTGAAGCTGCGATCGCGGTGGTGAAGAATCCCAACTCACAAACTCTCAAACAAATTTGCTGTTTCGGGCGAAAAGCAAGGTGAGTCCCTATGGCATGCCAGGAGCTGTGGGTGTAGCTGTATACTGTATTACCACGTACGCTATGCTTCTGCACCTCTGTCATTGGTATCAGTTGGATTTTGTGTTTGAAAATTAATGCGTGTCTTAACTAGGACACAATCAATAAGTACTGCAGTAAACTAAAACACTAGTAAGGCATCTCTTGCTCAACGAACACTGACACTTAATATTTGGTTAGTCATAATCTTTGCTGCTCCTTGAAGTTTTCAGGTTCATTGCATATAGTTTGGATCAAGGTTCATTGCATGTAACTTAGTGTAGAAGATACTCTCATGAAAATCTTGAGGTTAGACATAGCACAAAGATATATAAGCATGTGCTTTTAATCAGTTTCTAAACAAGGATTTTATGATCACTCTGCCTTGATTAGTAAATTATATGATCTACCATTTCTTCCTCCATGGTACTTTTGTCCTCTCATATCTGAACTGTCTTCTTCACTGGTGTATTTGCAACTAACGCCATCAATGGATTGTTCTGGGTACATCTACAATATAGCCAAAATCATGGCGGAAAACTAGTTAATACAGAGACTCATCAGGCTCACATAGTGCATTTGTTTATACAACCGGATCTGAGCAAAGACTCATTATTACAAATTACGGAGAAAGAAGAAAGAAAACTATCAACATTTCCTTCTTTTTTTTTTTTTTGGATTAAACAACATTATAATTCACAATTCAGCTTAAAAGCCTTATGTACCTCTAGCTTCTATTCTATATACATAACCAGTCATTTCCTGTCCAAGATTTATCTAGCTTTGAACTTAAAAGCCTTATGTACCTCTAGCTTCTATTCTATATACATAACCAGTCATTTCCTGTCCAAGATTTATCGCCCGTGGAAACCACCACTGCTGGATACTGGTGAAGAAAAAAAGCTTGAGGAAAGCTTCTTTCGTATTTTAACTTCCATTAGGTCAGCAACAAGTCCCGACTGTGCTATTTCAACGTCTTTTATATCCATCTCATCCATCATCATTTTAACGGCTACCGACATTGCAGGCCGAAGTTCTGTTGTCTGTTGTACACAAAGCAGCCCAATTTTCAGGAACCGTACAGCTTCTTCTTGCGGAAACTCTCCTTTTAACACGGAATCCACCAGCTCCAACAGATTCTTGGCTTTGTACAATTCCCAAGCCTGCATGAGGTTAATGTGGAAATAATTAAGTTTCTCATTTCTCGCTTACAGGAAATCTCTTATTGATCTTGAAAGATTTTTACCTTTTCTACAAGGAACTGTTCTCCGTATTGCAGGTGGTAATCGACAACTGGAAGTCCACTGACTATTTCCAACAAAAGTACTCCAAAACTATAGACATCTGATTTTCGGGTGAGGTGACCACTATGAGCATATTCTGGAGATAGATAGCCTCTTTTAGGCATTGTGAATTTAGGGAAGAAAAGTCAGAAACAGAATACGGAATAGCGATTGTATATAGCAAAATTTACATCTTTCTAAAGTGACATTTGTTTTGACTTACAATGTTCCAGCAACACGAGTACTAATGTGCGATATGTTGTCTCTGAACATTTTAGACAGGCCAAAATCCCCGAGTTTTGCTGTGAGATTGTGATCGAGTAGTATGTTGCTCGGCTTGATATCACGATGCACAATATGAGGGCTCATTTCTTCGTGGAGGTAACAGAGTCCCCTCGCAATGCCTAATGCGACCTGTTTTCTCAATGGCCATGTAAACTTCAACCTGCTCTGACCCGTCCCTGTTAATGAAGGAACCGTAACTTTCATGCTATGTAAAACCTCACTCAAATTCCTTATAAAATTGTCGAAAAACAATGTTTTGTTTTGTACCGTGAAGAATATGGCTGAGGCTGTTGTTTTCCATGTAATCGTAGACCAAAAGTCTTTGAGCTCCATCAACACAGCATCCTCTGAGAGTAACAAGCTTTTCATGCTTGATATCAGACAATGCATCTATTTCAGATATGAATTCCCTTTCTCCACGCATTGATTCCAGCTCAACCGATAAAACTTTCACTGCTATAATAGTGTTACTCCCTAAAAGCCTCCCCTAAATAATAACGAAAATTCCAACTTTTTAGCATCCACTGACCAAAACAAAACAAGAAAAGGGAAAATGGATGAGTATGTGTTCCATGATTACCTTGTATACAGAACCAAATCCTCCCTCACCAATCTTGTTCTTGAACCCCTGAGTGGCAGCTTTCAGTTCATTGTAAGGGAATACGCGAAAATCCGAATTTAGATGATCATCTGTTCCAGGAGTCAGTTTAAGACAATCATGTGCATGGAACATGAAAAATTCTTTTTTTAATATCTACGGATAAAAATGTGATCAATAAAAAAAAAACGAGGAAATTACCTTCTTGCTCTTTACTTTCTTTAGGTGCGTTGACTATTACTTTATTTGTGGAGGGATAAAAGCAGTGAAAGAAAGAAATAGAACATTTCATTTTTGAATTCTTCTGTTAATGATGTTTGGTTCTTTGCTGTGATCTTAATTTGTCCTATAGCAGCTGGATAATGAGATTACCTTTTTTTTTTGTGGAAGACATGAAAAATAATATTTATAGCTGAAGTCAAATGAGTTGCACTACCAGACAAATAAAAGATATTTTCGGTTTCTGTTACATTGCCAAGTCCATTTTGAATTCCTGTTTACTATAATTAGATGCACCTACAGAAAGATAGATGGCGGCTTTTATAAAATATCCTCAAACGTAGGAAAAGCTACAATAAACTCTCCAATCTATTGATTTGGAAAGTTTTACTTTTTGAGACCAAATATTAAGGAAAAAAATGTAGACATGTGTCAAATTGAATGATAAATTAATAATTTGGGAGGATAACTTTCTAAGGTTAGAGAAGTTTTTTAATGCAACTTTTCATAAGTTTGGAGATACTTTGTAAAAGTGAGCATGGTTTAATCCTTAATATATTACAACATTTCTAATAATATGGTCCTAATCCTAAAATCGTTTACTTTTAAGGGTTTTGGCTAGTTACCCATGTCAGCTAAATTGTCAAATTACCTTCCATGAATATAAATAAGCGAAATACCTCTTGAGATTTCAAAATTGGTATATTTACCCATCTTTGTAGTGAGTTCAATTCACTCTCATATATGAGAGTGGTGGTCATATTTTGCTCATCAAAAAAGACATCTATACTCATTTCTCTCAAATAAAAAATATAAATTTTTATTTTATACTTTCATGTGTCAAAGATATATAAAATTAAATGCAAATTTTAATCAACTAACAACTTTAAAGTATATAAATGTGTATATATATATATATCTTATTTTACTCTTATTTATAAGATATTAAAGTTAGGTTCCAAATTACACGTAAGAAGACACCACAACTACTAAGAGCATTTTGGTTATGAAATATAAAAAAATAAAATCCAAAATTATTCAAGGGGTGTGCCAAAGTTTTGAAATCACATGCTATATGTTTATTTTGGTCTTATTTCGTCCAGATAACAAACACCGTAAAATGATACAATCAGAA